>JAQMRL010000001.1:396070219-396790219 GCA_035578175.1 Catonia carolina
AATCTCTGAACATAATAATACAACACACAAAACATTAAATGTACAATATCGATGTAGTTAAATAAGTGGAAACGATACATAAAATGCGATATCACATAATGAATAGCTACACTGAAAATTGATTAATTGAGGCTATTCACAGAAAAGAGAAACCCGAGTGAAAATTTTACTAATTAAAATACATTATTCAAATGTTAAAGAAGGTCATAGGAAGAGATGAAAGTACAGTTAATGTTTCATTAATAATGTATATAGTTTTATAATTGAAATATGAATCCTGTAACAATCTTTCGTACTTTTATATCTTAATGATAAAATTAATATGAGAATATTTATAAGTTTTCTGTATATAATATTATGTGCAAGATCAAACCAAAACTATTTTCATTGACTATTCTTTAAATAAATACCATTCCTGAAATCTTTTTGAAAAATCCTTCGGCACTGGAATCTGTTTGAAATGCGTATTGCTAGATCCCTTGTATTGGAACTTTTATGATGTTTATTCTGGGTTCTTTAAGAATCTGTTGGTTTTTAAATAAAAAACCATTCAATTTACAACAAATGTTGCTTTTAAATGAATTGTTACAGTTAGAACAACTAGAAGTTGAACTTAATTACTTAACCTAATAACAGAATTTAATACAGAATGTTCTAAAACTGAATTGAAATTATTTAGCTTAAACAAATTATGGCCTTCTCTTCTTAAAGTTCCATCTCCTATCGGAGGTTGGATATCATAATGGCTATGGTCACTCTGCTGGCTGCCGCTCTGAATAGTTGCAATGAACTACAGTTGAACCATTCTCTAAGATTCCGCAGCCAGGAGATGCGTCTTCTTCCTACGCCTCTTCTTCCTCGGATCCTTCCCTGCATAATAATTCTCAGCAACTCATATTGTTCTCCTCTGGTTATGTGACCCAAATATTCTAGTTTTCCTGTTTTTATACTTTTCATAACTTCTAACTCCTTATTTAAACGTCGGAGCACCTCAACATTGGTAACCTTTTGGACCCACTGAATTTTCAATATTCTCCTGTAACACCACATTTCGAACGCTTCTATCTTCTTTATGTGTTGTTTCTTCAATGTCCAAGCTTCCATTCCATATAGTACGATAGAAAATACATAACATCTTAGAGCCCTCAATCTGAGCGGCAACTGAAGGTCTTTGTTTGTTAGCATTGTCTTCAATTTTATGAATGCTTGCCTTGCAGTTTCAATTCATACTTTAATTTCTTTACTTTGGTCATTCTTGCCATCAACCCAGGTTCCCAGATATTTGTATGTCTCTACTTTTTCTATTTGGGTTTGCTCTATTGTTAATATTTCATTTCCATGTTCTGCTTTCGAGACAATCATAAACTTAGTCTTTTTCTCATTTATTCTAAGTCCATATCCAATGCAATGATCGTTAATTCTATTCTCCAACTCTTGCAGCGATTCCAGGGTGTCTGCCATCACAACGGTGTCATCAGCGAATCTTATGTTATTTACTATCCTTCCACCCACAGAGATTCCATCACTCAGTTCTGTTATGGCTTCTTGAAATATGGCTTCACTATACATGTTGAACAGAAGTGGCGACAAAACACAACCCTGTCTTACTCCTCTCTTATTAAATTATGGCCATTTGCAGTCAAATAGGTAAATTATTAATTCCTACTTACTTACAAACTGATAAAAATTGTATGCTTGTCATGAAGAAACTGCTTCCATGCACACAACAAAAGCTGGTTTTTAATAATGTTACTTAAAAACTGTTGTGTTTACACAACACTGACTTCCCAACAAAATGGTAGCTGGTTTTTTTCTTTTTAATTTGACTAGCCGATTGAAGAGCGCACTATTTACGTAGTCAATTTCTTAGCTTTTTAGTTGGATTCCTGAGCTACTTTCTTTGGGCATGAAATTCCATCATTTTAAAACTAAAAGCCTGTTTTCGTTCTTCAGTCCAGGCCTGCCCAACTCTCTGCACTTTTGTTACCAGAAATTTTACAAAAGATTTTACATTGTTTCTATAAAAGTCTTTATAGTCAATGTTTTCTCTGAAAATGTTCATAGTTTCTAGGTCTGCTTCAATTTCTTTGGTCCATTTATCTCTTGTTTATAGTTCCTCTTGGTATTTAAATAGTTCATAGGTCCCATTCTCTTTGTTATGCAATCTCATCAGAAAACCATAATACTGCAAGCTCCTTTTCTTCAATTTGGTTAACAAGGTTTCAACCAATAGTTTGTCTATCACTTCATTCGACCTCTTTTTATGGATTTTGCTTATTGGATCAAAGACAGATCCCAGGATAATTTGACCAGATCTTCTGTGTATTTTATTTAATCTCCCTTCCTATACAGGGTCAGCATCTCCGCTGCATACAGGGCATGTGGAAGAACAACTGTATTTAAGTGCCTTACTTTAGTGTTTATAGATATGCATTTTTTTTTGTAAAACTTCTTCATCTGTATGTAAGCCATCTCTAATTTTCCTATCCTTTTCTGTAAGGTCATAGCATCAGAACCATTCTGTTGGATAATCTCTCCCAGATAATTAAAGTAGCTAACTCTATTCAGTTTTCCATATATTGTATTTAGAGTTTTTGGGCTTGTTTTATCGGTTGTCATAAACACAGATTCTTCAAAGGAAATGTTGTGGCCTGTGCCTCTGGCCACATCTTTAAGAGTATTTATCTGAAATGTGGCTTGTTCCTTATTAGTTGCGATTAATACCAAACCATCAGCAAAGGCGATAACATCGGTTAGTTTATATATAAAAAAAACAAATATAGAACCTTTTTGAAGGAAAAAGAACATAATGGAATAATAAAATATAATAGAGCCTTCCACTGCAGTCTAGAAATACGAGACTTAAGGCAGTAGTGAAGTTCACTCATACAAACATAATTGCCTAGCTGGTGCATGTTACAATATTATTAGAATGTTATGGTATGAAATCAGCAAATGTGACAGTAATAAATATTAATATTATTTTGCATTCTGTTTGAAACTGGAAAAATATGTGCATTTGCCTGTTAATCATTCTACCAACAGAAAATAATTTTATTTTGAGAAATAAATTAGTTCTCATAAAAATTTTATTACTAAAGTACTTAAATTAAAAGCAAATATGAAAATCCTTTATTTTATCTGTATCTTACTCTATAAATTATTTTATGAGTAGCAAATTTTACATTGTTAATTAAATTTTTATATTATCAGATATAAAAATACCATTATCTTGTCAAGCATTAAATGTGGGTGGAAATGATGTTTATGTTTGACTTTTGTAATATTCTTTTTATTTTTGATTGCAGTTTAATGAAGCTAAGGAACTTTTTTTTTATACAAGCTACCGCCTAATTTTTTGTTATTATTTTTACCTAGTCTTCATCATCATCCTCTTCATATCTCTTCCAAGTTTCTTTGAGTTGGGTCTAATACATCTCTCTAAACTGACACATTTCTCCTCCATCATTGTTTTGACATTAAATCTTTTTCTCAGTCCATTCATAACTGAACCAATCCATCTCACTCTTGGTCTTCCCCATCTTTTTCATTCCATCTCCAAATACAGCATCCTTTTTAAGCTTCCTATGCTCCTCGATCCTTCTGATTTGACCAAATTATCATAGTATGTCTAACTCTCCTTGTGAAGCTATCCATTCCCAGTTGATCCCTAAAAACATCATTTCTCACAATATCTTTTTGTCTTTCCCAAGATACCTCTCTTAAATTTTATTTCTGCTGCCTACATTATATTTCTATTTTCACTTAATATCTGTTTCAAATAAAATTTTTATTTAAAATAGACTGAAGCATTAATGAACAGAAGAGGTACAGGTGTAAAATACACTAGTCAAGAGTTATCTCTTCTGAGAGTAATGAATTTCATTATACAGCTAGACCTTGTAATGGATAAAGTGAAGGTGTCATTTGCAGGGTGGTTTTTTTTTTTGTTTAACGTCCGACTATTCTGCAATTACTGCTAATGCAGACGGTGATGGATGAAATGATGTTTTGTAACGTATGAAAATATGCCGTGCCTGAATGGGATTCGAACCCAAGACCGCATGATGAAAGGCAAGCACGTTACCAACTGCGCCAATGCGGCCGGCGCATTGGCGCATTGCAGGGTGGAAAGTAGTTGCTTTTCAGAGGGCCTTGCGTGCTGATAAGTATACTTTTTCACTCAGTGAGGAAGGCATTGGCACTGGTAAAACACCTCACTCCTCGTTTTATTTAGTAAAGCTTCTAGAGGTTCAGACCAGCCTTTTGGCTGATGACCTAAACAACAACAGTAAAAAATTATTTAAGGTATGTTAAATTTTACTATTACATGACAAGAATGGATCCTTTCTACATTATTTTGAAAGCAATAAGAGAAACTTACAAATACCTTACCAAATTAATTATTAAGACTATAGGCCTATTTTCTTATATCTGTACAATTAAAATTATTAATATAGTCTGCTACATAAAAACAATACTTTTACTTGTTTTCACTATTTTCACTATTATTAAGTTCACTATTTTTTATTTATTATGCTGGTGATATATTTATATAATTAATATTATTTGTTTCATGTAATTTTTTGTTTTTGTTCTGAATTTTCTTGTTTGCTGATATGTTGCCAGGTCAGAAATGGTTTTTAGGAAAGTAGAATAAAGAAAGACAGAAATGATGAACATAATGTAGCTACATGGATGTTAATGCAGAAGATTGGCTTAAACAAGAAAAATATGATTAATAAAGTATTATTCAAAATAGGAAGTAAAAGCGAACTCATTGCATGCTGGCAGGGAATTGTAAACTGTAAATTGGAGTTGGCATCGAGGAATATTACTTATGACGATAAGAAATTCAGTGAGAAAAGATATGAAATTCAATTAGCACAAAGATATGAAAAGAAGGTCAATGAAAAGAACCCATGTTTGTAGTGAAAATTTTGTTTGTTTTTGTTTTGTTTTACGCCTGACTGTTTTGCGATTACTGCTAATGCAGACAATGAGAAGAGTGATAAATGAAAATAGTGATGAGAAAATGCCAAACCTGATAAGGAATTGAACTCTGGACCCTGGTGTTGAAGGTGTCCCGGGTTTCCCTTGTAGTGCCAACATGAAACAATTAAAATATGAATGAACAAATTTTATTAAACAAAATGTACAAAAATGGTTGTAGTTTACTCAATAACTTATTAAAAATGAATAACACAATTAGAGAATTTACCCTGCTTTACTTGAATTAAAGTTATGAAAAATTAATTTACATTCTTATCCTGATATCCTGGTCAAGTTTTATAATATACATATAATTTAATTGTGTCTAATTAATTTAAATTGTTGCAGCTAGTGACTGTCATGATGGGAAGTAATGATTTCTGTTTTGATATGTGCTATGGTGATTATAAATCAGCTCCCATGAGACATCGACATGATTTGAGAGCTCTATTAAATTATCTACGAGATAATTTACCTAAAACCCTAGTAAATCTTGTCTTATCACCAAGTAAGTGAATGAAATTTATTCTATGTCTTAATATAATTACACTTAATTTTTATCATACCTGTTATTGACTTCAAATTCTGTATAAATATTTTTTTTAATTTTTTGAAAATAACTTTTTTGTTGTTGTTTGTATAGGGCCAATTTTAGATCACATAAAGTGACTTTAGACACTTTTATAGACTCTTTTTGGCTGATACAGGTTCTCCATAATCCAATGGCCTGTTTGTGCTGCATGAAGTGGATTTCCACTTGAAATAGTTCTATTTAAGAGATGTTCTATAATACATGTTAAAGTCACTGAAAATAAAAATGGTGGGAAAGAGTAACCTTCTTTTTTGCAATTTAGCTCTATGGTTGTAAGCCATAGTCTCTCCTCTTCCGTTCAGTAGAGTGCCCCACCACGTACAGAATGTTCCTCAAAATCAAGACCTTACCAACCATTCACGGCAAAAATATTTGCCAGTTTCGGTCAATCCAAAGTATTTTAGGTGCAGGAGTACGAGCCCCTCAGTAGCATGAAAAATAAATAAAAAGTATGAAAAATATTTAAGAAAAATTAACTATTTGAATATCTTATAAATTGTGTAGGTTTAGTTCTGTGTTTCGGTATTTTGAATTAAAAGATAAAAGTTTGATTTCCATCAACACTTGATGTATCTTCATCATTACCTTATCAATCAACAAGTTTAAGTACTTCCATATGGTTTCTTATTTGGAAGATGGTATCTAGGTAAGAAATATTTTTATCTTTTAGGAAGACAATTTTTTTTGTCACACAATGGAAAATAAAAAAAATATGTAACATTTTTGGTTATAATAATTAATATTATTGTTAGATATTTACTGAAGCCAGCATTTGTATGATATAAAATAAAGGAAGAAACCTGATTTTCATTATCTTGCTTATGTAGTCTACATGTTTTAAAATTAAAATGAAACGTATGAATCTTTGATGTGATAGAATTTGACAATGCAAAAATTCTATCATATAACTTTCCCTAAATTTTTGAGTTTAGAGCTGCAGTAGTTCTTGAAGTAACGTATGTACAGAATATAAAATAAAAACAATTGTCTTAATTCTTCAAATAACTTTACTTATTTTCTTATTCTTGTATTCTGCTAGTAAACCCGCAACTTTAAATTGTTAAAATCCAAAATGTGAACGCCTTACTTTATTGTAAACGCAACAAGTACTACAGTAAAGTACTGCGGAAATTACAATAGTAAATTACAGGCGCTCTAGCATTAACGTAGTCCGTTCTGTATTACCAGTATAATAATATATTCGGCTACTTACTAAAATTATCATGTTAAGATATTGTAGTAATTATAAACTATTTTCATATTTTTACGAAAAACTATTTTATGTTTATAAATCTATAAGTCGATGTGTTTCCATTTCCAAAATTATTGTATTTTTTAAGTGAAGTTTGCCCATAGTGGAGTGTTAAGTTATTTACACTTGATCTGCTAGTTCCAGGGCTACAAAAATAGTTCTGTTTCTTTTCACATGGTCTGCCAATTCACAGAAGAGGTAGTGGTGTAAAAACACTAGCCAGAGTTATCTCCTCTGAGAAAAATGAATTTCATTGTGCAGCCAGATCCTGCGGTGAATGAATTGAAGGTGTCATTGGCAGAGGGAAGGTAGGTACTTTACGGAGGGCCTGGCATGCTGATAAGCATACTTTTCCCCTTAGTGAGGAAGACAGTGGTTAACCCCTCACTCTTCATTTCACTTGGTAAGCCTCTAAAGGTTCAGACCAGCCTTTCGGCTGATAACCTAAACAACAAAAAATGAAGTTATGTTTTGCATGAAATTTTCGTTAATCTGACAGGTTCGGGTCTCGTGTGATGCCGAATTTGAATTGCCGCAGAAAATTTACTGAAAATTATTAAGACATATCATGTAAATTAAAAATGCTGGCGGCCCGGCCGAATATTTGTAGACTAATTCACGTAAGTTCGTAGCTTGCACAAAGATTTCATATACGCTACCAAACCGCCGACGTTTCAAGCTTTTGCAATTAAATAAAAAAAATTAAAAAAAATTGTTATGAAATACGCACACGACTTTCTCTTGACAATGTAAATAATAAACAATATAATCTAACATTAGTAATAAACATTAGAAATAAACAAAAAAACTAACCGAAGAAAAACATAACCTTATTTTAATCATAAGTGAATGATACAAAATGAAAACCAACCTTTGTTTGGCTTAATACGGAAAATCACTTTTTGACGCTAGACTGTTGTAAAAGTTGTAGATCTTTAATTTTCCTAAAAATTTAATTATATGCATTTTTATCATAGAATGGATACTAAGGCCGAAATCTTATAAAAATTCATTTATTTACAGATTTTCATGAAAAAAACCCAACATAAAATCACTAATTACCGCTAAACTAAGCGCCATAAAAAATATGTTTGAAATAACGGTGGAGGTTTTTAAATTGTCTACATTTTTAATTATATACACTTTTTCCCTAAAATGCATATTAAGGCCGCAATCTTTAAAAAACCATTTTTCTCTACGAGAACACAGCCTCCCCAAAAATTTCAGCAGACAAGGCGCTTACTCTATCATGTAGAGCATAAAAAATGTAGAAAATGAGGCGATTTTCAAAAAAATCGTAGAAGCCGTTTTTGAGAAAATCGGAAAGAAGTGAAAAATGACACAAATAAATTACTACTTCCGGTTGACCGATTTTTATGCAAATGTTTGTGAAGGGTTCGGTAGTAGTATCTAAATTAAGTTTCAAGTTTCAACTTCGTACAATGTTCCGTTCTTGAAGTATTTTTCACACACACGCACACACGACCAATCGCTAAAAACATGTTTTTTGGGTTTCGGGGGTCTGAAGACGTGTATATCCGGTGAAAACTCGATTTCGAAAAATCGACATGAAAACAATAGGTACTTTCCTTCTTATATTATTCATATAGGCAAAAGAAAGCAAAACATCACTATGATACTTTATTAAATATTTTTATCGCATTTAAATTTGGAGCATTTTTTTACACTTAACTGAGTAAAAATTATAAGTATACAGATTAGCAAAGGGTGAATTTCAATATTTGCCAATTAAAAAACTCACGTGAGTACAAAGGGCTGAACCAACCGGGCTACATAACTTGCTGAACAAAAAGGAATGCAGCTCTTTACTGAATGGTCTTAACTATGGAATTCTGTATTTAATATTTTATTTTCGATGAGAGTACAGACTCGTTTAATATGCACATTGTTTAACATGATGTTAACATAATATTATGATGATGTTACCATGATTTTAACATGATATTATTCAATTGGAGGTACAAGTACAATGGCAAAAGGAAGTTGATAATATCCTATGACATGAAAAATTAAATGACTTAATTGTTAAGTAATTTATAATGTAATAAAACCTTTATGACATAATTTATTATTAATTGAAATAAAAACCTAAAAAAATATTTCATTAAGTAGTTCTATCATCACATCCGTTGCTTTATAAATAGGTACATTAAAAATACTTCTTCTATTGTGATTTTATTTAATATTTTTCCATCATATTTATTTGATTATCATTTTTAATAAAATTTTCATTACTAAAACTAACATTTGGGTTTTCAATACTTAACGCCCGTAGTGTTTCCCGTTAACAATTACGACGAATACTAAATCTACTGATTAAACATGTATTTCGTAAGTATGTCTTTCAAGTATGACTTAATCATGTCTTAAATAGGGTATGTACATATTGTGACACTTATCGCTAAGGTCCGTTTCGGGATCTAGGTTATTAAATAATTAATACACTAAAGTTTATAATTACAAATATTTATTACACTAAACGATTTACAAAATAAATAATAAACTAATTAAAATAAAGTAATACAATAAATAACTTAATAATTTACTTAAAATAAATAATAATTTACTTAGCACTACTTACAATCAATTTTCTAGAATACACATACAAAATGAAACTGAATACACAAAAACTGAATTTAATACAGATCACATTCAATACACACAAACAAAAACAGTATAACAATCGTTGAGCAACACAATGCTCGAAATCGTTAAACTATATAACACTCCGATAATTGCTCGTCGAAGATCAAACGAATACTGACTGCTGACCGCACTCGGGGGTCTCTTTTATAGTGAATCAAAAGAACCTTCCCGAAAAACACCGAACAAATAGTAAGGTACAAAAATCCCTTTATAAATGAGTGCTAGAAAAATTTATTGTAAACAAGTCAAATATTGTAAATAGAAAACGTAAACAACCTCATAAACAACTTCATAAATAGCTGTACACAATACCCAACCTTTTATCATATACAATAGCGCAGTCCTATTATATAATTTTTATGAATAGGCAAACCTTTATTGTCATTATTGTCCTATTGTCACTTATGTCCTATTATTCCTTTTTCACTCTATTATTCTCTCTTTACTATTTTTATGAATGAGTACTAGAACCTTCGCGAACCATCCCTTTCTTCGATCTGTCACAATATTTTATGGGAAAATATTTTCAAATTACTACTGAAATAGCGGTATTCTACTGAAAATTAACTTTGTATTTCCGAATAGCGGTAGACTGTATTTCTTTTTCTTTTATTATTATTATTTTTTAATGTGTGTGCACTGCAATCTGTTTAAGAATTAGCAACTTTACGACTCAACCAGATGAGGATGATAAATGTATTATTTGTAAATTGGATGTAATCTTGTACAGACAGGCCGATCAATCTTGAGAAAGTATACGTTTAATTGAACCCCAACCATTGAAGAACACTGGTAACCACTACCTACTTAGTATTCAAATTCGTATAAAAGTAACTATCTTTACTAGGATTTGAACTAAGGAACCTTCGTCTCCGTACATCAACTGTCAAAAAGTTCTACTTAATTAAATTTTTTATAATTTTTTTTCCTAATTTAAGGCCGGCCCGACGGCGTAGTGGTTAGCGCAACTGACATCTACGCTGGGGTTCCGGGTTCGATTTCCGGTCAGGTCTGGCATTTTTTTATCACTCATCTTCATGTATCATCCTTCTCACTGTCTGCATTAGCAGCAATTGCAGAACAGTCAGACGTAAAAACAAATCAATTTAAAAACAGTAAACAACCGTATGAATCAATGAGATGAGTATGATATGTATGACGCGTAAAGAGGTGTGATAAAGGACAGACTCAGGCCGACCATTTTTTAGAGAATGTGGTTAATTGATCCCCAGCTATTAAAGTACTCCAGCAATCACTCTCTATACTATTTTTCAGCGGTGTTGAGATCTGAAAGTACGCATTGCACCATACCTACTTCATAGCTAGCCAATGACTTGCCAGCAAAGTTGACAATACTTGCTCTCGTAGCTCTTTTATACATTTTGTCAGCCATTCTTTTGGTCTTTCAATAACAATTATAACCTATTGACATACGACCAGCTGATTATATTATAAAGTTCGATTAAATCATATTTTAAAGAACAAGTTATATTACGGATCCGCTTCCGGTTATATTAATGGGAAGGTGTTTACTAATTTGTGTCAGATCAGAACGAATACTTTTAACTGGATATTTGTTTACGGGCTTACGATTTTCATTCAACAAATAGTAAGTGAAATTTTCTTTATTCTGTTTATTGAAAGTAAATCTGCATTTAAAATTTATCAGCAAAATTTGCTATTTTCCAGTCAAATAGAAGGCCTAACCTATAGGTTTATAGATCGATTGTTGCACGGCCTGCATGATTAACGCAGCCGACGCGTCGTTAAACACAAATGTTTTGCAAACATCGCGACTAATGGCGTTACCTGTTCATTCAAATTCATTTCCCTCCAGAGAAGAACAAGAAGAAAGTATCGATAGGCTAACAGCTGATATTTCTCATCCAACGTTAGATTGGAATAATGTTGTTTCCAAAAGGAAGCGCCAAACAGAAAACGCAAACGCAATTAGTAACGTTAGTTCCGCTAAACGATTTACAAGAGATCCGAGACTTACAATTGGTAGTCTGTACACTGCCAATAAATTTAGCGTATTAACGGATATGGAAACAACTGCGACAGACAACACTAATAATGAATCTCCAATAAAAACAAGACCGCCTCCTATACACTTACATGCTGATGTGCAATTTTCAAAACTCATTGATTTCCTTCAAGGCATAACTGAAAAAGATTCCTTTCATTGTGGGAGTACAAAAGCAGGAGTCACCATATATCCACACACACCGGATGCTTATAGGAAAATAGTAAAATGCTTAAGAGAAAACCATGCGGAATTCCACACGTACCAACTTGCCGAAGACAAGGCGTACCGCGTAGTAATACGTGGATTGTATTGGTCAATCGGAGAAGAGACCATTCAGAACGAAATTTCTAATTTAGGTTATCAAGTTAGAAGTGTTACAAACGTCATTTCTCGGGACAAAGTGAAGCTCCCGTTATTCTACGTAGATCTTGAACCCAATAAAGATAATAATAAGATATTTGATATTAGATATTTGTGTTATTCAAGGATATGGGTAGAAGAACCAAGACAGAGGAGGCAGCCCGTGCAGTGCGTGCGCTGCCAGAGATACGGCCATACGAAAAGTTATTGTAATTTACTGCCTCGATGTGTAAAGTGTGGCGCAGGTCATGAATCTAACTCATGTACAAAATTAAAAGAGGAGCCGGCCGTATGTTGCCTATGTTCGGGACCGCATCCCTCTTCCTACAAGGGGTGTTCAGTCTTTCGGGATCTGCAAAATCGCCGTTCACCAGCCACTGCAGCACGCCCTCAAGAGAGCTCGCAACAATCTCCATCTGTTACAGAAAAATCATTCCCCTCCCTTCCGAAAAGCGCAGTAGCAGGAAGAGAAACTTTTTCACAACAAAACCAAACTCGTAATCTCCAATTCATCAACCCTCATAAACAGTCAACCATCACCTACTCACAAATCGCCGCCGATAATTTTGGAGAGCAAGAACGCCAGTCACAATTCAGTATTCAATCACAGCTAACAACTTTCATGACCGACCTAAAAGCCCTCTTCACACCATTGATCACCCTCATGAGTCAATTAATACAATCACTCACTTTCGCATTTAATGGCAAATAACATGTCTAATTCTATATCGGTGCTATTGTGGAATGCGAATGGGATCATCCAACGTTTGGCGGAATTTGAATATTTAATAAATGAAAAACGTATCGATATTGTTTTACTAAGTGAAACACATTTAACAAAAGACTCAAAATTTTACATAAAAGGTTATAAAGTTTATAGAGCTGATCGCCCTGATGGAAGAGCTTTTGGTGGTACAGCGGTGCTAGTTAGGAACAATATCAAACATCATATATGCACAGTAATCGAACCATCGGAAAGTATTCAATCAGTGGGTGTGGCACTGGAGATAGATCAAGAGGAAGTCTCATTCATCTCGGTTTACTGTCCCCCGAGACACCGGATTACAGTAGACAAGTTTACAGAGTTGTTTTCAAGTTTCGGTCCTCGGTTTTTAGCAGGAGGCGATTTCAACGCGAAACATGCTCAATGGGGATCGCGTCTGATAAATCCACGTGGCAGAATGATGATTCAAGCTATTTTAAACCTCGGACTGGAATTTCATTCAACTGGGTCACCAACGTATTGGCCGTCAGCTCTGACTAAACATCCCGATCTTCTGGACTTTTTCGTATCCAAGGGCCTCTTGAGATTCTACACAAAAACGGAATCACTTGACGATCTTTCATCCGACCATTCGCCAGTTCTCTGCACCCTGTCGGGCACAGTTTTGGAAGCACCGGTGAGACAGTGTTTGATAGATGGAACAGTTAACTGGGACTTGTTCAGCAGTAACATAGAGAACAATATACGGTTGGACTTGCCTCTTCGCACGGCAAGAGAGGTGGAAGAAGCAGTGGAACATTTGACAGTAACAATACAATATGCAGCTTGGAACTCTACACAACCCCGTAGACCAACTCCAAAAAAGGAACACTGTTATCCGAACTATATAAAAGAACTTGTCAGGGAAAAAAGGAGAGCAAGACGCATTTGGCAGCGTACCAGACTTCCTTCGGACAAGAGAAACTTGAATTACATGACTAACGAATTGAAGACAGCTATATGGAACATCAAGACGGAAAGGTTCAATGAAAATGTCGCCAACCTGACAGAAAGAGATGGAAGCCTCTGGACTGCAACGCAGCGTCTTTTGCGTTACCAAATGCAGTCGCACCCACTTAAACGCCCCGATGGATCTTGGGCTAAATCAGACAAAGAGAAGGCCGACATGTTTTCCGATCATCTAGCGCGCGTATTTCAGCCCAATGACAATTCTTTACCTGGTTTCACCTCAGATGTAGAAAATTTCTTGTCTTCACCATTGAATTTGTCATTGCCTCCGGAAAACTTCACAAGAAGGGAAGTGCAGGCGGCTGTCCAACAACTACCATCAAGAAAGAGTCCGGGGTACGATTTAATAACGGCGGAGATTCTTCAGAACTTACCATTATGTGGATATACCCTTATAACTCAAATTTTCAATTCCATCCTCAGAACGACGCACTTCCCGATTCAGTGGAAACTGTCTCACGTCGTCCTATTTCTGAAGCCAAATAAACCACCAAGTACTCCATCTTCGTATCGGCCAATAAGCTTACTCCCAACTTTATCCAAATTATTCGAAAAATTATTACTAGCCCGCTTATTGCCGATTTGCTACGAAAATAACATAATACCACACCATCAGTTTGGTTTCAGAAGCAGGCACTCAACGATTCATCAGTTACATCGATTGACGGACCAGCTAGCTGTTGCGCTGGAGGAGAAGAAATTTACCACCGCTGTCTTCCTAGATGTTCAAGCAGCCTTTGACAAAGTTTGGCATCCAGGTCTGTTATATAAATTGAAAAGATTCCTCCCGGATACGTATTATCACGTACTGAAAAGCTTCGTAGAAGATCGTTTCTTTGTAGTGAGGCAAGGATCATCAGTTTCTGACTACCAAAATATAGGTGCAGGAGTTCCACAAGGTTCTATACTCTCACCACTACTGTATACAATTTACACTGCGGACTTACCATCTGATCCAAGAATAACGGTAGCAACATACGCTGACGATACTGCTATCTTGACTTCATCCCACGATTTAACGCAGGCCAGTACCAACTTACAACACTTTCTCAACACAATTGAAATTTGGCTGAAAAAGTGGAGATTAAAAATAAACACTAATAAGTCAGTACATATAAGATTCTCATTATGTAAAGGAGAAAGTCCTACGGTATTCCTCAACAACGAACCCATTCCACAAAAGAACACAGTAAAATACCTAGGCATCACGATGGACAGACGACTAACCTGGCAAACACACATCCACAATACACGACTGACTTTGGATAAAAAAGTAAAACAATTATACCACCTCATAGGACGCCATTCCCGATTACCGTTACGTTCAAAATTACTCATTTATAAATCATTCATTCGGCCAATTTGGACTTATGGAATTGAAATCTACGGAACAGCAAAGCCAAGTAATATCAGAAAACTACAGGCATTTCAATCAAAATTATTACGACTCATCACCAATGCTCCATTCTACATTAACAACAGAATACTACATGACGACCTCAAAATAACACACATAAAAGATATGGCATACAACTGCTACAGAAGATTCTTCGGAAAACTTCAAAACCATCAAAATCCATACATCAAAAACTTATCATCTCGTACTCTTCCTGGAAATCCTCGCCGACGACTTCGCCGTTCATGGAATAGAGACCTGCTCTTATAAGACAATGACTCGTGGCACCTACAAAGATTAGCCACTGGGTCTAATCTTTGTTATTGTAAATTTTCCTATGTTAAAACCAGCTCATTTGCTTATTGTAAAATTTTACAGTTGCAAATAAATAATTAAAGAGAAAAAAAAAGTTATATTACATATGTTAACGCGCTCTATGGTCGACGTATTAAGTACGAGATGCAAGAAACGAGTGAACTACTGTGACTCGTATATGTATGCGCGCGTAATATTTGTCAGGGTGATACAGATTCGTACAATCTGACAACGCTGACAGACGTTCTGATTGGTCTAAACGCGTAGAACAGCAGAGTTCATCAACAGTGAAAAGCATTATAGCATTCGAATCCGTATAAAAGTAACTTGCCTGTAACAGACAGGTGGAGTGTCGAATTATTTACACACAATCTGTCCGTTGCAGAGCTAAAATAAATAGCTCTCTTTCTTACCACATGGTTAGTCAATTAAATTACTGAATCATTTAAGAACAGAAGAGGTAGAGGTGCAAAAGACACTAATCAGAGTTATCTCCTCTGAAAGTAATGTATTTCATTATACAGCCAGACCCTGTGGTGAATGAAGTGAAGGTGTCACTTGCAGAGTGGAAAATATGTGCTTTTCAGAGGGCCCAGCATGCTGATAAGCGTACTTTTCACTCAGTGAGGAAGGCCAAAAAGGCAAAAAAGAAGGCAAAAAAGGACGGTAAACCACCTCTCTCCTCGTTTTACTTAGTAAAACCTCTACAGGTTCAAACCAGCCTTTAGACCTAAACAACAACATAAAAGTAACTACCATTACTGGGATTTGAACCATGGGACTTTCGTCTAGAAAAATCAGCTGTTAAACAGCTGACTCGCGGCACAGCATTACCACTAGACGAAAGTGGTTTCGTCTGATTTCAACCCGGCGGGTTTCTGTTCATTAAAACCAATTTATTTGAATTCTTCAGTAAACAACTGTACAACGATGCATTAATTTATGTGTTATTATTCTTTAATTATGTTACATAAATTATACTTAAACTAACTGCTTGAGGGATAATTTATTATGAAACCTGCTTAGAAATTAAATGGTTTCTCATGAACTACTCGTATACAGGTAATACAAATGCATTTCATTAGTCAATAAAGTAATAATAGCCGTGTAAAATTTACCGAAGGAATTAATTTCGTGGTAAGCCTAACTATAAAAGCAACAATACAGTTATTTCCCACTCAACCGGATTTGTTTAGAACGGCCCGGTTCGGATCACCGAAAATCCAGATGAACAAGAAAACACGATTCAAGTATTATGCATGTAAATTTATAATTTATTACTTATATTCTTTCTTGCAGGCTATATTCATTTTATTTATTATTCTGAACTATAGTTCCCGCCGCAAATGAATTCTGTTGTGTTTGAGAAGCTCTCAGAAACTACCAAATGAAAGAACAGAATAATACACCAAATAAAAGCTTGCTATTTTCTGCGTTGACTAGATGAATGAAATTTTGTAATTTAAAAATAAATAGAAGGTATGGAAGTTTATGGACAAGAAGTAACTAGATTTATCTGGTCTGTTAATGGGCTATTAAAACGTTCGTTACTTCATCCAAGCTGAATATTAATAAATCTGCGTTCACATTTGTCAAAAGTCACAGTTTTTTCTATAAGTTATTATGTTGAAAGTAAAATTCGATTTTGATACGGTAGCCATCTAAAAAAAAAAAATTATATCGGCTTCACGTAAAGATATAAAATTGTTATATTGGCTTCATGTAATGATTTTTGGACTGAACCATGCATCTTTACAACAATTTTCATAAAACCTAATTATGAAAAAAACTTTGAAGAGAAAAATAGCTACAAAATGACTGCAATACATAACAAAAAATTAATTTAATTAATGTGGGATTCGAACTCACGGCTTCTCGTATGATAATATCAAAAGTAAAGTATTAACTGACGATATATGCACGTCTATTGTTCAGATAAATATATAAAAATACATGTAGGACTAGTCTATTTGTACAGTACATTGTTCAAAAAGTCGATATTAAGAGTACAGCATAATAAAAGCATGACAATTACTTCCACTAAAAGGGTTGTCTTTGTCATGTGTACTTAAAACAAAAGAAAAAAGTTCTAGCATGTATTACGAACTAACGTATAGTTTTATAAACTCATTTAAACGCTTTTGATGAACACAATCCTTCTCTGGGTTTTATTCCTTTAAAATCAGATAGAAGTTTAAAGCTCAAAAGTTCATTTGTCGTTGAGTCAACTTTTTAAAATGAGCTAATATCTAATATCCCACAGTAGACAGACTCCAACATGCCATTTATATGTTACACAACATTGGTGCAAATTTGGCATGAGAATATCGACGTAAAAAATCAAAGGTTATGGCATTCAAGGGAGGATGGCCGGTTCGCTCAAAAATGATACTTGGCAACCAAACTATAGAACAGGTTCGAGACTTTAAATATTTAGGATGCAAGATTTCCTATGACAAAGATGATGACGTGAGTGAAAAACTGGCGAAATTCAGCGCTGTTTGCGGTTCTATTGGCAGGCTAATAGGAAAGAAAACAAGAAAGGACACCCAAATGAAATTTTATAGAGCAATGGCTGTACCACTCATAACACATGGGAGTGAAACATGGGCATCATTACAAAGGAATGAATCTCGTATCCAGGCTGCTGAAATGAGATTTTTGCGGAGAGTCAAAGGTTGTACCCGGTTAGATAGAGTACGTAATTTTTCATCTACATTTTAGCAACGAAAATTTACTGTCATAAAATACTTTTTGAAAGATTCTTTCCTGAACAGTAGAATTTTTATAGGCTGTTCGTACAGTGGTCAGCGCAACTCGCTTTATTAATTCCTGATTCCTGGTCAGATCTGACATTTTTCCATCTATAACCTTTCACCAGCTGCAATAGCCTTAGTGTGTATAACTTCTTATTTAGGTTCCTTCTACTTGTAAGTTGGCAATCGTAACAGAAATTCTTACATTTGACGCTGCTGCTTTTATGATGTACGTTTATTTGCCCTAATACAATTATTTACAATGTGGACAACAGTCGAACGTAAAACAAATGAAAAAACCAAGAAGTAGTATTCGACGTGTTTTTTGATAGTATTGAAGTAATTATATTATTGTTTGTATGATACTCCAAGCAGGAAGAAGAAACGGTTATTCAATAACGCAACAGATGGTTTTATTAGTTTTTTTAAGTTTAAGGCCATTTGGCAAAAAGTAAGTTATCGCTTTAAATACAGCATACAAAACTTTCCAATTTCATAATCTTGAGTGTCTTAGCTGTTTTCTACTTATATTGTGGCATACCATTCTATAATTTTTAACTTTTACTAGGACTTAACTGATAATTCTATGTTTTGGAATCTCGTAAGATCATAGATTATCGTGCTTCAATTAGATACACTAATTTATTTACGTTGATTGTGTTATAGGTTTTTAAAACCTTGTGATTCTTGTCCCCATTCAGACCCAAATATGAATTTCATCAGACAGATAAATTTAGTTTTCCTCCAGTTCATTCGTTACATTTAGGTTTCTTTCTGGCCTTTATTCTGGCTTTTATTCTGGCCATCATTGCGCAATAAGCTGATCTGGGGAAAATCTCTGCAAAAATGTTTTTCTCGAACATTTCCTGATTTCTACCATCGTCCTAATTCTGTTATTGTCATATTCTCTTTTAAAGACTCTATAATTTTTATTCCTTGACATTCTCTTTTCTTCTTTCGTTCTACTAATCTTACTAAAATCGATTTAATTAAATATTCTCTCATTTTGTATACTAGCCAATTAGTTTTTTCCCTCGAATGGTTGCAATCAAATTTTTTTCCTCTTTGTTATAGGTCTACTTGTAGATTTCACACTGTGTTAGTCCATTTTATTCTCTCTGATCATCACGAAACCAACATTTCCAAAACCTCTAGCCTTTGTCTTTCTTTCCCCCGTTATCTTCATGTCTTGCATCCGTTAAGCAATACACTACAAACATAAAATTTTATTAATCGTTTCCTACCATCGAAGGTTTCATTCCATCTTCATACGTAGTAAGTTTTTCTTTCTGTTAAATGGTTTTTTAGCCAATACGATTCTTGTTTTTTTTTCAGTTTCACTTCTGTAGTCTTTAGTCAGCATACTTTCCAAGAATCTATATTTTTTTGTGCGTTAAATTTTGTCTTCTTTCGTGTAGTTTCTTTTGACCATTTTCAATTTTTTTGCTTTCTTATTACCTGGAAACCTTTGAAATCCTTAATATTTTATTTTGTAAATTTTATTTTTACGTTTTATGTTGAAAATTGAATTTTTATTAGGTATGTTAATCATTAATTAAAGATTTTCTTAAAATCACAATATAGTCTATTATTTTGCATGGTTAAAATACACTTATATTAAATTTAAATATTGTGGTTTTATGTTACCAAATAATTAATTATAAACAATTAATAACTTGTTGCAGATTTACGCATTGTTATGGAATTTAAGAGACTTAAGCCGGTTTGTGGTGTGACGCGACGTTGGTTATGCCCATGCTTGTTCGGTGAGAGGTTTAGCAGACAGAGGCCGCACTTCCTGCCCATAATGGATCAGTGGCAACAGGTCGAACTGGAAGTGGTCTGTATCGTAACAAGAAGTAGTTCTTTTAACCAGTATATCTATAACATGTTCAGTATAATGTTGTTTTATGTATTCTTTCTCTCCGCCATACTGACCTAGTACGAACCGATTGTTGTCTTTTATGATATTTTATAGTCTAGAGAAATTAAAACAATATAATTACTGAAACTATAATTTGTATCATGCGAGACAAAATATTTATTCAGTATCTTAGTAAAGAACCTAAATTCGATTATGTTTTAAGTACTTAATTAGATACTGATGCAAACAAACAACTATTACAAATTGGGGAGTACAGCCAACAAGAACAAGGACAACTTGTGGTTTACTAGTTTCTGTAAAAAAGACTCAACTATTTATGAAAGCAAAATGAAAGTAAAATCCAGCTGAAAATATTGTTTACAATGATATTAATAATTGCATAAGATTATTAGAAGTTATTAGCCAGTTACAGCACTGTAAATTTACAACTTATTGAACACGAAAGGGTAGATTTTAGGCATAAGTCTACCATAATGTAGTGTCTTAGCAAATTTGTTCATTATTTTAACGTTTTTGAATTGACAGAAGTACCATAATAGTGTTAACCTGGTTAAGTGTTTATTGCTTTGTAATAATTTATTATGACAATAGTTTTGTAACAGTCTTAAGTATTTTAAAGTTCAAAATAATGACAAATACATGATCCAAATAAGGCAATCTCAAGTAGTTGATGACAAAGAATGTAATTCGAAGGTAGTTTTTATCTTACTAAAAACTATTTATTTTTCCTTAAACACTGCCGATTTGTAAATAATGGCATTATTCATTGCAACAGAAATCGAGCACTGGCGCTGTTGTTTAACCAGATTAGATAAGGTAATTCACAAGAGATAACATGTGGTATTGCCAAGGTCAGAAATGTCTTTGAAAGTCACAATTTAACCCTTGACACTAAAAGGAGACTCATGAAGAGTTACGAGTTCTCAGCCCTATTGTACGGAGTTGAGACCTGGATTCTGACAGAAGCAACACTTAGCAAATTGAGAGCGTTCGAACTTTGGATGTATAGGAGAATGCTGCTAATATTCTGGACGCAGAAAATTACTAATGCTGAAGTGGTACGTTGAATGAACAAGGCAGCAGAATTGGTCAGCATAGTAAAGGCGCGAAAGCTGCAATATCTCGGTCATATCATGTGAGATGAGCGCAGCTATCAATTGCGCCAACGCATTCTGAAAGGAAAAATCGACAGTAGAAGGGTACCAGGACGCAGAAGAATTTCATGGTTGGCCAACCTGAGGGTATGGTTTGACAAAAGCTCAAAAGAACTCTTTCGGATAGCTACCAGTAGGGTAAGCATTGCAATGATGGTCGCCAACTTTCGGAACGGAGAGGCACCCTGAAAAGAAGAAGATATGCTACGGTACGGACATATCAGAAGAGACCCAATTAATTCACATAAGGGAATGAAGCCCAGGGTGGAGAAGAAGAAAGAGCAAGCCGTAATTATCATTGTAGGACGGAGTGTACGAGGTTATGAAAGAGAGAGGTTTGGGTAATGGGAATTGGGAGATTAGGGGTGAATGGAAGATTTGGTTAATGGATGGTAGAAAGCAATAACTGTAGATGCCTTATTAAAAAATAATAATGTCATCTTAGGTAAAGTATAGTATAGGTTTTATTTGCACCGAACCGAAAGTTTCCCTATTTTCACGAAGTTATGTTTCCATCAAACGTGAGAAAAATCCGGCAAAATATGAAATTGTTATTTAATGGGTTTAACAGCAAAAAATAGGCTTACATCTTACATTATTTAGCTTTTGTTTCACTGTCCAAACTTTTAG
Organism: Catonia carolina; assembly: GCA_035578175.1. Taxonomy (NCBI): domain Eukaryota; kingdom Metazoa; phylum Arthropoda; class Insecta; order Hemiptera; family Achilidae; genus Catonia; species Catonia carolina. The sequence continues at coordinate 396,091,980 of JAQMRL010000001.1, forward strand.
TTTGAGTAAACAAAATTGGCTTTGTTAGTTGGGCCTTTTTTGAATTTATATATTTTTAAGCTCGGAAACAAGTCTTTTACTATACGATTATACCAGGCTTTACTTGTTTTTCACATAAATTACCAAAAATTAATTCAGTATTTTCATATTTTAATCTTACATGAATAAAAAAATGAATAACTCATTGTTTCTGTTTATGTTTTCCTTTTTAAGATTAATTATAGAAATATATTTCTTTAAATTTATTTTTCACTGTTAGGCTCAAGAACGACAGTACAAAGGGCATAAAGATTTTGCCGTGGTTGTACAACCTTTTACGCAAAATCTGTCATTTCCTACAAGAAAGGACTGGAAAGGAAGACAAGCTACAGATATGACCTACTTATCAGAGGACTGTCATCATTTTAGTCAAAAAGCTTATGCCAGAGGTAATTTTGAGATAGTTTACATTGTATGTTATTATTAATTTTGTCGTTCACCTTTCCGCACTGTGAAATTTGAAAAAAAAAACACGCAAATGGTTCAGAATTGGTTGTAAAAATTAGAAAGTCCTACCCAAAATAACAATCTTGAATCGCTTTTGATTAAAATAAATACATAGTTTTTCATACCCTTTCAGTAATTTGTATAGATATGTTTGACTTTGTTGGAGATTCAATGTGAGTACCTGGTGCGGAAGTAGGTTTTATAATTGAGTACCAATTGCAATGTTTTATTATAGTGCACGCCACGAAAAAAATCCTCTGTGAAGATCAGTTGCCCATCAACCAATTTAATGGAATTTTCTATTTACATCAGACGTCCATTTATATTTTATTTGTAATTATAAATGCAAAAGGCTATACATGTCACAATACTGTTGTAAAAATGCATGGTTCATTCAAAAAACCATTTCCCTATCATTACGTGGAACCAAAATAGAACATTTAAAAAAAAATGGCTGCCGTATTAAAATGGAACATCAGATTTTACTTGTAAAATATTCAGATCATAGAGAAAACTGTAATCTTTAACATACTTAAACTCCAATTTTTTTAGTAAAGCCTGGATGAAATAACAGACGCCTAAAAAACACATTGACGGAAAACCGGCTATGAACTGGGTACTTTTTGTGCGTAAATTGCAGAATCTCTGACAAATGTTTAAATAATAATATTTAAATTAAAAAAAAATCAACGCAGGAAAAAACAGGCTTTCATTTGATCTTGCGTTAAAATTTTTCCGTTTTGTAGTTTTTGAAATATAGATCTTCAGACTTATCGGACTTCTTCGTGGCGGGCACTTAAATCTCTAAATATGTGTAGTAGAACAATTTAACAATCTAATGGAACATATCTAGAATAAAAATACATAATTATACTCTTAAATTGGATTTAAGATTAGATTCAAAAAACCAGATCTCAAGATGCACGTTCTTCAAAATTACATAGTAAACTATCAAGTATTGTTGTAAATTCTATATGTTAAATTTGGAGGGTTTTTGTTATCCTGACTGAGACTCTTTTAACAGCCAACAACAATCTAAACTACCTTACCTAGAAAGAAGATAAACATAAAATGTTCCAATATAGTCTCAACTTATTTTTTTTAATCGTTTCAGCATCCAACGCTCTCTGGAATAATATGTTTGAACCTGTTGGTTCAAAAAGTAATGATTGGACTAAAGAATTTACAAGATTTCTTTGCCCTACCAAAGAAAAACCATACATCTGTACTTCAGAAAACTCATGAAAATTCATGACTTAAAAAATGGAATCTTAGATTGTGGAAAAAACAATACAGTGGACTTGGTGGTGTTAATAATGGTGCAGAAAGCATTGATTAATACAATGACTTTAAACTAGTATTTTTTTAAAACCAAATTATTCAGTGATGAAAAATTTATTAGATTTAAACTAATATTGTACCTGTTTATTATGTTAAGTTTACAATTTATATTATGTGTTTACAAATTATTGTCCTATGTAAATTTGTATTATAATGTAGTTTTTAGCATATAATAATAAAAAATAATAATAAATTTTACTATTTTTTTTTATTCATCATTTATGCCAGTTCATTAGAAAATTAATGTTAGTGTTAATAAACTCTAAACCAGCTAAACCGCAACTTTATATATTTTGCATTAGTACAAGTTTTAAATGGTTGTAACTGTTTAATAACTCTAAACATTTGTTTAAAATGTTATGTAAATATGATGATGTTAGATAACAGAAATACAAGTTAACCCTTGTAATATGTTACATCAATTTACTAAATAAACATGTACGCTAGTTTATTAAATAATTTTAATCTAAAATATTATAGTACAGTTTTTTGTTTCTTTTACGTCTGACTGTTCTGCAATTTCTGCTAATGCAGACGGTGGAGATTGATGATACATAAAAATGATTGATATAAAAATGCTAGACCTGACCGGGAATCGAACTCGGGACCCCGGGGTAAAAGCCAGTTGCGCTAACCACTACGCCAACGGGCCGGCCAGTGATATTTTAAGGGGAGTCCGAAAATATTGTTTTTTGGATTTTAAAATTTTATAATATTTCAAAATCTTATGATTAATTTGATATATTTACTATTGTTATACGAAGTACTTTTCTATTTTTAATGTTTTTTTTAATTTGTGCTGCAAATAGACTTTTCTCTGGTACGTATTTGACATTAAGTCGAATTTTTTGCTGTAACTTTGGTTAGAACTAAGCTAGCCTGATGATTTTTGTTTTGAATTGTTTAGAACTTCCCCATAGTGTCCAAGTAGTTATCAAGACAGTCACAGAATTTTGTGAGTATGGGCACATCTAGGACCTTGCCTGTTTCAATACTAGTGGTTGAAACTAGTCGATTTAGTGACTGATGGCCCCTTTTACCAGGTTCCGTCAAATCCTGCAGATAAATTTCTATTTCCGTTGTCACAAACAATCTATTTTCAAGCACACCCTTCTCAACAGCTCGTTTCATACTGTATGAAGCAAGTTTGGTAATACAATCTTAGTGACTATGAAGCTGGAATGCACTAATGTAAGTTAAATTTTTTAGTTTTTTGACATTTCCAAAAAATTCATTTTTTAGGACAAAAGAAACATATTCTCAGCAACTACTCAACCAATTATGATGAAAATTTCAGGGTAGTTAACCTTCATAAGGACGCAAAGTGGCAACGAATAACATGTATAAAAAATGTCTTCTAAATTATTTTTGAGCCATAAATGTTTCAAAATTTCATAGGTCTGAAAGGTGAGCCGAATTTAATTTGTTATATGTTAAAAATTAAAATATTACAAAACGGTTATATTATAAATGTATATAAAAGCATAATAATGTTGTAAGAAAAAACGCATAATGTTCTAAGCAGTACAAGCTGAGAAAATGTTCCTTAAGTAAGTATGGTGAAGTAAAGGACACCCGTGTCCACTTAAATAAATTTGGCCGACCTGTAAATAGTACCAGTAATATTTTTTTCTAAACTTTTGCTGGTTTTTTATTATTTTCATTTATTGATTACCGACTGCGGTATGTATGTGAACAAAAACTGTGAGGTAGGAAGTTCTCTAAACATGATAGAAAATCGAACGCGGGAACTCCAACTTATCTATTATTTTACTTTCATGAAGTTTGCACAATATTTTGTCTGGCTTTAAAAATACTTTAGCTCACTTCCTAATTAGAAGTTTTAATTTTAACAAATGGAATTTCAGAAAAAGTCTTTTTGGAGCCAGAATTGTTGATAGTTGTTTAACAGAAGGTATGCAAATAAATTTAAAACAGTGAACAAACAAAAAATATTTTTTTTAATTAACTTTTTTTAACAAGTCTAATAAGTTTTAGAAACCAAAGAAAAATCTAAACGTACTAAACATAAAAGAAGGTAAAATAAAAACCATGGCAATCTATGTCCAATCAACTGAAAAAAAATTAAGCTAGAAAAAAGTTTAGAAACAAAATACGAAATACTAAAAGTATCTAGGAAATACTACGAATAAAACTTTTAAGCAGAAAAGCCTTGAAAAGCAAAGTTTAAGTCTAAAAGAAAAAAGATTAGGCCAGAAGAATAATACCGAGCACAAATAAAAACGAATATGTATATGTAATATATTTGTTAGTAACAAATATTTTATTCACTATCAATTAGTTATAATTATTAGACTACTAGGAAATGTGGCGGAAATAAATGACATTAACAAAAAAGAGTCCCATTGTAACATCTGAAATACAACGTAGTTTACAATTTAGTACCCACAATACTTAGAACTTGATCACAAGAAATACTGCATTTAAAACGAAGATAATAATATTGTTGTTGTTGTTAAGGTCATCAGCCGAAAGGCTGGTTTGAACCTGTAAAGGTTTTACTAAGTAAAACGAGGAGTAAGGTGGTTTACTATTGCCATCCTCACTAACTGGAAAAGTACGCTTATCAGCAAGCCGGGCCATCTGAAAAGCAGACATTTTCCACTCTGCAAATGACACCTTCACTTCATTCAGCACAGGGTCTGGCTGTATAATGAAATTCATTACTTTCAAAGTACATAACTCTGATTAGTGCCTTTTACACCTCTGCCTCTTCTGTTCTTAAATGATTCAGTCATTTAATTGGCTGACCATGTGATAAGAAACAGAATTATTTATTTTAGCCCTGCAACTAACAGATTGAGTGCAAATAATTTGACACTACCTGTCTGTTATAGGCAGAATAATAATAATATTGGTATAAATAACAATCAAGATAACACGGAGAACTTTATTTAAACTTGATATTAATCGAGTACTTGGATATATAAAAGAAATACTTGTTAATAAAACAGTCATTTGTTAAACCAAAACGTGGATACGGTTACCAAAAATCAGCATTAAACATATAAAATGTCAACCCAAAAGTTCGGTCCATTGTAAAAAGATTTCATTGAATATGCTCCATAACAATGCAGACACAAACTGGTAATAAACTATTCTAAGTTAATATTTTGATATAGGTTGGAAAATAATCTCTATTTGTACTTCTATTGGACAGCATGTCCTCGTTAACTCTCCCATTTATTACCAATTATCTAACTTCCCGATCATCTAGCCTTTCAACGCGTGACTTTTTCCAATAGGCGGATCTTTATCTGCGTCACTTTTTCACTGATTTATCTAGTTTTGTTCTATTAATCATGAAATCTGTTTTGTATGGTTTCTAATTATTCCGATTTGATAAAAGTTTCAGGGAATTCAAAAGAAATAAAACAATTTCATAATAATTCATAATATTAATAATATAATATAGCACAACAATACACACGATTCACTGACTAAACACACTTATAAGCACTAGTAAATTCAACATTGTTAAAATTATACTAAAAAATGATTAATTGTTTCACATAAAAATAATTTTTACCGCATAAAATTTCAACGCACAGGGTTGTTTTAGTGGTAAAGTCGTCGATGCATATCAGCTGATTTTCGTAGATAAAGGTTTCTGATTCAAGTCCTTGTAAAGGTAATTACTTTTAAACAGATTTGAACACTAGAGAGTGGTTACCGGTGTACTTTGATGGTTTGGGTTCAATTGAATGTAATCTCTCAGGAATAATCAGGCTTAGTCTGTACATAACACACCTTATTTACGCATCATCCTCATCTCAATGGGTCATTGGATTTCTTCTTGGTTTTAAATATAAGATTGAATTATATATATACATTAGGGATTAAAAAAAATAAATGTAAACAATGACCAAAACACAGTAAAAATACAACGAATGCCATGAAGTGAAGAGGAAGGAAAAGAAACAGAAGAAGAAATTTGGCACACACCACCTGACGGGCATCTAAATAACACATCAACATTCCTTTACCATATGGACTTGAGCTTCGCCCACACTATTGGAAAATAGCGAAAAGTTTGCTTTCATCATTTACGTTTTTAATTAAAACTCAAATGGTAGGGAAGTCAAATGGTAGGTATAAATTAAAAATTTAAAAGGAAACGTTTGTATAAAATTAAAAGCTGTACAAAAATGTTCCTAAGCAGTTTCTTCGGTACTGGACTGGTTGAGCATTCATCATTAAAACAGAAATCGTACAGAATCTGTTCACGCCCTCAATCATACTGAACTCAAGCCCTCTCCGGTCGCTCAAGTTGCGGTCTGAAATCGTCATTATGCTGCAGGAATATAGTTCATATTAACAAATATACCTATGTCCATTTGATGATAGTTAAAAATAATTTGGCTTATATAAGTGAAAGCCCTCGCTCACTTGCTCATTCGTTACTGTTATCTTATTCATCAGTGATGTAGTACAACTTATTAAATTTTGCATCGTTATTCCTTATTGGGTGTATACTGAATTTGCCCTGTAAACTCCTTTGTGGGAAGAGGCGCATTCCCAATCAAACCGAATACTCAGTTTATTAAATAAATCTATGTCTGAAATTAAAAAAAAAAACATCAGTAGAGCAGAATGTTAAAAAAACCAACTCCAAAGTAAAATTTAGAGATCTTTCCAAGAAATTTAAAATAAAGACAGGACTAAGAAAAGGATATACCCTTTCCCAATTCTTTTCAACTGAATTTTGGAAAAGGTTATGAGGGAATGGAAAAAACCCTCAAAATTGGACAAAAATAGAAATGAGCTGTCTAGCATTTAAATATGATCTTAAACTGCTATCAGAAAGCTGGGAGAAAACCAAAATACAGAGGGAGAAACCCTCAGCCCAAAACATAGCAGGAAAAGTCGGACTACTAATCTCCTATGAAAAGATTGAAATAATGCCTATCACAAAAATTAACTGAATCACATCGCTCTTATGAACGCACAAGTGGTAAAAACCACAGATACATTTAAGTACCTCAAAGAATTAATATCAAGGAACATAAACAAAAAACGAGCAATCCAAAACAGAATAAATAAACTGAGACTTGGACAGTAACTGACTTACAATTAAGACAAAAATTATACACTACAATACGGTAACAAGACCAGAAATAACTTATGCATGTGAAACACTGTTTAACCTTAAAAGCAAGAACAGAACAGAAGAACTTCAGAGAGTGGAAAGAAGAATTCTAAGAACGATCATTAACAAAAAAATATAGTGGATGGAAAACACAGAACTCTTCCTAATGAAATGATATATAAGTAAAATGAATCCTTACGAAGTATTATGAGGAGAAAATGTTTGCCTTTTACCGTCATCTAGTAAGGCAACCTGAAGAAAGACTGACAAGAAACTGCTAAAGAAACTGCCAACAGAGAAATAAAGTTAAGAATAATTGGCTACGGAAAATAGAGGAAGACCTTGAGGAGCTAGAAATAACGGAAGAACAGATTTTAAACAGGCAGGAAAATCTACTCTTAAAAATCAAAACTCTAACACAAAGAAGGTATAATATAACAGAGGATCAGAGATTCCAGAGATCTAAGAGAATAATAGAGTATTGGGCAAAGAAGAAAAATTCCCAGAAACAGTCTTCCCATCCTTAACTAGATTTGCTCCAATGAGGGCCTAAAAAAAGAAAAAAGCAAAATGATTGGGTATATGGTATTAGATTACGAAGTTATAAATATATGTAATATGTATTTGTTCGGTCTTTTATGTTAGGATAAAATCTAGTGACATCTACTCCTCTAAAGAGAGTTTAAATGTCTTGATATAGGCAATTTGAGTTAATAACCATTTTTTCTTTATTGACAATTTTTATCCTTTTCTTTTTACCGTGGATTGTTAACCGATGTTTGTAACGTAGAAGGAAATCTGTATTAGCAAATCATTGAAAACATTATGCCTTATCAACAGCAAATGTATCATCAATTGAAGGAGATTTCACGTACTTATTAATTGGTGAAAACAACAGATACTTCAAAGGTTACAGCTTACTAAAACTCGTCATTGTGGAAGATACAGTCAAATACATACAATAAGTTTGCTTGTACAAGGGATTTGTTTGTCACCAAGTAATTATATCTCGGTATGTTGTAATATTTAAAAACAGTTCCGACACTAATATATGACAAAGATTAAATCAATAACTTAAAATATTCCGTACGAATTTAGCTTACAATGAATAAGACAGTTATATAACGTTTTTAAAAGTCTAAAAACTTACTCAAATTAACATTGCGGTAATAAATAATTTAAAAATGTTTTAGTATGATCCTTCAATTCTCTTGAATAAAATTATGTAACGCTATTCATTAATTTAGAAACTACGGTAATTTATTGCGACGGAAATGTTAAAAGGAACCTTTGCAATTCTAGAATCTTTCGTAGTGTTAAAAAAATATTCTTCTCTACGCAATGAGGAAGTAGAATATTAAAACATTATTAAAGATGCTCCTGAGTAGGCTATTGCAAATGACACTTAGTGATCGCAAATGTCAAGTACATTTAGATATTTAATAATTGAGCAACAGAAATTTGTCCGTTTTTTGTAAATGCAGCTATCAAGTTCTAAAAAAGTCAAGATTTTAAATATAATTTTTAATAATTTATTTAATCAAAAAGTAAAATATTTTAAAACCATATAAATATAGCGGTTGTGTTTTTTTATTTTTACTAGCTGACCCGTGCGAATAAATTCGCACAATAATTATTTTGATTGATGTAATTAATTTCGTAAATGTAAAATGTAAAAAATTTTTGTGTATTCTTCTAATCTTGGATAAAATTTTGTGGGAAAATTTTAACGGGCATTGTTTTATTAATTTTAGCATTTTATTTCTTCTCTTGATTTCATTCTGCTATTCTTAGCATATAAGTTTGTCGAAAACAAGCAGGTGGAGTGTTGAATTGTTTGCACTCGATGTGCTGGTACCAGGGTTACAAAAATCTGTTTCTTATCGCAAGGCAAGGCAATTATTTGACTGATGCATTTGCGAATGGAAGAGGTGTGGGTGTTAAAGACACTAATCAGACTTATCCCCTCTGAAAGTTATTAATTTTACGATAAGTGAGGGTATAAAGTAGGTAGTTTTCAGAGGGCTTGGCATGCTGATAAACACACTTTTCAACTCAGTGAGAAAGGCAATAGTAATAGTTCTATTAAAATATTTAAATCTAATTTAAGTATTATATACTTGATTTTGCAACCAAATTTTACGCTACTATAACGAGCTTTTTTAAAAAATTTTTTGATTCGAACTTAGTGAAATCGCCGCCAGAATAGTAGTAGAAACGAAGCTTTAATTGAATTATTTTTTTATTTACTTTGCAAAAACTCTTTACGGTTTTTACCAATAGACTATTTATATTCAATTTTTCCAGAATCCTGAAAGAAATTTTTTTACAAACAAGTTATTTAAAAAAACAATCTGTTCAATAGAACGCTGTATTTAAGAAAAAAAGTATCTCAATTTAACATACGTTAGTCTGGATGTTTTTTTTAAATATATGTTTAGGTCAACAGCCAAAAGGCTGGTTTGGCCTCTTGAGGTTTTACTAAGTAAAAACGAAGAGTGAGGTGGTTTACTACTGCCTTCCTCACCGAGTTGGAAGAGTATGCTAGTCAGCATGCCAGGCTCTCCGAAAAGCACCCACTTTCTACCCCGCAAATGACACCTTCACTTCATTCACCACATGGTCTGGCTGTACAGTGAAATTCATTACTCTCAGAGGACATAACTCTGACTAGTGTCTTTACACCTCTACCTATTCTGTTCTTAAATAGTTCAGTTATAATTGGCTGACTACGTGATAAGAAACAAATATTTTTGTAGCCCTGGAACCAACAGATCGAGTGCAATTAATTTAAAACTCCACCTGCCCATTATGGGAAAATTTTAAATATAGTAAGTGATAAAATAACAATACAAAATACATTTTTTGTGTCCTGTATTTTGGGTACGGTAATGTACACTGGGCGGGACAATTTTCGTATGTGGTATTAAATGTAATTTTAACAGTGTGGGTTTTTGTTTTTTACCAGAAGAAGAAGAAGTATCTAGCGCTACTTTCTCTAGCAGGAACCTTAATAATACATATTTATGTAAAACGTAATAATACGATTACACGATTAATAATATTATTATTTTTCATTTTGAAAAATCCTTGAATCATAAAAAAATGTATGTTAAGTTCATTAAATTGTACAAAACAAATCTGGGCTAGCTCATTGAATAGACTCCCTGATTATTATTTAAAGTAAATTAAGTTATACCGATTATCTTTCGTGATAATCCGACCAGTCGAGCTATAGGAATCTGCTTAAAATTGTTGAAACAACAATTGTAGAAACAACGTTTAGGTAAATAACATTGTGCAGTGACCAGCCGAGAGCCAAACAAGGAAAACACCTGTTCTATTAAAGCATAATGTACAGCGAGAAAGTAGTGTCACTTTGGGTTATTCTTTTAAAATAAAATATGGAAGATTTAAAATAAAAGATAAAGTATAAGCTAACAACGGAGAAGCAGAGATCTTGAAGATTTACTATGAGGAAATGCCACTAGGATTTCATCATTAATTTATATGACAACCAAGCTGAAATTAATCAGCTGGTTGTAAATCTGCAGTTTAAAATACTATAATGAATATCTGATTTCAGAAAACAAATTGAATACAGGAATATAGTAACAAATTAATTTAATAATCGGCCACAATAAATTTTAATGGTTATTTTTAAATAATTAGATGCAATTAGTAATTTTTGGATTGACTCCTTGGAAGATAATTAATTATTTTCAGTTAAAACTACTTTAGAAAATTACGAAGATTATAAAAGAAAATTTATAAAGAGATATAATGGAATCAATCTGTGAATTTCAATTCGAAGGCACTGATATATTGTAAAGTTCAAAGATGATTAATTGTAAAATTACTTGAATGTGGAGGGACATTTCCTCTCATGGTAATTGAATAAACATTTTGTCTTTACTAAAAACAGGGATGTGGTATACTGGTATAGATAGAGTACCGCACATAATTTATGGAAAATAAACGTTTACATAGAATATGAAAGCATCTTATAAAATAATAACAACCATCTAACCAATGCATAAGGTTGAATTTAGTTGGATACCACAACGCTCTATTATCTTGAATTATGTTGAATAATTTATAATGTTAGATCAGAGTACCAATCTGTTAATTTAAATAATAAAAATAATTAGTAAAATATAATACTGTTTGTGGTTGTCTAAGTAAATAACTGAAGTTTAAGTCACCAGATTTTTATTTTTGTGTTGAAGTTCCATATCTGTCTCTGAGATAAGAATTTTAAGATGAATTAGAAGTGATGTTATAGGCCTACATCAAAGGAAATTAGCCTTAGAAATGGTGTTATAAATCTCTTAGAGAAAATTTACACATTTATTTTTCGTTTTTTAATTCGGAAAATGTAAGCATATTTTGTCTGTTTACAGAGAGAAGTTCGCGCTTTCAAACTTTAAAAGTTTTTTAAAATTTTTCAAATTATTTTTCTTATTGTAAAGTATTAGACACATGACCAGTTACGCCAACCAGTTCCCTAGACTGTTTCCCCTCGGTTTATATTCTCCTTTCATTTCCCCTCGGGTTGTACCAACAAATTGGTCAACGGTCAGGAAGGCAGACGAGGAGATTTCCCAATATCTTCGTGAGTGGATGAACCTAAGAGGTGAGTCTCTGAAAGAAAACCAGACCCTGTCCAGTGGTTGTAAGGTGTCAACCCAATCACTGGTCTTACCCACAACTGTGTTAGTAACATGTAATCAACCTGCTGTTCGGGGAATTTTTGCCCAATTTCAACCATCGACAAAATAATCGGACCGGAATTTCGTTGAAAAACCTAAAGCAAACAATGTTTTAAAACAACTATGATTTCAATTCAATTTTTTTTAAGTGTAAGTCTTTTGAAATAAGTTTGTTATAAACGTAATTATAAACTTTAAGCAAAGATGAAAACAATTTGAGTAATGTTCTTAGAATGCAAATACAAACGAAACTCAGTGGTGTGCTTCAAAAATGACTAAACTGTGAAGAATAAAAATATAAAATAAAATAAAACTTTATGTTTTGTGAATTACTATCTTGAAACATGAAGTTGTTGAAGTTGAAGATTACGACCATGATAAAGATGATTAGTAGTAGAATTAGAAATAAAAGATTGAATTATTAAAAAAATCGTAAAGGATTTGTAAATCCAGTGTTTTCAAACGTTTCAGTCTGTGAGTATCTTCGCTGTTGTTGAGGTTAATTGCAAAAGGATTTTGATGCTTTTCTAATTTTTGTAAATTATTTTCGCTAAGTTATTGAATTTCTTTTTTATGCAGGGCAGGTTCAATTCGTTGTTCAATACTTCATTGGTTACGTACCATGATTCAATTTAAACAATTTTCAGATTATACTATTTAATATAGCATTTTTAGAAAGTTCATTTACGAAGCAGATTAATGGCAACCAAGTGTTTACGAATATTGGTATACAATACACAGGAGTAAGAAAGATAAAAATATTAGGTTTAATGATACAATCCAATAAGTACAGATATTGAAAATTATTTACATGAATGTCAACAATTTGTATTAATAATATTATATTAATTTACCTATAGTTTTAAAAATGTAAACTAATGAGAATATTTCTGGATTGTAAAGTTATTTAATACTGTAAAGTGCAAAAATTATTCATGTCAGGATCAGTTTTCATGTTCAGATTGCGAATCGCAATTTTCGTTTTACAACCCAATAAATCATTAATTAATTAAAAATAAAATAAAAAAATATGAATGAAAAGAGAATGTTATCAAAATGATGATATAGCGTGACGTGTACATATAACATAGATAATATCTTTATTTTTTGTTAAATTGTTAACGAAATAATATAATTAGATAATAATACATTTTAAAATGTAGAAAAGTCGGTCACATGTCATACCATGGTAATGATAGGTGTGGACAAATTAACAATAATAATACTGAAAAAGTAGACCGAACGTTAAAAACTATGTGTGGTAAACCGTGAACGCCTAAAGATTAAGTTAACGACCTTGACCGAACTAACTCTGAATTCCAGCGTAGATGAAAAGTATACAGTATCAACTTTAACGACTATTCGTGTATGGGATGGATCTTTACCATTCTTCATTTTTTCTTCCAAAAAGTGATTATACCAGCTTCTAAACAACCATAGCATTATAATATTACACTAATAATATGATCACACATATCTCCCACGGGCCTCCCTATGATGCAACGGCCGATGGTCTACTTTCTACCATAACAGGTCTACTCAACTATTAGTCAGGTTTCCATACTAGAAGACTAGGAAAGACTAAAGTACCTTCAGTTCCTTCCTAAAACACTCCTTTTTAAAATGAACATGATGTTAGTTTTTAAATGAATTAAGGTAGTTTTTAAATGAATGTTAGTATTAGAACTGAAGTACTTTATGAAAGAACAAGTCCTAGTAATTTAACCAGATATTCTAATGGAAAATACACATAAATATCAAAGAATTCAAAAACATTTTTTAGGTATAAATTTTTTGTGTAATGAAAATTTATCTCTTTATCTCACCAATAGCATTCACATATTGCAGATACAATTACCTGAGAATCCTATGTGAAATTGTTGTATTTCAAGAGAAACATACTTCTTAAACCAACTTTGTGTTAATGTACCTAATATAAATCATAACCTAATAAACATCATTCCAAGTATAATCAAAGTTTCAAACAACTTATTAATAATTTAAATCACTTGACGAATTAGGGTTACTAACGATTAAAAATAGGGGTAATAAAATCTATCTTTCCGCTAGAATATAGTTTTTTTTAACATTGTGTAATATTCTTTTCCAAACAGTTTTGTAAATGTAAATATAAACTTGTGTCTTTGCTCTTATTTCCCCGCCAGCATGACTTTTACATTTTGTGGATATTTCACATATATTCTTTTAGTATTTTTAACGATAAAACGGGAAATATATTTTTAAAAACCCTACATTAATATTTTACAAATTAATTTAGTTATTAAATCTACCCACATCATGTCTTAATTAATAGGTAACTCACTTGCCACTTATTGTTTCTACTGCACATTAGTTTCCAGCGGGTAAACCGTCGCAATGTCCAAATTTCGATGTGGTATTTTCTTTACAGCAACAGTAAATGAACCAAACAGCTTTTTTCAGGGATAATATACTACCTTTGAGCCAATTACCTACTATTAATTACACTTCAAAACGACTCGCGCGGCTGTGACAAAGCCATCGATCGGTTTTATTTGTACGCTTATAAGTCATATCAAGACCATTTCTACAGATGTGCTGCTTGTGCAGAATATTTCATTATTGCAAATATTCTACAGCCTGTTCTTTAGACTTCAAGAAGTGAAGTCAGAAGATAAGTGTTGAATCTGTTAACGTTAAAGGTCTCTACTACAAGAAATCGAAGCCTACGTAAATTTGGAAACTGTTTTATTGATACATTTTGAACGAGCTCTTGTAGGGTTTCTTTGAAACTTGTCAAATAATATCTTCTACAAATCAAGGGAAACTAGAATCTTTTTATACGAACTACTGAAATGAAAGAAGAGTTTAAACTATTATCCTTCGGTAAATGTAGATGTCAGGACATTTTTTCAATTTGCAAAGTCAGGGGTTCTATATGTAAATAACAATTCTAATAAATAAGCTAACATAATAAATATAAAAACATATTCAATTCTACAATGACCACGCTATAAAAAAAACATTTTTTTTTTTTTGAATAACTGTAAATCTACGATCTGCTCTCATAGAACAATGAGTAGATGTGTTGTAAGGATAAATCTTGAGTAAGTAATACCCCTTGGTATTACTCTATAAAATTTCCCATTTTGTTGAATTGATCTTGCCAGGAATGTAAAATAAATTACACAATCACATATTAAAATAAATCTGTAGGGTGTAGTCTGCATAGTCTTCTGTGTGCTCCACTGTTGTCTAGGAGATTGATGGCTTCTGGATTCTGATGATTTTCAAGTCTTGTTTGGTAACTGGTGCAAAATTTCTGTATAGCTTCGTGTACCGTGGGAGTGTTCGTGTCTCTGTGCAATATAGTGTTGGATATGTACCAAGGTGAGTCCATGATGTTTCGAAGTATTTTTGACTAAAACCGTTGAATTATTTCAATGTTACTGTGACTTGCTGTGCCCCAGAGTTGTATCCCATATGTCCACACAGGTTTAAGTACAGTTTTATAAATTAACAATTTGTTTTGTGCCGATAATTTGGATTTTCCATTAAGCATCCAATACAGCTGTTGGTATTTAAGATTTAACTGTTTTCGTTTGTTCCATATGTGAGTCCTCCATGTTAGGCGCCTGTCCAGGTGGAGGCCAAGATATTTTGCCGTATCGGATTGTAGAATTTGTACGTTGTTCAAAAACACTGGTGAACATGTTTCCCGTTTTAGTGTAAATGTGACGTGCAGACTCTTGTGTTCATTTGTTTTTATACGCCACTTTTTTTGCCAATTTTGTACGCTGTCTAAGTGTTGCTGCAAGTTATGAGATGCAATTTGTGCATCTTCGTGTATTGCCTGAATGGCTGTGTCGTCGGCAAATGTTGCCACTGTAGTGTTGTCATTTTGTGGAAGATCAGAAGTGTAAATGGTGTACAAAACAGGAGGCAGCACGCTTCCTTGAGGAACACCAGCTTCAATTAATTTTAGAGATGATTGTTCGTCCTTATATTTCACTGTAAAGTATCGGTCCTCCAAATAAGATGCAATAATTGAGTAATACTGATGGGGAAGATTTTGTTTAATCTTAAAAAGAAGACCCGCATGCCACACTTTGTCAAAGGCTTGCTTGATGTCAAGAAATGCCGTGGAGCAATACTTCTTTTCTTCAAGTGCTTTGTAGATGTTGTTTACAACTCTGTGAATTTGCTCAATCGTGCCATGACCTTCTCTGAAACCTAACTGGTAATTCGGAATGAGATTTATGGTATCCAGTACTGGGCGTAATCTCTGAAGCAATAATTTTTCAAATACTTTTGAAAGAATTGGCCACAAACTTATTGGTCTGTAAGATGATATTTCGTGTGGTGGCTTCCCAGGTTTTAGAATAATTATAATTTGAGAAACTTTCCAGTAAGAAGGAAAGTACTCCAGACGTAATATTACATCAAAAATTATTGTAATCAGCCTAAGGGCCTTGTCAGGAAGTTCTTCCAAAATTTTCCCCGTGATGAGGTCAAAACCTGGGAAAGGTTGGAGTTTATTAAGCAAATTACAAAAGATGTAAAGTTTTATAGGTATGTTGCTATGAAACGACTTGCGCAAGATAGAACAGCTTGGAGAACTGCATCAAACCAGTTGAGAGACTCATGACAAAAAAAATTAAGTTAATTTATAAGTTACTAGTACGCCCCGCGCGGCTTCGCACGCAAAACATGTGTAAAAAAATGTAACAAATTGTGTAGTTGCTAAATCACTGTATACTCCCAACGTACACACAAACACACACACACACACACACACACACACACACACATACAACGTTTTGATAATTTCCCCCGCGTACGTCTTTCGCATCATCAAACCCCTTCATGAACTTCAACAGAAATACCTACTCACATGTACGCACACGTACATATTTATAAAAATGTTCATTAGGGCCCTTAGGGTTATCATTTTTGAATATTTAAGAATAAAATGTTACTGTGAATATAAATACGAACATGCTGTCAAAATTTCAAAAAATCCGTTCCGTAGTTTTGGAAATTAGCCGGCAAATCGAACGATCTTGGTTCCTATTCCAGGTCTGGAATACGTTTAAAACTCACTTGTATTATTTCTTAACTTATTACATTAGGTAATGTAATAGCTGTTAATACGACTTTAAATAAATCAATAAAGTAACGAATACAAGACTTCGGTAATAGTATAATGTAAATAAACGGTGTATCAGTAGGTTTGATAGATAACTACGCAATCAGCAATCACTCAAGGATTCAACTCAATCGGTTGTAAATTTACTTTCCTGTTATTTAATAGACACAGGTACTTAAAAAAACTATTAAAAGTTCAACTTTAAGTTTAAAATGGTAGGGAAAATGGTAGAATGCTGTATATGGTGGTACTTCTAGAGAAATAGTAATAAAAATTATAATCATGGTTGTTGTTCACTAAGCATTTGCTATAATATAGGACGATAGAATGGACAAAGTTGTTGTGAATACTAGTAAAACAAGCTGTTACATGCTCACAATAGTTCGTTCCTTATGTACTTCATTACATAATAGTATTTTTTCTCTTCCCAAACCAACTAACGAAAGAAGCATGTGCCGTTCTTTCTTCTTTCTTCGCTAATAATACAAATTTAAACTCATTACCGGATATTTTAATTAAGTACCGTTGATTATACACTAATAATACCAATACTAGTGTGTTCAACCTACTTGTGTAGTAATAAAATGTAATACATGTATTTAAAATTTATGTGACTTCTCTACATATTTTAAATATATATTACGTAAAATTATTAATGTCTAAAAGTGAGTTTCATATTTTGTAATGTATATTTTTATTATCTTTACTTCCGAAATCATAATTATTCACCTTTCAATTTTTAGGCTATAGTAAACTAGTCTACTTAATGTAAACATTTCGAAGATATTCTATTGGAACAGTTTTTAGGCGTGTTTTTCCGTAAGTTATACAATGAAAAGAACAACGTCTCAGAGTGAAATTTTAAAATTAATACCTATTTAAAATGTGACCCACCGGTTTGGTCTAGAGGAAAAGTCATCACCGCGAGTCAGCTGTTTAACAGCTGATTTTTGGAGACGAAGGTTCCTGGTTCAAATCCTAGTAAAGGTAATTACTTTTATAAGGATTTGAATACTAGACTATGATTACTGGTGTACTTTGATGGTTGGGGTTCAATTAACCATAGTACTCTCTTAGGAATTGTCGACCTGGGTCTTTACAAGACTACACCTCATTTACACGTCATACACAAATCATCTTCATCTCATTGGGTCATGGGATTGCTTGTTGTTCTGAATTGAACAGATAGCAACGTACACATATTAGGAATTTAAAAAAATAATAATATTAAATCTAGTTAGCTGTTCTTCAATTAAATTGGAGTTTGAAAGGGCATCTTGTAAGGATGGACTCTGTCATTTGGTAGTCACTATTTCAATCAAGGGGAAGTAGACCTTGATGGAGTGCTACCTAGACATTTTGAAAGTAGTTTGTAGGAAAGGGTAGTGCACGAAAAACGGTGAACTTGTGAGAAGTTGGGAGAGGTTTATGCCCAGAGTTCGGCCTAATCTAGCAACTTAATGAAATAAAATAAAATTTGAAAGGACGAAATTTTCAAGTTTCATGAACATTTGTAAATCCTCATGTAAATCCTCAATTGTTTTCCTCAATTTTAAATTGTAAATTGTAAATCCTCATGTTTTTTATTGAATAAAGGGGGATATTGTTTATATTTTCCCATTTGTATCCTTAAGGTAGATAAATGTTGATTACTATTACTAAAAGTTTGAACCTTGGAAAATATATTATTCTTTTAATTGTATCGTAAACTCAAAATAATAATAATAATAATAATAATAATAATAATAATAACAATAATAATAATAATAATAATAATAATATTTATTTATTCCACTTTATACAAATACAAAAGCAAGCTCCTCAGTCTCTTGTTATCGGTGCTGGTTTTACGATATAAATTTTTGTTGAAATTCAAGGAGAGCTTTCGAGGAGAGGTTCAAGCTACCTTTAATGACATTACTTTCAGGACCATCCGTGCGCAGTGAATCCTATCCTACCGTAAGTGTTCTATTGAACGTAGGGGATCCAGAGGGGGAGGTAAATAAATATCTCCTTAAGTTACGGCATTATGCATTTTTTCTGTCAAAAAGGCTGAGAGTACAGAGTGACATACCTATAAAATAAACTTTTGGAACATGGTAACCTTCTGCAGTTGCCTTACTAGGGCATGCTGAGCTTCAAACGATTGGCTATCCTCCTCCCCGCTATTGTGGTACACACTTTGCATTATGAGCACACCACTCTAATTAATTTACTACCGGGTGCGGGAACATACTTACTTTTTATATTATGAGTTACATATCTAAAGTTTTGTTTTACACAGTTTTGAAAATCATATCAGGTA
Source organism: Catonia carolina (assembly GCA_035578175.1). Classification (NCBI taxonomy): domain Eukaryota; kingdom Metazoa; phylum Arthropoda; class Insecta; order Hemiptera; family Achilidae; genus Catonia; species Catonia carolina. Next base: position 396,111,062 of record JAQMRL010000001.1, read on the forward strand.
GGTGATGCCCACCATTGTCCGCAGCCTGAATAAGTCGATTTCTGGCTTTTGCCATGACTCTTATCAGCAAAGTAGCGGGTATGTTGGCAATTTCTGCCTGGATGTTGGCCTTAAGGTCTTGTAGGGTTCTGGGACCGTTGGAAAAAACGCGGGATTCCAAAAACACCACAAAAATTACAAAGAGCCAAATCGGGAGAGCGGGCTGGCCACTCCAAATCGCCTTATTGAGATGTGGCGCTCCGGAAAGTGTTTCCGCAAAACACTGATCGATGCCCTTGAAATGTGAGCCATTGTTCCGTCCTGTTGGAGCCAAATGTCTCCGAAGTTCAATTCATGAAGTCGCGGAAAAAAATTTTCCAACATGTTTACATATACCGGTTTGAATTCACTGTCACTGTGATCTTATTTTCTTCAAAAAACCAGTGACCAACAATCCCAGCTGAGGAAATCGGACACGACACCATGACTTTAGGTGAACGCAATGGGCTTTGATGCAATTATCGGGGATTGGTGCCAGCACAGTAGCGCATGTTCTGTTTGTTGACGCATCCATTTAAATGAAAATGGGCTTCACAACTGAAAAAAAAATTTAGAGAAGCACCTCACACTCGTTCCTCCGAGAATTGAAATCGCTCAGCTAGTAAAGTTAAATTCAAAGTACAAATAAATTTTGCATATAACCTAGTTCTAATTCTGTGCATTTATTAAACCGCTTAATTTATCAATTTATGTACGTGATGTTACTTTTAGAATATTTATTGCTGTCCACAAATATTGCTCAACTCTGCGGTTTGGGCAAGTAGTAAACGCCATCATACAGTACGTGTTCAATACAGCTTTCGCTGTAAAAGAGGGCAAAATACTAATATAGACTTAATATTTTACTATAACATCAATATTATATATATATGTATTATAAAAAGTAATATTTCACGAGTAACTGTTTCAAAGTGACACTCATTCTTGAACGGTAGTTATTATGAAACAAATCGTTCTAGTAAAACAATTATTACTAACAAATAATGTCATAATCTAAAGTATACAACTCAACTGACACGTAATGATATGAATTAAATATTGCAAAATATTATTTTGTGTTAAAACATAATTAAATTTTCTTTTACGTCTCGTTAAAATAACTGAAATACTGTAATTATTTCTTTAAGTTCTGCAAATCATAATGTAGTTTACTTAATATTTCGTAAAGTTTAGTTTAAACAGCTGATAAAAGTTCCTGATGAAACTTTGTAATCTCTTCACGAGATTTAAAAATAAATTACATTTTCCCGTGTAAAATATATAAATATCGTTGATTCAACTCAGTTAATCAATGGGTCATTTACATACAATTGTTAAGTAGTACTGAATAGAGAAGTAACTTCGTACGGCGAACTGTTGACAATCACACGCAAACACAGCTGAATGTCCTTGTTCAAATTTTCGTAAAAAGAAAACTGAGCAACAAACAGCGGTCAAATAGGACGGTTTTCTGAAAATAGAAACAATTCAAAATAACAAGAATGGAGTTAAAGGTTATTATTTTCGATAAATTTACGTGAGTTTGGTAATTTAAAAGTGAATAATTTCATTCGTACACTGCCTAACGACGCTTAAGAGCAATTTCTGTAATTCAGCTTTAAACTATATGATATTCCGTATACATTTATGATATTCTTGGGAAGCAGATTGTAAAACTTTGGTAGGTAACAGATTATTTATGTTTGGAATAGCGTTTATGTAGATCTGTGTAAAGGAATCAAATACTTGTTTCTTGTACTGTAGTTGTGGATTTATTTCGGTAAATTCGATGCGCATTGTTGTCCGTCTGTACAATTAGGGAATAAAGCTTACGACCATCTGGTACTTGTAAATATTTTGAACAATTCTCAGAAGGATAAAGCAGGTGCTTTTGTAAATTACTGGCAAAATGTTCTTTTCTTTTTTCTCGACCAGATCTAACAAAAGAAAATAATCTTAGAACCTGGAGATTTGTTTCACTGCTAGATTATTTAAAAAATTTAACTACCAAAACCACCCTTGGACCCAATTATTCCAAAGAACCGACGCTGTATTTAATTGATATTTCACAATTATTACAGAATTTATCAATGAGTTTATTTCAATTTTAAAATACAAACTGTGTTTACAAAATAAAAATAATATTTATTGCCTTTATCGAAAATGGATGGAAATATGAAATAATCTGTTAATTGTCTTTCATTTTCAGTTTTCACATTTGTAAAAATTCTTGTCCAAACTTTTTCTCTTTTCACACCTGTAAAATTTTTGGTGAAAATATTAATTGCAAGTAAATCAGAGTATTAAAAATAAATTATCATATAATGCAAGGAGTGTCATTTGCACATGTGTAACTAAGCCACACCTTATTATATGTGGTAACTATTTATTTCTTAACAAATTTATTCTAACATTGTATATGTGTATGGACTATAATAAAAAATAACAATCAAATAGTTTATTTATTTCCGTCTAAAAGTTTCTTTATTAGTTAGATAACATTACACAGTTTAATTTATTAGACTTAGTGTAAAAAAAATTACTAGTTTCATTGTCTGACAATAGTCTTATAAAGTTATGAACCTCTACACACGTGATGGGTTGGTTACATTTTAGAATTACTACATAAAAGCATATAATTTACTCTCAAATTACACTAAAGTCATCTGCTTTAAAATTTTAAAGTTAACTTGCCTCAGTGTATGTTTTCATAAATTTAATTCTAAGTTTACATTGTATGTTTCTTTATTTTACTGAATTTTACTATCCAATTATCCGATTTGGATGTACGCCCCTCAAATTTCTGAATGTGCTAAACCGTCAGTGAAAGCTCGGTTTCAGAGGTTTCAATCGGAGACGTTACGATTATTAGTAAATGCACTGTCTAACGCTATTTTACAAAACGACTCATAAATTCCTCTGGTAACGGACGTTTACATTCAATTTAATTGAAACTTCCACAAGAGACTTACCGCTCATCCAACCTAACTGATACATTGGCCCAACCGGCCGCATTGGCGTAGTTTGGTAATGTGCTCGCCTGTCATCATGTGGTCGTGGGTTTGAATCCCATTCAGGCATGGTATATTTTCGTACCTTACAAAAAATAATTTCATCCTTCACCGTCTGCATTAGTAGTAATTTCAGAAGAGTCGGACATTAAACCAAAACAAAAAAAAAACAACTGATACGCAAGAGATCTTCCCGTCGTTTACTAAACAAAGGTCAAAGGCGGTTAAAGAGGAAGTGAAACAAAAATCTGCTGTTTTAGGAACTATTAAACTATTATTATTTTTTTCGTGGCCATACGTCACTAATAAATATATAAATAATTTAGTAAAAAGATAAATAAATATATATAATAAATAAATATATAATTAAAATGACCTCAGTTGGCCGAATCGAAAGAAGTTTACAGTTTATTTTAGACAAATTCAACTTGAACGTAAGTACCAAAATGTTTAATCAATACAAAAAGCAGTATGTAAACTATTTTACACTCACCAATTTCAGTATAAGTGAATTCATTAAGTAATAATTTATTTACTGACTTAAAAAACTTTTTTTTGTAATTAGTAGACTTGCGATGAGAAAACCTGCGTTATTATTTCCAAGACTACATTTTGGTTGAAGTATTTGTTTAATTTACTGTTATTTAATTATATACGGATATACGTATATCATATTACTGTGTATTTATTGTCTCCAGGGAATAATGGGTAAAATAATAATTTATTTATTATAGTATTTTATTTACAATAAAATTATTTCTATGACAGGAAGAGTTTCTTTACAAAATAAATTAAAAATACAGTATTTTAACATAAAAACACAATTTTATGATTATAAAATATAATATAGCGCAACAAAGAATTGTAACATTGTTATTTAATTAATTAAATATAAATTTTTAGTTTAATATTTCTTTTTCACAAGGTACTTTTAGATCATAAGAGATAATAATTTTTCCTCGCATAACCTAACAAGCTTACCAATTTTAATAAGAAAATGATGTTGTAATTATGTAAATTACATATTAAAATACAGAATTCTGGGTGATTATTACGAAAAATACTTAAGTGATAATTTCTAACATAAGTTTAGATAAAGATCGAATTATTGTTATATCTTATTTTCAAAATCTCTAAGTTAATTATATTATATACATAGTAACCTATATTATGCTAAACCATGTTATGACTAAGATTATATCTTTAACATTTTTACATTTCCTGAATATGTTTAGTAGTATATTATTATTATTATTATTATTATTATAAATTCCCTAATATGTGTACGTTGCAATCTGTTCAATTAATAGAATAAGGAACCATGATTCAATGAGATAAGGATGATGTGTATGATATGTGGTCTCCTACAGACTCGGGGCGACCATTCCTGAGAGAGAATGGTAAATTGAACTTCAATAATTCCATCAAAGTGCATGGTAATCTCTGTCTAGTATTCAAATCCGTACTTCCGTACATGTATATATTTCTGTATATCCGGATAGTATGAAGTAAACCACCTTTACTCAGGTTTGAACTACGAAAACTTCGTCTCCGAAGATCAGTTGTTAAACAGTTTATTTGTGGTAAAGACTTTACCACTAGATCAACTTGGTGGGTTTAGTAATATTATATATGAGAAAATAAAAAAAATATTTTTGAGCTTTGTTGACCACATTAAGACGAAAAGGTATTAACTAAACTTACATTTGAAACAACTATAAAGGTTTGTTCACTCTAGATCACCCATACGTCACAAACAGAAATTATTACTCTATAATTCCCTCATAAAACCCATCTGGATGTAGGGTGTTTACATTTTTGGTTGCGCAAAACGTAGTAATTTCAAAAATTATTCAAGCATTCGAGTCTAAATTTCTCCGTATAATTACCAGTTCATCCTACTATGTCTCAAATTGCACACTACACACCGATTTAAAAACACCATTCATTGCAACATCATCAGAAATAATTTATATTGAATTCTATTCAAAACTAAAACTTCATAACAATCCGCTTATCAGTGATATGGCAAAATCCATCAGGCGTCTATAGAATATTAAACAGAAGATATAGCAGAGACCTTTTTTAATTCTTTCGCATGTTTATGTCGAAAAGGATAAATAATGTGAAATATTAGATGTAATTTTTGTTTTGTTCTAAATATGCTGTTTTACTTTCTCTTGCTTATAATTAGGCCTACAGGAAGAAAAGCATTGTTTTCATATCGATTTTTCAAAATCGAGTTTTCACCAGATCTACACGTTTTCAGGCCCCCAGAACACAAACAACATGTTTTTAGCGATTTGTCTGTGTGTTTGTGTGTGTGAACAAACTATCTCAAGAAAGAAACATCGTACGAAGTTGAAACTTGAATTTTAAATTAGATACTATTATAATGTTTTCATCAAAATCGGTCGACCGGAAGTAGTAGTTTATTCGGGTAATTTATCAGTTTTTACGATTTTCTTAAAAACGGCTCTAAAATTGTTTTAAAAATCGCCTCAGTTACTATATTTTTTATGCGTTACAAGATAGGATAGACGCCAGGTCTGCTAAAATCCTTGGGAAAGCTGTGCTCTCATATAAAATAATGGTTCTTTAACATTGTGGCATTAATATGCATTTTAGCGCAAAATTGTAACAATAAAATTTGTAGACAATTTAAAAATCCACAACTTTTATTTCTAACTTTATTTTTATTTCTAACATTATTTGGTATAACGCTTAGTTTAGCGTTAATTAGTAATTTTCTGATTTTTTTCATGAAAATCTGTAAAAAAGTAGTATTTTTAAGATTTCGTCTTTAGTATGCATTTTATGAAAAAAGGGTATATAATCAAATTTATAGCGAATTAAAAAATCTTCAACTTATATTTTGAGCATTTTTCTCCACAGAGCCTAGTTTAGCATGAAAGAGTGATTTTCCGTATTATTAAGCCAAATTAACGTTGATTTTCATTTTGCATTATTCACTCATGATTGAAATTGAGGTTAATTTTTTGTTTATTTCTAATGGTTCATCCCTAATATTAGGTTATATTGTTCATATTTGCATTGGCAAGAGAAAGTTGTGTGAGTGTTTTACACCAGATTTTTACTATTAGTCTTTTCTTTTTTTTTACTTTTCTTTGAAAATATGAAATTTTTATGATTTTTTTCATACTTTTAGTATATTTTACGTTCATTGTTACTCCATTCCAAATTTAACATTGCTGGTTGTTGTATTTTATATCATGCCTGTTCTTGTTAATTGTAATTTAATATCAATGTTTTCTCATCTTTTGGTTGTTCTCTATAGTACAGTTAAAGATTCACTATAAAATATAAAAGGCCTCGACGCAATGGAGACATCTGAGAAGGTAGGCGTTGCACAGTGGATCCCAGAGAGATTAGGGGCAGCGATGCTGCGATGAGGAGAGCTGGAAGTTTGTCGCTCAGTTTGCAAAAGAGGGTGATCGGGAGGCTGCGGAGGGAGGAGACATTCGGAGATCAGTGGGATCGCCCTCTCCCACAGTAAATCAATCCTATCCCGATCTCAGAAAGTAGGCCCAATAATTTCCTGAGCTGGTGATGAAAGAGATGAATGAAAGTGAGAGAGTGAGTATTGGTCAGTGACAGTGAGAGGGGAATTAGGCTACGGTTCCCTTCTGCGCCCCGCTGACAGTATGTAAATTTTTTAACCCGACATTTCCCTTGTAGTAGTATGTAAACAGTTCTAAGGGAGGTGGAGGGTTTTTTGCTGATGTCGGATCAAGTGGCCAGGCGGCAGGTTGTTGGTTGGTAGGCGGTTGCGGCCTCCTTGGGGCTGGACGAGGACGCCTCTATTGAGTCCAACACTACTTTCCCATCGTGAGAGAGTGAACATGAGTTTTTTCTCGCCGCCTCGGATAAAAAAATATATATATAAAAAGGTTTGTAGATTTATAGGTAAATTTACCATATGTTTTAAGTTTTATATTTATGTAGGATTTGTGTTAATATTAGAAATCCATTACATAAACAAATACTTAAACAGAATAGCAAAACTAGAAATGACCTACGTACAAACAAGGAACTTTTACAACAAAAAATGCATATCTAGAAACGCCAAACTTAGACATCTGAACACAGTCGTTCTACCACAAGTCTTATACGCAGCCGAAACCCTAACATTTCATAGGAAAGGATTATTGACAAAACTAAATAAAATACACAGGAGATTCGCCCAGACAATCTTAGGAACAGTTTTCGACCCAGAAACCAAGATCCACAAGAAGAGAACGAACGAACACATAATGAATTTCCTAGGCGAAACTCTATCAACTAAGCTCATAAAACGTAGACTACAATATTACGGTCACATGATGAGATTCCAAAACAAAAATAACGAAACGTACAAAATGATCACATATCAAGAAGGTTTTAAAACCAAGGATAGATGGATTAAAGAAATTGAAACAAACCTAAACACCATAAACGCTTCACGTAACGATGTAACAGATGGAACTGCCTTTGGAAGGAAAATAAAAGATTTTGAGAATTTCCCGACTGCAGAAACAAGGCAGAGGACATGGACGCAGGAACAAAGGGAGAAGGTTAGCGAGAGGATGAAGGCGTACCATGCGAACAAACGACAGCTTAAAAAATAATTTTACATAACCAGTGCGTTCTTTATATAGGACAATACAAAAAAAAAACAAATACTTAAAAACAATATATAAGATCTAATTAATTGATAATACATATAATCGGATTTTCAAGAAAGTTATTTTATAAAATTTATAACGATGGATTCGCTTGTGAGTTTGTCAAGAGTTCCATTTCCGAGATACGAAATTCAAAATAAATTTGAACGTTTCGAAACTTTAGTTAATTTGCGGTACCACAAATCCGTTTATTGAATACACATTTAAACAGAACAACGAGGATTTATTAGTAGGACTAAATTTAAATAATAATCATTGTTAATTCGTGGAACATATAATAGCTATTAAGACAATAGAATTGGTGAAGTAATATAACTCACTTTGTCGAAAGTTATTATCACCCTTACATCAAACGAATCCATTAAACGAGGCGGCTATGTTTAAATAATATAAATAAATAAATCATGACGTAGAAAATACAAGGTAGTTAACGGGTTATTTGTTATTTAACTTAGCGAACGTATTGTGTTGAGATTGTCGTTTCAGTACGGTAATGCTCGTCTATGTCCAGGAGTAAGTTTGAATTTAAATTTCTTCCTGGTCACGTACATTGTCGGGAAATTGACTCTCACTTAAACATTTCGTTTGGCCAAAGACTATAATATCGTTAGCATTACGATACGAAATGTTTTATTGTGTGTTGTGTACAGTTTGTATTAGTTTATAAGCATTGCAACATTATTTTACCGAACGTAGATCAATGGCCATGCGTCTGATTATAATCGTGAGGTCTTTACCAATGTTAATTCCGTTACCTAATAATAAATAACTAATCGGTTACACAATACATATTCGATAATCTTAAATTAAATAATCAGCTATGAATTAAATTAAAAACTGTTCAATTTCAATTTATTAATATTTTAAAACCAAAAGGAGAATATTTTAATAAAAATTAGAGTAATCTGTTTAATACAACTCAAAATTACTGAATCTAATAATTTTTGCAGTAAAATTTCTGTAATTCAAAATAATACATAATTGAGTCCAACTTATAAATTTGTTCACTTCATAGAATTTATGAAAAAACCTTCCTGTAAAATAATTAAGAAATTTGATTCACAATGAGACATCAGATAGATTTGTCCCAACACTTTTTAAGATAAATCAAGCTTATGTTTCTTACAAAACTATTCTTAAAATAGTATATCTGCAAATAGGTGGACAAAGGATAGGGATTTGTGATGTGTAAAGGTACCTTGATGAATAGTGAAGGACCAGCCAAGGGGAGATAATAAGCAGAGCGCGAGACAGGGAAAAGCAGTGACACATGCTGAATCCCGTTTTGTGTTCAAAGGAAATTCAGATCAGCACAATGGAAAGGATTAGAAATGTCAAACAGTAAAGCATACGGTGTAGAACCTTGGGAATTGTCAGAAGTAAATGAATGATTGAAGATCTAGACTGAAGTAGTCTAGGATTCAACACCCTAGCACTGAAATTTAAATTAAATTATGTGTATATAATATTCTACTTTTGTTTATATTTTCTACACAGCTTTTAAATAAATATTTTAAGTAAGTTTGAATGATACAAGGTGTTACTTTGATTGTTGTTTTGTAAAAACAAATAAAGATTGTCTTATAAATATATTTTTATTTTGAGTTAAAAAATCATTAGAGTACGACAAAATGGAATTCTGGAAAAAAAGTTGTTGGATCTCGAGGTTGGGTCACATGAGAAATGGAGCAATCTGGAAAAAACTAGGAAGGCCATACAGTGTGGTAGATGAATTAGAAAGAAATACACTGTTGCATAAACACCAGCGTTGGATGAATGAAAATAGGTAACCCAGTAGAATGAAGAACTGGACTCCAAAAAAAAAAAGAAATGACCCAGAAAAGCAATGGATCAGTAGAGTAATGGAGGTGATGATTAGTAGAGATAGGCAGGTTGGTGATTGGATGGACATAGAGAATTGGAGTTTGGGATACAAAAACCGGCTTTCTTTGTACGAAGTTGAAAAATAATTTTTAAAGAAACCTTATTAAGAAATTTGAGTGACTTTGCGCATTTGACGCTTGGTAGCCATGAGCTAACAAAACAGAAAAAGTAAATGCAAAACCAAGCAAATTAAATTAGAATCAAAATTAGCCTATATCATACAAATGCCATAAGTTGGATCACTAGATGTTCAGATTATTGAAGTTCGATGATTTACAATATATGTTTTTTTAAATTTAGATTAAGAAATTAACTAAACATTTTTAATGAAAAAATACAACAGTAGTGAGTTGGTTTAATACTTTACAAACTAATAATCAAAATGAGCATTAATATTGATTGGCTTAAATTAATAAAATCCGTTACTTTTATTGCAAACATACTTGTAATTGTATTGCCAAAAAATAACCACGTCAACTGAAAAACTAAAACGTAAATTCAAAAAATCTAATTGTAACTGTTTAAAGGTGAATACTGAATACTTTTATGGTTGATAATTTAAAAATTTCATTCTACATTTTGTCAACGCCTTACTGCATATTTATTTAAAAAAAAAAATTTGTTTAAAAGGTATTTTACTAAAAGCATTAATTTAACATAATTTACCGGTAAAATTACATAGCCAATTAATTTTGGTATTAAACTAAAATTGTATCTGAATATTATAGAAAAGTTATTTAATAATGACAATCAGATGACACAAGATACTCATACTAGTTGCTTGGCTACCCACGCAGAGGAATGAAGGAGAAAATTACGTAGGTTGTTATTTTTCCTCTGAAATTTTTCCTTTTTTAGGATGTACAAGGGCTTTATCTAAGTACATATAAATTCATTAGGTAGGTGAGCATATGAATAAAATAATCCAGCTGCATCTGTTCGAAGCATTATACCACCATTTTTGAGCTTTTTCGAGTGGTAATTAATCAATTACTATAAAAAGTGCCTGCTACAAATTAAAAGCTATTTGACAGTTGGTTCATTTAAGATTTACACCGTCGATAATCCGAATGCTCAGATTTCCATAGTTAAAGTACAAAAATGAATTTCGATAAGATCCAAAAGATTGAGATGAAACGCACTAGACTTGTACGTGATTTAGCTGCAAAGAAAATATGACCAAACTTGGTTCAAAAAATATTCAAGATTGCTTTTCATTAAAAATTAATTTTCAGTTTTGTTAATTCACAAGAAAGAGCTTTTCAAAAACTGTTAACTCTGATTAGTTTTCACCATTTTGCAAAGTTTAGATATCTTGTAACTTTTTTTTTATTCCTAATTTTTGTGTACGTTGAAATCTGTTCAATTTAGAACATTAAGCAACCCCGTGACCCAATGAGATGAGGATGATGTGTATTACGTGCGAATGAGGTGTAGTCTTGTACAGACCCAGGCCGACCATTCCTGAGAGAGTATGGTTAATTAAACCCCAACCATCAAAGTACACCGGTAACCACTGTCTAGTATTCAAATCCATATAAGAGTAATTACCTTTACTAGGATTTGAACCAGGAACCTTCGTCTCCGAAAATCAGCTGATTTTGGCGACGACTTTACCTCTAGACTTAAATATCTTGTAACTTAAATAAACTTGTTTCTTTAACGTGTTATGAAGTAGTAATTGAATTTTTAATTTTATGTTGTGATCCTACTAGGTAACCTCGATGGAAAAAAGTGATAAAAACTTCAGAGCACTTTCCATATTAACTAGGCAACCCAGCTAAACATGAGTTAAATTAATACTGAAACATTACCAAATAATTTCAGTACAACAGCAAACGTTACGAAAATAAATAAATTTAAAGAAAATAGAAACACTTTTATTGAAAACTATTTAAAAAATAGATTATATAAGTTTTATTTGATCTAAAAGAACTCCTGTAAAAGTTCTATTGGTAAATGGCGTTTATCTTAAAGCCCAGCATATTTATGTTTTCATCAAAATGTACTTTTTCACTAATAAAAATTTAAACAAATAGCTAACATAAACTTATTCTATTCAAAAACTGAACAGTAAAATAGAAGATGGTGCTATTTGACATTTTTTCTATAAATGAGTTTTTGTGATTTATGATGGTGTTATATTCATATGATCAGTTATATAAATGCCATGCTTTTATCTTTATATCTGAAATTAAGGAAATAATATTGAACGAAAGAACTATGTATTTTTTTTAAATTTTATATTTGGTAGTGGATAACGTGTAAAGTTTACTCGATAGATCCTTCACCAGAAAACACTTCAATCTATTGGACATCATAAATTAAAACATCATAATTTAAAAGACATCATAATTTTTTAGTTAGTAGTTAACAATATTAATAAACACTTGTCTACGATACACGCATCCACAGCTGGTCAGCAGACTTTCGGATTCTGGGGAGCCTGCACCCATGCCTTCGGAAGAGTTAAAACTTCCACATATATTCTAGGACCCAAGTTCGACCAGTACTTCGTGTATATCCTCAGAAGCAACGAAGATGTGTGCCAGCACGTCAAATCTCTCACAATGTCCTTCAGACGTCGATGATTGGCTTTCTGTTTTCGTCCACAAGGCTAACTCCCGCCTCACCAAACAGATCTACACCCAATTGGCTCAGTACAAGAACCCTGACAAAAGGGCACTAGCGGTCCAGAGTAACATGTTTAAGAAGTACATCTCTCAGAAAGACATCTGGGACCGCCCCAAATATCGCTAGAAGATCAGGTGGACGGTATACGTGGAGGATGGAATCGGCCCTCGGGGTCGGAGGTTCTGAACCGTGGAGTAACGCCATGCACTCAGCAAGAGAATGAAGACCTACTGGGCTGACCGGAAGTTGAGCAATCTGAGAACACGCGGTCTCAAGAGACCATATCGCTAAAAAAAACACTCATCTTCATTAAAAAAATGAGTTATTTTTTATATTTAAATGAGGTATTCTTTTAAAAAAACAGTTTTGTCTAATAGAAAACTTATTCTTGTATTATTAATTCATTTTCATACGTACTAAAAAGACATAGTGTACAATTCAGGCATTGGATGCACATAGTTGTGTGGCCAAGAAAAGTGATATTGAAAAGTAAAGTTTAAAAAAACATTAAATTACAAAATATAAATTTTCATGAAGGGATAATATACTACAGACACCAAGATGAAAAGAATCAGATGATTCACAAACCAAATTAAGTCTTAGAATTTCAATCACATTTAAAAAAAATTATTATGGTTAGATAACATCCTTATCTGCTAATCTCTTCAATTAACTAAGCAGTTATTTTAAATCTTGTCAGATTTATTCAACGTTAGTAATGTCTTGGGATGAAATTGTAAGTAAAATGCCAGAATTTTTCTCATTATCTGATTATCCGAACCTAGTTTGTCCGAATCAGTTCGGAAAACGGACGCTCCACTGTTCATAGGATTTTTTTTTATTACGGTACTGTATATTAAGCTGTAAAATTTCCGTATATGATACTTAATTTAACGGGAATTTTACTTTCAGGAGAAGAGTTACCCAGTGATACATTCTCCGGTTATAACTATGGTCTGTTATTCTATTGTTATATTGTCTGTTACTCAGACCAAATAATTTTGCTCTATTTTCGCTTTAGACATCGTTCAGTTAGGAAATTCCTTGTAGCTAGGTCACAGGATGATTATCTACAGTAGTTATTTGCTAATTTGTGAAATTTACTATAGAAGGACACGGTTAGTTCTTTTACTGTCGGAATTCGTGGAGGGTTTGATTACTTACATAAATAGGAGCACCAGAAAAATTTTCAACAATTTTGATTGAAGGTCTGAATCTAGTTTAAGTTACTCTCAGCCCCTGCTCCAAAGAACTGGGTACCATAAGTCTTGTAGCAATATGACAATGGTAAATCACCTATTTGAATTATACAATTTTTTATGTTAATAAAAATAGATAATAAAATAGTAAATACATTCAGACATTTGTAGATTTAGTAAAAGTAAAGAGAAATACAATTTCTAATAACAATCTACTTAAAAGAAAATATTGTTACATTATGAATATGTATAAGTACATTTACTAAACATAAATGAACATGAACTAACATAATGAAATTCAACAGTTTTTTGAGTGAGTTATTACATAATATCTTAACACTCGTATAAATTTTACAGTAACTTTTTGTATTAATGATTTATGAACCTTGAAAAAAGAAACTAAAAAACAATGAAGACATAAATAAACCCACATCCCTAACTGTTATAATTTAAAATAGCAATAATATTCGGTAATTTTACCAACAGTATTTTATGATTTCTTATAACTACATTAAAATTTACAATAACTTTTTACCTGTATGATTAACTTAATAAATTTATTACGAAGTTTGTACAACAATATATTATTTAATATATTATGATAGTATGTAGGCTATTTAAATTAGTTACTTTGTAAAAGGCAGTTATTCCTCCAGGATACATAAATTACGACTGCAATTACTCAGTGTTTCTTTTACTATTATCTTTGTTTAATAATAAAAACTTATGTTTGTTGTTGTACTAATATCTTCATTAAAAGGAAACACTGTAGGGCTTACCTTCATTATATTACATCGAAGAGCAAGAACATTTTAGAAGGTAATGTGGGTAGGCTTCTAGGAACTGATCAAATATTTTCATCCAACACTTATTTCTAGGATTGAATTTCTAGTATTATCAATAAACTGAAGTGTGGTAAATTCATTTCAACAAATCCGAATTATGTTGTAAACGAGATACAGAAATTTAGAAGTGAATTTAAATAAAATATGTATTAAAATGGAAGATTTAATTACAACAATGGTAATTTTTAGAAAAACTATTCAAAATTATATTGAATGTGTTCATTTTTCCTAAAACAAAATTATTTTTAACGTTATTTTATAGTTCTGTTTCTCTACTATTTTTTTAAATTTATTAAAAATAGCGACAACAGCTTGGTCATTAGGGATATGGTGTGTTACGGTACTAGAACGGTGGGTTTTTATAGTAATTTTCCAGATTTTAGTCGGAAACGAACCCCGGACTTTCCTCTTTTCAGACCAACGAGGTAACCACTAAACCACGGAGCAATCTCTGTTAGTATTTCATTCAATTATAAATGAAAAATATGGGATCTGATAGACCTCTATTTTTATTTACGTTATCTGTTATAAATTCTACATTATAGTCTTGAGGAATTTGTTTTTATATTTTAGGAAAATCTACAATACATTCTTAAGCAGAATGATGATTAGTTGAGTTTTCTTTGTTATGTGTCATGATTAAAGAACCCCCGCAATGGGGGAAATTCGTGGATTTAAATTTGTGTTGTCTTTTTACTTTAAAATAAGTTCGTAGGTTGTCTTGGGTAAGTTAATAAAGGAAATTATGAACACAGGAAACTTATTCAAAGTCCATTTTATTACAGCTCTTGTTTTAATAAGCAGTAAAAAATTAAAAAGTTAAAATTTAAAAAAATATTTTTAATAATTTTTCTTGATTTTGGGGTGTGTACTTTTTTTTACTGTGAATCTACAATCGGCTCTTATGTAGCAATGAGTAGATTTGTTGTGAGTTTGAATCAATAACATCTAGAAGTATTACTCTATAAATTAAAAATTTTTTGTTATGTTCTTGTGAAAATATTAAAATAAATCTGTAGGATGTAGTCTCTGCATTCTGCTGTGTGTTTCACGTTTGTTAAGAGATTGATAGTTTCTGATCTGATGGTTTTCAGGTCGTGTAAGATAACTGGTGCCATTTCTTTTTGTAATGTGGGAGTGTTCGTGTCTCTGTGTTTTATAGTGTTGGGTATCTACAAAAGGAAGTATGTTATGTTTTGAAGTACTTTTCACTCGACCTCTGAATTATCAACCCATGTAAGTACTTAACACAGTATATTTTGAAATTAGATAGTCCAATAATATAATTCTTCATCTCAACATTTATTTTTGTGGTTTAAGTAGTTTCACACTCATAGGCTTCAGTGGATTGGATGGTTACCAAAAGAAAATAAAAGTGAAAAATCCTGAAGAAAAACTTTACTCTAATTTTGTTTTAATTTCTTTCAAGTTATGCAGCATGCATTAGGTTAATTAATGTGTGTAAAGATTTTCTGTGAAATCGTCAGTAATACTGTTTGACGATATTCATCATTTAGGGACTGCTTTGTTTTCAGGCTTGTAGGTAGTTTGCACGAGTTTAAGCATATTTTTGACAATACTAGAAGTAAATGGAAGAGGAAGGGAGATGTTGATGAGGGCTAAGAAAAAGCTAAAAATAAATGGATTACAAATGTTCCAATAAATTTCAATTAAATTTACCCGTTAAGCTAAAAAAACGGCGATTTAAATTCATTTAAAATAATAAAAGATGCTAGTTGGTTGCGTTTACAGAAATAAAGAGAGAAGCTGAGTAGCCAAACAAAAAAACTGCCGTAAACCAATCTAATGGCAGACACACAAGAAATGAAAGAGGGTAATATACATTGAATTTTGTAAATAGTTAATTTAAATATACTATACTAAATTTTTAATCCAATACATCAATATAAAGATTTTACTGCAGATTGTTTTTACGAATAATTGCATTGAACGACCTGATTAAAAATTTCGTAAAAAGGGTTTACTAATAAACAACTGTAAAACATTTTCACTACTTGCTACTACTATTTTATACGGAAATAAACGAGGCAAGCAGCTATAAAAGAACAAACTTACATAGGAAATACAAAATGAAAACAACAAAAAAAGAGAACAATTTTAACTAAAAATTGAAAAAAAAAAATATTTTGCTACAGGATATGTTTTAGAAGGATTAATAATGTGTTTCTTCATTTACACAACAAAGGCTTTATATCCACACCAGTATTAAACTGAAGGAAGCACAATTATACAACACAGTTTCCAAGTTATGGAAGTAACAAATGAATGACTGACTGCATTGCAGCGTATTCTGAAATTGATGTACACAACATGTTAAGTAAATCTCCTAAATGCATACCGAACATTTATCCTATGTTAACTGATCAATACAACTATGTCTGATACAATCTTTGTTTGCTCTAAGAATTCGAATCAAATATGCAATATCAACATCACGGAAGTTTGACAAGTTATTATAAAATAATAAGATATCACAGTCCTGTACGACTTAATTGAAAGTATAGAAAAGGTGAACGACGTAAAGTAGCCAGAATATTAGAGCTGCCCACCGGTTGACAAAAATTTACATTTTTAGTAATCGTTTTAAAATTTAAGAAACACAAATACTCAAAAAAAATAACTTATTTAACAATCTAATTGATCTAAAGAAATTTACTAATCTAAATATAATTCTCAATCCTTCATTCCTACCTCCTAGACATCAAACGAAAAATGTACATCTTCTGGACCCAAGAAGACACTGTTATCGTCTACAATAATCAGAAGATCATGGGTTTGTTGCGCTGCTGAGTGCTGTCTTCTTCAAGATAGATTATAAAACTTTCAACTATTTACCAAAAGTTTCTTTGTTAGTCTACTTGTAAAAAATCTAAACAGTTATAAAACATTTGCACTCGATTTGCTTATATCAGGGCCACAAAAATAGTTCTGTTTCTTATCACATAGTCAACCAATTATATGACTGAATCATTTAAGAACAGAAGAGGACATAGTTATCTCCTCTGAGAGTAGTAAATTTCATCATTATACAGCCAGACCCTGTGGTGAATGAAAAAAGGTATCATTTGCAGGGTGGAAAAAAGATGCTTTTCACAGGTCCTGGCATGCTGATAAGCATACTTTTCACTCAGTGAGGAAGACAAAGGTAAACCACCTCATTCCTGGTTTTTCTTGGTAAAGCGTCTTGCGGTTCAAACCAGCCTTTCGGCTGATGACCTAAACAACATCAAAAATTTAGTATATTTGTATATTTTGTAACGTGGCTGTAAAAAACTAAAAATATTGATGCAACTATAACCAAACTTATCGGAAAACAATAAGAAATAATCAATTTGTAAAATAAATAAGAACTTAATAAGAAACCCACAAATTTTATGTGTTAGTATTACAGTTTCTATATTTAAAAATTATGTAATATGGAACATAGTTTTAAAGTTTGCTGAACGTCTGCTGTAGAAGTTTTAAACTTGAACTTGAAATCCTTTCTTGATCAATGAAGTTTTGTTTTTAATTTAAATACAAAAAATCCAATAACTAATCTTACATCGTTATGAACTTTACAAGACTGTTATTAAAAAAGTTCTTAAACTTTCTTCTAGTGGTACCCTTCTTCCTATTATGGAAGATCAGACTCAAAAATTAGTTTTTAAATGAAATGCATAAAATAAAAAATAGAAACTTTAATTTGTAAAAGTTATCAAAACTTAATCTGTTGTTAAATAAATTGTTAATTAATTTTGCATAAATTTATGAGTAAAACAAGTATTTAAAAATACCAAGCTACTGGTTATTTTTAAATTGTTACCAACTTAATTCAGATTCAAAATTTAGTTAAGGATGCATTTATTTAATTACAAAATCAGTCTGTTTATCTCAAAAGGTACTGTTGGAAGACATGTAGGGAAATGGAATTTCACGTATTAATTTAATTAGAGATTAAATATGCCTTAATATGCATTCTAGGGCAAAAATATATTTATAATAAAAGTTTTAGAACATATTTATAAAAACCAACAACTTTTACTTTTAACATTTGTATTTTGCACAACGCAACGATTAGCGTTAATTAGTGACTTTGTTTTTTAATTTTTCATCAAAATCGGTTATAAAATGAGATTTTTAATATTGCAGTATTAGTAAACATTTTACGATGAAAGTGAATATAATCAAAGTTATAGGCAATAAAAAATCTACAACTTTTATTTCAAGCACTTTTTTGCAGAGCTTATTTTAGTGTCAATTAGTTTCCCGTATTTTTAAGTCAACAGAGGTAAATTTTCAATTTACGTCATTCACTCATGATTAAAATTAAATTATGTTTTTTATTTTGCATTGCTTACTAATGATTTAACATAGGTTATGTGTTTTATTATTTATATTGGCAAGATAACGTCGTGTGAGTGTGTTACACCAGAAATTTTTGTTTTACGCACGATGTTTTGCACGTTTATGTAGACGATGAACGGTGTTAGATGAAATTAAGTATGAAACAAATGCCAGTCCTGACGGGGAGTCAAATCTGCGACCTTCGGCGCTAAAGCTAGTTGCGCTGACCACTCTCCACCACGAGTTGACTAAGAATAGAAGAAAAGAGGTGAGGAGAGAAGAGAAAAAAGGGAATATTATGAAAAAGAAGTGGAAAGAGGTGAAGAGGGAAGAAGAAATGAAGAGATGAGATCAGAAATGGGGAGTGGAGAGAAGAGGATAGAAGAGATGCAAAGAGAAGAGAAGATGAATTAGAGGGGATGAGTGGAGAAGAGAAAAGAGAATAAGAGAGTAAAAAAGAGAATTTAAGGTGGGGTTAGCAATGTAGTGACAACTCATCAACTTTTCCTTTCTATGTTATTACAATGTCACATTCCTGCATTGTTCTTGTACAGTACACTTTATCACAAATTACAAAAACAATTTAAAAAAACCGATAAAATACAATATTGCTTATAGATTTAAAAAGAAATTAAAAACACACGATAAGTTTTTCATATTATTAAAAAATTGTGTGAAACACTCACATGAATTTCCCTTGCCAATGTAAATAATGAAAAAAAATTAAACTATGTTTAATTGATAGTAAAAAATATAAAATGAAAATATAACCTAATCTTAATCATGAGTGAATGGTGCTTAATGAAAATCAATCTCTGAAACTTAAAACACTAATTGATTCTAAACTAGGCTATGGAGAACAAAAGCTTGAAATAAAAGTTGTAGATTTCTTAGTTTTCTACGACTTTTATTCTATTATACGCTTTTGTTGTTAAATGTATACTAAGGCCGCAATCTAAAATTTACTGATTTTGATGAGAAAATAGAGAAAATCACTAATTAACGCTAAACTAAACGTTGTAGATAAAAATGTTTAAAATAAAAATTGTAGATTATCTATTCTCTACAACTTTAACACTTTTCTACAATTTTGCTTTAAAATGTACATAAAGTGCATAAAATGTACATTCTTAAAAAATAAAATGTTTACCATGAGAACAGTCTCTCGTTTTTGATAAAATCACACGAATAAACTACTACTTCCGGTTGACCGATTTTGATGAAAATATTTATGTAGGATTTCGCAGAGGTAGCCTACCTGACTTAAGTTTCAAGTTTCAACTTCGTACGTTATTTCTTTCTTGAGATATTTTGCTCACAGACCTAAAAAAACATGTTTTTTTGTTCAGGGGCTAGAAAACACGTATATCCGGTGAAAACTTGATTTCGAAAATCAACATGAAAACAATACTTTCCTTTCCTACATTCATAGAAAATAAAAAACACGAAATAAAACTCTCCTGTATTTATTATTGGGTATCCGTGGCATAGCAAAATTCTTATGCATGTATGAGTAGATGTATAATAAAGCTTTGTAAAAATAAATTCGTCTCCTTCGTTTCCCCGTAATAATATCTAGAAACGCATAAGCTATAAGATAAGGAATAAAACGAAGTGCATATTTGAAATAATATATAGTTAAGTACCTTGTTATTTATGTAATAATATAGTAATACAGTATGATAATATACAGAATACAATTTGATAGATATGTTGTATTAACGAACCGACGTTCATTTACTAGGCAAGAGACACCTGAACAGAAAGAAGAAAAACGTGTAAGGCAACATTTTTTCTACTTCGTCGCTTTTGTATAGTAAGAAACAACTACCGTCTGTTATCAATAAACAGTATTATGTGTAATAATGTTTTTGTACACAGCTGCGTAGCCTAGATTAGAATTTTTTAACAGATTGACCAGTGTGAGACATATTTTTGTGTCTCAGTTCATGTTACCAGAAACGCTACGAGACACATATCAGTGTTTCATCACTTTCATGTCGTTTTTGACTTTATCTGGTATTAACAGTTATGTTGATTTCAACAATAACCTATACCTTATTCTAGGTTTTTTATTCGGTTGTTATTTCATTTTATATTTGGCATTGATTTTGCACTTTTTTAATTACAATTTGTGTTATTTTAAATCAATTACATGTAGCGATACGAAATTGACTTTACAGCTGGTTCTGTTTATATTTTGGCTTATTGAAGTAAATGTAAATAAACCCAGCTGGTTGAAATAAACTATTAAAAAATAATATTTTTTTTTTATTTTTTTTATTTTTTTTAACAGTATAGTTTTCTTTTGCAATCAGTTAATAAATACAATAACTTTAAGCAAATATGAGAAAATCTGAGCAATGTCCTTAGAATTAAAAACACAAACGACACTCAGTAGTGTGTTTGAGAAAGACCAAACTGTGAAAAAACAAAAATATATGTATACAAAATCAAACTTGATGAACCGTGAATCAACATCCCGAAACACAAAGTGTTGAAGTTGGAGATGACAATGACGATGGTAGAGATGAAAAACGACGCCAATTATGAGATGCTGGTGATTAGGAGTTGAAGTAGAAAAGATGAAAAAAAAGAATTTAAATGACTAACAAAATCGTAGAGGTAAGTCCAGTGGTTTAAAGCGTTTCAGTCTGTAAGTATCTTCGCTGTTGTCAAGGAGGCTAATCGCTAATGGATTTTGATGGTCTTCTAGTTTTTGTAAATGTTTTTCGCTATGTTGTTTAATTTCTTCTTTTATGAAGAGCAGGTTTAGGTCATTGTGTAGTATTTCATTTGTTACGTACCATGGGGCTGCAGTGATCAGTCTCAGGCATTTTGATTGAAAGCGCTGCAGTATTTCTATATTTGATGAACTAGCTGTACCCCATAGCTCTAACCCATACGTCCAAATTGGTTTGAGTATTACTTTGTATACGAGTACTTTATTTTCAAGGGAGAGTTGAGACCTACTGCCTAAGAGCCAGAATAATTGACGTAACTTCAGCCCAAGTTGCTTTCGTTTCGCCCATATATGACTTCTCCACGTGAGTCTTCGATCTAGATGTAAACCCAGATATTTAACTTCATCCTTCTGTGGGATTACTGTACCGTTCAAGCTGACCACTGGACATGTTGGTTTCTTTAATGTAAATGTTACGTGCGTTGACTTATCCTCATTAATCTTCACTCTCCATTTCTTACACCATTCGTGAATGTTGTCAAGATGGGTTTGTAACTTCTCCGAGGCACATGTCGGAGAAGCGTCCGTCGCTAAAATCGCTGTGTCATCTGCGAACGTTGCCGTCATTACAGAAGGTCGACTGTGTAAAGCGTATATAAGAATGGGCTCAAAATGCTGCCTTGAGGAACGCCGGAATTTAATAAGTAGAATTTGGAAAAGACATTATCATATTTAACTTGGAAGAAACGATTTAAAAGATAGTTTTTAAAAATCAAGAAGTATGGATATTCTAATTTCATTTTAATTTTGTATAACAGACCTAGATGCCAAACTTTATCGAACGCCTGCTGAATATCCAAGAACACAGCTGAAGTAAACTTCTTCAATTCTAAGCTCTTCTGAATAAGTTTGACTAGTCTGTGGACTTGTTCTACAGCCGAGTGTCGTTCACGAAACCCAAATTGATGATCTGGAATCAGTTTATACTCTTCTATAAAAGGCTTTAAACGATTTAACAACATTTTCTCAAATACTTTAGAGGTAATTGGAAGCAGGCTGATTGGTCTATAGGAGCTCGGTCGTAAAGGATCCTTGCCTGGTTTAAGGATCATAATCACCTGGGCATATTTCCATTGAGCAGGAAAGCATCCGATACGTATAATAGCATTAAAAATCGCTGTAAGTAACAAGAGCGCTTTTTTAGGCAGTTGTTTCAAGATTTCGCCTGTTATTAAGTCGTATCCTGGTGCTTTCTTCCGGTTAAGATTATTTTTGATAGTCCTCCCAATTTCTGCAGGGCTGAATGGTTTGATGGGTGGAGACATCTGGAAGGGCGCCTCTAGATATTCTGTAATTTCTTCAGTAAGATTTTGATTATGAAGTTCGTTCGGCTTGAAGACTTCCACAAGATGCCTAGCAAATATATCAGCCTTTTCTGCTGGAGTTCTTGCCCAGTTTCCGTCTCCGGTATTTAGTGGTGGAACCATCTTCTTTTGTTGTTTCAAAAATTTTGTAGCCTTCCAGAGAGAGTAATCAGATGCGCTGGACGGAGAAAGATTGGATAGTTTTTCTTGGAAGGAGGCGTTCTTGATTTCGGAAAGCAACTCTTTTAGTCTTCTCGATGCTCTATTAAATCGTCTTTTATCGTCTGGATGTTTAGTGTTATGCCAAATGCGTCTCAGTCGTCTTTTTTCAGTAATTCTTTCCCGGACATTTTCAGGATAAAAATGCTGTCTCGTAGGGTAGTCCTTAACTGGTGTAGATTCCCAGGCTGACTCTTGTATTGTTTCATTGAAATGTTCAATCGCATTTTCAATTTCACTTACCGTTTTCAACGAGACATTTAATGTAGTTTTGTTTTCTATTAGCAGTCGGAAATATTGCCAGTCAGTGTGTTTGTTATGTAACGTCGGAGGTGGTTCTTTAACAATGAGCCTCGAATTAATTACTGCTATGACAGGTGTATGATCTGATGATAACTCAAGACTAGCTTCGAGTTGCACTGAATTTTGAGGAACATTTTTTGTGATGAAAAAGTCGAGAAGGTCAGGTCGCCGGTTAGGATCAGACGGCCAGTATGTAGGTTCTCCTGTTGACAATGTATTCAAGTTATTTTGTCGTACTACGTTATAAAGTGATCGGCCTCTAGGATTAGCGAGTCTGGATCCCCACAGTTGGTGCTTGGCATTAAAGTCGCCACCGGCAATAAACCTATTCCCTAAAGAACCAAAGAAATTTGTAAATTCAGCTTCGGGTATCCTATGCCTGGGAGGACAATACACTGCTGACAGTGTGAGAAAACCGTACACGTCTTTCACTGCAACACTAGTAGCTTGCAACGAAGCACTTTCAGACTTCTGAAGCGCATAATGAGTAATATTATTCCTTATAATTACGGCTGTTCCGCCATGTGCTCTTCCGTCGGGGTGATTTGAGTGATACAAAGAATAGCCTCGACAACTAAAGAAACTCTTGTCTGTAAAATGGGTCTCTGAAATTAAAACTATATCAAATTTATTTAAATTAATGAAAGTGATGAATTCATGATAATGCTGAACTAAACCATTAGCGTTCCATAGAGAGATTTTGTACATAAAATCCGGCATTTAGTTTAATTTTGAAGCGATGATGGTGAGAAGATTTAGTAGTGTGGCCATTTGCTCTGCTTGTTTCTCAATAACTTTTCTCAACTCCTCAAAAGAGTTCTGAAAAAACTTCATATGATCATCTTGTACCGCGAAAGTTGTTGGTCGGCGAGTTGTACCTCGGAGTGCATCCGCATAAGTCTCATGAACAGGAGCGTGGGTATCCTGGACTTTAGTAGGCCCAGTGGTTCGTTCATTTTCAGAAGGTTTAGTCTGCAAAGACGTAATGTTTCGTTCCCGTAAGGGTGGAAATCGTCGTTTCTTTATATCTCTGTAGACCTCACATCCCTTATAATTAGCAGGGTGGACTCCTTGGCATAACGCGCATTTTGCTGGTGTGTCGTTAAGTTTTCTGCATGCGGATGTTTCATGGTTATCGCCACATTTAACACATCGAAATGGCCGCGAGCAATAGGATCTTGAATGACCATATCTCTGGCAGCGTTTACATTGGATTATTTCTCGTTTATTGTATGGAGCTTCAAACTGAATCTTGGCGTTTTGGAGAAATTCAATTTTGTAGACATCCTTGTTGTTGCCAGCAGGTTCCAGGTCTACATAAAATAATGATAACGGTTCCTTGGTGACCTTATGAAGTATGTTGCAGATATTCCGTACCTGATGACCGTAACTTTGTAGTTCTTGTTTAATTTCAACCACATCCATCGAGTGATGCACATGTCGTAAAACTACTCGAAATGCGCGATTTTGTTTCAGTTGGTATGTGTGAAAATCTATATTTGATTTTCGAAGATTATTAACTATGTGAGAATAAACGTGACTACCATTCGCGTTAATTTTCATATAGTTCCGCGACAATATTTTATATATATAATCCTTCGGATTTACATTATCGCCCTGAATAATTCGTGTCATCTGAGGCACACTACTAATACTCGGAATGAATATGGGAGGAGGTTTCGGTTCAGACGGCGTTAATTCTTCCTCCATGTCAGAGTTATCTGATAATGGATCAAATGAATTTTTCGTGGTAACACAATTTTCTCCAATTTTTTTAAATGCATGCAATTCGTTGGAATGTTTTTCTGCCTTTCGTTTTTTATTCTTTGTTTCCACCGTTTTGAAACTTTCCTGTGCGCTGACAGGTACGTCATCAATTTGGCCCGTTCGTTTATGAGTCACAGTTCGTTGGCTCCGCCGTAATCGTGTATCTTCGGATAAGATCGGAAAGATCTGCTGAGCAGAACCAGCTGATCCAGTGCCTTCTGTATTTCGCAAACCGTTGTCAGGTTGAAGTTGTTCATTTAACACGGCAAAATTTGCCGATGACGTTAAAGAAGAAGAAGAAGAATTCAAAGCCATTACAGAAAAAAATATAACGTAACCTATTAAAGTGCTACAAAATAACACAATAGAAAAAAAAATGTATATAATAGTCTTTTATGAGAAACAAAAATAAATATAATTAACTCACATTTTAAATTCAAGTAAATAACACTACACGTAGAAAACAAACTGAGTAACAAAGTATTTTGCAATAATATCAGGAACGATAAACTATGCACTACACCTAACTCGAACCGGAAGTAGGCCTAAAAAAAATAATTTAACTTTAATAAATGGTATAAACAAAATCGGGTTGTTAGGCGGCTAGTAAGTTGTTAAAGAAATTTGTAGGAATATTGTGTGTGACCTGAAGATTGAAAGGAGGAGGAGGTCATCACATTGATGCTTAATTATAAAAATAGATATACATTTAAAGAATATTTATTCATTACGGTACAAATTGTCGTAATTATGAAAATATATATGAAATGAGGTAAAGATTGTTAAGTTTGATAAAGAGTTATTATTTCTACGCTTCAAATTTGGCATACCTAAAGTGGAGGTTGGAGATCTTAAAGGGACGGTACGTAACCTTGTACGCGTATTTAAATAGAAAATATTTTAATAATTGGGACAGAAAATGAATCAATATGATTATAAATATAAAGAATACTGTTGTTTTTAAAATAAAATGACAATTAGTTTAATGAGATATATTTGTTATATTTCATACAATTACAGTAATGTTTTTTCTTAAATTAACACCATAGTTTTTTTGTAATAAAGCTGATTGTTTACAGTGGTTAGTGCGCTAGCCTACCAAACGAGAGGTCCAGGGCTCAATTCCCGGCTAGTGTCTAGAAATTATTACGCGTTAAAAGCCATTGTTTCATACCCCAAAGTAGTCACTACAAAGATATTGATGCTACTCATAAATTAACTGAAAAAAAATGTCATAAGAATAAGCACAGAATATATTTTCTGTTATAATTTAGGTTACTCACAGGTTATGTTTTGAACCTTATTTCACTACATTAGTTGTAATTTTCATACGCTGAAAATTTTGTATGACGTAAAATGAAATTTCTTAATATACCAAGAAATGCGAGACACACATTTTTGTATCTCAATTTTCGTTTCTTTATATTGAAAAATTAAATTTTTGTTACTAGTAACTGATTTTTAAATACTATACTGCGTGAAAAGGGGGAAAATCATTGTAGCATTTCTGGCAAGACTACTCACAATTCAAATAGCAGTCAACCTGTTAGATAAAAAGTAAATTGTGTGTAAAAATTAAACTCATTATTAAATAAACAAATCTAACAGGGATTTTTTTTACTGAAAATAGTATAAATATAAGTACAAAATCTAGTATAAAACACTCAAACCACATCCTCTTGTCAATGTAAATAATAAAACATAATATAATTTTCATGAGTGGATGACGCAAAATGAAAATTAACCTTTCTTGGATTTTGAATTTGATGAGCAATATATTTAAAATGACTAAAATTAAAGCTAACACTAAACTAAGCTCTGTAGAAAAAATTTTGAAATTAAAACTGTAAGTATTTTAACTTTTTATAACTTAGATTGCTTACATTCTTGTCCTAAAATTCATATTAAGGTTGCAACCTTAAAAACTATTCTCGGATTTCGGGTATACTTCTTACTTAGAATACACATTATGTCAAATTCTTCCTTCTACTTCTTACCTGATCTTAAAAAATTCTCTATCGGTACTTTTCTATCCCTGTTGGACTTAAAATTGTTCAGACTTACAATTGATAAAGGCCGGAATCTCTTAAGGATCTTCTACTGAAAATAATTTGAGAAAACTACAAAATTGAAACGATCTGGCCGGAAATATGGTAACAATAAACTCCTAAATTTCAGATGTCTTCGCCGATTTTGGAGTAAAGATTTACTTTGTTAACACCCAGTTGTCATTTTATCACCACCGCAACCATCATCAGAGGTGGTCGTGATCATCATTATGATGTCTTTGCAGTTTCTTCATCGAAGCCCAAATAACCCTAGGCTTGTGCATCGGTAATATATGAGGTGATATAAAGATTTAAAAAAATTCAGACCTAACCGGAAGTCAAACCCAGGACCCTGGTATAGAAAAGCTATATGCGCTGACCACGATACCAACGGCCCAGCCAATTACATAGGTTCAATGGTTATACAATTACATCGTACTGGAGGCGTAAGTCTTCCTTCCAGGCTTATCTAATGCTTATATTACTTCTAGTGGTTGTAAAGTAATGTACTGTTATAGATTTCAAATAAAACACAGAACATATTACAATAAGTTGAACAAATATAAGAAAATAAACAACATGTTTTTCTGAAAATATCTCAAACAATAGATTGCGATAACAACGGGAACTTTCTGCATCTGGATACGTTATATTGTTTGCTTTGTCCTTTTAAGTTCTCTTCTTAGAAAATATTTAACTTAGAGTAGTATTACTAACCAAAATTGTCTGTCAACACTAATTAAAGCAGCTATTCTACAAGGTTTACTTATGAAAGTAAATACATGTTGTTTTGATTTTTGAATTTATGATTAGTCTAACTGTTATGCAAGTTCAGGAAATTTTTCGGGTATTTCATTTAATTAGTGAAAAATTTTTAGTTTTAAACCTCAAACAAGATAATTCCAATGGCCGCCTCGGTAGCGTAGTGGTAGCCTACAACGCCGTGGTTCCGAGTTTGTTTCTCGGCAAGGGTCTAGAAATTATTACAAGTCAATACACACTGTTAAATTTAGATTGGAATTGTTTCAGAAATGACTGAAAAATTCTAAAGATTTTTGTATTTTATATATTATATTATATCGTAACCATAAATATTATATACGAAAGTTGTGCAGCTCAATGTACAGTACCGTAATAAAAATTAAAGATAAAAAATGCTTATGTCGTACTCAAGCTACCTTTAAGTCTATTGAACTTATTTTTTTTATTTTATGCAAAAATGTATAATCTGCTCACATGAAAGAATAAATTATATTATATGAAAGATAAACTAACATAGACAATTTGACAAACAAATTAACTTGAAAAAAAATTTTCAGTGTGGACTTACAGAATTCAACTCTGGGAAACTGCCAGTAGAAGATACCAGATGCCAGCGAAGATAGAATTACTTGAGCGCTTCTAGAAGAAAACCATCTTAAAGTTCGTTGGTACGTCAGTATAGGTACGTCTATACTGATATACCAGTAAAAAGAGTGGAACAAAAAATAATAATTTACAATGAACATTGCTTGGTTTTAATTTTTTTTAAACAATAAGATCTAAATGTTTTAGACATAACATCGGTTTTGGAAGACTCATAAGAGATAACAAACTTACTCTGCCGTACAGATTTTTGAAAGAAGAGTGGAATATCTGTAAATCAAGCATTTTTTAATGTACGAGGTCTGTCCGAAAAGTATCCGACCTATCTTCGTATCTCCGCGCTGGCGTTATTTTTCGTCATCGGGCGAGAGGCATCCTTCAAAGTAGTCCCAATTTGATTGAATAACCCGCTCCCAGCGGTGATTCCACTTTCCGAAGCAGTCCTGGAAACTAATTTTTGAAATAGCCTTAAGTGCGCTTGTCGCGTTATCTTTGATCGTATTTTTGCCGTCGAACCGTTGTCTTTTGAGCGGTCTTTTCAAATTCGGAAACAACCAACAGTCACAGACTATGTCGGGATTGTACGGAGGTTGGCAAAGCAGTACGATATTGTGTTTGTAAAAATTTACTGCATAAGATTCGATGAGTGCGTTAGCGCATTATCGTGATGGAGAAGCTAGTCACTGCTTGACCAAAAATGCGGCCGTTTACTTCTCAACGCGTCACACAATCGTTCAGAATTTCGACGTAGTATTGCTTATTAATCCTCTGACCTGTGTAAGCATATTCGTGGTACACAACACCTTCGTGATCAAGAAAAACAATCAGCATCGACTTGACATTGCTCCGACTTGGACGCTTTTTTTTTTGGCCGTGGTTCGGACGAGAGTTTCCACTGCAAAAATTGTTGCTTTGTTTTGGAATCGTAACCATAAACCCACGATTCATCACCAGTAATAACAGCTTAAAGAAAAATTTAATGCGAATTCGTTGTTCTGATCTTTCAGTCATTTTTAACAACAAAAAAATCCAACGAACGCAAAAAAAGGCTTTGTAAACAAATACACGCTGTGCATGAACTATACGTCCCGTAGGTATCGGTGAGCAACTGATAAGTTCATGAGGCTTTACTGTTGATGTTCATGCCTCGAACTCATTGCTCGAACACTGGCACATCGATATAAAAGCAGGTCGGATATTTTTCGGCAGACCTCGTAGTTGTGAGATTTGTAAAAATTCATTAAACACTAATAACAGAATTAATTATTGTTCTGAATTTTAGAACACATTGGAATTTTGCAGTTTCGTAATTATAAAAAAAAATCATATAAAAAGTTTGTTTTAATTAAGACTATTTACAAGTGAAAATTATTTATAAATAGATTGGATGAAGCTGTAATCATCGGATTTTGTCGCTGTTGTGTAATAAATTGATGGCTAAAATGTTTGGATGTTATTAAACTCTTGATTTGTGGTTTGTGGCTTATCTTGATAGTTTTTCTTAATTTGTTTGTACGTGTAGGTCATAGTGATGAACTTCATAAAAGAGGTTTTTAAAAAATAAATAAAAAATAAATTGTATGTAATTGATTTCAATGAAGGAAATAAACTATAATGATGTAAGTAAATTATATTTACAGTTTATTTTGTTGAGATTATTCTGTAGTTCTAGGTCAAATCATTAAACTACAGTGACATAATAAAATTGTCTGTAAGTAAACTGTACATATCATTTTCCTGCGTTGTAATTTTAAACAAAAGTATAGTATAATAGTTTAATGAATGGTCTAGCCCAGTGCGCTAGACAACTTCCAAAGAGCAGACTAGACCGAGTGGCTGGAAGGACTGAGTGACTGGAAGGTGGGAGAAACGAACAGACAAGAACACAACCAAGAGGATCTGAACAACTTATACCAATACAGACACAGTCTACCGCGTGCAAGTCTACGCTCTGTCAGTTATCTTCACTTGGATAATTCTTTTGCAGGTAATCTACTAAGTCTTTTAGTATATAGCACACATACAATTTGAATTAAAAAATATATAAAAACAAATTTATGATTTGTATGTCATTGCTACATTATGAACTGTGATTTTTTTTAGCATAAATATTAAAAAAATAAATAACTTGTTATTTAATACATAAACAATTAACTTTTTACGTATTCACAGTTTCTTAATTCATATTTTATTACTCTTTATTTAAAATTGGCTTCATCTTAAATTTACAAAACAAATAGTAAAAAAAGATACTAAAATTTAATTTATTGTATCTAAATGTACGTCAACGTTAACAAACTACCCACACACAAGGCAGTCATTGATCAATAAGGACCTCTTGGGTTTAATTTGTGGGATAAATTAAAACCTTCCTATACTATTCAAGAAATCTAATACAAAATTATTTGTAAGATTATAAAATGCCCATTTGTATAATGCAAACAATAAACTAATTAGAAATCTGAAACACAATATCTTGTATCGGACTAAAGTTTCTAGGGTACATTAATTTCCACACAAAATTTGAAAAAAAAACAAAAAAATTATATTTAAATTTATAAAGTACGATTTAAGTAACAGTAAAATAATTGTAATAGATATAGTTAAACCGTTGGTATTTTTTATTGGGTCAAAACTGGTGTGTATAAAGGAAGGATCTAATTACAGTCTTTGATGATAATAAGTTAACTTTCGGCAAACAAGTAAAACCGCGTCTAGCTCTTTTAGTGCCTTTGTGCATATATTTATTTCCTACTTATATTAGGCTACTTATATAGGAGTAAATATAAAAGTAACTTTTGGTATTAATACCCACCAGTTTTAACAAATTTTGAGTTTGCATAACTCATGTTATTATAAAAAAAAATAATTTGCTAGATGTAATTCTATTTCCTCGTCTCAAAGAGTTAAATAACTATGAAAATTAAGAAACGAATAATGGATTGCCAATGCCCATATGTGTCTTTTTCTATCATTATAAATTTTGTACGTTAACTGTATTTTTTTACTACGTTAAAGGCGTATCTGCATCCCACTGAGCCTTGGCAGCAGCGCGTCGTGCACCACACAAATTTGCTCATACGTTGTGCTCGTAGGGTGTGGGCCTGTAAATAAGGAAACATAATAAGTTTATTAACCTGTAAACACTATTATTACTATTGACAAATATTTTTTAAATGAATTTTATTAAAACTTTTAGAGGAACAATTCATATTGGCTTAAATAATGTCTCGGAAGACTGAGAGGTGAATAATTAAATTCTTAAATAGTGTAATAAAAATGAACTAATTGATGTATTATTAGGAAAACCTTATTTGTACTTAAATTAAAAATTAATTTATATCATAACCTTAGTTAATGAAAGTAAATTATTTTATATGGAAAGAATAAAAAGTTTTTATTAAATTAAAAATAGTATGATATATTAAACGAGGTTAGGGTAAACTCAGTATTATACGGTGATATGATTTCAGTAACGCATACGTGAAAATGTTACCTTCTGTGATATTTTGTTTTCATTTAAAGTAAAAATAATAACAGAGCCAAACATAGAAATAAACAAATTTAAATAAAACTATAGAAAATTATTTCAATTATTAAATAAATCATTAAATTATAAATTATTTTATTATTAAATTAATTAAATAAAATTATAGAAGATAGTATATTAATTAATTACATAAATTACATTGGTCAAAAAATAATCCCGTTAAAAACCTACTAAGTCCATAGCATTTGTTTTCATAACTTTCCTTAGTTATAAATTGTAAAATTTTATTAAATATTTAAAATAAAATATTTTAAAATCTGTAATAACTTTATTTACAACTGTAAAATTACACCAAGTAAATTTATTAGAAAAGAAGGAAAAGACATGAAATAGGTCAGTGACACTCAGTAGTATTTATGTTCTATTTCAAAAAATTGTAAAATTTTATTAGAATAAGTTTAAATAAAACAAGGAAGAAAAAAAATATATTTAAATTTTCTAAATGTAATTTATTAATGCCACATCAGGTCTCTATTTCACAATCTTCGCGGTCTCTTTTGTGGATTTCCAGGAAGTCGTGCAATTTGTTGTACTGTATTAACTCGTTATGATTATCTATTTCAAATCGTGCGTAACTTATGCATATTTTATCTTTAATGAAGGAAAATTTGAGATCATCGTGAAGAGTTTATGTTCTCAAAATGAGGTGCACTGGTAACAAGCCGGAGAAATTTAGATTGAAAAGCTTATAACTTTTGGATGTTACTAGGTTCAGCAAAGTTGAAAATTTGAATTCAATAAGCCCAAATAGTTTTAAATAAAGAACTGTATAGTAACAATTATGTACGTAGAGGCAGTCTTGATAATTTGCCAGTGTTGGGTAAAGTATTTGAGTTGTACATTTAGAATCAATCGTTTCATTTTTACAAGAGGCATTCAGGTAAGCCTTTTATCTAAGTGTACTCCCAGATATCGATTTTTGCTGCTGAGGATGAGCAGGTTGTCTAGAAAGAAAGAAGAAAACTTTTTTCTGAAGAGTGAAAGAGACGTGAATCGATTTTGACAGATTTTTTAAATTATTATTCTCCATATTTTTAGCAAGTAATTAGAAAATACTAATAGTAAACAGAAATTAATAAAATTTGAATTAAACTTTACACCTGTTTTCTTTTAATGATAAGTTTCAAAATGTACCTAGTACTTTTACATTTCACTTTTAATCTTGTTCAAGACGGGAAAATTTTATCTGTTTTTTTATCTGGTAAAATTGTTTCGTCTGGTTCATGTTTTTAGGTTTCAAAAATTTAGAATTGTTTATCTAAGATTTGAATTTTTTTTCTTAAAATATTTATATATTTCAATATTTTACTATGTAAAGTTTTATGAAACTGAAGGTTATAAAAATTGTTTGTTCCTTGTGAAGTTCATGTGAAACTTTCCTACGTTATTTTAGTAGGTTATGCTACTGTTTTCTTTCTAACATATAAAACCATTTATTTTATGTAGCATTACATTTGACTAAGTTATTCAAAGGTTTTTAGTTAAAAACTACAGGAATTTTAGTAAATGGTAAATATCAAATACTTAAATAATGTTTTATTGTCTTCTACATTTTGAAATACAAAACTGACTTAACTGTTTATAAAAAAATATAACCTGCTCAAAAAACTGAACACTGAACAAAAAGTAAAATGAGTTTGTAAAATCAAATTTTACTAGAAACTTACAAATTTAACGTTTTATTACTAGAATTCTTTGGTAGTTGATTTTCGATTAACGAAAGTGGATCTGCTGATGAAATTTAGGAAGCATTATGCGATGGCTTATGAATAATTCAACATACAGTATTAACATACGCTTCTATCATCTCTAAACTATTTGGTAATCAAATTCAAAACTTATTTAGTACCAAAGACAGCTATGTAAGTAGATCTTTCCAATAATCTAACAATTTACAAGAGAAATATGAAATGCGTCTGTGTAGCTCACCCGATTTCATACTACTAAATTTTGAATTGGATGTCACAGTTTTAAAAATCAGCCAAAAATGTGGTAGTTTTAATTATAGAACAATGTAGCTTCTTTAATAAAACTGTTTAGGTGGAAAAGTCTAATTTGTGCTTTCATAAAAAATTAAATTATTTTGATTGATTGAATTTTCATCTGAAAATCAGTAACATTCTAATTTTTAAATCAATTGAGCCAGAACAATTCTTGAAATTTTAGGTATTTATTTATACGTTTTTCGGTAATTATAGTTTTAGTAAATTGGTTTACATGGTAGAATTTATTCAAAGCTGCCAACTAAATTTTTAGAGTATTTACACAATCACAACTGTACATTTGTAACAAAATTACACGCTCGAACAGGCGTATCCTCCATTCAAGGCAATCAAGGAAATTTTATTAATTATTAGTTCATATTATTTATTGACGAACAGAGAACAGATTTGTAAATCGACAATTTTCTGTAAAATAAAAGAATTATTGGTATTACATTCGCCTTTTTACTAGAAAGAACATATAGGATTTAAAAATCATCTTCTTTGTCCCGTATTTAGAAATTAGTCACCATATCATTAATTATGAGTGAAAAACCTGGTGAAGAGAGAAAAATTTGCATTTTTGAGTAAATTGTGCATCACATAATACGAATAGATAGTACATACATACTAGAAGATTTAGATTTACTTATTTACAAGATTTACAGTTATAAAGTTTTATTTTTAAAATCATTTAAAAAGGGTCAAATTAAAAATGGGTGACATTTACAAAAAGGGATATTACCCAATTCCTGAACTTATATGTCACCCAATTTCTCTCACCATAAAGTTTAATAAAACGTACATTTAATTTCGGATATCCTATCTTCACCTAAAAATATTGTTGTTCTAATAACTAGAATCCAGCTAGTAGTCATACAGACAAAAAGTACAATACACTAATGTATATTTTGGTTTATTAGCTCACAAAACAAATTTCTAAATAATCCTTTTTGATAAGTAAATGAAAAATTAATTTAATTTCCCAGTTTATAAGCATAAATTACAAATCCCGCTTTCTTAAGATAAACACTTGTACTTAGAATCCACTGAAAGTAGTAAAAAAGCAATTTATATAATTTTGAGATTTCAAGAGAACGTAAACAGAGGTTGATTAAAAGAAAATCTGAAATTTTAATTTACCTACATAAAGGCAATTAATTAAAAAAAAAAACTTTTAACACATTCAGTGCTAGAGACTCGCCTAGCGAGTAATGAGTAGGTGTTACCGCTAGGCTGCCGTCTCACCTAGCGGGTTCTTTTTTGTTATAATTTTAGTAACTCCGGAGGGACACCGCCAGTCGGATATCAGTTTGTTGCTATTATATAAAAATTCTAAGAGAGGTTTTTTTTTGTAACCGTGCAGTTTGTTTTTGAATTTTCGTCATACGAACTTCTACTTTCGTATAGTTTACTCGTTTAATATTTTTAACGGGTTTTCATAGTACAGTTGAAGCCGTGAATTTAGTTTCTTTGTAGGTATCGATTCATAACAGCGTACACTTTTAGATTTATTTTAAAAGTATATTTTTTGTAGTTTAAAATTACATAAGAAATTACTCGTAAATTGTAACAGTAAATGAAAAAATTCAAACTAGAAATACATTTATTATAACAGGTGAAAATAAACCTAAAAAACACATGAATTGTGTATATTTGTTATTAGCAAACATAACCCCATGTATAGGTCGCAAATAAACCAAATCTATAAAAACGTAACATAAGTTGTAGGCCCTATATAAAGCAAGCGGAGAACACGCTGCACGAGTAATCAGCCCAAAGGGAGACCCCTCATAATTGCTCAGCATTGAATGTGTTGAAAAATTATTTTATTTTATTTATACAGCAATAGTTTTATATCATACAGTTACAGAGTAAATGTAGAAAAGTGAAAAAATCAACTCGAATTCAATTGTTTAACATGGCTTCTAACTTGAATAAAAAATCTCATATAATTTAAAAAGTAAAATATTCTTTTCCTAAAAAAATGTTCTTGATCAGATTTCCAACTGTTTAAAAAAATAATCCAATTGATTATTCAATAGACCAAAACAATCAGTAAAACTGAAAATATGAGAAAAACGTAAATATTTTAACGTTATTTTGTGAAGAAGATGTATAATGCAATTTAAAAACTCATTCACTATTATAAAGCTTTTAAAATCACTGGATTGTAATTGGTATTCTATATTTAGTTTATTGATAATGGACGCCTACGGTAAAACAAGAAACGTCTAGTGGATATTATTTTATGTTACGCACAACACTCAAAAGGATATTCGTATTGTAAACGATATAACTTTCATTTTAGGTGTTACGTTATATACTTCCTTAGATTATGGGTGGCCGAGAAACATCGATATTAGAATAACGGATGCCGGACGGAAATGAATAACGTGCGTATGGTGTTATGCACGTGTATTTAACATATAATATATGTGTTTATAAATAAAATTATAAAATTACGTTGTAATTACCATTCAATTCAATGTCTTCATTACTTTTAAACAAAAAACATAAGTAGTAACAATGCAAATATCTATATATTTAAAACGCAAAATCGCTTCCAATGTATTTTAAATGGGAATTCTTTAAACTGTTAAATACAGAGTTCTACCGAACGGATTTTTATAATTTTTACATGGTTTTAAAGAGTATTCTTTCCTGATTCGGTAACAAGTTCTAAACTTGAAATTCATGCTAAATTCGAGCTTCATTTTACGAAATGAAAAAGAACAAAATATATTGTTTACAATATAAATACGTCAATTTAAATACGAGCATATAGAATAATGATTCCATTCCAGTATATATTGTGTGAATTTATTCGCACGGGTCCACTAGTCTATTTGATTTTTAATTTTATTTATACAGTATAACAAACAGATTGAAACGTAATGATTTACATTCACGGGCCGGCCACATTGGCGTAGTTGGTAACGTGCTCGCCTCTCATCATGCGGTTGTTGGTTTGAATCCCGCTCAGGCACGATATATTTTTCCATACGTTACAAAAAAATCATTCATCATGCGGTCGTGAGTTCCAATCCCACTCAGGCACGACATGTTTTCGTACGTTACAAAAAAAAGTAATTTCATCCCCCATTGTAAACAGTTACTCCTCAACGTCGTCGCTAATGACCAGTTTAGTTAATGCGACGTTAAATAAATAAATAAAAAATATCTAATGATTATGTATTTATTTACTCTCTCGTAGTTCTGTAGCAATATACGTATATGAGAACGTATTATGATCTTTCCTTTAAAAATATTATACCCGGATTCCAACTTATCTTCGTGTTTCTTTACATTCTGAAACTAATATGTTTTCTTGTATATGTTATCTTGTGATGCATACATCAGAAACAGAAAATAGTTCTCTCCGTCGAATTCTAAGTTTACAATATTAGCCAAGTAGTCCCAAACTTAAGGTTATAAGGAATCGAAAACATTAGGAAATTCGATGTTTTTCTTTCGGCGTTGTTTTTTTTTTTATCGTTCCATGTTTTGTGTTGATTATGTTAGTAACTACCTGTGTAATTATTCTGTTGTGGGTTTACTTTGATGCATTAGGTTCATACATTTTTTAATCGGCTGCATAAATTTTACAATTACAAATATGGTTTTCTAGTATATAATGTACACTATCAAAAACTGGAGGATTAATTTTCCTGAAAATTTCACAAAATATTAGTATATACTACGTAATTATGCACACATTCTGAGATATTGGTATGATAAAAACTTTATAATAAATGGTTTTTTGAAATATTTTAAGCAAATTTTTTCTTTGTATCTTCAAATCTTCACATTAAAAATTATTTTTTTAAAGTTCTATGAACTTATCAAGTCAAAAGAAACTCAGATGTAAAAAGAACCCGATGAAACTGCAGAACATTTTTAAAAGGATCGGTTATGTAGTTTTTGAGAAAATATTCCAATATTAACTAGGTTAAGATAGGAAAGTAACATAATTACTTAAGAGTATTTACTCTGATGCAGAACAAACAAGATTAAAATAAATGAATTTTATAAAACAAAATATTACTTGAACATATCCTGTTCCTATGAAGGGGATGTGACTGGTATCAGGAGAATATTTGGAGAACTCTGATATCTTCCAAACAATTTTTTTTCAAAATTACAAACTTCAAGTGCATTTATAACAAAATATACATCAAATAAAAGTTTGAAAAATCATTTAACCGTAGAATACATTTGCATCTTAATTGGATATTACAGTGTGTGTAAAACAATTAACCGTAAAACCAAAAATACTGTATCTAAATAATTTCCTGATAATATATTCTATATAAACATTTCCTTTACTTACTTTTATAGCGCATACAAATTTCTGTTCTGGGTACAACGTTAAAACCAGTCAAAAAACTAGTAAAACGTAATGATGGTATAAATATTGTAAGAAAGTAAGTGGAGTTTGCTATAACATTATTTAAATAATATCATTTTACACTATTTGTCATTTATTTATTAACAGAATACAGCATGTAAATGATTCTGCTATGTATCTCTAACTGCATATCAAAATACAATACCGAATAATTTATAATAAAGTGTTTCCTGTATTTAATGTGGCTTACTATAGTCCTTGTAAATTCAGTAGGCGGGTGAACGTATTGTTAATTGATACCAACTGATTCTATGTCATTATTTCTTTTTTTTTTAGTAGCAGTCTACTTATGTGCCATTTATCAAAAAAATCAATCTTGTCAAATTAAATGTCATTTTAAAACGACTCTTTTATATATTTATGTATCAGTTTTGTAACGGTTACCCGCCTATTGACACTACAGAAACTATATTCAAATTCACACTTGATCTTTAATTGTGCGTATTAACTACCGTTAATTATTTAAATAATATCTTCATAATCATTATCAAACCTGTTAAGTTCTTTGAAAAACTTTACTACTTTGTTTTTATTACATGAAATCATCAGTAATTATCTCCATATTAAGAAACTTCACCATAATTATTAATTAGTTAATTAATTAGGAAATGATTCAGTTCAGTTTAATCTAACTGTTAAATTTTTTGTTGTTATCAAATAATTTTTTTTCAATATGTGGACCTCCGGGTCAGCTCTGTCAATCAGCCGATAGAAAGTCACGGTGACTTGTTGAGTAATACCTGTAGGGCTAGGGATTTAATATTGTGAGCAGATGACAGCTGTACATGATTTGACAGTACTTGGTGTCACTGATAAAATTTAGGACAATTTAATATAACAGGCACTGTATGAAAAAAGCAGTAGTCCAAATGAGCATTAAGCTTAACTAAGATGAATGGCAACCCAGCGGCAATTCAACTACAAAATTGTCGCAGATTGTAGTTGTGTTGTCGTCCAAACGGACTGCTTTCATACTACATTTTTCTCGTCGGGGAGACGCTGTTTGAAATCCGTTCAAGTGAATGTACAACGACAGCTGAACGACACCTACAATTATTATACTAAAATTATGAAATTATTTGTTCAGTTGTAAAATGAATTGTGAAAAGAAAGCCTTGTAATTGCTTTTATTGTGTCGTAGGAAAGTAGAAATAGATTGTTTTAATTCATTTCATAATTGGTGGGCTGTGTTTACTCTGGGTAATGGTGGCTTATGAAATTGGGGAGCGCTTGGTCGGTGCTAGGTTTTTCCTGTTTTTCCTGGTTTCTGGCCTTGTATTGTTTTTTAATAAATTTTTTCCTATGAGTGTCTGCTGTACTGTTCTATACTTTATCCCAAGAAACCGTGCAGCACGTCAAAAACATAAATGTATTAAAATTGTGATTGAACTTAGCGCAATCTATTCGAGTTATAAAAAATGTTCTTTGCTTATAAGATGAAACTTGCTATGTACTAATTGAAACATATACTAAATACAAAGTATGATAGTACCAGCAGAAAGAATTCATAGAGTAGGCCTATTATAAAACATCCGATCTAACGCCAGTTGTTTTGACTGAAGGCGTTGGTAGTGAAACATGATTACGCATCCTTTTTACTGACTTTCAGTGAATTAAAACCCGTAGTCTTGTTTATATATCTGCTGCACGGCTCTGTGGGATATACTATA
This sequence comes from Catonia carolina, assembly GCA_035578175.1. Classification (NCBI taxonomy): domain Eukaryota; kingdom Metazoa; phylum Arthropoda; class Insecta; order Hemiptera; family Achilidae; genus Catonia; species Catonia carolina. The sequence goes on from JAQMRL010000001.1 coordinate 396,151,047, forward strand.
GTAGGGTCCGAATGATATTTTTATGCTCGGCTTAATTCTATGAAGTTCTCATCAGACTGCACCCATTTTCTTGTTTTTTTAATGGTCCTTAATTTGGATTTTTCTTTGTTCTTATATTGGCTGCCTACTGGAGGCCTCCAATTTTGGATTAATAACGGCATATTAAGATTTTTGCTGTTTGCCGTGGTCTCCCCCATCGACCTGCTATACCAATCCCCTACTTTAGGTTTTCCCTTGGTGTGGATAAGGTTGGCTATAAGGGAAATTCGGAGGAGAAAACATAGAAAATAAAAAGAAGAACCAATATAAGTTACGGTTTCACTCTTTAAGAAAGTATGATGACAATTTTTTTGAATATTTTAGATGACTAAAAGTACTTTTGACTACATTATTATGTCCTTATATTTTAGTAATGAAGGAATAAAACAACTGAAAAACAAGTGGGCACACCGTAAAATACAATTAACAACTGTTCAATCTTGGAACGAAGGACTAATTGTGATGTTATGTACTGGGCGTTGAACAAGTGAGAGAGCGCTGGGAAGTTGTTGGATTGTCATCGTGTGTGAGTTCATTCTGACTGCAAGCAACGATAGTTTTGTCGCTGGCTTGCGTACAATACGGACTGCAGCCAGTGACTGTCGGCGGCTCGTGTGTGCACTCTCATAATTTTCGTATATTTTAATCCAATTGAATTTTGTTACTATTCGCAACTGGCGCAATTTTGTAGTTGGATTGTCGTTCGTGTGAGTTGAGCTTTAAGTCAGAAAATCAAATAAGTTAGTATTCAATAAAAAATACACCCTACACAAAGTCATTCTCTGTTGTACTTTTGTTTTTGTGGTAAAAAGTTATACATCAAAAACTTTATTTTGTCTTTAAGTTTTATTACGGTACTGTACATTGAGCTGCACAACTTCCGTATTTGATATTTAAATGGCGGTGGAGAATTTCACTTTAAGGAGAAGAGGTACCCAGTGATACATTCTCCGTTCAAAACTTCGGGTATTGTCCGTTAATCAGAAGAAGAGGTCTCTACTCCATTTTTGCTTTAAACGACGCACAGTTGGGAAGTTCCTAATAGCACGGGCTAGTTGGTGTGGATGGTCATCTAGTTTTTCGTGAAATGTACTATACAAGAACGCGGTTAGCTCCTTTACTGTAGGAATTTTGAAATCGTCGTGGAGGGTATTATTGCTTACATAAAAAGGAGCGCCAGAAGCAAGTCTTAAGAATTTGATTGAAAGGCCTGGATCAACTTTAAATTACTCTCTGCCGCTATTCCAAAGAGCTGGACACCATAAGTCCAGATTGGTCTTAAAAGGGGTGGAGCGGAGGTTCAATCTTGATTGAGGGTTAATTAAGCAGAAGAGTAGCTTCTGGCGGCGGTTAAGTTTTAAACGTTTTGTACGCAGATGGTGCTTCCAAGTTAGTCGCCTTCAAACCATAAGCCAAGATATCGCACCACCCTGGCCTGTGGGATATGAATGTTATTTAGCATCACAGGTGGACAAGTATGACATCGTAAGGTGAGCGTAGCCTGTGTTGATTTAACTGGGTTCACCTTAATACGCCAACGAGTAAGCCAGTCCTGTATTAATAAAAGATGTCGCTGCGCCAATCTGGAAGTCTCATCTGCGCTCTTTTCCCGTACAAGAATTGCTGTATCGTCAGCATACGTCGCGGTACCGATGTGTGATAGGCATATCCGATGCAAATACGCTATACAGAAATAGGGATAGTATTGCCCCTTGGAGTACCCCGGCATCAATTTTGTGCAGCTCAGAGTAAGCAGTACCGTACTGGACCTTAAAAAATCTATACTCTAAAAATGAATTTATAACCAAATATTATGAGTCACTCAAAATGCGTTTCAATTTAAATATAAGTCCATCATGCCATGCTTTGTCAAACGCGGAGCTGATATCCAAGAAAATTCCAGTGACGTACTCTTTCGTTTCTAGACTATCCGAAATGAAGTCCACAACTCAATGCAGTTGTTGTGTTGCCGACTGTAGCGGTCGAAATCCTAATTGATGAGGTGGAATAATGTTGGCGTCTTCACATTGTATCTGTAAGCGTGGTAGTGAGAGGCGTTCGAATAATTTCTTTGTTGTCGGTAGGAGACTAATGGGACGGTAGGATGAAGGTAGGTAAAACGGCTTTCCAGGCTTCAAGAAAAATTTAACAATGGCAAATTTCCATTGTCCGGGAACATACGCCACACGAAGCACTGCATTGAAAAATAGCAGTAGAAAGCGTAAGCCGCGTCTCGGCAGGTGTTGCAGTATCTCAGATGTAGTGAGATCAAATCCCAGCGATTTTCTCTTTGGCAGCCGTTGTACTGCTTTTTGACATCCTGGATCGTAAATGGTTGTGGAGGCAGTGATAGCTGGAGATGTGATTGCAGTTGTTCATCAACGGTTTGTATAAAATTCACGTCCTATACATCCTCATGCGGTTTGAAGACACTTGTTAGATAATTTGCAAAGAGAGTAGCTTTTTCGTTTTCCGTTTAGTGTTTTATCAAACACTAACTTATTTATTTCTTTTTTTAGTTTTTTTTAATGTCGCATCAACAGCTGGTTATTAGCGACTACCGTGGGTGTTACGTAACGATAAGTTTTAACTTGTAAAAATTTGAAAATCCTAGCCGTGAATCGAACCCAGGATCTCCACTTTATAGGCTAGCGCGCTACTACTACGCTAATGGAGGCGGGCTAACTATTTTGTTTTAATATTTAACATCTATTTTAAATTCTGTCGATAATATTGTGATTGGTTTTTATTTTTATCAACATACTGTTTTCCGTGTGATGTTTGCACATCGGAGTAACATATTACACGGTTTCTCTGATGACCAGATAATTATAATAAAATATTTTTTATGAAATAATGCGTTAAAGGCACTTATTTCCTGATGTTATGCAGATATTTGTCAAGGAAGTTATTTTTAATCACGATTATGACCGGAGAGAAGTTACGTTAGTCCATTCGTGTATTCAATGATTTAAGAAAATATTTCTCAAAAATGAAAAATCATGTACTACACCTTGAGCTGTCAGTAAAGTTTTAGAAGTGAAACTACTTTGAAAGAACGTTATACATGTTTCAAGAAACATACAGCTTTAGGGATCGCTTTCGGCTATTAAAAACAACCGGTTACTAGTGAAAACTTTTCTACGTAACTCTGAAACTAAAGAATCAATTTGTTTATAGGCTACCTAGTTACAAGAACAATAAGGAGGAAGGTCGTTTTGGTTTGAAGGTTTTGGTTATTCGATTTCATTTTAAAGATAAGAGAGATGTTTATAATATCGCCTTATACTTCATCTTTTACCGTTTTATTAGTGTTCTCAATTATTTAAAATTATGTTGCTGTAAATTCTGTCTAATATTTACATATATTTTGACGGTTGTGGTGTTCAATCGTAAATGATACCGCATGTCATTATTACCAAGAATCAGAGTAAATACAAAAAAATATATTAGTATGCAGAAAAATATTAAGTCTACACTAACAAAAGAAAATCTTTTTAAATGGGCAATTCAATGAACTTATTTTTTTGTAATGTATAATTCAAATAGTGATGTCTGGTAATTCATGATTTTTATACTAAGTAACTAAATAAGATAATAATTAAATTAGATATCATCATTTAGTATTTCGGATTTAGTTTAGTAAGTTTATTTTTTAGAGGAGGGCCTGCCTTTAAATGATGTGTTAAATATGAAAAATATTTTTTCACTGTTTTTATAGAGCAAAATATTCCACATAAAATACTTTAGTTATTATATTATTAAAATTTGTTTTACGTCAATAAATAAATAAAAATGAAAGCAAAGTCATAGCAAAATCAACATGAAATATTCGACTTTTTAAAAAACCTTTCTCATTCTAGAAATGAAATATATTAACACTCTTCGTTTCACTCCACAAAATCTTACTGTATTACCTAGAAGTTGTTTTAAGTTTCGTATAGATTACAGCCAAGTAGAGGGTGGAAGGGCATAACAAATAAATTACAATTTAGTATTTGGCTGTGGGTAAAGAAGTGGACTGCCCAGAGCAGACAGGTGGAGTGTCAAATTATTTACACCCAATCTGTTCGTTGCAGGGCTAAAATAAATAGTTCTGTTTCTTATCACATGGTCAGCCAATTAAATGACTGAATCATTTAAGGACAGAAGAGGTAGAGGTGTAAAAGACACTAATCAGAGTTATCTCCTCTGAAAGTAATGAATTTCATTATACAGCCAGACCCTGTGGTGAATGAAGTGAAGGTGTCATTTGCAGAGTGGAAACTATGTGCTTTTCAGAGGGCCCGGCATGCTGATAAGTGTACTTTTCCACTCAGTGAGGAAGGCAATGGTAAACCACCTCACTCCTCGTTTTACTTAGTAAAACCTCTGTAGGTTCAAACCAGCCTTTCGGCTGTTGACCTAAACAACAACAACAAAGAAGTGGAATAAATAAATTATATGAAATCATTTCATAGTTCATTATAATTTTTCAAAACTCAAATTTTCTAAAATTTATCATTTTTAGAAAAATAACTCTTTTGATGTAGCTACTCATCCGATTTCCAAAATATTATTTCTTAATTACTTTCTCTTTAGAAATTTATTCTTTATGATCTCTTGCAAGCCAAATGTGTTTTAACAACTTTTAAAAATGTTTTACTTTTGTTGTCTATTTTCACTTGTGTAATCCATGGTATTGTATTGTTGATTTAACTTTTTGTATGTAAGTAAGAATCTTGTTAGTGAGTCGTGTTGGGGGGAGTCTACTGATGTGTCCATTTGCAGCCTTCTTTTCCTTATGTCTGCCGCTAGGTTAGACATCTTCTCAGTTGTTTTTCTGGAGTGTAGTCTGTAGCCTTCTTCTGTTAATTTTGGACCTAGAATTTTCCTCATGATCTGCCGTTCAATCATATATATATATTGCTCTAAAATAGAAATTTACCTTTAATTTGACACCAATTTTATGTAAATTGGTCAAAGCACACTCATGTTACGATTTCTGAAACTAGTAGCCGATTTTCAACCTAACCTTGATATAAATGGATAAGGTAATCAATTTGAAGTAAATGATTTTAAATTTAATGAAACACAAAAGAAAAGTTGAAACACAAAACGTTTTCTCTAAATTGAAAAACTAAGAAATTTTTTTAGGGTAGACTTTCCTCAGAAGCTATGTTGCAGCTTATTAAAAAAAATTGTTCATTGCAACATTAATTCATTTAAACAAACTACTGTGAAAATATTGTAAATTAACATGTTCCATAAATGATTATGACGTATTTTTACAACCACCTTCTACTTCATGTTTTGTTGTAGTTATCCCGATTCCCTGACTGTAAAAAATAGGATGTCACTTTGTTTTGTGTGCTGATATTCAAGCGCTAACTTACATCATAAAATTTGCATAAATTTAAATTCCTGCAACAGAATATTTTTAGATTAATCCTATGTAATTTATCTACTTAAACGAGAAACTGAATGTCTCTATTAATTCAGATGAATTGGAATAAAGTTTGTAGTCATGAAATTTCTCACAGGAAATTCAGAGAAATGAATACTACTAAAGTTTAAATTATACTTTCAATGCAAAAAGATACCCAGTTAAGTCATGACTGGAACAGTAATGAATGAAATTCATCCGGGTCAACATTTCGCCTTCTTCTTTTAATATTGTGTTGAATGGAACATGTAATGGGATTCCCTTTGAGAAAATGTTGAAGAGATATCCTTTTAAAAATGAATTCATCTCGATATTCAAGATGGTACACGTAGAATCATTTTATGTACTTCAATCAGAAACAATATTAATTTAAATTTTTTCCGTCAGTCTTTTTTTCAAATATCTGTCATTTAAACGAAATGGAAGTTGAAGAAAAATACGGGTTGTTTTAAATAAAATAATAAAAATAAAACTCTTTCTTATACTAAACAATATTCCGCTACCTGAAAATACACTCCACCAAATATCTCAGAGTACACCTTGAGAGTCACCTCAATTGAGAATACAAATTTGGAACAAAAAAAACACAATTTAGTCACAAATTACTGACAAATGTACTGGATTTTCGGAAAAAAATTCAAAATTATCTCTCGAAAAAATTAATAATACGAAAATCGTCCTAAAACCTATCCGAATATATGGAATCCAGCAAAGGGCTGCACCAGCGATGACTAATATTAAGGTGAAACTGTATGATGTTTTAACTGAAAACTTTCATTTTCGGTTTCTTATGTTTTTGAATTGTTCAAATCTAAATCTACCACAAAAACATTAAATTACGTCAAAAAATTATTATTTTAATGAAAAAATTAACTTTTTAGCAGGTTTACCTAGAAATATTATCATGTCACTAGAACGAATATTTTTCATAATTTTATACTAATCGTTGTAGAGAAAAATGAAATTTAGTTTTTTAAAAATATGTGCATTACTGTTTTCTATAATCTTTCCCTGGATGACAAGATTAAGGATTTAAGGATGAAGGTCTTGTCATCCAGGGAAAGATTATGGGCAAACGATCGGTTGGAAGAAGAAGAACCTCCTGGCTACGAAATCTGCGAGAGTGGTTTAATTTGTCATCCATCGACCTATTTAGAGCTACAGTTTCCAAGGTCAGGATTGCCATGATGCTAGCACACCTTCGTAATGGAGATGCTACATGAAGAAGAAGAAGACTGTTTTCAATATTCTCAGCTGTTGGTTCAGCTTCTAATTAACTGTTCATGGGAAATTTACTTGTTTGTGTACATTTTGTTTTTGATTTGTGCCTTTTTGTTTTTTCCCTGTTCCCGTAAATTAAAATTTTAAATATTTAAGTACATTTTTCTTAGAAACCATTAAACCTACCGGACTGAAACTTTTACCAGTTTTTTTTCTGAGGCGGCGAGAAAAACTCATGTTCACTTCCTTACGATGGAGGAATAGTGTTGGACTCAATTTAGGCGTCCTCGTCCAACCCCAAGGAAGCCGCAACCGCCTACCAACCAAAAACCCGCCGCCTGGCCACTTGATCCAACATCACCAAAGAACCCTCCACCTCCCTCGGAACTGTTTGTATAACACTACAAGAGAAATTTCGGGTTAAAATATTTACACATTGTCAGCGGGGCGTGGAAGGGAACCGAAGCCTAATTTCCCTCTCACTATCACTGACCAACACTCACTCTCTCACTTTCATTCATTTCTTTCATTATCAGCTCAAGAAATAAGTGTGCCTACTTTATGAGCTTGGGACAGGATTGATTTTCTGTGGGAGAGAAGATTCTGCTGATCACCGGATGTCTCCTCCCTCCACAGTCCCCTGATCACCCTCTCCGCAACTTCCAGCTCTCCTCATCCCGCAGCATCACTGCCCCTACTCTCTCTGGGCTCTACTGTGCAACGCCTCTTTTTATCTCTATCTTCATCGCCTATCAAATTGTTCATTTTGTACATGCACATTTTACCGGCATTTTTATGACTTCCTTAAATGCTCCAAAAATTAGTACTATGTAAAAAACGTAAATGAAAAAAGCACCAATATTTGTTAGCATAATTAACTTACAAATTTATTTGTATAATATGTAAATTTATAAGTAAGTTATATGAAATGCTATGTAATAATTAATTGCGGTTAGTGATTAGTTAAACCTGAAAACTAAGTACATATTGAAAACGTGATTCAAACCTATGTAAAATATACTGACAAAATATATAATAGGAAAAATTTTAAATATGGAGTAATTACTGTACAAGAAATTTGGAAGTAACAAATTTAAACATACGAACAAGTTAGTTACGTTAGCTGTATTTAAATATTATTAATGAATATGCAAATAATTGGCATAAAATTTAAATGAGACTTTGCTTCCGAATTGTTAAGAATCTACTCAATTACTTGTATAATTTACTAGATTACTGTTACAGGTCAATTGCTTACCAATTGGTTAAGTTAGGAGTTATGTTTTTAGTATCATATTATTAGAATAGCACATCAACTTTCTTTTTTTCATTGTAGACTTCCTACTATATTAAAGTATTTGCTCTGATATTAGGAGACTACAAGTAATCATTTTATCAAACAAGAAGATTTTTTTCTCTTAAAATTGTAATAATCAGCTGTTATGTAAATTTTCAACTACTATTTAGAACAGCTAAATTCTAATTATTGATTTCAAGTAAATATCTTAAGTTTTATATACAGTAGGTTCATTTTATTTAGACAGTATTCTTAAAATAGGAAACATCTGAAGTGGTTAAAGGGAATTTTTGTTATTATTATACTGCTTCGTTATCGCTAGAGAGATTTTCTTTCATAATTTTGTAAATTATCATATCACCTTCTTAAAGTAGTAATCGATTTATTTATATCGCGTTTTACAATAATTTTTAGTTCCGTTGTAAAATATAGTTTAAATTGTTCTGAAAACATTATTCTTAAATAAATATTAATAATGTAAAATATGTAAAAATGTAATATAATTTAAACATAATATATGTAATATTAAATATAAATATAATGAGAGGTTAATAAAATTTATATTAAAATATTTTATGTAACTTTGTACAATGAATTACAACAATAAAAAAAAATTAAAACTTATAATAAAACGATTAAAACATTGTAGAGGGTAATTTTTAATTTCAAACAGAAAATTGTTTAAAAAAATCTAAGATATCCCTTAGGGGAAAACGTTGCTATCTTCACAATTTGAAAGAACTGTAGCATTTTAATTTTCCGAATTGTCTCAATTTTCCAATTTAATCAGTTAATTTATTTAGAGAACAAACTTATTTATTTTCATATTAAATTTTTTTTTATTTATTTGAGAATTATTAAAAACTTTTAATAATTATTATTTATTAATTTCAATTTTTTAAGAACATTAAGATTTTGATCAAACAGGTCTGTAATTTATAATCTCAAACTCACAATATTTAATTTTTCTATTAAATTAACCATGTATAAGAAATTGTTAATACAAGATTATCTTTCCAAATTTATTTTGACATCTTTGATAATCTAATATTGTTTTTAAATATTTTATTAACGACTCAAAATTTGTAATTACACAAGAATACCAAATAAATGGATCTCATGAATCAAACATCAAACAGAACACTTGACTAATTCTATTTCTTGCGTTATAATATTATAATTTTATTATAAATATTCAAAATACATGTTAAATGAGTTATTAAGTTAGGAATAACTGCTTCAATCTCAATAGCTTTATGTGTCTAATCGCCAAAAGCTTGTTAGGTTAATAATCATAACAGTAAAATTAATACGGGTTTTCCAAAAATTGAAAAAGGAAAGTACTCCAGAAGTATTCATTGGCACATTATATTTTTGGTTTTTCCTTATTTAGGGCTGCGTCAACAGCTTGGTTATTAATGATTCCGGTGGGTTAAGAAACCGTAAGCAGGGTTTTGGAAATTAATAATTTCCAGACTCTAGCCGGGAATCGAACTGGGAACTCCACTTAGTTGGCTAGCGCGCTAACCACTATCATAAAGGTTGCCAACTAAATTATTTTAATTAAAATGAGTTAAAATAATTAGATTTAGAAGAATTTATTCCGAAGTTGTATTATTAAGTCATAATGCTTTGGAAAATCAGACCTTTCAAATAGTGTTAAACGATTAATTTTGACGTTGATTCTTTTTTTTTGAAAACTATACAATAAAAAACTTACTAAACTCAAAATTTTCACTAAATTTTTGAATGAACACATGATATTAAGATAAACAGTAAAAAATTTTTAAATATTATATCCCAGTTGATAATCCAAGGTAATAAATACATTAACAAGAATATGAAGTAAGGAATATTACATTTGAACAACATACTGTATGCTTAAGAAAATTAAAAAAAAACAAAAACACAAGTAATAAGAATGTAAACATGCAAAATACAATAAATTACAAAAGGAACAATATTTAAAGTTTGATAAAATCTGTAAATAAAAAATTAATTTTATGTATAAAAACTTATAAACTTCATAAAAGAAGTTTTTATTTGCAGTTAGATCACTAGATTTTAGATCTTAGATTTTGAGCAAATATTAAATCTCTACTCCATTTCCTTCGAAAGCAGCAGTGACTTGTTAAATAGAATTTTTGACATTTGCTGTATTAAAGGATTGATGTGGTGTGTTAATTTTTTGTTAAATTTAGAAAGTATAAGTTTAACAGTTTCTATTACAAAAGGAATTTTGAAAATGGGATGTATTGTTAAATTTTTTAAGTAAAATGGGGCGTTGTTATCTTATAGAATTTTTGACTAACGGTGTTAAATTTTCTGAATGTAACTTTTCTTTCCGGTTACAAAAAAATTGTTACAGTAATTCCTTATCAGTCATAAAAGGGTTTATGTGTTAATAACTAAAGTTTGAAAGGTAGATTTGATTTTTTGCTGATGAATTTTGAAGGTTTTATGCGATTATTTAGTATTAAACGTTTTGTTTTTATATATTACCAAGTCAGGCTATGATATAAATGAACACCCAAAAATAAACTTCGTTTTCCTGTAATATCACATTATTATCAAGGAGTATACAAATGGACAAATTTTGTTTCTTAAACTGAATGTGACGCGCAGATTTCAATGTAAAAGTTAGATAATATTTCACACACCATTTATAATTAAAATACCTGCATTATAAAATTAAAATAGTTTGATAAAACTATTTGTTAAAACATATTAATATTAAAAATAACATCAAGTTTATCGATAGTGTTTAATTGAATTTTTGTGGTACTAAAATATTGATTTTTACTTCTAGTTAAAAAAGGAAATTACTAGTGTATAAAAACGGTCATCAGTGACAAACAAAATTGCTTTGTAGATAAACTTCGCTCACGAGAACTTCATCCAATATTTAGAGATAAAAGTATTGAATAAAACTTCTATTAACATCTGCAACTATTGTCACAAAAAACAACGAAAAACAGATAGGTATTGCTGAAAATCACTTTTCTGGTATAAACCTGTTTTAGTGAAATCCATGTAATTTCAGATCTAGATATTGCTTATCGGCGAATTCTCAATTATTTTCCATATACAATTATAAACTTTAAAAAAATGTTAATAATCGGTTTTGTATAATTATTAATCAAACAAGTTAAAAAAAAGTATTGATATTTAAAAATTTATTATTTTGGCTGTAGGCCTATTCTGCGGTTATTGTACTATTAATTTCAGTTCGTTCCAGGAATTTATTTGTTTATTAATATGTTTTTAGGATAACATAAAAGAAATGTTTTAATTGCTTTTATGTACACAATTACTTGCTGTAATGGAAGCAAACTTTGGTTGCTGTAAAGAAATATTAACATTCTTGCATTCCCTTGAAATGGATGGGTAAAGAAACGACAGGAAAGTCTAATCAGAAAAAAATACATAAAACTTCAATATGTACTTAAATATAACTTTCAAAAGTTTAATTGTTGGCTAATGGCAGTAAGGCTTGAGTACTTCAGAGAGAGAAGTGGAAGGAAGAGGGAAAGGGGGAGAAATTGAGAGAGCGAGTGAGAGAGAGAGAAAGAAAAAGAGAGATTGAAGGGGAAGATTTTGGGGCCTAGGCAGAAAGGTCAAGAGAGTAGGATCACAACAACGAATATTACATTGTTAAGAGCTACCAGTGGCAGCATTTAAAAAGACCATTTTTAAAATCAAATTATTGGTAAAAGCTTAATTATCACGTTTCTACAGTAAACAATCAGAAGTGCCGAATTAATTGGTAGAAGAAGAAGAAGAAGAAGAAGGAGAAGGAGAAGGAGGAGGAGGAGGAGGATTTTTTTTTTGGTTTAACGTCCGACTGTTCTGCAATTACTGCTAATGCAGACGGTGAAGGATAAAATAATTTTTTGTAACGTATGAAAATATGCCGTGCCTGAATGGGATTCAAACCCAAGACCGCATGATGAGAGGCGAGCACGTTACCAACTACGGCAATGCGGTCGGCGTAATGAGGAGGAGTATGATAATCAGGATAAGGAGAAGGAGAGGGTGGAGGAGGTGGATGAAGGAGAGGAAAAAAGGAGGATAAGAAGCAGACTATGCTAGGAAATGCTACCTTGTTTAAGCACTGTAACTTACGGAATCGTAGTTCCTTAAATTAATGCAACATGATAAAGAATATGAGTTTAGTTAATTTATTATCCTACTTTCATTTTTAAAGGTTACAATTCGTGTAATCATGGCATATTTTTATTGCCGTTACAAATTTACTCAGCACATATCGCATTTTATATAGGTATACTACTATATAGTAGTTTAGTTTATAGTAGTTTAGTACTATACAGTAGTTTATATTATATACTCGTAATACTAATATAGGTAGTGTATATGTACTTATTCGCAACTATATTTTTATTAACTGCATACGGAACAGAAGGAGTAAATTTTTTCATTTTGATTCAAGTAGTGGTATCTCTATTACGGTAACCTTTTATATAAGATATAAATGAATTTTATTTTACGAAATATGTGTATTTATAACATTTTCCATTCTGGTATATTGGAGATGTTTATTGTTCCGGAAAGGATGGTAGGAATATCGTGAAAACGGAAACATATTTCCTTAGTTTGTATTATTTACATAGCAAATATCGTTCCAAAATACGCCATACTACTCTATTTGTTAAATGTTATTACTACTCAGAACATATAGTGCAAGTCAATATTCCTAGAGCAAGTATCAGCGATGTAAAGCTTACATATATCAAATATATTTCTAGATTATACACAAATAAATACATTTGATATACTCAGATACAAATTTCCTAGTTAAAATTTTTTTTTTTATGAATATTTTATTTTTTGACCTTAATACTGATTTGTGTCTATACCTGTATATTGAAATACAATGAAAAATGCGCTGATGATGACGATGATACAAATAATAGCATGAACAGCAAGAGGAAGCAAGCCAGTCACTGATGACGCTTCCATGACTTTATTTAGATATGCCCCAAAGCAACGATTCCCTGTAAACAACTGCCTTAATTCATGGTTGGTATCACCAAATTTTCTCCTTATTCAGACCTTGACATGAACCTCCTCGTCCACTCCACGACACTCCTTTGGAAGCTGCCGTTCCATCTCCTTTGGCACCTTCCGAGTAATCGCCTCCAATATTCCTCTTTTTCAAAATCAGCTTGCTGCTCTTCTCTTTATTACGCCAATAGATCCATGGCATCCATAGCACGAAATCATCAGGGCCTCTATAGAAGCAGTTTTATATACACTATATATTTTCTAACTTAATGTAACATAAGTGTCTATAATTATATTTTAATCATCTGAATTTTTAAATGAACCTTTGAATGAATCTTTGTTACAAGCTCTCTTTAGACTTCATAGAGGATTATCTGGGAAAGGTTTGTCTGAGCTCATCGATCTAATTAGTTTCGTTTATTGTCTTGCCAATTTTCTGTAGAAACGTTAATATTAGCTTATTTTTTTATTTTAAACACTTGTTCGAACATATTATCTTTAACAGAATTTATCAAATGGGTTAAATTTTATTATGTATATCCAGAGACTTTCTACGTAGAAAAGAGTTATTTGATCAACTTGATATAAACTTTTATTGAGTCTAACTTTACTTAATTTTGGAGAACCTTACTTATCAATGTAACGTACTGCTATAGATTATTTAACCCTGTTACATGTTATTTAATTTTACAAATAATGATAATGATAAAAAATGCTGGAAACAACATCTTCTTGTTGCCATCTGCCATTTATAAAAATAGTATTCGTTAATCACTTTTATATACATCCAAACCAATCAGGGCAGCCCGTAGTTAATATTTTCAGGTTTTGAAAAATAAATAAATGATACAATAAATATTTCAATTACTTATTGAAAAAACCTATTTTATACTAGCTGTCCTGATCGAATAAATTTTTTCAATAGTTTTATTTAATGTATTTAATTTATTTTTAACAATAAATTACACAATTACATTGACACTTACATGGTTTTATCAAAATATTCTAATATGACTTAACGTATTAGATTATAAGTTAATATATTCAATAACACGCTAATGTTACGATAGCGACCTTTCAAAACAAACACCCAAACTGGTTTGTTGATTCGAACTTTGCAATGTCTGTTTGGATAGTAGCACCATGGGACATAAATTCAACTATTTTGTTTTCTATTCGCACAATATCGTTACGGCTTGCATAAATTTTCACTTTGGGTTTTTTGCCATAGGCCTATATTTTAACAAAAAATCCTTTCGGCAGAATAATCCCAAACAGAATCTTCATTTAAAATGCATTGGACCACATTATTTTATATTTTAAAAATATTACTCCCTCCAAAATAACTAAAAGTGGATAAAAAAATGTTTAAAATATTTGTGTAATTTGAAAGATACCTATTATATTTTAAAAACACAACAAAATCATTGTGGATGGAGGGGTTTAATGTGTAATTATCTGATATGTTGGATGAGATTTGGCTTACACAAGTATAAAAATTCCATTGGTAACTGAGAACCAATAAAAAAATATGATAAAAACAGCGAAGAAATCTATTTAGATAATTGGAAAGAAATGAAACTACGTTAACAGGATTGGTAGTTTAGTAAATACAGAAGTAGACACATTATTTAACAGACAAGTTATAATTTTAAATACACAATTTCGTACGTGATGTGAAACTTAATAAAATAGAAAACAATAGCATAAACTAACGTTACCGTGTCTGATTATTAACTAGTTAATTATATCTAACAGGAATTTAAAAGAGTACGTTTTATTTTATTGTGCATTTATAAAGCAAAAAATATCAGATTCACTAGACTTGACTAAACAGAAGAACAGAGAAACATTTTACGCTGACGTTATTTTTCCAACTTTTTTAGTTTCGCTACTGGGTTGCAAAAAAGTAAATTCAACGTCAAAAGAAGACATGGTGTTCTAATAATTAGATTAACATGTAAATTTAAAACAGAGGGAAAGTTCTTTTTATCTGCTAGGCTTTTGTAAATTTGTCAACTATTTTTCGTTTTATGAAAATATATTCGGAACAGAGTTCATCAAAAATAATTTGACTGTCATATCTCTTTGCTCTTTGTAATGAATAAGAGTTATTTACATATTTTTGGATCCTTAGGTAAAAAACCATATAAAAAACTTCTCACCTGTCTTATTACATGTAAAAATCACAGTATAAAATAATTTTATTTAGGAAAATATTTAATTTCGTAATTTCTATGAAAATTAAAGAAAATTAACTTTTAGGGAGGTTGTAAATTAAGCTGTACCGCGCTTTAACTTTGTCACTAAAGCACATAGCAAAACGCGGTTTGCGATAATCTTCATTGCTACGAGAGGCTCACGTACCCGACAAATTTCCAGTTTTCATTTTTTGGGGTTGTAGGATTGAGGGTAAGTTAAAATTTTTTAAATAGAACGTATAAGCTTGGGATACCTCACATTAAAGCCCCTGGTGAGATAAGAAAAATGAAACATGAAAAATTAAATTTTAATCATCCGAACCAAAATGGCGGCTATTTTCGCGGTCATTACGTTTGCGAGTGATACACAGCTTAAAATTCGTTTTAAACATTTAATAAAAATGACCTAGAGAGTTTGGCTTTCAACTTATTTTACAACCACCTGAAAGAAAAGTTTCTTCAATTTACATAAAAATTACAAAATTAAATATTTGCCTAAAATATATTATACCGTTGTTCTTTTTTAATCGGTTAACTTATTAATTACAACAATATTTAACAATTTAATTAATTAATTAATAATATCTTCTTACTTCAAATTAAATGTTCAAACTGCCCTCTTTAAACCTCCATACAGTAAAACAGTGAAATTTGGTTTTGTGTGATTTCACTTTTTGAGATCTCTAAAAAACGGCTCCCAAGATTTTTTTAAAAATCGCATTATTTACTAAATTTTTATGCTCTATAAGGAAAGGAAAGAGCCTATTTTAATGTCTGCGAGAATTCTTTGGGAGGCTGTGCTCTCATAGTTATCTTACAGCCTTAATATGCATTCTAGGGCAAAAATGTATGTAATCAAATTGTAGATCATTTAAAAATGTGATATTTTATGCTGTGAAAGTTGATTTCTTGTTGAACTGTTTAAATGTGTTGATTTCTGTGTAACATGTAGTTCATTACGTACCTAGGTGATTCTATGATTTTCCTGAGCAAATTTGATGGAAAGTTTGCAGGATTTCAAAGCCATTCCAACCAAACTCTTAGTTAAAAAAAAACTTAACTCTATCTAAACGAAACTTAACTAATTTAAGCCTGATTACATTACTGATTAAACTCTACAAATATATTATTTTCAAATATGAAGTAGATCAATCTGAAGATGATGACGATGACCATGATGGAGATGATAAATGATGTCAATGATAAGATGATGATAATCATTGTGTATTATTAGTGGTCGTAATAAGAGTAGCAAAATAATATTAGTTAAATTATTTTAAAAAATTGGTAATGAGAAAGTACAAAATACGATAAAATTTATTTACATGAGAAAAAACGTATCATTGTAACATGGTTTTTTACGGTATCCTAACAAATTTAGTTATCTATTTAATTGATCTATCTATTTGTATTTCTTATTCACATTAATATTAAACTATAAACTAACTGATATTGTAATTATACATATTTTATGTGAGTATTACAAAGGTAATACAAATTATAACATTATTGTCATGACATGGCGAACTCATTAATGGACTTGAAAAGCAATTACATTTTATCACCTAATAAAAAATGGTACCTACACAAAAGGACGACGGATATGTTTGTATAGTATTAGATTATTATATTGTTCAATTCTCCTTTGAAACGATTTAAGGAATTTGTTATGTAAATCATTTTTGTAGTATTCTACTTATAAGTAATTCGATAAACCTTTTACGGTTTCCGATAGGCTATTTTATCGAAATTCCAACTGGCAGGATGAGAACCTTATAACCGTATACGGCTGAAGTAATTAATCAGCGATACTAACGTTTCCGTTGAAGATTAAACCGGAACAAAATAACTTCATTTATGAATTATACACTTAATATATGATTTTAATTTCTCACATTGTAGTAAGAGGAAGTATTGTAGTCATACAATATTCTAAAACGTTTTCGATTTTTAAAATCGGGTAGGCGTTTGCTGGCGCGATGAGTGAAAGTGTATGCACTAAAGTCTTTGTAAATTAAATAAATGGTAAACGTAGGCATGACTGACTTTAAAACACTGCATCAATTTAATTTTTTTTAATCGTTTGTGTAAAAGTAACACTTGCTACAAAATTTTGGCAGTTACCAGTTGCTATTTTATAAATTTATGTAGCAGTTTGGCAATGGTTACTCGATTTGATATTACGTAAAGTATTACATTTTGTTTACTTTGTTACAGGCCAAATAAAATTTTTATTAATTTACAGCAACACATATTTCAAATTCATACTCCAACTGCTGTGAATGTATGGTGCAGTACAGGCACCAGTGATTTGTTAAAATACAGCCCTTTAAAAAAAATACAAAATTATGTAAATTAATTGAGCTTTAAGTTATGTACTGAATAAATATTAATATAAATAGGGAACTATACAAATAGGGAATAAATCATTACACGATAGATCAAGCGTTCTTTAGGGTCTTATCTTCTTTGTTGTTGTTTACGTCATCAGCCGAAAGGCTGGTTTGAATCTGTAGAGGTTTTACTAAGTAAAATAAGAAGTGAAGTGGTTTACCCCCTTCCTCACTGAGTGATTGCCTTCCTCACTGAGTGGTAAAGCATGCCGGGCTCTCTGAAAAGCACATATTTTCTACTCTGCAAATGACACCTTCACTTTGTTTACCACAGGGTCTGGCTATATAATTAAATTTATTACTTTCAGAGGAGATGACTCTGATTAGTGTCTTTTACACCTCTACCTCTTCTGTTCTTAAATGAATCAGTCATTTAATTGGCTGACCATGTGATAAGAAACAGAACTATTTATTTTAGCCCTGCAACGAACAGATTGAGTGTAAATAGTTTGACATTCTACCTGTCTGTTATGGGCAGTTAATCTTATTTATCGGGTGCCTATCCGTTCCAAATGTTTGCGACCATCATAGCAATTTTCACTTTTTATTATATTCACTACGGATAGCTCTTATGAGCTTTTTCCAAACCAAGTTCTCATATTTCCAAGCCACCACATCCTTCTTTTTCCAGGTCCCTCTTTTTCGTATATTTTTCCCTGCAGAATGGTCTGGAGTAACGGATATCTGCACACATTCCTCAGGATAAGTCCCAAGTATTTTACCCTCCTGTATTTGATGGTGTAAATAATTTCCACGTCTTTCTTCATTTCACTTCAGTGATACATTTATAAACTTTTAGCCTACCGTAGGTTAGGAGACACATTTCATAATAATTCCATAGTAGCAATATCATATTAGTGCGATCTCACACTGCTTCTGAAAGGAGAGGTAGAAAAGAATTTTATCTTATACTTTCTAGGTTTCTTGTAGCCTATGTAATAACATCAACTGTTATACTCCTAGGGTGCTGAGAGTCTCCTGGATGCATCACGTCTCTAATGAGGAGTACTGAGACGCATGCGGAAATCAAAAGAAGTCATGAACACGATAGAAATTAAGAAGCTCAAGTATTTGGGACATACAATGCACAACGAGGGAGATATAGGTTGATGGAATATTAATATTGATATGGGTTTTGATTGTATATTACGAAACAAGAGCTGGAGAACAACGTAGCTTGGGGAAAAAACGTATTTCTGGTTGAAAAATGCTAAAATATGGTACTCGAAAATGACAACACAGGTGTTTCAAGCAGTAGTGGATAAGGTTAAAAATTGTTGATATGGTGGCCAACATCCAGAACTGATAGGAACCTAAAGAAGAGATTATACTCCACTATTTTTGGAATTTATTACTTTTAAAACAACTCATTTGACTCTTCTTATAATCTTCGTTTTCATCTTAAGAGTCAAACGGGTGCTAAACGCTGTTAAATTTGGCACTTCATCACTGCTTAGTAGGCAATCTACATTTTTCCGTTTTACCAGGAATGCCACAAAGAAAACTGAAACTTCGATGAAGTAGAGATATGATAAATATAAATCACACTTATTAAAAAAAATTAAATTTCAAGTCAATATCAGTTTTTTTATTACCTGGAGAGCTTCTACTAGGTGGAGTCTTTAAGTCTGTTACATCAGTAGCACGTAGCAGTAACTTCTTGCTGGTTGTAATTGCACATTAGCAAAATTAAATTAAATTATTTACAGGAAAATATATGTCCTTTTTTAATTGTTTTATTTTATTTCCATTTTTTTGAGATATAGTAATTAGTACAAAACATTTGTTGTGTTTTGGTGGTCCTACTTATAAACTGTTGTTGTTTAGGCCATCAGCCAAAAGGCTGGTTTGAACCTGCCGAGGTTTTACTAAGTAAAACGAGAAGTGAAGTGGTTTACCATTGTCTTCCTCACTGAATGGAAAAGTACGCTTATCAGCATGCCGATCCCACTGAAAAGCACATGTTTTTCACTCTGCAATGACACCGAGTCACTTCATTCACTACAGGGTCTGGTTGTATAGTGAAATTCATTAATTTCAGAGGAGATACCTCTGATTAGTGTCTTTTACACCTCTGTCTCTTCTGTTCTTAAATGATTCAGTCATGTAATTGGCTGACCATGTGATAAGAAAGAGAACTATTTATTTTAGCCCTGAAACGAACAGATTGAATGTAAATAATATTTGACACTCCATCTGTCTGTTATGAGCAGAGTTATAAACTAAAAAATATTAAAGAATATAGGCCTTTCAATCGGACTGTTATCAATGTGAATTTTTCCTGAATACAAGAAGATATTTGTGCTAAAATAGATGCGTACTTTTAATCAAATATTCAAAGTTTTTAACAATTCCAATAACAAGAACATCTGACCGTTAAAGGTTTTATTCAATGTGACTGAATGGAAACACCATTTTAAATTTTAGTTAATAATGCTCTGAAAAAGATGGTACCACCAAAACGTTTAAAATGTTTTTTAACTAAATGGGCAACCAAAGAAAAGGTGAAGGTAAATTTCATTTATACTTTAATTTAAAGTTTTTTTTTTTGTCATCGGTCTTTCGACTGGTTTGATGCAGTTCTCCAAGCTGTTCTATCTTGCGCAAGTCGTTTCATACCTACATACTTGTAACACCCTACAACTTTTGTGATATGCTTTATAAACTCTAACCTTTGCCTCCCCCTACAATGCACTCCCTCAATACTACCCTCTTTTATTGATAAACCAATGCCTGGATGTCTTAAGATATCCCCCACTAGCCTATCCCTTCTTCTGGTAAGATGCTTCCATACACTTCTTTTTTCATCCACTCGCCTTTGAATCTCTAAATTACTTATCTTGTCCACCCACCTAATCTTTTAACATTTTAACACATTTCAAAAGCTTCTATTCTCTTTTTTCTACAGCCCCTATCACCCATGTTTCACTCCCGTATAATGCCACACTCCAAACATAGTGTTTTAAAAAATTTTTCCTAATCTATAAATCAATTTTTGTAGTCAGTAAGTTGTTTTTCATTTCAAAGACTTTCTAGGTTCAGCAATTCTACTTTTGATGTCACTTGTGCTTCTACCATCCTGTGTAATTTTTCTCCCTAGATAGCAGAATCCCCTAACTTCCTGTATGTTTTCGTTGCCTACTATTAAATTTCCCATCTCTTCTAAGCCACTCTTGCTGCTGCACAACACTTTTGTTTTGTTCTTATTAATTTTCATGAAGTAATCCTTCCTTATGATTTCATCCATTCCATTAAAGATATCCTCTAGTTTTTTCTTTGTCTCGGCTACTACCATATCATTGGCGAATCTCAGCAATTGTATTCTTTCTCCTTGACTTTTTATTTCTGCGTCAAATTTTTCCTTCAGTTCATTTAGAGCCTCTTCTATCTTATAAGTTAAAAAGTTGTGTTTAAAATGAACATCCTTGTCGTACACCTTGTATAAATTAATTCTTGTCTTAGAATTTAAAATATCAATATATTTGACCGACTCAAAGATTATCAAATCGAAAACTTTCAAAAAAGATAAAACTAGATTCAGAGTTTTCAATTTATAATAATTCTTTCTTATTCGTTATAATCTAGAAGATAATTTATTGATAATTAATCTGAAAGTATATGATTTCGATAAGAAAATAAAACTTGACGAAAGAGAAATAGGTACATCTAAAAATCTGAACACTTATAATCGTTACGTAAAACCATGTAAAACAAACACAGTTTGAAATAACTGGTAGATCTGCGTCATAATTTAAAAACTCATAAAAATATATATAATACTGACATAGCCATAATAGGTACTCATCTTCTTGTATTATTTACAGAAAGATTATCACTTTGTGGTGAAAAGTTGTTTTAATATTTTCTGTATTTAATAAATCGGTTAAGTGTTTCATAGTGAACGTGATCAAATCTTAATAATATAAACGCTTCCTTATTTTTTTTCTAAAAAAATAAGTTATCCGTTTTAGTGGTATTTACCGAGAGAAACTATAAAACTCATTTATTATTAAACCGTGGGAAGTATTTTAAGTCTATATCTTTGCGTGGTGTTTTCTTTGGTAAGAATACAATATACCTACTTTTTTTCTAGAAACAACAAAACAGAACTAAAACACAATACTACTTTAATAATTTAATTTAAATTAATTTAAATGTTCTTCCTGTTACAACTTTTCTTTCTACAATCATGTAGGCGTTTGTGTATTTTAGGTACAATTAAAAATTAGTTCAGTTTTTAAAATACTGTTATATAATATTTTAATTATTTAATTATACGGCATTTTGTTACGGTTTGAGATTCACAATATCCGTTTCATTACGTACGTATGTACTATACTGTTAGTCCAGCACAGTAACATATTTAATTTAAAATGCTTTAATTTAATAATAACCTGGTGTGTTTAGGATAGTTCCTGTAAAACAATTTACCGAAATTTTATTAAATTACCTTTAATATTATCTTTAAAATGCATAGAATTAATTTCATCCAACCACTTCTTTTTTGTTTGTATCAAATCATTTATGGAACATTTGGACGAAACCAATTTGAAAACTTTCATCAACCTGACTTGGTACGGTAAGGAACTTCAATTAAAGCATTCAAAAGTCACGAACGCTTCAATTCAGAAGAAAATAAAATTTAGTTTGGATGAGATCTATAAAGGTTAAATAGATTTTATAGATCCTAAAGGAAATAAACTCTTTTTCATTATTTTCGAAGTCGTCAAGGATTTGGAAACTATCTTACTGATAAATCTGAAATAAGTTGGTATAGTTGTTGTGAAATTCCTTAATAAATAAATATTTAATATAAATAAGAATTAACTTAATAGAAAAACAGAACCTAGATATGTTAAGGGGGTACAGCCGTTTAAAAATTAAATACAAAGTTTTATTTTTTATTTTATTTCATTACTCTAAAGTTTTCTGATTATTTGGTGTATAAATTGTAGCACTGCAGTGTAATTGTAAACCCTTGAAAATTAATATGGTATTTATATATTTTTTTTTTGTTTTTGTTTAAAGAGATAGATGATCGTGCCCGCCAACTTTTCGGACTTTGACTCGTTTGTTGCTTACTTTTTGTTTCATTTCAATTCTATTAGTATTACAGTTCTCCCCCTTACAGATGGAATCGTGTGCAAGAATTAGCTGTCATGTTGTGAATGCTTTGTTTATGGGAAAGTAACGTAGAATTTCGTACTGTACTGTTTAGGTTTTAGTATTCTTATGAAAAACGGTGGTTTTTCGGTAATATTGTGTTATTTTCCACTTCGGTACCATTTTCACAGAGACTAACTAAGATATCTCCTTCAATTTTTGGCCAAAGTATCTTCATAACTTTTTTTATCTGGTATACCAAATAATTTGCCATTATATTCTTAATTTTAAGAGCTGGATGAGTACATATTTCAAAACTTGGCCAATTTTAGATAAATTCTTAAAAATATTGTTTAAAAAATTCAAAATTAAAAAAACAAAGTATTATTGGTATACTCTAAAAATCACAATTCAATAAATAAAATGGTATTTGTTTTAAATCTTTATCTATAGTAGTAACTGAGAAAATTGCACCAGAAAATTACTAAATTAACACTCGTGGAATACAAACGGCTGTACCTTCTTAACTGTAAAGGAAATACGTTAGGTTTTAGTTTAACAAATTAAAACTGTTAAAATCGTACAAAAATTATTTTACCATTAGTTTACTGAATAACAGTGATACAAAAATGGATAAAACGGAGTCATCAAACAGTTCCTTTTGTTTAGTAATTTGAACTCGTACTTTTCTTATTCAAAATTACCTTAAATTTTATCTTTATTGCTTGTAGATAAATTTTGTAAAAAAATTTAAAGTTTAACTTGTTTTAATTCATTTAATTTAGTTCACTTTGAGATTTAATGGAGATAATTTAAGTATGACTAAAATTAAATGAAATGATTAAATTTAAATTTTTATATACATAATTTATATGAATAAAACAAAGAACTTTATAACGATATTTTTAGAGATTATGTAAAACCAAGTTTTTCTAGGAAAATATAAGTCAAAAGGTAATTTAAAATAAAATGAAAACATGTACTAAAAATATTAACACCAGTAGGAGGTTTTCAGAATGAAAATGACTGTTATGTGACATCGGCTTTAAAATGCTAAGAGATGACAGATGTCTGTATAAAAAATATAAAGCTCATTCTCAGCTGTTACATTTGCCTGAGCGTTCGTTCATCTTATTAAGTTCCTTCTTTTTAATCTAAACAGCATTTCATTGTCTTCCACGACTTTTTCGTAACACCTCACGATTCACGATAAACATTTTATACCGTACGCATTCTACATAATATTACCTCACGAAAATTTTGTGGTAATCTACTCTTCTCACTTTAAAGCGATAGATCAGCTTATGATTTCTTTAAAAATTACATAATTTTCTATTTTATGTATTTTATAATAGCTTATTATTTATAATAAATATTTATATCCGTCATTTTTCAAAAATGTGAACTAATATAAAATCTATGTTTAAAACGGATATTCATTTATTATATAAAATAACTATTAAGTTCCCTAAATAATAACGTTCTAATTATGTAAATGGGAAAACCTATTTATAAAATTCATTAAATGCTGATTTTCTGCGATAAGGAATATGCCACAGAATTCGTTCGGTACAAACAAATTAATTTAAACTTTAGACCCGATCATAAATAACTTATTCAGAAAAAATATAAATCACCCTGAGTTTAGCGGCTTATTCCTGAATTTATATACCTTTATACAATAATAACATATGAACAATAATGTAGCATATTTTAAATCATAGTAAAATTCATTGTGTAATTTTGGCTACGTAATTGTAGAATTTTTAATTTGTTGTTGCTCGAAATGAGGACAAGAAAAAGCAATAACCACATTTTCTAAATTTTAGTGTAAACCAACTCTTATTATTTTGAAATCCTGGATCTAAATGAATAAAAATAAAACAAAAAATAATCATAAAATCAAATTGTAATATTATTATACAACAGGCCCACATGTATAATTTCCAAATACATCATTATTACTAAACCAAACCGAAACAAATTATTTAAATCTGATTATTTAATTTTTAGTTCACCATAAAATAATTCTCAAAAATGTAATAATTCAGAATATTTTTAACTCTGTAAATACAATATTCCTTGATTTATATATTTTTAAGGTCATGTATGCGATAAAATAGTTTGAGCTTAGAGTAAAATATTTATTCCGTTTGGTTTGATAGTAAATAATAATAATAATAATAATAATTTATTACACTGTGCTTATAAATTCACAACATTATGAACATAAACAAGATTAAGAAGCAATTTTCATTGAAATTGCATACATGTATTAGCAATAGAATAAAAATTTCTAAATCCTTTTGCAACAATTTTGTAGAAAACTCCATGTTACAAACGATACTTGTTATTTTATTAGGCCTAATGATAAATAGATTTCACAAAACTAATGTATTTGAAAAAATAACTACTTTTAAATGAAGTAAAAATAATTACATATCCACAATATTATAATACATTTCGGAAAAGTATAATTATCGAGTAATTAAATAAACTATAATTAATTTACATTAAGTCTTTAGCTGGTAATTTTTTTTTAAGAAATGTTAAAATTTTTTAAGATTGTTTAAATCGTACTTGCACGAAAACAGTGTACTGCAATGTTGGTATAATCACACGTTTTGGTAATGAAGTTATTAAGTAGAAAAGACTGTATTTAGAACTTAAGTACATACCATTTAAAATTTGTATTTAATTGTAATGATTTACTAGCTATATTTTCCGTGTAAAAAAGGTTTTGTAATTGTATGTTAGAGTTCTGTACTTATTTTTATTACACGAAACTCACGTTATTAAGAAATTATTATATCAAAACAAACCGAGGAGTGAGGGGGTTTACTATTGCCTTCCTTACTGACTTGAAAGAGTATGCTTATCAGCATGCCAGGTTCTCCAAAAAAACACCCACTTTCTACCCTGCAAATGACACCTTCACTTCATTCACCACAGGGTCTGATTGTATAGTGAAATTCATTACTCTCAGAAGAGATAACTCTGACTAGTGTCTTTTACACCTCTACCTCTTCTGTTCTTAAATAGTTCAGTCATATAATTGGCTGATTGGCTATGTGATAAGAAATAGAACTATTTTTTTAGCCCTGGAACAAACAGATCGAGTACAATTAATTTAGCATTCCACCTGCCCGTTATGGACATCATTACTGTTATTGGAGCACAAAACATTACTGATTTATTAATTGTTCTGGGTTTCTTAGTTTTACTACTCACTTTAACTTTACTAGGTATCAATTATTCCTAGAAAACCAAGGCATATTGTTGAAATTGCATTCCCTTAGTAGGGAATGAAAATAATATAACCGATTAAGAGTTTTCCTCCTTTGGCTGAAGATTTTGGAATGCAAATGATATAGTTTTTATTTTTGTACTGTAAGAATTAAATGTATCGTATTTCAGCTCTCCAGGTGATTGGGAAGTTAGAGAATTAGTGATGAAAGAGTTATTCAGTCAGTCAATGAAGGTTTTCGCATTTTCACTCCACATAGAGGTATGATTACTTAACCTTTTTGAGATTAGTTTGGGCCTAAAAGGAATGAAATTTTTAAAAGAGTAAAAATAATCTAGGTAATACTTAAAATTGTACCGTCCGATGTTAAAGATACTTTTAATTTTATTTCTACGCTTAAATCTGAAATATTCACTTTATATTATTTTCTTCATAACTTCATCACCGGGTTATTTTGTAATAGGTTCTATAGTTTTTTTGTGTAGGGATGATTGTGTAAATATTATTTGAGAAGACTAAATTGTAAACAAAAGTATTTCATTCGAAATTATTTTTCAGTACAGTATTGGTTAAAAATGAATAAAGGAAATAAATTTATGTGGCAAAATAAAATTGATTATTTAACTTAAATTCATATCGGATTGTTAGATTGATTTGTGGTAATTTTAATATTGTTCAGTTGAATAGAATAAAATACAATCAATGTAGTAATTACATGCTCCATGAATTTTGAAAACCCTGGATTTAATATTATTTTTTACTTATTAGTGAATGGCTAAAAGGCCGGTTTGAACCCTAGCGGTTTTATAAGGAGAAAGGTGGAGGGAATCAGTTTACCATCTACCACTAATGAGTAAATCAATAAATTTATTGTCATGTGAAATAATTATACCTTATACATGACGTTAAATAAAATTATTAACAATTTGAAAATAACAAAAACAATGAACCAATAGCTTATTAATGAACATACTACATAAACAAATACAGAACTGAAAGAATTAATAATTAAAATACCAAATAAAGGTTATTCACAAAATACGAAACCATTAAATCTCACTGAAAGCCGTTAACAATAACAATAACAACAACAACAATAATAATAATAATAATAATAATAATAATAATATTAATAATAATAATGGAATAAAATAATAAGTTATATAATAATAATGGTAATAACAATTTACGCGTGTAAAATGTCCAAATAAGTTTGAAGTACGTTAGATTTATCTCGTATGCAAACAGCGCAATCTAAAGTACAGTACTCAAGAGATCACCAACTCCTCTAGGTAATACAACCTAATAAAATAAAATGTCACATATTTTTTAAGTAAACTACAGTACACAAATATACACCCATAAAAATATGAAGGGTCACGTGGGTGATCACCTTCTTCATCTACGACAATAGTCATTCATGGTAAAATTTTTCAATTAATTATATCATTTATAGTTGTTTTAAATAACAGGAACAAAATTAGAAAATATTATTTTTAAAAAAATATGTAAGCCTAAATGTTTAATTTTTTAAGTATTTTAGATAGAAGCTACGCTTTGTTATTTTTGCTTATTTACTACATTTTTTATGCTCTACAAGACATGGTAAGTGCCATGTGCCATGTTTGCTGAGATTTTTGGGAAGGCTTGTTGCTGGGATTCTTGGGATTCTTGTAGAAAAAATGTTTTTGGTGTTTTAAGATTGTAGCTTTAGTGTGCAATCTAGGGCGAAAGTGTATATAATTAAAGTTGAAGAACACTTTTAAAAAACTTCAACCTTTATTTCAAACATTTATTTGTCCAACGCTTAGTTTTACGGCATTTAGTGGTTTTTTTTCATAAAAATCGGTAAAAAATTGAATTTGATGTATTTTACGACAAAAGTGTATATAATCAAAGTTATAGAAAATTAAACAACCTAAAACTTTTGTTTGAAGCATTTTTGTCTGCAGAGTAGGCTCTGCAGACAAAAATGCTTCAAACAGGCGATCAAAAAGGCGATTTCTGATTTTCCGTATTTTTAAGTCATACAGATGTTCATTTTCATTTTGCGTCATTTAATCATGATTAAAATTAGGTTATATTTTTCATTTTACATTGTTTACTCATGATTAAACGTAGGTGTAATTCATAGATATAAGTCATATTTTCCATTATCTACATTAGCAAGAGAAGGTCATGTGAGTGCTGGACACCAATTTTTTCTTTTATGGCAAGTCCCTCATTTTCTGCTCAGTACGTTGAAAACCATTACTGCTTCTTTCTATAGCAGGATTTTTGAACAACATTATTTTTTGCATATTGCAAAAATGTCATTCACCGTCGGTTCTGTAACCGTCGGTAGCTGTTAAATGAAATTAATTATTTTCAGAGGATAACTCTGATTATTGTCGTACTTGTCTGCTCTTAAACGACAGTTTTTTGTATGACTGAACACGGCAAAAGAAACAAACAATTTTAATATTTAGTACTTAATTCATTACTGTATAAATAATAAAATGAACAAAATTTGTAGGATTATTATATTATTAACGCTTTTATTATAATTACATATTGTCAATTTTACGACTGTCAGATACAACGGTGTTTTATTACTTAATTTATATGAATATGACTTTTATTGAGTACTTATGTCAGACTATCTCCTAATATGAAATATGACAGTCATGCATAAATTTACACACTTTTTATTGAATCAAAAGAGGAAGAATTGTTTAAAGTACTTTCATTTATTACATAGTGTCACAAAAAATTTTAGTAAAGACTTCAAAGAGGATTCACCTATGCATTATGAATGACGCGTTCGCCTGCTAATTTTCACTTTTGTGCCGCATTAAAAACTTTATGTCATTTGAAATATTTTTAACTTTACTTCTTAAAGGGAAAGTTAAAAAACCTTTTAACACAAAATGAATATTCATAAAGACAAATAATTAATGTTATATGTATTAAGGTTTTCATGCTATTCAAAATTATATTCTATTGTAATACACGCTGTATTCTAACATTCAAGATGCGTTGATGTCTTTTTTAAATACTTGGACTTAGCCTACGTTTTATTTTATATATCACAATAAATACTTTTGTATTCCAATACAAATCACCTTTCTTACCTTGGACGTTCATTCATTCAAATGTGCTTATCAAAAAGAAAAGTTTTTTAAAAGAAGAAATAAAATAAGAAAACAAACCTATTTCCAAACAGGATGTGTTGTAATTCTTTTATTAAGTACTTGAAACTTTGTGTGACAGATAACAAGATAATGTGACATTGTTTAACTATTGTAAACTTAACTTCATTTGGAAAGAATAAGTGTACAAACAAAATGGATCGGTAGGATTAGAACTTTGACTATAGAACTAGTAAACAACTTAGTTTTTAAAGCCCTCATACCTTACATATTTTTGTCATTGAATTACTTAGGCTGGTAGAAAGTAATTTTCTTATCATCGGTTGGGAACTGATTTCTGGCATATAAAACAATTTTGAAGGCCGACTGGATCTATGGGATTCAGCTGTGGGACACTAACTTCAACAACAATATTGAGATTGCTAAAAGAACAATTTCAGAATACGGTTCTCCTTAATACTGTCAACGCCCCTTGGTTTTCTGAAAATAGTAAAATACAATACTGCTGTTTGTATCTGAGATTAAGCTGTTTTATTTTGCTCTATAAGTGAGTTCTCCACGTTACATCACTGTTCGGGTGGAGGCCGAGACATTTTGCTGTATCGGATTGTAAAATTTGTACTGCCTGTGTGTAACTTGATGGCCTCCAGCAGAGAGGAGGCTGGTTTTACAATATGCGGATTGTAAAACCATTTCAGAAAATGTACATCTAATTCTTTTTAAGTAACTGAAGCTTGTCGGAAATGACGTAATTTTATATTAACAAAATATTTCGCATGTGTTTTGTTATATAAAATTATTTGAAAAAAACACGATTAATGAGATAATATTGTATAATTTAGTAAAAGTTTTATTTTTGAAGAAAAACCATATTTTTCAAATACATCGTCATTGTGTCAACAACTATTTCACGGATTAACATAATACTTGGCAGGTTTTTTCTGTAATAATTATGGAAAACGTTTATGCAATATACATGAACAAAAAATCATTACTTTTTAAGGTACAAAGTATTTTCATAAATAAATTTTGCAAAACCACGAAACACGATAAAAAAGTAAGCATGCGAGAAACCTTTCGGTCTTTAGAGGTAACTGTATACATATAGGAAACGAAATAAAGAGAACATTTTCAATGACGATGTATTTGAAAAATTACGGGGTTTCTTCAAAAACAACATTTTTTACTCATTATACATTTTCTCATTAAGCGTTTGTTTTTCAAAATAATTCTATAAAGCAAAAAACATTCTAAATACTTTGTTTTATAAAAATATGTCATTTCCGACAAGTTTTAGTTACGAAAACTAGTACTTAAGAAAATTATAAATATTTTCTGGAATGGTTTACAATCCCCATACTACTTCCCTCTACCGGAGGCAATCAAGTTGTAAACAGACAGTATGTTGTTTAAAAATACTGGTTTTCCGTTTTAGTGTAAATGTGATTTGCAGACTCCTTTGTTCATTTGTTTTGATAGCTACTTTTTCCCAATTTTTTACGCTGCCTAAGTGTTGCTATAATTTTCATTTGACTTTAATTCTTTATTTTAAAACTATAAAACACAGTGCTGCCATCAGTTCAACAGATTCTGGACGGAAACAAATGGTATGAAAAAAATAGAAAAACTTTTTTCAAACAATATAAGCTATGCAAGGGAATAAATTGAAGATTGAACAAAAAAGGAAGTTTACATAATGGCAACTAAAATAAAAAATATTTTGTATTAAATACATAGCCTATAACAAGAATAGTAAATAGGGTTGAGCTTGTCTGACGGTTTAAGTAGGCTGCGTGAACTGTAAGTGATGGTCTATTTACCTATATATTAGATTTATAAAAGAAATTAAACAAAAACACCAGCCAAAACAAAACTCTCTTAAACAATCCTATCCTTACAGACTATACCGAATTAATGAGGGATGAAATGAGGTCATTATCTCATTCACAACGCAGCCGACACGAGCTGTCAGACAAGCTCTA
Source organism: Catonia carolina (assembly GCA_035578175.1). NCBI lineage: Eukaryota > Metazoa > Arthropoda > Insecta > Hemiptera > Achilidae > Catonia > Catonia carolina. Next base: position 396,182,111 of record JAQMRL010000001.1, read on the forward strand.
CATTGTTTTAAAAATTTAGACAAAATGAAATAAACAAATTGAACCAAAACCAATTAAATTATATAAATATTTAAAAAAATATTATTTTCAATCATTGCAATAAAATATTAAAATGAAGTGATATTTCAAAATGTAAACAAGGCAATATAAAATAAATTACCTCTTTTAATAATTTTTATTTTGTTACTGTACAATTACCATTTTGCCAATTAATTGTACAATTACAAATTTTGGTAGCTGCAAAATTTCGTATATAATTTTTTATTTAACGACTGGTGGGGAATTTTTTACTTTCAGGAGAAGAGGCATCCAGAGATACATTCTCTGCGTTTAGAAGTATGGGTGTTGTTCGTTATTAAGACCAAGAGATCTCTGCTCCATTTTCGCTTCAGACGTTGCACAGTTGGGAAGTTCCCTGTAGCTAGGTCATGGGCTAATATTATAAAGACAAACCGTCATTTTTTGTGCTGGCAAATTTTCAAAACTACTGAACGGATTCTCATGATTTTGATAGAATATTAGTATTTATATTCACTTCAACATTTTCTTTTTAAATTTTTAAAAGTGATAACCCTAAGGGCCCTAATGAAGATTTTCGGAAAAATCTACGTGTGTGTGTGTTTACATGTGAGTAGATATTGCTGTTGAAGTTGATGATAACGAGAGCCGTACGCGGGGGAAATTTTCAAAACGTCGTGTGTGTGTGTGTGTGTGTGTGTACTTATTGTTGAAGTAGATAGTTGTAGGTGGAGATGAACGAGAGACTGATGCGGGGGAGTTTATCAAAATGTTTTGTGTGTGTGTGTGTCTGTGTGTGTGTGTGTGTGTGTGTGTGTATGTGTGTACGTTGGAGTATTTATTTTATACAGTCATCTAGCAGTTAGACAATTTCTGTTACGAATTTATTTAAAATAAATTGATTAGGACCCACACATGTTTCGCGTGCGAAGCCGAGTGGGCCGCACTAGTAAATTAATAAAGTTAATATTATATTGATAAAGTTTAATGTAATATTCGTAATATAAGTTACATAATTTCGTAGAAGAAACTGAAATGCAAATATTTCATTAAGCTTTATAACTTTTTTCAATTAGGTCAGAAGATCTCTGCTCCATTTTTCTGAAAATAAAAGAAAACCATGAGTACAATATGTGAACTACACTTAATAATTAATTATAAAGCAATTGTAGTTTTAACGATATCACTTGATTGCACCAAGGCAAAGAAAAGTGTGATTTACGTATAATATAGATAATTGTGCAGACCAGCGTTTGTTGTATAAAAGGGAGTATCAACAAAATAAGAAATTTCAGTTTGCAATATTCAAATACATTAAAACCACATTATTTCTAAAATCATCATTGTAATGATAGAATTAGGCGTCCTGACATATTCAGACTTCAACCTCAGTAACCTGCCATGTCATAAAGAAGCTGAAATGTCCATGCTTTCGAGGTTGTCCAATACACACCGTTGACTAGTTGGTTTGTAAGTCAACACTTGTTTGAGTGTTCTACTAAGTCTATATTTCCGAATGGTTATCATCACTGTCCCATTAAGTTCGTGTCTCATATCTTCATTCTTTTTATGGTTCAGCATTCGATACCTTGCTAAAATTTTCAAAGATAAAGCATCATGTATTTTGAACGACACGAAAACACTTTCAGCATTAAAGATGCACAGAATAATACTGCCCTGCTAAGAAAAAAGGCAGTAACTGCAAATTTCTCCATTTGAGTTTTATATGAATTCTTATATTTTGGACCACGAAGAATTTAGTGAATTAACTAAAAAAGCCGTATCTATAACGGTTACTTAGATATCGAGGTATTCAGAAGCAGTATTTACATGTTTTTGCCAGGCTTACAAAGGAAAAAAGCAGTATATACATAAATACTAAGGAATAAGACAGTATCTGCACTATAGTTATTGCTTTTCTTTCTTAGTGTGCTACACATACTGTTTTTTTTACTTAGTAGAATTTGATACTGAATTCATTTACTGCTTTGTATATCATTGTCGATAAGTTACAAAAGTTCATCGGTTTTAAAAGTTTAAGGTTGCACCACCTTATATATTGACCTGTGGGCAAACTCTTGAATATTGGTTTTTAAAAATAATAAAAAAATATTGGGCGACAACTCTGACAGTAGAGCATGAGAAAATTAAATAAAAAAAAACTATGTTTCTTTGCATTCAACTAAAACATGTAATGCATGAATTACTAACAAACTTGTCGTTAAATTATAACTTTAATTAACTAATTATAGTACCTTAACCTATTTTAAATATAGCCAACTTTGTTCAGCCGCGACTTTAATAAAACACAAAACTTAAAAACCCCTTAATTATACGAAATGAATTTACCTCAAATGAAATATCTCTTCTCTTTCTTCTTCTCCTCGTTCAACTGGTCATCTTTTCATATAATTTCTTCTTCTTAACCAACTTTTCCAAGCTGAATTATCAATGAAATCAGTTGATTTCAGTCTCCCGATCAGAAAACCTCTGGTCGACAAGCCTCTCCTCTACTAACAACCTTGTTCAACCAACCAGGTATGTTTACTAAGCAAAAAAGCAGTACCTGCTTTTTTAATTGTTGTAACTAACTTTTTATAATTTTTTAATTAAAAAGTTAAAAACTTCCCATTTTACTAAGTATTAAAAAATCATGGTGTTACATGTGTTACGGCTGTCCAAAAGACTTTTAAGCTATATTTCCGCACTTCAGCATAGTACACTTGCTACCTTCTTTCTTAGTAAGACAGAATAGGTAGGCTGCTTAGTAATAAATATCTATTCTCAAATTTTTACAATTTTAAAGTATAAAAGAAATTTTGTCTGACAGAAAAATTATTTAAAAGAAAAAAATGAAATCTTAAAATATTTAAAAGGGTCTTTTTAAAAAAAAGACACTGTTAAAAATTTATGTAGGCTACAAGGTGTCTATGTTTATAATTTAAAGACTGTATATCATAGGCCTACTTTAAAAAAAGTAATGAGTTTTGCCTTAAACGCACACACCTTTTTGAAGTCAATTGAATATGAACAAACCTACATGTTCTGTTCATGACTTGTGGTCAAAAGTAGGTCAATTAGAAATATAAATTACGCCTTTAGCAGGCCTAACAATAACAACGTTGTTTAAAATTGAAAATAACAAATATAAAGAAACAAACAAATTAAAAATTTTGAATTTAGAAATAATATAATTATCTTTATACCGTAAAAGCAGGTTACTTTCATTTTGATAACAAAATATATTTTGTTTTCTTGTATTCAAATAAATCACAACCAGTATATTTCATAATACAATCAGTGCATTCCAAACTCAGGACAACATAAATGTACGGCTAATTATTAAAAACAACCTGCTATGTTGTACTCTCCTAATACGAGTTCAACACTGTTTTCACTAAGAAAAACAAAACTTATGTGATAGTACTTACGTGGTGTATATTTACTTACAGCATTTGACCTACTGAAGAACTCCCAGATGTTTCCGATGTTAAAATCCAGCTTAATAATTCATCAAAAAGTACACTGTATTTAAAAACTAATATATAACCGGATTTCTGGTTTTTCTAGAATGTTAGGGATTAAATTAAACACATTTGGTTAACTACATACATTTCCTGCACTAATCGGTGATGTAACACCACGACTTATTAACTAATATATTTTATATTCAACGGAGTTTGTAAATGTGGTTTTATTGAATAAGTTATTGCAGTAAAAGTATTTGTAAAATGCTCAATTATTGAACTTCATTAAGTTTATTGAATAAATTCCATTGCAATTACAATCTCCTTGAAGTCTGTAACTAGTAAAGTTATTAAAAATAAATTTAATAATTGTTTTTAATATTATAACGTTTATTGAAAAGAGTTGTTATTAAATTTATTACATTTTTAATGGCTTTACTAGTTACCGATATCAACGAGATAGTAATTACTAAGGAATTTATTTAATAAACTTAATGGGCGTTTATTTAATAGAACATTAATTGTGGCCGCCTCTGTGGTCCAGAGGTTAGCATGCTCGGTGGTTCGATTCTCGGTTAGGGCGAACGCACACACGACCACTTGTGGCCGCCACCAGTGGTCACCACCGGTGGCTGCCTGTAGCCACCAGTGACCGACAAGCAACCACTCTGATCTGACACTTTCCTAGCAAGAATTTAGCATTATCTATTGCTGTTAATGCGAAGACGTCACCGCCGAAGAAGAAAACAGCGATGATACTGCGTACATCCCATGTTATTATCACGTCCAAGTCGCGGGTAATTTTGTTTACTTTTCCAAGAGCTCAAAAAATATGAACAAGAATTTTTTAAATACTTTAGGATGAGCATCGTTTGACACTACTGAATTTGGTAAAAGATCAATTGAAACACAAATATAACAGAATGAGGGCAAAACATACCTCCTGTTTAAAGACTGTCAGTTACCTTAAGATTAGTAAAAATACAAAATATAATATAAATAATCACTTCTTGTACTCAGCGGCCCTGCTATAGTACGTGTAAATTAAAGATGAAGCCTGTGTTTGGAACCGTGTATCTCACCAAGTAAAATCAATAAAAATTTTCGAGGCGACTTGTTTTAAAGCGTGATGTTTGTTATTTTATTCGTATAAATTACTAAACGCGGTAGTGTATTAGGTATTTTCTAGCAACCTAAAAAAATATGTACCAATTTTGTAATGCATTTTTCACTTAGTCCATGTTTCAGAACATGTAGCACAATCAATTTTAAGAAAAAAAATATGGCATTTATAAGCAATGTTTCTGCATGTTTTCTTATTAATTTTACCTAAAATTCAGCCTTTCATTACAAGGGAGGAATTAAAACTGCTTTTTAGAAAATTGTTATTTTCGTTTTCGATGAACTAAAGAAGATGGCTAAAAACGATTAAGTAAACATTTTCTTTACCAACCGTTAGAAAATGGCTTATTCACTCCCGTGTTTCGTAATTTGTACAAATAACATAAAAAAAAACTAAGCTTTAAAACGAGCCATACCTGAAATTTTTGTGTTTTTTATTTGGTGAAATATGCGATTCCAAACACAGGCTACTGCTTCTTTCATTTTATGTACTATATTAGTAATTACTTGTACAGTATTTCCATTATTTTACAGTCCCAAATTGCTGGGCGGGCTTCTATTTCCGAGATAAACAAACCAACATTAAACGAGTGACTCCAACTGGTTGTGGCGTAGTGGCGTGGCTTAGTGTGCGCTGGAACCCGATCACCGGTGGCGGCCACAAGCAGCGAGACATGCTCACTTTCGCAGCTTGTGGCAGCCGTGTGGCGCAGCGAACGCTGTGTGTGGGACGAGCCATATCAATTATATACGAAGGCAATCCCTAGCTTGTGGTCGCCACCGGTGGCGGCTACAAGTGGTCGTATGTGCACCCGGGCTTAGGGTTTGGAAAATTATTATAAGTTCAAACCCACCGTTTCATAATCCGAGGTAGTCGTTAATCACCAAGATATTGAGGCATCTTTAAATTAAACAAAAACAATAAAAATGTATTGAATGCAACGCAGCATTCTGAACAAAAAAAAAATTAAAAATTACAGCTCAGTGGTGTAATTTAAAAAAAATAACCACAAAATATTATACTGTTCAAAAATTATTTACAGTAAACTTAATTTATTATAACATTTTATTGGTAATTTCGAATCTGTTATTAGAAATTGCTGAATTTAGTACTAAATAGTTTCAAAACATTATTTAGGCCTACTTGTAAAAGCTTGCAGTCATCAATACAGTCCTATGATCGGTTAAAAATACCTTGACCAAAGGCGTTTTAAACGTCATCGCTGAGTACCCGGTATCGCCCAAGTGTACATGTTTTGCACAAGATGTTTTGTTTTTTGTTTAACGTCCGACTGTTCTGCAATTACTGCTAATGCAGACGGTGAATGATGAAATGATTTTTTTTGTAACGTATGAAAAAATGCCGTGCCTGAATGGGATTCGAACCCAAGACTGCATGATGAGAGGCGAGCAAAGAGGGATGTATTTCTTGTACACAGTCTTGTATATAGGTACATATAAATTTCTCGTGCGTCGTCTTGTATAGCTGTTTCTCGACGTCAGTTACGTATGAAATTAGTAATTCGTTGTGTTACATTATGTTTGTGATATGAAAGGAGCCTTGTATTATCACACGAAAAATCCTGTTTTGTATCTGTGTGTGATGGTTTTGTTTAATGAAATAAAAATATACATAAAAATATTTTATAAATATAAAATAATATGGAATTACTAATACTAAACGTTTCTCAAAAAAATTAAAATTGCTCATATAATTATTTTCAATGTCACTACTCGTATGCGCTGTATTTTACTTTGTTTTTAGTTTATTTTAGACTGCGTCAACAGGTAGGTCATTAGCGATTGCTTTGGGTTGAACGGTAGGTTTTAAAATTTATTAATTTTCCGGACCCTGGCCGGCAATCGAACCCACTTAGCACGCTAAACACTGTGTTCCGGAGGCTGTTAGAAACGCTATTTACGATTTACAAACAAATAAAGTGTCAGAATCACTCTACCAAAGTCTGTTCGCTAGCACGATTCAGTCTACTTACATTGTAAATATTGTTCAACTTGATTTACTTATAACTATAAATATTTATCGCTTCACAAAAAAATTTTAACATTAAATTTAATCAAATCGAAATTAAACTTCGGTCAGAATCGGATATGACATTTAAAAAAATGTAGAATTAAAAGCATTTTCCTTAAAATTTAAGGAAAATGCTATAAGAATAAAGCTAAAATGCTAAAATAAGAACAAAGCTTTCTCAGTTTTATGTAAAAAAAAAATTCTAGTCGATGTAATTTTCTATGAATTTTGCAAACTTCAGAGTAACTCACATTTACTGTTTAAATATGGTGTGCACACTCTTTTGTTTATTTGTTTTCATACGTCATTTCTTTTGCCAATTTCGTACTGTGTCTAAGTGTTGTAATTAGCCGACAATAATTTTAAAATTTTGTATTTTTATCACAAACTTATTGAAAATTAACTAGCCAACAAATACAGTTGATTTTTAAATTGGATTAACCCAAATGGGTGCAATCCTTATCAAGATCTATTTTATAATGTTATAAAATTTACTTATAGTTAAATAATTTAACCGATTTTAATAGAGCTCATAAAACATTTAAAAAAACTGCAATTAAAAACTGTTAAGCATTAAATTTGCCAATTTTACAATTGTTAATGTTTGATTTTATAATTTTTGCTGGAGGGGAGAAAATATTATTAATTATATAAAATATAATTTTGTCTATTAGCGATTTACTTTTCAGTAACGAAGTACCAGAGCAATATTGTAGAAAACTTTCATATATGTATTTCAATTAAAAACTATATTTATGTATCTATATAATTACTGAAATATATCCTACAACAGTAACTTATTTCATATTTAAAGGAAAAGCATTTCTTCTGTAAATAGTAAAAGGTAAAGAATTATTAAAATTTCTTCAAAGAAGATTGTGTGTCACAAAAATACCGTGTGTTATACAACAAAAAATTCACTCCTTACTTCCTGCTGCACTTCATTATTCAAAAGTATCTCATCATCATCATAATTCTCCTGCCTTCAAACTTCTTACCTCTTCCTTTTATTGCAATGTGACTCGTTATTGTACAACTGAATGTATTCAATACATCTTCTCTCATTATTTGTTTTAAAACTTTATTTAACCGTCAATTTTCATCCTATTTGAATAGTTTATTTTCTTCTTTAGGTTCATTTGTTTTCAGTCAAATATTCTTTTGATCTTTTAATAACTTTCTTTATCATTTTTATTTTTCTTCTAAAAATTAGGTTTTGATTTTTAAATGTTTGTTTCCCTTACAGCATATTTAACGTTATTTATTCTTTTCTGTAGATTTTTTAAATTTGTAAATTTTTACTTGGATATTCTTGTGTAATATACTATATATTTCATATTATTAAATAATTTTTTTAACTATGGTTCAAGGAAGTTAAAGTAATCAAGAAACCCGAAAAAGACGAAAAACTGTATGATTAGTAGTACTAGTATCACTATTTAGTAGAAATGTAGAAATTAAATTAAACATATTAATTAAATTGATCAATAGAATTTGCATTACTAAGATTTTCAACTAATTAATTTTCCTACTAATTGTATCAACAACGTTTCAAATAAGATCTTATAATGCAATCTGAGAACTTTGATTCCGCTGTGATGTATCTGGTTATTGAGTAAATTATGTAAAAAGTACATCATTACTAATTAATAATTTTTTAAATTTTATTTTTTACTGAAAAAACCCTGCAACCTGTTCACATAAAACAATGAATAGATAAGTTTGTTACGTGACAGAAAAATCTACAATCTATTTTTAAGCAGAATAATAGTAGATTAGTTTTCTTTGTTACATATCATAATTAAAGAAAACCTCCAATGGAGGAACTTCGTAGATTTAAATTATGCGTTGTCTTAACACTTAAAAACAAGTCCGTAGGATGTTTTTGTTTCACCTCGTCTAGAGTGCGATGGTGAGGTGGTTCGTGTGTGAATTAAATTTTCTGTGATGATTTTGTACTGTATGTGTTTATATTTTGCAACTTTTTGTACTGTAGGAATGTGTAAATCTCTTTGTGACATGGTGTTCATTAAGTACCAAGGTGTTTCTGTAATTGTTCTGCGTAATTTCGATAGGGAACTTTGCGAGATTTCAATGTTGGAATGGCTTGCTGAACCCCCATAATTGGATTCCATACGTCCAAATTGGTTTAAGAATTGATTTGTAAATTAAAAGTTAGTTGTTAAGATTGAGTGTCGAACTTTATCAGATATCAAATAGAATTGTTTTGATTTTATTTCAGCTGTTTCCTTTTGTTCTCTCTTTGTGTGTTTTCCAGTTCAACCCTTTGCCAAAATGTATACCAAGGTATCTAGCAGAGTCTGTTTTAGATATAAATATTATGCTGTTTATGTAAACTGGTCGGTTAGTGTCTTTTCTGAATGTAAAACATACGTTTGTGCTTTTTGTTTCATTTCGTACGCCATAGATAAATTAACATAGAAAATGTTACAAGAAAACTTATTTGAAAATAAATTTTCAATAAAATTTCCTTATTAATTTTCATATAAAATTGTTGTGTTAATTATTTACAAATAAAAATTATTGTCTAAAGAGGTCATTAGGATAACTTCGTTGTAATCGTTAAATTTTTTAGTGTTGTCTAATAAGTTGATGTCTATAATATTTGGATGTTGTCGAGTCTTGATTTGTCTTTCGTGGTATATTTTGATATTTCTTTAACTGCATTTAAGACAACATATATTTACTTAACAGAACATTATATTGTTTTTAAAATCGTTAATGAAACTGTGGTAGAATGTTATTGTTAACTTAATGTACAACGTTAACTGAAGTACGTTAAGTTTTAAACTTTACGTTAGTTCAGTAATCAGAGTAGAAGTTTATTAAAAGTTAACAACAAACTATTATTGTTGGTTTAAAATCAGTTAGTAATAGTTTTGAAAATTGTATATAGTAGTAACGTAATCTTAGTTACTTTACAAAGGAGAGAAAAATGTAAAGCATAAATAAAAAAAAACTAAGTCAAAATATGAAGCAAAGAATACAATTTAATTGGGTTTATAATGTATTATTATAATATCAATTATTAATTTTTTTCTCTGGTGTCAAGACAAGTGGCGGCTCTTTTGTGGCCAGATAAAATACTGAATTATATAATCCAATAGGATGTTAATAAATAAACTTTAACCTTTGTTTATAGGATGTACGTATCGTAACTGAAATAGTGAAAGCATTTTGTAACAGGTGTCCAGCCAGCACTGCAGGTTATATTAAATATAACATCAATAAATATTGTATCAGTATTCGGATCCCACTTAACATTATATATTTTGATAATAGTGTACCTACAATGTAGGATACATAATATACTTTTCACGAGGTTCATTATTTATTATTATGGATATTACTTAATTTTATTTTTTATAAAAACTAAATGTTCATATTACTCATACGTAAATGAACAGTTTGTGGTTTAGGTCATCAGCCGAAAGGCTGGTTTGAACCTCTAGATGTTTTACTAAGTAAAACGAGGAGTGAGGTGGTTTATGATTGCCTTCCTCACTCAGTTGAATAGTATACTTATATTCATGCCAGGCCCTCCGGAAAGCATATTTTCCGCCCCGCAATTGACACCTTCACTTCATTCACCACAGGGTCTGGCTTTATAATGACATTTATTACATTCAGAGGAGATAACTCTGATTAGTGTCTTTTACACCTCTACCTCTTCTGTTCTTAAATGAATCAGTCATATAACTGGCTGATCATTATGGTAAGAAACATAACTATTTTATCGCGAGTCAACTGCTCAACAGCTGATTTCGGAGACGAAAGTTCCGTGATTTAAATCATAATGAAGGTAGTTTACCTTCATACGGATTTGGATAATTAACATTGGTTACCGGTGTACTTTGATGGTTGGGGTTCAATTAAACACATTCTTTCAAAAATAGTCGGCCTGAGTCTGTATAAGACAACACCTCATTTACAAGCCATACATATAAAATTCATCTGATATACTCAAGAAGTTGCTTGTTGTTCTTAAATTGAACTGATTGCAATGTACATACATTAGGGATTAAAAAAAATAATACAAGAAATCAAAGCGTTAGTACGAAATACTAAAGAAACTCGTATTACACACAAATTTTCTCACTACCTCATTCTTAAATTATTCACAACACTCCCGACTAAAACGAAGACATCTATTTTTCTACTTCAAAAATTCAACTTTCCGCTCTTTTGTAAACGCCCGTTTACAGTATTGCCAATGTATGACACATTGTAAACCAATTATTTTCGTTTTTGTTATTTACCTGATGTTTAACTTTTAACAGTTTTCAAAGCAGTTTTTAAATTATAATTACTCGATAAGACCTGTTAATACAAAATGGGGTGAATAAGTCAGGTAAATTTAAGAGCAGTGAGAGTACGATAAACAGTGTATCGTTTAGTCTCATTGGAAAATTTTCCTTTTAGTAACCACTACATTAAATGGATATAAGTCACATATATTTATTCATTTTTCAGTGATTATACTTATTTCAGGGGATTAAGGTGTCCTAATTGATAGCATTAGAATATTAATTATTTTAGAAATTCTATTTATTTACATTCGCAAGAGAAAGTCGTATGATTGTTGCACCCCAGATTTTTTTTATTTCAATTCCAGTGATAATTCTTGTTGCTGTTTAGACCGTCAGCTGAAAGGCTGGTTTGAACCTCTAAAAGTTTTATTAAGTAAAGCAAGGAGTGAGGTGGTTTACCATTGCTTCCGTCACTGAGTGGAGAAGTTTGCTTGTCAGGATAGCAGGCCCTCCAAAAAGCACCTACTTTGCACCCTGCAAATGACACTTTAACTTCATTCAACACAAGGTCTGGATGTACAATGAAATTCGTCACTTTCAGAGTAGATAACTGTGACTAGTGTCTTTTACACCACTATATCTTCTGTTCTTAAATGCTTCAGTCATATAATAAGCTGACCATGTGATAAGAAACAGATTTATTTTTTGTAGCCCTGGAACCAGCAGATCGAGTGCAAATAATTTTACACTCTACCTGCCTGTTATCATCAGATGATATTTCTTATATTTACAAATAAAGGTGCAGTTATAATATTGTAAATATTGTATTTTAATTAGTTTTATAGCTGATTACTAAATTGTTATGCATAGTATATTTTTAATTACTCAAAAAATTATTAAATTTTTATAAATTATATTACGTGCCTACTTTCATCTTGTTACACACGTTTTATATACCTGGTGTCCCACGAAGAGGTTGCCATTTTTGAATTAATATGCCGGATGTATCGCACACTCTACGGACAGGAAACTTTACAGTTATAATAAATAGATATGTAAAAAAGCACCCTAAAGTTTCATTTGTTTACGATTAATCAAAACACAATGGCGGAATAAGAAAATAATATCAAAAATAAACAATAATCTTGTGGATAAAACCAGATAGAAATGGTGGTTTATAGTATGACATATCCCATCAGACAATGACTGGAGATAGATACGCATCATTTAACTAATCACATAGTTCCTCATATTTTTCAGGTGGATATGCAGAATGTTTCTTTCCAGCATGATGTAGCTCCTCCACATTATTCTAATGTGGCCAAAGCGGTTTTAAACCAAAATCGTTCTAACCGTTGGATAGGTCGTGGCAGCAGTCTCATAGACTGGCCTCCAAGATCGCCACACTTGTCTGTTTGCAATTTTTTCCTATTGGGCTTTTTGAATGAAAAAATTTATTCTCATACCATTGCAACAGACGATGAATTAATGAGGCTGATTGAAGAGGAACTGCTGTTAAAACCTCGGTAATGTTTCAAAAACGCTTATGAGCAATTTTCTTTCGTTGCTATCACTGCATAGTAATTGATGGACATCAGTTCGAATAAAGTTTAATGAAACAAATTGTGTTCATTAATAATTTATCACTTTCATATTTCTTTCATTTTGATACTTAAGTAACATTGTAAAAATCATCAATTTGAAATAGTTAAGCAAATAAAATTACTTTCCGCCAATTTGTTTAGATAAATCATATGCAAATAAAACTCACGGGTACTTTTTTACGTATCTATTTATTATAACTGTAAAGTTTTCAGCTGTAGAGTGTGCAATACGTCCGCCCTATTAATTCAGATATAGCAACCACTTTGTGGGACACCCGGTACATTGTACATGACTGTAGATAATTACACTGTAGATCATTGAATTGTAGTTAACTGTAGATAATTGAATAATTGTCAAAAAAAATTATTAAATTATAAAATAAAATGTTATGTGCTACTTCCGACCTCAGACAAACACAGTTTAGTATTTAAGCCTTACGCTAGACAGAAACCTGGCATGGAACCACCATACACGACAAAAACGTATTTCGCTGAATCACAGGTTAAAGACTTTGTACTCTCTACTCCACTGTAGATCAACAGTTCCCTGTTAAACAAAAACTAAATTGTTACAACTAATAATTCTTCTAATTTGGATGTATGGAGCTTTGATTTACGGTTCGGTGAAAAATGAAACGTAAACAGAATGTAAATCTTTCAAAAACATTTTATCTTACATCAAATTTAGTCCCTACTGTATACGAAACTCTATCTTACATAAAACCCTAATCGTAGGTGAAATATAATCAACCATTAAAAAATTATACAACTGTTTTCTTTCAAAATTAGTCTTCGAAAAAATCCAAAATTTACGATAATGTGTGACCGTTTATCGTTCATTTTTAGGTGAATGTAAGACGTAATTTTACAACTATTATAAGCGAAATGTTGTTAAGGTCATAAGCCAAAAGGCTGGTTTGAACCTGCAGAGATTTTGCTAAGTAAAACGAGGAGTGAGGTGGTTTACAGTTGCCTTCCTCACTGAGTGAAAAATTATGCTTATCAGCATGCCCGGCTCTCTGTAAAGCACATATTTTCCACTCTGCAAATGACAATTTCATTTCATTCACCACAGGGTCTGGCTGTATAATGAAATTCATTACTTTCAGAGAAGATAATTTTGATTAATGTCTTTTACATGTCTACCTCTTCTGTTCTTAAATGATTCAGTCATTTAATTGGCTGACCATGTGATAAGAAACAGAACTATTTGTTTAGCCCTCCAACTAACAGATTGAGTGTAAATAATTTGACACTCCACCTGTCTGTTATGGGCAGAAAAGTGAAATATTGGATACCAAACTATAAATCTAAATGCCTTTTATATGCAGTTTGATGGTTTTTAGTAACTCAAAAAGGAATAAAATTACAATTTCCAAAATGTATTCTTACATTCATTTTTTTTACTTTCTCTTGCCTCTAAGAATATAATAGGAAGGAAAGTATTGGTTTCATGTTGAATTTTCAAAATCGAGTTTTCAGACCTCGTGAACACAAAAAAACCTGTTTTTAGCTATTGGTCAATTTTTTAAGGGTATCTTCATTGGGAGTTAACTATTTATGAATAATTATCTTTGTAACAAATCTGTTCATTTTTATTTCAAGAACAGATTGTAGACAAATTGTAATAAAAGCATGTTTCATTTTTTCTAGTTGAGATTCTTTTAAAAAAATTCTCTATCCTAAATACAAAAAAATATAGTTATTAGCAATAAATTTTAAATGGTAACTTAAAACCCTGTTGTACGAGTGTGTTTAAAGTGAACCACATAGATGTAACAATACTATTGACTTTCTCCATAAAATCTTCTAAAATTGTTTAATCCAGTTATATGCAATCAGTTAATTAGTTATAATTAGGAAAGTAATGGGAATTCAATAATAGAATCGTAACCGCAAAAATTTAAATTAACACAATTTAAATGGTGATTCAAACAGTTATAAAATTAATATTTCTAAATACAATCTGTTAAAAATTGACAATAACCACAGAATATTTAAATAAAACGTGAACTCATCAATTTCTATAAAACTGTTTCTTAATGTTGTTAAAATAATGTGAAATGATCACGAATGAATAAAAGTTACAGCTTAGGAAACCCAAAACGTTTACAATGATTTGAACTTATAATAATTTTTGTTAAAATTTTATTAATTAACCTAACTTAAAGAGATCTTATGACTAAATACATGCTGTTTGTAAGTAATTCTTAACTGGTATTAAAAAAAAAAAAAATCATGCGTTTCGTTATAACATTATTATTATCACCCTGTGGATCCTTTATTTTGTTTTAAAAATTTCTCGTATGTATTATATCGCTCCTTATATTATTATCTACATTAAAAATTTACACAAATTGGTACATCATTGTTACGATTAATATTGTTTTACTTTCGCTTTTCCTGTAAATATCTAGGAAAGAAAGTATTGTTTTCATATAAATTTTTCGAAACCACGTTTTTACCGGAACTACACGTTTTCAGACCCCTTGATCCCATAAACATATTTTTAGCAATTGGTCTGTGTGTGTGTGAAAATAAAATATTTTAAGAACGGAACATCGTACGAAGTTGAAACTTGAAAATTAAGTTAGGTACTACTAGAGAACCCGACACGAACATTTAATCAAAATCGGTCACCCGGATGTAGTAATTTATTCGTGTAATTTTTCACTTATTTCCAATAAGTGTTTCAATAAGTTTCTCATAAACGGCTCCTACGATTTTCTTTAAGATCGCCTCATTTACTAAATTTTCTATGGTCTACAAGATAAAGTAGGCGCCATGTTTGCTGAAATTCTTGTGGAGGCTGTGCTCTCGGAGGAAAAATGGTTCGTTACGATTTCGGCCTTTATATGCATTTTGGCACAAAAGTGTATCTAATTAAAGTTGTGAACAGTTAAAAAACAAATTATTATTTAGTAATAAGGCTTAGTTTAGCGGTAATTAGTGATTTTCTGTTTTTATTTTCATGGATATCAGTAAAAAATGGATTTTTTATGATTTTGACCTTAGCGATTAACATTAACCAAGATAGGCTTATGCATTTAACGACAAAAGTATATAATTAAATTAATAGAAAATTAAAAGATCTTTAACATTTTTTATGCATTTTTTTCTACAGAGCTTAGTTTAGCGTCAAAGAGTGATTTTCTGTATTATTAAGCCGAACTAAGATTAGTTTTCATTTTGTATAATTCATTCATGATTAAAATTAAGTTATGATTTTTAGGTTAGTTTTTTATTTCTAATGTTTTATTACTAATATTAGGTTATATAATTCATTATATTGACATTGGCAAGAGAAAGTCCTGTAAATGTTTCACACCAGATTTCTTTATTTATGGAACACTTTAGGAAACTTAACTGTTTACAGTAGGATCATTTTGGGTAAAATTTACAGTTCTGTAATAAGCTTTAGAGTTTTTTTTAACTTTGGTAAAGTTCACAACTGTTATAAATGAATAAGCAGTAAATACAACGGTGGGTAAAAACATGCCATGAGTGAGGTAATGGAAAGTATTACCCTTGAACGGGTCTCTGAGGTTTGTTTTTAGTTTGTTTGAAGTTGCATTAACAGCTTGGTAATTTGCGACTACTGTAGGTTATGGAACTTGAACGGTGGGTTTTAACTTGTAATAATCTCCAGACTCTAACCGGAAATTGAACCTAGAATCTTCACTTTTTAGGCTAGCGCACTATGAAGTTGAACTACAACACAAAGGTGGCCTAAGTTTTATTTCTTTGTTCCTTAATTAATTAATTTGTTTATTATGGACACATAATTCCTAAACTAGCAGAGGTGACGTCTCAACATCCTTCTTAGGTCATCTTTGAACGTTGTTTGATGAACCATGGAAAGATATTTTGCGTATTAGTTGGTTTCGATGAGTAAGAAGTCTGTGGCGTACGTTTTGATAAATTTAAATGAAAACTTTTGTAACTACAATAATTTTGAAGTTTTTATGTAAATAAGCGTTAGGAACGTAAGAGGGTGCGTTGACTAAGATTTTTAACGTCTAAAGATGAACATTTCTAAATTCGAGCTATCACTACCGGTTCAGCACATCCATTTTATCGGGATAATTAATTATTATTATAATTTTTATCGGGATTCATCGTAATTGGCTTAAGTAGAAAAAGGTGCATTGCTAGTTTTATTTTAGTATTAAAACAAATAGTTTGATACGAAAACCTTCCTCTTTTTTGAATTCGGTGAGATAAAGATAATGTCATTAAAAACATAAGCAAATTTTAATGAATTATATAAAATATTATATTAAAAACCTGTACTATAAATAATTATATTATAAATGTCTCGTAAATTAATTTTCGGCTGATAATAAATTATTGTAACCTGAGGGTACAAATCTTTTCAATATTGAAGCCACTTGAATATTACGTAGATGTAGCAACTGCTTTCACCAAAAAATATAAAAGATATTCTTGTGTTGGAAAAAGAGAAACTCAGTTACGACCTGACATGTACTTTCGGGGCTATTAATAATACTATTACACAGTAATAAAATTTTATTTAAAAAAATTATTAGATGAAAACTTAAATAGTTCCATATGGTCTGATCTCTTCTAGTTACTTTAAAAAAAAGTATGTAGTATTATTTCCATTGAATAGCATTTTAATATTTTGTAATAACAAAGAATAAACAAAAGTGAAATTATATACCGAGTTGTAATAGATTTAAAGTTACTTTGAAAACGATAGGTAGATTTTTCTTCAATTTTTGGTTACGATTTAAAGAAAGTAGTTACGTGTCCTGTTCTGTGATCCAATGAAACTAGTGATATATAACTTAGAAAACCTGGTTTATAGAAAAAATTGAATTATCTAGTATGCAAATTTGTAAATGATTCAGATAAACATTATTTGCTGAATTGTTTTTATACCTCTAGGTCATGAAACAGCAATAAAACCCAAGCAAACTGGAACACATTCAATCTATGAATGTACACAATATTATCTTTTTGCTTTACGTACACAATTTCTTCCAGTTACATTCAGATACACCCTATCATTAGTTTCTTATTGTAAAGATTTCCGCAATTCGATTTTTTTACCAATTATTTCGGAAACAGATTACAACCTTTACGCTAAACTAATATAAAAAACACTTTATGATATAGGATTTATGAGATCGCTACTGAAAAATAAAGAAACTGAACGAAAAAAATCTGGTGTGAAACAGTCACACGACTTTCTCTTGCCCATGCAAATAATGAACGATATAACCTAACATTAGTAATAAAACAATAAAAATAAACAAAAATTAACCTCAAAAACATAACCTAATTTTAATCATGAGTGAAAGACGCAAAACGAAAATCAACCTCAGTTTGGTTCTTTCATGCTAAACTAGGCTCTGTAGAGCTCTAAGTAAAAGATTTAGATCTTTTAATTTCCTATAAGTTTGATTATCACGCTTATGTCGTAAAATGGCTAAGGCTGAACTCTTCAAAAAATTCATTTATTTACAGATTTTCGTGAAAAAAAGATAGAAAATCGGTAATTACCGATAAACTAACTATTATACAAAAAAATGTTATAAATAAAAATTGTAGGTTTTTTAAATTCTCTACAACTTTTATCATATAAACTTTTGCGCCAAAATGCATATTAAAGCCGCAATCTTAAAAACCTATTTTTTTCTACGAAGGCACAGCCTCGACATAGCACCTACCCTATCTTGTAGAGTATGAAAATATAGTTAATGAGGTGATATTTTTAAAATCCTCAGAACGGTTTTTGAGAAAATGACATAAAAGTAAAAAATGACACTAATAAACTACTACTTCCTGTAGACCGATTTTGATCAAAATGTTCGTGTCGTTCATCTATTGGTACCTAACTTAAGTTTCAAGTTTGAAGTTCATACGATGTTCTGTTCTTGAGATATTTTGTTTACTCACACACGCACGCGCACACACACACACACACTCACACACACACACACACACACACACACACACACACAGACCAATCGCTAAAAACATGTTTTTTGGGTTCAGGGGTTCTGAAAACTTGTACATCTGGTGAAAACTCGATTTAAAAAAATCGGCACGAAAACTATACTTTCTTTTTAAATACTTTTTATACTTTACTTTTTAAATATAATTGTGTATCTTATCGTATTTACAAATAAAATTGTAACAAAATTTGTCTTCTACGTGTTATTTTAACTTTTAATTTAGATTAGCCTACGATCACTTAAAAAAAACTTAAAGTTAGTTCGTCGGGTGTTTTCTTTTTAGTCATTCTGTTGTGCTATTGTTGTCCAAAAAAGTAATAGCCAGGATGTTTGAATGGTTTTTTAAATATTTTTAGTAATTTTCCGAAAATCTTTGTAATTTGCCTTGCACGTACGGTATGTTGAGGTCTCTAAAAATTATTTTGTTGTTTGTATGTATACCAAGGAGTTAGATTATAACAGTTCGGATTGTAAACGTTGGATGATGTTAACTTTGCAGTTACTACTTGCTCCTAATAACTGTTATATTAAAAAAATGTATATTTGTTTTTACTTTTTTATGAATATTCAAAACTGTACATATAATCAACGAGTGAATGAAATTAGATAAAATCTGCCTTAAGACTTAGGGATCGCCTCTCAACAGTGGGTTCTACCTGTAACTTTTTTGTAAACGATACACATAATTGAGTGTGCTGTCGGCAATTTCTTATTACAAAATGATATTCCTACTCCATCGCCGGCGTAGACGCCTGCGGGAATTTCCGGGAAGGTATGGTAGGTATAGGTTGCGTACAAGTTCGTTGCTATGATGAGATAATTTCTTACGGAATCTTGTGTAAATTTTACGAAATAAGTCGCTTATGTACGGAATTTTGAGATAATTGTGCAAAGAGTCTTTAATAACGTAAAAAGAGCATTTTTTTTGTAATTAGTCGTTAGAATTATAGCAGAAATCGTTGCATTTTTGAAATTACGGATGTTTTAGCAGTTTCATAGATTTGATAGTCATAAAGCCAAATAGGTTGGAAATAATCTTAATGAATAAGAAGTTTAAGATACAGTAGTAATTTAGACAGGTAGAAAGTAAAAAGTAAAATCCATTTTGTCTGTCGCCTAAAGTTTTCCGTTTAATGAGTGTTTCAAGTGAGTCAATTTTTATATTTACAAAATACATATTAAACAAAAAAGTGAAATTTAAAATATCTGTTAAGTTTATAATCTCCGGGAGATTTATATTATTTGTAAAATTTTTTAGTTGTTTGAGGTGAAAAATATTTGAATAGTTTCAAGCAATACAAAAAAAGAGCCTTTAATTCTCCCTCAAATTGCTGATAGTTTTATTTTATAGTTGGACAAAAATCTAGACATTCTACAAAAATGTGTGTATTTAATACATTTTTTTACACTATTACGTGAGAAATTAAAAGTGAAGTTGATTTTATATTAGTTAAAACATTTTAAGTAACTAATTTCAATTTCTGGCAGCAGAAAAATTATATGGGAATTGGAGGCGTTAATGAATTTTTAAAGTCAAGTGAATCTGCTTAACATCATGACATTGACAAAAATCTTCAGGTGATTTTTAAAAAAATACTCAAATATATAAAAATTTATATTAGCTTTACAGCAAAAGCAGAAAATCATACAAATTGTATAGGCCTAATAAGCGCTATAATTCTAAATTGAAGTTTCTCAGAAATTCATTTTGTAAATTGGGAAAATAATTAAACGATATTGTAACCTGGACTTTTAAAGTTAAGAAGAGAAAAATATGTCATCCCGTTCCTCTCGTTTAATTTTTATTTGAAAGAAATGTATCACTTTCACAGCAAGTTTCTGTAGGAGGTTCGTAATATAATTATTAAAAATGTTATACTTTAATATAACATCTAACAAAAGAGCCTGTACAGGAGCCTAGAATCTGACTAGAGGCAATGTAGCAGCACAACTCTTAACTTAAACATAAAGGTGTTCTGACATTATAGCGGATAAATTAGAAACTAGTTATAAAACAGTTTCCGTGTCAGGACCAGATGAATGTGGTTGTCTTAACAAAGTTACAGTAATGTACAAATCTTATAATTTAAAAATAAATTAGAGTACAAATTTTTCGTTGCTTCCATTACTTTACTTTAGGTCTATGGTGTATTATCATCGCATCATTGAAATTTTGATGCATATTTCTTCACTTTTTGAATTATCTGTCATATTTGACTTTCCTCTTTTTTGGTTTTAAACTATAAATCTTTCTAAGTTTTCTATCTCTTGGTTTTGTTTATTATTAAAAAAGTTAGATTCTATTGCTCCCCTTTATCTGTTCAATATTTCAGTATTATGAAAAAAATATTATTAAATTTTGTCATTTTCTATTTACTTGTGTATAAAAGTGATGGTAGATAACCAGACGATATAGTAGGTAAATGCATCCATATAATATCTTCTTCTTCCAACCAAGGGTTAACCGCAGCCTGTTTCAAACTCACAAACTATACCATCTATCTCCATCTTTTCCTAGGTTTACCAACATTTCTTTAACCTTCTGGAGCATACCAATGAGCCTGCTTAGGTATCCTGTGATCTGACATCCTTGCCATGTTCTGTCTCCATATTGGGCGATAATCCTTCATCTTTTGGTTCAAGTTGTACCCAATTCTGACCTGATTTTTTTCATTTCTTATTCTACCCAAGCATGTACACCCGCTCCTATAATATAGAACAACTATTAGACCTGAGAAAAGTAACCAAACAGTATAAGTTGAGAGATGAAGACTTTGCGTTTGGCAGCATCTGGAGAAATTAATGGTATTCTGACGAACAAGAGTATCCCGTTACTTGAAGTATCTAATTTATATGATCCCAATATAAGTGTCCGTACATAAACGTGGGTTTTTACTAACGATGACATCATCAAACTAACAAAATCACAAATTGCCATCGGAAGATCTACGATAGCGGTAGTATTTCAACGTCGAAAACCAAAATAATCTTTTAGAAGCATCACCGAAGTGCAAAATATCGTACAAAAATCTGGTGTGAAACACTCACAGAACTTTCTCTTGCCAATCCAAATAATTAACAATATAATCTAACATTACATTACATCTAAACACAAAAACTAACCTCAATAAACATAACCTAATTTTAATCATGAGTGAAAGACGCAAAATGAAAATCAACTTCAGTTTGTCTTAAAAATACGGAAAATCACTCTTTCACGCTAAACTAGGATCTGTAGAGAAAAATGCTATATTTAAAAGTTGTAGATCTTTTAATTTTCTATAAATTTTATTACATACGCTTTTTTTCGTAAAATGCATGCTAAGGCTGAAATCTTGAAAAAATCGATTTTTACACGTTTTCGTGGAAAAAAAAACAAAAAATCGCTGATTACCGCTGAACTGAGCGTTATAAAAAGTAATGTTATCAATTAAACTTGTAGGATTTTAAATTCTCTACAAAAAAACACATTTTTGCGTTTAAAAGCCTATTAAAGCCGCAATCTTATAAAATAAAAACATTTTTTTTTTACGAGAAAAGAGCCATTTCAAGAATTTTAGCAGACATGGCGCCTACCCTATTTTGTAGAGCATGAAAAATTTAGTAAATGAGGCGATTTTTGAAAAAAATCGTAGGAGCTGTTTTTGAGAAAATCGCAAAAAGTGAAAAATGTCACAAATAAACTACTACTTCTTGTTGACCGATTTTGATCAAAATGTTCGTGTCGGGTCGTCTAGTGGTATCTGACTTATTAGGTTTTCAGTTCGTACGATGTTCCGTTCTTGAGATATTCTGTTCACACACACACACACATACACACACACACACACACGCATACACACACCTATACCCACACACACACAGACACACACACACACAACTATCGCTGAAAACATGTTTTTTGGGTTCAGGGGGTCTGAAAACGTGTAGATCCGTTGAAAACTCGATTTCAAAAAATTGACCTGAAAACAATACTTTCCTTCCTATATATTCAAAGGCTATAGGCAAAAGAAAGTAAAAATAGCTCAATATAAATTATAATGGAAATAATGAAAAGGACATGGACTAAAGATGGAATAGTGTTGTTGATAATTGGAAACCATGGACACGAAACAAAGGATTTAGGACGATCACTGATGCGGTGAAGAGATGATAATAAATAGTGGTGTTTTAACTTTACACAGTACATAAGAAGCAGGGAAACATGAGGAAATTTGAGGAGGCTTAATATTGGTCAAACTAACAACAAAAAATATATACGCAGTACTAATTCGTTGTGTTTACATGCACTCAAAAGTAATTCAAATGAGATTCTATACAGCTTTCCGTATTTTCCATATTAGATTACAGTAAAAATTGAACAATAAGAACAACGGGAAAGGGAGAGAGTATGCACAGAAAATAAGGTTTCTTTTAATACACAAAACGATTTGAGAATCCAGATATTTGAGTTGTAGAAAACATGTAAATTACAGGAAGAAACTACTTGAAACACTGAGATACAAATTTGATAAGTCTTTGAGATGTGCAAAATCCTTCTTTTTTTTAAAGTAGACCGGAACTGTCATGTTTGCTTATCCGTGGCGGAAGAGGAATAATTGAATTTATTCAAGTAAGTTTTAAAATTAATCACAATTAATTCTGCATTGATAATTACATAAGGTTAAGTCAATTAAAATATGACTAAGTAACAAGGAACCGTGGAAAAGAATCATTTATCAAAGGTTGTAGACAATACGTAAGGTGAAGCCAATATGCAGTATTCTAATTTAGCAATGAAAGGAACATTACCTTAAAACAAAGACCACAAAAGAATCATTTAAAAATTCACAATGAAAAGTACTTAACAACGACATAGACGTATTTGAAAGATAAGAAGAAACAATTTAAAGGAAGTTAAAAGAAAACTAATAATTGCAGGAATGTAACACAACAAGAAAGATAATGTTAGAAAATAATATACTCAAAGTTAACACAGTACAGAATTAACCTCATATTGTAGAAAACAGTTAAAACCAAAACAAAGTTTTTTAAACAAACAAGAAAGAAAATTTACTTATTTTAATGTTAAAAATACAGTTGTTACAATTTACTTTGTAAAAGGTTCATTTTAATAACAAGAAAAAAGATTTAAATTAAAACAAAAGTTAAAATTTCTGGTAGCATTCTAAGTTACTTATTTTTCAAACTCATTCAGTATGCATCATTATAATAAACCGTACCAACAATTCTCTCATTTAAATTAAATTTCCAAGAACTTAAAATTTACAACTTAATGGTAAAGCTAAGTTTAAAACTCTAAAGAATAATATAAGTATTACAACGAAACCTTTCTTTCATCATCAAAAAGTTCATGATTTTATAGAATACTTGATAATGTGGAAATTTGAAACAATTTTTGACGATTCGAAATTTATAAATTAGAAGTTGCGACTTTTTAAGCAATATATTTTCTGTATTGGTTTCTATATTTTTTTAAACAGAAAACTGTTTATTGGCATTATTTTTCTATGTATGGTTAATTATTTTTATAATTTTATAAATTATTATTTTTATAAAATATTTTTTAATATAATATTTTTATATTATATTAAAAATATAATATAAAAATTTTATATTTTAATGATGGTTTTAAAAATTATTATTTATATAAAATTAAGATATTACAATTTACATTTTTTACCAGAAGGACAACTTCTCCCGTACAACTGAACGGCAAGTAAGTTCCATAGGTGAATGGTGTGAAATGTCCTGGAATGTACTTGGATGTAGGTTTGGCTTGGTGTAAGCACATCCAAATAAAAAGTAAATAATAGTTAGATTTAACATTTAGAAATATGAATAGGTTCATTGGTAGTCATTCCCAGCTTTCGATTGAAAACAAACTACTTTTGGACCAATCCATAATGCTGCTGTTTTGGACCTAAAGGATTCGATTATAGCGTACAGCATCAACTTTGAACTTCGAAATTTTGCAGCGATTTCAATTGAAAGCCCTACGTAATATATTATATTTACCGTGGTACGTTACCAATGGCAGCATACATCGAGATTTAGATGTACAAGTGGTGTGTAACGAAATACGTAGTTTTAGTTGTAAATAATATCAAATGTCTTTATAATCCTGTTATTCATCTATAGCGTTAAATCTGTTAGACAACAGGAAAGACGTACATAGACTAAAACGTGCTAAAGTACTGGATCTACCTGGGTGATTCGGATAGTGCGATTTTAATTTATAAACAATATAATGAGTTATATGAATACTTTGTAGATGATTGGCGTCTTTGTATGTGTCTGTTGAAAATAATTGAATGAATATATTGTAACGAACCAAACCAGCTACAGTAAAGTCTGTTTATGTTTGCTATAGTTGAAAGTATAAACAAACTCCAGCTGATTGGAAGGTAAACATTTTTAAAACTATTTAATTTATATTACAAAAAATATTGAAAAGAGAGTTATTTATATGGTTGCTAGGAAACTATAAGAAGAATAATTATGAATTTTGTGAGGAAGATGGCGACTGTGGTTCCAGACATCGAACAGGATGGATGGCCCACACCTTAGTGAAAAAGTTTAATTTAATATACATTTAAAAGACTATAAAATATAAAGTAAAAATGATATTTAAAACAACGTTGAATTTTAAAATGTATGGGACATGTTAATAATAAAAAGAATAAATTAAATAAGTGATAATTTAAAACATAAAAAAAAGACATTAAACATTTATGTATTTGCTGTAAAACATGATAAATTATTAAACAGAATTTATACAAGATTATTGACTTCATTTTATTCACAGCAAATTCGGTATTCAACTTATGTGGAGTATTTAGTATACTACAATATCTTAATTATCGTCAGGAAAGTTTGATGCACATAATAAATTTCAAGATCATATATCATTACTCAACATTTTTGTTTATATAGGGAAATTTTTTTTTGAATTTTTATATTTACGTAATTTACTGCAAGTAATTAAAAACTATATACATTTTTATGTTATAACTAGCATGCTCCGCGCGGTTTCGCACGCGAAACATGTGTAGGGCCTAATCAATTTTAAAAAAATGAACAGAAATAATTGTGTTGCTGCTAGAACGACTATACTTCAACGTACACACACACACACACACACAACGTTTTGATAATTCCCCGTACTGTCTTCAACAGTAGTACGCGCGCGCACAATCTCTCTGTCTCTCTCACGTACACCCACACACGCGCGCGAACACACATAACACAAATCGATGGCGTTTTGATAATTTTCTCCGCGTACGTCTCTCGTCTTCATCAAACCCCTTCATCTACTTCAACAGCAATACGTACTCACATTTACACACGTATACATGTTTATGAAAATCTTCATTAGGGCCGTTAAGGTTATAATTTTTGAAAATTTAAGAATAAAATGTTGCTGTGAATACGAATGTTGCTACGAATAAGAATGTTGCTGTGAGTACGAATATGCTGTCAAAATTTCATGAAAATCCGTTCAGTCGTTTTGGAAATTAGCCTGCACAAAGAAACACGCTTTGTCTTTATAATATTAGTATAGATTTGTTAAAATTACACCACCGGGTTGTAATTTTTGCGTGTGTTATTTCGAAGCGATATGTTTAACTTATTGTTATACAACAGTTTATGCATTATAAAAATTTAAATTAAAAAAAATGAGAAAACAAAATTCTATTATAATTTTTTTCCCTTAAAACATGGTTTAGAGACAAGTACTATAAGTCATTTATTAAATATGAAGAAACCATTCACATATCAGAGTGCGTTATGAAAATATAATTAGTTACACCGATAATAATACCTATTTTGTAAAACGACAGCTTTCGTTGTCCAGTATTTACCATACTACGCTTCAAAGCGGAGTTCCCGTACGACTTCCGGCTAGAGTTAGGAAAATTATTAAATGTTTGTACCTACCGGTCCTTAACCTAAACCAGTCACTAATAATAACGAAGATGTTTATGCGACGTTAGAAAAATATTGATACTTTTCTGCCAGAGTTCAAGATAGTTCTGATAGTGGGTCGTCAACATATCTTCGTTATCATTATTTCACAATAATTTCATATTTTCATAAAATTTCTTGATTCAAAATATTATTAAAAGGGTTTGAAAAGCTGAAGATCTCTACTCATACTTTGCTGTGCTGATAAGAAATTTCCCTTTATATTTTTTCGGAGAGATATGAATTTCTTCCTAGTTATTGGTGGTCGATTGTTTGCAACTACTGAAATCTTTACTTATTTTCTTCATTGTAGGTTGTGAATTTTTAAAATTTTACTGGTAACATCATACAACTGTAACGCGAAACTAAAAAAAAACCAAAGATTGCGTTTTTTTACTTGCAGAGAGGCCTATATTCTTTCTCTCCCACCACGCTATGACTGTGATCTTCCTTCTCCAACATATTTGTTACAATTATGAAGATTGTTACTTTAATATCAATGGACTATATCTCTTTACGCTTAACTGACTAGTACGTCATTTAAAAATTGGATGAAATTCTCCCTCAGATGTCGCAATCATCTTAATGTTAGGAAAAATAAACTACGACCGTTTTCCCCCAGACCCTTCAAATATTTTTTCTAAATCGTATCAAATTTGTGGTCATCAGAAGTTATGGTAGGTGATGATGTGAATATTGCACAAGAAAACGTGGCAAATTTTTCACTCACTAGAGGAGAATCTAAACTGAGTCCTTCAGTTAAACAACCTATTTTTGATACCAAAACCGTAATTATGCTAAAAACGTGTGACATTAAGAGTCGATAAATTGGAAGTTATAAAATAAATACTATTTAGCAAATTGTTAACCAAATAAATTGCTATTTAAAATTTATTGTAACATTTCACTTGTGCTCTGAAAACAGTTTGGTTTAAAGACCAGAAGACTATCAAGATTTTACAGTCAGTCTTACTATTAAATCAGTAAAATCGACACGTTAAATGGTTTTCAATTCTGGTAAGGGAATTTAATCATGGTTTAATTTCTTCTACTGTTAACTGTTATAATAAAATTCTAAATAAAATTTATTTGAAGAAATTCCGGGTCTTTTCTGTTATCCCCCTCCAGCATAATTTATCACATTTTTCGTATGCAATCTTACAGTATTTTTAACGATAAAAACGGGAAAAATGTTTATAAAAACTTACACAAAGTTAAGGTTAAGAAAATAGATAGCGGAAATACATTGTTTTTTCCTAATACTATTACAGCATGTAATAATGAAATATAAGCTCATTAGGGCATGACATCATTAAATAAATTTAACATAAGTAAATAAAATAAATTAATCACGTTCAATAAATAGTTCAATCTTAACTTGAAAAATATTGATATAGCCTACAATATTTTTTAATATATTTCCCGTTTTTATCGTTAAAATACTGTAAGATTAGGAACATACAAAATATCCACAAAATGTGACAAATTATGTCGGCGAGGGGGGATAATAGAAAACACCCAAAATTTCTATAGATGTTTTTGTGAAACTACTTGACATTTTTGAATCGTGTTTTCCATAGTATATCCGACAATTTTTTCGTAAACTGCATAAATGTTCAGTTACTGCTTGTTACGATGATATTACAACATATAAATTTTAAGTACATTTTTCCCAGTGCAAAGTTAAATTTGTAGCAGTCAATATATAAATTAAAAAAAATTCGTGATTCAAAATTTATTGACAGAGTTTGGATGATCTTGGTTAGAGCCCAAAAAAACAAATATTATAAAAATTACGTTACGGTTTATGTTTTTTTACACATTACACGTTTGACTTTCGTAACATCTTTCACACATATTTCCTTTCACTTCCAACCAAATATTTCTTTTTACAGTAGGGTAAATATCATATTATCAAATTCAATCTTGTAGAAAAAATATGTTTGCTATATTTTTTTGTTAATAATACTTTACTCATAAACTTCACTCCTTCTGTCGACGTCATAGTTGATAAAAGAAAATAAATTTTAGACACACACCTGTTCTTTGAAAATGTAAATGTAAACAACTCTGTTTATGTTTGTTATTCTAGGGTGATTATTAAAATGTAAAATATTTGACAAATACTAAAGGAATAAAAATTTCAAAATATACCTTTTAGATCGATCTATTACGAAACGAATATATTTACTTTGTAGCATTTTCGTTCCATTATGAAAAACCTACAAGATTATACTTTCTTCTCTAACTAGTTAAAGATACACTAGTTAACTATTAGTTTTCATTAAAACAGCTACTAACAAAAACCAAAAGAAAAAAGATAAAATTTGAAAAAGTTTATTACTCGTTATGTAACCATAATTTTATTTGTAGGCCAGTAGTATTAACATTGTCATATTATTAATCACAGACTACTGCAAAAATCGTACCGTGCAGACAAGACGTTCGTTCACGTGTAAACTTGTTTTGTTTGCCGGTCATTGACCATTTCACTTTATATGATTGTATGAAACCTGTTTATAAACTCAACTAAAAGTGAAAAGTTAGCTTTATTGCTTAATAAGAGTAACGTAATATAAATACTTTTTTATATAATTACTATTGCATAAAATAATAATAGAGGAAATGCCCATGACCGCCAGCAGATTTAGCCTTAAATGTAGAATTTAAAGATGAATTACGGTTAATTTTGACTGATGATTAAAGAAAATATTTGGGTGTGAAACACTCACACAACATTCTCTTGCCAATGCAAGTAATGAACAATATAACCTAATATTAGTAATAAAATATTAGAAATAATCAAAATAACCTCACAAAATATAACCTTATTTTAATCATTACTGAATGATGCAAAATAAAAATCAACCTCAGTTTAGCTTAAAAATACGGAAAATTACTCTTTCACGCTAAACTAGGCTCTGTAAAGAAAAGTGATTTTAATAAAAGTTGTAGAACTTTTAAATTCCTATAAATTTTACTATATACACTTTTGTCGTAAAATGCTAAGGGCTGAAATCTTAAAAAAAAGAATTTTTTTAAATTTTCGTGGAAAAAACAGGAAATTGCTAATTACCGCTAAACTAGGCGTTATACAAGAAACATTTTTAATAAAGGTAATAGGTTTTTAAAATTATCTACAACTTTTATTATGTACGTTTTTGCGCTAAAATGCATAGTAAAGCCGCAATCGTAAAACAAACATTTTTTTCTACGAGAGCACAGCATCTCTGCGAACTTTAGCAGACTTGACACCTACCCTATCTTATAGAGCATGAAAAGTGTAGTAAATGAGGCAATTTAAAAAAAAATCGTAGGTGTTGTTTTTGAGCAAATCGCAAAAAGTGAAAAATGACACGAATAAACTATTACTTCCGGTTAACCGATTTTAATGAAAATGTTCGTGTCAGATCCTCAAGTAGTACAATCTGTCAATGTTTTGTAAGCGTAGTTCGCGCAGAAATGAGAAGTGAGTGGGGAGAATACTGCCGGCTGTAGAAGAAGGGATGACATACGTTCGATGCTCGCCTCTCATCATGCGGTCTTGGGTTAGAATCCCATTCAGGTACGGCATTTTTCGTACGTTACAAAAAAATAATTTCATCATTCACCGTCTGCATTAGCAGTAATTGCAGAACAGTCGGACGTTAAACCTAAAAAAAAAAGTTCGATGCATGCGTATGTGCGTGCGTGAATTGTATCATTGTCTCACTGAAGCTGTCGCAGAGAACAGATCGTAGCTGGAACGGTTGACTATTTTGTCTCATTGTCTGTGGTCGGTGGACATTTGTGAAAATCCCCAAGGAAACGTCTCAACCCTTCCACTATGTTGGAGGTCGCTGTTTTAGGAAAAAGAGGCTCCTGTAGGCCTAGACCATATAAACCTACGGTACGTTATGCGTTCCACCGAGTAGTCGGCTGTGAATTCCCCCCTCTACTCACACCATTATTTCCCCCTTCATCGTACCTCAACCAAATCCGTCTGCTGCGCATACGCTTTCATAACTTTGAAGGCCTGTACTTAACTTAAATTTTAAGTTTCAAGTTCGTACGATATTCCGTCCTTGAGATATTTTGTTCACACACACACGCGCGCGCGCACACACAAAAACCCAACCACCCATCCGCCCACACACACACAGACCAATCCCTAAAAACTTTTTTTTAGGTTCAGAAGGTTTTAAAACGTGTAGATCCGGTGAAAACTCGATTTCGAAAATCAACTTGAAAACAATACTTCCTTCCTACATACTCATATAGGCAAGAGAAAGTAAAATATGTTTGTAATCTATGCGATTTTGCCTACGTTGGCTGTGCCTGGTAAAAAATGAATATCTTGCATTACTGGAGAATTGTTAGGTTTTACCATAAACTTGATTGAGACAAGTAGAGTAAATATTTCAGGCGATAAAAAATTCTATCAGCTTATATCCAAAAAAATAAAAATCCTGAATAAATTTTAGATATAAGACAAATTTGATAAAAGTATCCTGAACTGTTTGTTGAAAATATCTGAATATTTAATCGGAGTAGACAACTGACCTTCGTCATGGTCCATTGGTTAGCGTGCTACGATGCAAAACGAAAAGTCTCGGGTTTCAATTGTGGTAAGGGTCTGAAAAAGTATTACACGATCAAACCAACAGTTACTTAACCCAAGTAGTCACTAATGACCTAGATGTTGATGCCACTTTAAATAAACTTTAAAAAAGGAAACTCCTAACATTGGATTATGGGAAAAATAAAAAAATCCTCTTGACAGTTCCTACAGGAAAACATTGTTTCTAAGTTCCAGTTTAATTATTGGAGTAATCAGTTTTCTGTAGGAAAGTATATACGCCTCCGCATATAAACAAGACATGCATGGATAAAGCTTTAGGTGGTTTCGGTAACAAGACTTGATCAGATGAAATGTGAATAGGGTTGTATCACTTTTTTTCATAGTCGAGGGACTGTTTCATTCTACTTCATATAGTTGCAGGAAATCATAGATTTTCTCGATAATACGGCAAAATGAAATAAAAGTAATACAAAAAGTCGTATCTAAGGTACAAATAACTTTTTTCGGAACCGGTGAATATCATTATTATCTATTATAAATTTATTAAATTATGTAACAAATTTAATTTATTAAAAAATAATGTATCTTTATAATATTTTAAGCATCGAATTGTTAGAGATAGACATCATAATTTGCCAACTAATTTTGGTTTTGGAATGGAATCACAGAATAAATCGAAGTTCAAATAGAAGTATTAAAATTGCTGAACTTACTGAACTAGTTAAAGGGTTTGATAATCAATTTCTGGTAGCTAGGTCACTTCTTTCCTTCCCTTCATCTGCAATTATAAATCGATATCTCCAGTATCATGAAAAATGATAAAAAATGAATGGACACCAGCCGGAAAGATTTAGCATTTGTTCAAGTCAGCAGAATCTCAAGAACAACAAAATCGTTCTAAAAAAAGAAGACCTTAGGAAAGAAGAAAGAAAGTCATAAAGAATTGAAATTGACGTGGCTTTAGAGGAAATATGGTAGAGGTTATGAGAAAAGTGGATGGTTACGAAAGAACTTGATATCAAAGCAGAATCGGGGGAATGTATTAAATACATTCCCCCGATTCTGCTGAGGGAAATGGAATCACCTTTTTAATAATAATAAGGTTGTAATATGAGATGGAGGTGCATTGTGAACATAAACAAATTTAGAAAGACATCCGTCTTTACTTCTTACTTTAACTTTTGCGGTTATACAGTAAAAACTACTCTTTAGAATATATAGAAGTTTTGCGAAGAATTTACTCAATGTCAGTCATCCAAACCATCAATAATCCGAACCACCCACCATCGTTGGAAAAAATTCATAGCTATTGACTCACGCAAAGGCCTTTTCTGCCCTAAAAACTGCAATGCTATGGTGCGAAAACAGCCTAAATTTAGTGCTGCTGAATCATTGTTACTAAAAAAAAATGAGAGATGTAACTGCTACAAAAAGAAGCTCAGTCTTAGTTCAAAAGAAAATTCAAGATTTAAAAAAAATTAATACATGAATGTAAAAAATTTTCCTAATTGATTTTACCGCAGTTTATGTCGTTAATTTATTCACTTTTGAAGTTCTCTTCATTTGCAATAAATACAATAAATTAGTGATTTTTTAACTAAAGTTTATGTTAGCCTTTATTAACCTATTAACACATTTAGGATATAATTACATTGTTACGGTTTAGGTTATATTACATTGTTACGGTACAGCATATCAAACTACAGTTCTTCTTCTTCTGTAGGTCAACAGCCGAAAGGCTGGTTTAAACCTCTAGAGGTTTTACTTAGTAAAACGAGGAGTAAGGTGGTTTACCATTGCCTTTCTCACTGAGTAGAAAGATTATGCTTATCAGCAAGCTAGACTTCCGAAAAGCATCTACTTTGCACTCTGCAAATGACACCCTTCAGTTCATTCACCACAGGGTCTGGCTCTATAATGAAATTCATTACTTTCAGTTGAGATAACTCAACTGAAATTAAGTTGAGAAACAGAACTATTTTTTGTAAATCTGGAACTAGCAGATCAACTGAAAGTAATTTGACACTCCACCCTGCCTGTTACGGACATCAAACTACAGTATTTGGAGTATTTGATTGTCCGAACTATTTAACTATCAGAACCACTCTGGTCCCAATTAGTTTGGAAAACTGACACTTCACTGTAGTTCGAAAGTACTTTAACAGGAAAAACTAATTTTTTGTAATCAAATAAATCTTTTATAATTGAATAATTATAACAGCTAATATTATTTTTATTATAATTTTTCTGTAAAAACCGGAACTGTTATGGGTTATTATCTCATGAATTTTACTATTTAAAAAAATGTTTCATTACAGACAATTTTGACGGCAATGTACTGTGTTACAGTATGCTGAATAAAAATATTTAATGAATTTTTGAAATATTTCACAAAAATTTAGTCTGAAACATTCATATGATTTTCTCTTGCCAATGTAAATAATGAAAAATATAACCTGTGTTTAATCATTAGTAAATAATGTAAAATTAAAATCATTACCTAATTTTAATCGCGAGTGAATGACGCTAAATGAAAACCAACCTCTGTAAAACTTAAAAATATGGTAGAAATACCTTGAATGTATCATTGAACTCGGTTCTTTTCAAGCTTCATCCTTGTTCATGTTTAGGCATCTGGCAGCGCCGATTGAATCATGTTTGGAGGACTCTTGTTACGGTGAACTGATATTAATGCCGACGAGTTCTAATGTAAGATTGGAGCTCATAAAATTCACATTTATGGAAATGATTCATGGAATTTACTTTTTATAACATAAAATTAATTTTCGAGAAAAGTATGATACTGTTAGATCCATAAATGAAAAGAGAATTTACTAAAGATAAAAATAAAATTTTGTAATAAAAAACTCACTATTTGTATTATATAATTTTTCGTAATAGTCTGTACATGATACTATGCTATTTTATGACACAACACTGATTTTATAATATGAAATCCAGTTATACTCATGATTTATTTTGCTGTTAATCAGTAGGAGAATTAATTTTATACTGACTACAAAGTGCAAATTTTTAATTAACAGTAAAAATAAACTTTAAATACATGAATTAACAAATAAATGTATGAATGCTGTAACGGAAACGCAGTTTCAATTTATTTTTCCACTTTATTCGTTTCCTCAGAATAATATCTATCCTAATTTCAATATTCAGACTGATGTGTTATGTCTAGGGAGTATTTTTTATCGTTTGATCAATGAAAATAAAATGTTACTCCGATAATTCTACACATATTTCATAAAATTCATGACAAGTACTTTCTTATTTTGTCACATCAACATTTTGTTTGCTAACGACTATTTTTGGGTACGAAATAATGAATTTTGATACGTCATCATTTCCAGACCCTAGCCGGTAATTGATCCCGAGACCTTTCGCGTGGTAGGGTAGCTCGCAAACACTACGTCTACGTCTACGTTTTACGGAGGCTAAATTTTTTTCCTAATTTTTCTACTTCGTTGTTGAACAAAGACAACTAGCAAAAATGATCAGAATATGTAATTAAATACAAAAGAAAAATGTAATGATTTTGAAAAAACAACACCCAGTGGACAGTGCTTCAGAAAATTTAAATTTTGATAAGGGAGGACTAAGATGAAACGGTGTCATTTTCTAATAATGGTCATTTTCGTAAGCATGTACCTAGGTCCACTGCATATTGTCAAAAATACTTCGATTGTAATCTCTGTAGTTTTATATTTTTGATGTATTTACTCTGCTCCAAAGCTCTTTTCCCTAGCTCCATACTGGTTTTATTATCACTTATAAAGTGTAAGATTATTTTCCAATTTTATAACTTTCTCAACAATCCATTATAAAGTGCCGTAGTTTAAGTCTACGTTATTTTTGTTTAGCCCAAATATTTTTCTACGTATACCGTCTTTCTAAATAGATCCTTAGGTATCTAATGTCTTTGCCTCAGTGGGTTAACAATTTCAAATTTTCAAACTTCAGCCAGAAAAATTTATCATTTAAACCTGGACCTAAATAAAAAAAAATTCTCTAAACTATGAATTTAAAAGAAAGAAACAATGATAAAAAATACAAGAAAGTTTTAAAGCATAAATATCTTGTAAGTGCAGTAACGGTTACGTTACTGTGTTATATCATTACATGTAACTGTCTAGTTCACGTTATTCGTGAGTTGAACGGATTCATGCTCATGTTTCCGTTTTCACTCGTTTCATTGTACGTGGCAATCAATTAAGAGTGAATAATTAAAAGACCACTGATATATGATACCGAATTTAACTGGAACCCAAGGATAAAAAAATATAGTCCAGCAATCATTTTTGGTAAACAGTGAAGATTAATTTACATTCATCACTAAATGTCGTACTTTCCCTTACAGTATTCTTTTAAAAAATAACCATTAATTTTCTGCAACGGTGTTTAAAAACAAATTGGTCATAATATTACAATATTTTTTTTTATCTTTTGACATTTTCAACAGTACACAAATATACGACTACTAGAAAATATGATATATTACATAACAAAGTAACATGGAAAAAAACACAAAAAAAAGACAAAGATTGGTACCCATTGGTATATCTTTGGGGATATAATTAAGTAGGCCTATTAAATATGATAATTAGTTTATTTAATTGTTTTTTTGTATAACTTAAAAAAATCTCTATTCCATCTTTTTTTAGGCGCCGGGCTGGATTCCTAGTTAGTTGAAAGCGATGAAGTTCTTGAATTAGAAATATTCGGATTTTGTCGTAATTTTTAAAATAATTTTTTATAATAGGGCTATGCTACCTCTTCAACGGTAGGAATCCCTAAATCGGAAAGTAGAGTGTCATTGTTTACATAGTACGGAGCTCTTAATATTAAACGAAGAAATTTTAATTGGAAAGTCTACAGATGTTTAAGTTTACTGGATTTTGTTGGGCAAATAACTGGACTCCAAACTGGTTTAAAACAAAAATTTGTACAGCAGTCATTTTGAAGAAATTGGTAAAGGAGAGGTTTTACTGAGAAATCGATACAGTTGTAATTTAGTATTTAATAGAAGTTTTTTCTATATTATGTGTGACTGCCACGTAAGGTTTGTCTAAGATAAGCCCTAAGTATCGAATTTTTCACTTCTGAGGTACGGAAACATTCCCGTACCTCAGACAATAGAACAGTAGGAAAGACAATAAGACATATTCCTTTTTGAAGAGTAAATGAAATATGAACAGATTATAATATAACTAAAATAATTTGTTTAAATAAAATTTTATTTTTTCAAACTAATAACCGTAAAGTCTTTTTCTTCTAAATTACTTTGTATACTGGTTCTTTTTACTAGGACTCGTTTAATTTTTAAAAAATTCACAGAACATCATTCAATTTTTTAAAGAAGTAGACGACGCTACCTCTTCCACTACAGAAATAAATCATCAGCGTGATACCAAAATATTTCACTTAAAGGTTAGTTAATTTTTTTCGTTTTTGATGGGAGTAATGTTGTTTTAACGAAAAAATGATTTTCTGATGGTAGTCAGTTGACTCCAATTGAGTAGTTACGATGAAGAAACCCGTGTTTAATTTGATATTTTTGACTAATTTGACTAACGTTCGATACTTGAAAATAAAATTCACCTCTTATTTGCAAAAATATGTACATTATTATTTGAATAAAATATCAATAAATTTCCTGAAAATCACTAAAACTCTTACACAACATTCAGAATTTACATAAATTGTTTCCAGAGATGATGCATACAAAAAACTTCTAAAGAAAAATCTCTGTAGTGATACTAGGTCACTTTCTTCTTAAATACTAAGCTGACATTTTCGTTAAAAAGTTGAAGTATACGTTTAACAATTCTTTTCCAAGAAGTAATTCCTTTTTTTAAATTTTCCTTCTCCGGTAATTTTATAATGACAATAGTGGAATACTTGTAACAAGAGCAGAATATTCATCGAAATAACAAACACATATCAGAGTGCGTAAAGAAAAAAGCGATCACATATTGTTTTAATTATTTTGTTGTCTTTTCAAAATAAATAATTAAGAGAAAATTCGATTTTCTTAGAGTCCTCCCTTTTCAGATATCGAGTCATATGTTAGTAAGTGACGATTAATGCAATTTTGCCTTTCAGCTTAAATAGCTAAATTTTGTTTCTGTTGTGTTCCTAAAGTAATACACAGCTGGAAAGGCCAAATCTAAACTCTTTTTAATATTTTAACTAATGCTAAGTTTTTACAGAATTAAATAGCTAGACATTTAAAAAATCTTTAATTTTTCTATTACTCAATTGAATTTTTTAAATTCATGATCGTATTGAAAGAGGGATATAATATATTACAGCGCTAGCAAAAGGGCTTTTATTTTTCAGTAAAACATGAGTAAAACCAGATCTCACAAAAAAACTGTGATAACTTATGTAATAGATTTTTCTTCCGTTTCGTTCATTTCACATCTGAGTTTCTTCTTTATATTATCCTCTTTTCTACTACGACTAGCATTTGATAGATATTAAAAACTTGCATCTAAATTAGTTTATAATTAGTTTACGGCCACTACTTTTAATTTGCAATTAAAGCAGGGGTAATTCTAAGAGATTTTTAAAGGTATTTCTGAAAGTTAGATTTTGGGCTGGAAAATTGTTTTAGAACTCTTATGTAAATACCAATTACAAGTTTTGAAACACCACTTACTCTTTATTTATCATTTAGTCGTACTTGAATGAAATAAGTCTAGTCCAGCCTTGCTCTGCAATATTATTGAAGCCATTCTGAGAAATTAATCAAAGGGTTAGATTTATAGACCCTTTACCAACTCTAGTAATGGGTGTTAGTGTATCTATTATCCACAACAACGCATACAGGAAAACTAAATGATTTTTTATCTCTTACTTAATAAATTAATTACAAATAATTGGAACTGAATTATTACGCTATTACACACTGGCATTTATTTAGGATGACTCGAAATTTCAATGAAGCGCGTGAAGAGAGCAACACTGTAGAATTCCAGAAGGATAAAGAACGTACCAGATAAATAAATATAAAAATTTATGGTAGAAAACTCCAGAGATTAAAAATAACAAAAGAAAAATATAAAGGAATATTACATAAAGGCTTTTTTTACCTTTTACTTGAAGAACAAACAATACCGGTGGGGTATTTAGGCCATGGGGTTGCTTTTGTTCTGAATTAAACAGATTGAAACGTACATGTATTAGGAATTAAAAAAAAATTAATTAAACAAAATATGTTTAGATAGTCTCTTTAAACTTTATTGACGTTGTTTAATACGTAAACAATAGAAAGAAAGAAATTAGGTGTAGTACATAAGTTGTGAAAAGTATGGGAAGGATGAGGAACACAAGTATGAATTTAAATTCAAATAAAAATTAGATAAATTTATTACAAGTCTATTTTATCGTTCTGAAAATTTATTATCTTGAACACGTTATGTGGGTAATGTTATTCCAGACTAGTTCAAAATTCATAGAAAACTATATAACTCAAGTAGTATAAACTGGAAAAATCATGATATGTAAATTTTCTCTTAACATACGACGGTTGTCTGATATATTGATGGTTCTTTGTTACAGTCAAAAATACAATTTATAAATACAAGATAACAACAAATATAGGCCTACTTGAAAAATTAAAACGTTTTCAAAACGAACACAATTTTATTCATTTTATTTTGAACAACTTCGACAAATGAATATTAATGAAGATAATCCTTTCACTAGAGACAAATTTTAACTTCTATAAAAAAATATCCTTGTCGAGGGTGTTGACTTACTTGAAAGTAGCTCCTGGTTTCGTAAGGACACAATCCAATCAATACACTCATTACAAAAACAAAACACGTCTTTTTAGACTTCACTATTTTGTTCGCCGTTCACGTTAACTTATTTCTACATTTACGAATAAGCACATAATAATCTTTTATTAAAGTTTACTCCTAAAACTTCATTACCAGATTATTTATATACTAGACTTGAAATTGCATAAAACAGTAATTAAAACACAATAAAACGCAAAAAAAGAATACCCTCTTCTTGATTATATTATTTAAATGTTAGACTATTACATAGCATTTTGATTTATTTCTCTGGCGTCTTCATGCGAGAAACAATAGCGAGTAGCGAGTGTAATTACACAATTAAATTGAAATTTAATAGTAAATTTTGTAATAATATTTCGTAATGAAAAAATAGATTTTTTACAAATTTTCATGAAAAAACAAAACAGAAAATCACTAATTACCGCTAAACTAAGCATTTCACAAAGAAAAATTTGAAATAAAAGTTTACGTTAAAAGTTGTCTACAACTTTTATTATATATATTTTTGTGGTAAAATGCATTTTAATGCTGCAATCTTAAAAAAAATATTAATGAAGATTAATATTTTTATAAGAAAACAGCCTTCTCAAGAATTTCATCAGACATTACACCTACCCTATCTCATAGAAAATAAAAAATATAGAAAATAAGGTGATTTAAAAAAATAATCTTGGGAGCCGTTTTTGAAAAATCGCAAAAAAAGTAAAAAATGACACGAATAAACTGCTACTTCCGGTTGACCGATTTTAATGATAATATTTGTGTTGGGTTCTCTAATATAGGGTGATTGAAAAAGAGCGCCGGTTTTGATGTATCAAATTAAGAGATTCATTTTATTGAAAAACTGAAAATAAATACATCAACAAGTTCATCTTACCTTCCGATTTCATGTATGAAAAATGATGTCATGCATGTGTCCTCCTCTACTGCGCTGGCACGCATCAACTCTGTCCATGAAATTGGATATTACTGCACGACAAGTTTCGACTTCCATTTGCCCGATAACCCGTCGAATTTCCTCCTTCAAGTCATTGATGTTTCGGGGTTTATTGGCATACACCAATGACTTCAGATGACCCCAAAGATGAAAGTCACAAGGCGTCAAGTCACACGACCTTGGTGGCCATTGATGGTCGGAATTACGAGAAATGATGCGATCCTGGAACCGTTCACGGAGCAACAACATTGTTTCTCGTGCAGCAACTGAATTTTATACGGGTGATATTGGAGATCGTACCGAAGAATTCTCCGTACAGAAGAACATCGTAAACCCAATTGTTGAGAACGGCGACGTATTGATTTTGCTGGGCTAACAGCCACACTGTCACGAACCAACGCAACGTTCTGCTCAGTTCGGCCAGAACGACGACGTCCAGAACTTTTAAGGTCGACTGTTGAACCCGTCTCAAAAAACTTTTTCATGAGCCAGCGAACTGTTGATTCATTCGGTGCTTCATTACGTCCTAGAGTACCGCGAAGTCGCCTGACAGTAGCCGCATAACTCTCTCCACTCTGGTAAAATGTTTTGACGATTAACACTCGTTGTGCAATAGTAAACTTCTCCATGGTTAGACACAGACTGCGAGAGTACTACACTGTGAACAAGAGAAACTACAACTGAATCGTCAATCGGAATGTTCTCCGAAATAGAAATGAGGTCTAACAATGTTGCCAACCGATAAACAAAAATTTACCAGCCGTTTAAAAACCGGCGCTCTTTTTGAATCACCCGTTAGTTACCTAACTTAAGTTTCAAATTTCAAGTTAGTACCATTTTCCGATCGTGATATATTTTGTTTACAAGCACACACACACACACACACACACACACCAATCGCTAAAAATATGCTTTTTGGGTTCAGGGTTCTGAAAACGTGTAGATCCGGTGAAAACTCAATTTCGAAAAATCGACATGAAAACAATACTTTTCTTCTTATTTATTCACTTAAGCAAGTGAAAGTAAAAAACTGTGAATCTATTTATAAAAATAGAGTTGAAATACATGAAGATTAAGTAAAAAGCTTAAGAAAATTGATAAATTTAAATTATAGATGTTATTAATTTCAGCAAGTTTATGACACGCCATTTAGGCAACTTAGAATTTAGAAAAATCTAATAGTTCTTTGTACAAGATTTAGATGCTGGAATAAATTCCCAGATATAATTTGCAAAATGTACTAGTTGAGCATTTTCTCCTAATACTGACATCGCCGAAATTATAAAAAGGGTGGCGATCAAATGTGAATTCGGTTTAAAAATGTTGTATCTAAAATATTATTGAAGAACCACGAAATTCGTTTTTCATGAATATATAAGGTATACCTTTCCATAACAAGTTAGTAAAAAACGTTATAGGTCTGTAATGAATTTAGCATTGTCTGTGATTCATGTAGCACATTCGCAATGAATGTAACAGAAAAAAATTTAACGTTATTTTAAACTGAACAGGTAAAGTTCTTGTAAAAGAAGATTTTTTTAAATTTTAGGTAACAGTTAGAATAGGCGGTCAGTGGGAAGAAATCGAGTTTGATATGTTGTTTTTTAACCTGTTATTCTTCTCTTTTAACATTAAATCTTCTTCCTTCTAGGCTTTAAGACCTAGTTATATTTTGTACATTTTTATTGAGTTTTTTATAACATAAACTGAAAACGACAACACCGCCTGTCAGGTTACTTGGTGACTTCTGTATTTTTATTAAATAAATCTAATATCGAACAAGTTAAGAAATCATTACCGTTTCTCGTACTAAATCCTTAACATTTTTTAAAAGCGTTATTTAGTTTTATCTATTTTTTTCAGATATTAAGTAATTCAAGTATTTACTAATTTTTATTAGGACATAAAAATAAATCTTGAATATATTTTCAGGCACCTGTCCTGTTAAGTCCTAGAAGATGTCCTGACGGATGGCGTCGCTCCTGGTGGGCTGGGTGGTAATTTGTTGGCTGGCAAGATGTCTGCAATGCAGTGCAAGGGTGGACCACGAAGTCACCTATGCAGCATTACTGCATCGCAGCGAAAATATTCAAATTGTAAGTAGCACATCTAATAATTATCTCTAAGAATGCAGACGTATTTTTTATGTATTATTTATTAATGAATTTAATATGTGATAATTTTTACAAGTTGTTTTTGAAAATAGTTTGTTGTATAGGTCATCAGCCGAACGTTAGTTTTAACCTCTAGAGGCTTTAGTAAGTAAAACGAGGACTAAGGTGGTTACAATTTCCTGCCCCACTGAGTGGGAAAGTATTCGTAACAGCATGCCAAGCCCTCTGAAAAGCATTTACTTTCCACCCTGCAAATGACACCGTCACTTCATTTAGAGGTCTGGCTGTATAATGATGAAATTTTTACACTCAGATGAGATAACTCAAACACCTAAATTTATATATAGTACACTTCTGCTTGTTCTGTTCTTAAATGGTTCAGTCATATTATTGGCTGACAATGTGATAAGAAACATAGTGTTTTTGTAGCCCTGAAACTAGTATATTCAATGCTAATAATTAAAAATCTCCACATGCCTGTTATGGGAAAATATATAAAATAACAGAAAACAGTTTAAAAAGTTAACATATTTAGATGTATTCAATTGTATGTTTTCTGTCCAGTTTTGAAAAAAAACGCAATAAGTGAAGAAAAGTAAACTGAGAAAAAATAGTTTAAGTTTTCCCATGCAAATACGTACTAGTATGCTTGATTTGTGAAATTAAAACAGTGGCCATAAACCTATTACTTCCAAATTACTTGTAGATTAAATTTATTTTATTGAAATAATAATCCCTATTCTTGTGCAAAAGGCACATGCTTCAAAGCAATACGTGATATTATATGCATGATTGGTTCAATAGAAATGGAGTATGTTTGGAACTGATTGCTAAAAAATATTACAATTTTTCAATTAATGCTGCAAACACTTTACAAAAGGATTTAATCCTTGATTGCAAAACTATTCATAATATTATTGTCATAATTAAATGTTACATATGCCGTGTACTGCTTGAAATCATGTAAAAATTTGAGCAACAAATTACTGCTCTAATGACAAACATAATATGCAGAATTTCATTTACGACGTTTTGCTTCAATCAATATTTTAAGCTAGGATCAACATGTTGCACATCTGATAATACAAAAAGATGCAACACTTAACTACAGAATTCATTTTATAATTTTAAGTAATTTTTGATGCTGGTCATTTTTAATTTTTAAACAATACGTGTATGCAGATAAACAGATACTTACCGCCTCTTTGAAATAATTTGGGATAGTTTATATTTGTAAAAAATTAATTTACGCTCGCTTATAATTGTCATTTTTGAAAAAAAGTATCTTTTATTTGTACTCTGAGTTCATTTTGTATGATACTAAAATTAATAAAAAAAATATATATCCCAGATTTAAACAATACGTGTGGCATTAAAACGTTTTATATTTTTAAAATTCAATTATGAGTTTGTTCAGAAATTTCCAATGGATAAATAATTCTGTTTTATTTGTATTTAATTTAAATAATATTATCATAAAGACTAATATACTAGAAAATATTTAGTAGGTTTCCTATAGAAAGCAGTCTTTCCGATATACTTTTTCACAAGTAGTTTTTCCACAATCATTCAAGAAAAGGATCCTTTATCACATACAAATACATTTAATATACCCGCATGAACATACCATTATCGGTTTACTTTATTAGCACTATTTATTGTGTAACTATAGAAATATGTTACTTAAAAATAGTTCCATTTTTATTGTTCATTTAAAAGCAAAACTGTAGCATAAAACTAAATAAAAACCAGCAGAATACTTTATTCGCTTTCTGATTAATATCTTGAGTACACCTACGTTTTTACAAAATTGTATCTTTTTTTGAAGAAATATAACTTTGTATAAGAAAACTGATGTGAATATAAAACAGTACATAATTTTATTCTTAGGCTACATGTAGCATAGAAGTACAAAAAATATATTGCATTTTATTACAAATATAGGAGTTTTTTTTTGAATAACTGTAAATCTACGATCTGCTCTCATAGAACAATGAGTAGATGTGTTGTAAGTATAAATCTTGAGTAAGTAATACCCCTTGGTATTACTCTATAAAATTTCCCATTTTGTTGAATTGATCTTGCCAGGAATGTAAAATAAATTACACAATCACATATTAAAATAAATCTGTAGGGTGTAGTCTGCATAGTCTTCTGTGTGTTCCAAACTTGTCTAGGAGATTGATGGCTTCTGGATTCTGATGATTTTCAAGTCTTGTTTGGTAACTGGTGCAAAATTTCTGTATAGCTTCGTGTACCGTGGGAGTGTTCGTGTGTCTGTGCAATATAGTGTTGGATATGTACCAAGGTGAGTCCATGATGTTTCGTAGTATTTTTGACTGAAACCGTTGAATTATTTCAATGTTACTGTGACTTGCTGTGCCCCAGAGTTGTATCCCATTATGTCCACACAGGTAATAAAACACACCATTAAAGTAAATTTGAGTTCGAATAAAGCACCAGGTTTTGACCTCATCACGGGGAAAATTTTGAAAGAACTTCCTGACAAGGCCCTTAGGCTGATTACAATAATTTTTAATGCAATATTACGTCTGGAGTACTTTCCTTCTTACTGGAAAGTTGCTCAAATTATAATTATCCTAAAGCCTGGGAAGCCACCACACGAAATATCATCTTACAGACCAATAAGTTTGTTGCCAATTCTTTCAAAAGTATTTGAAAAATTATTGCTTCAGAGATTACGCCCAGTACTGGATACCATAAATCTCATTCCGAATTGCCAGTTTGGTTTCAGAGAAGGTCATGGCACGATTGAGCAAATT
Organism: Catonia carolina; assembly: GCA_035578175.1. Lineage (NCBI taxonomy): Eukaryota > Metazoa > Arthropoda > Insecta > Hemiptera > Achilidae > Catonia > Catonia carolina. The sequence goes on from JAQMRL010000001.1 coordinate 396,226,795, forward strand.
CACAGAATTGTAAACAACATCTACAAAGCACTTGAAGAAAAGAAATATTGCTCCACGGCATTTCTTGACATCAAGCAAGCCTTTGACAAAGTGTGGCATGCGGGTCTTCTTTTTAAGATTAAACAAAATCTTCCCCATCAGTATTACTCAATTATTGCATCTTATTTAGAGGACCGATACTTTACAGTGAAATATAAGGACGAACAATCATCTCTAAAATTAATTGAAGCTGGTGTTCCTCAAGGAAGCGTGCTGTCTCCTGTTTTGTACACCATTTACACTTCTGATCTTCCACAAAATGACAACACTACAGTGGCAACATTTGCCGACGACACAGCCATTCAGGCAATACACGAAGATGCACAAATTGCATCTCATAACTTGCAGCAACACTTAGACAGCGTACAAAATTGGCAAAAAAGTGGCGTATAAAAACAAATGAACACAAGAGTCTGCACGTCACATTTACACTAAAACGGGAAATATGTTCACCAGTGTTTTTGAACAACGTACAAATTCCACAATCCGATACGGCAAAATATCTTGGCCTCCACCTGGACAGGCGTCTAACATGAAGGACTCACATATGGAACAAACAAAAACAGTTAAATCTTAAATACCAACAGCTGTATTGGATGCTTAATGAAAAATCCAAATATAGGAGTAAAATGGAATTATTATGTAATCCAGATACAAATGTTATGGTTAGAAGGTCTCCTTTTATAGCAGTCTATAGGTTTCCTCAACTTGGTGATACAGTTTTTGATTCCTAATCGTTTATAATCTGTCAATATTGATCAGATGTTATAGATCTTCTCTTCTTCTCACAATCAAGGATTAGGCTTCCACCCGTTCCGACACACAATAGCGACAAACTATTGAAATATTATCATCTCTTCCGTGGCCTCCCAAGATCTCCCTCCTTCCCGGTTTGTACTGAAAAACACTGAGGGGTTCCTTTCCTCAGGCATTTTCTTTACGTGTTCCCTCCATAGATTTCTATATTTTGCAATCTTCTGCTGTTATAGATTCGTCTCTTATATATTTTTTTCTTTAGTTTTTTGTTCTTGGAAATATAAACTATTAAAAACGACCCAATTCTATCACTGATTGTTACTGAATTTTTAATTGGAGTAGACGTGAATTTTGACAGTAGAGTTTATTCATGTGTTAATGTCAACTGATTTTTCCATTCGAAATGTCTCACCAAACCATTGTTACGTAACACATACAATTATTGTAAAAAGAAACTGACTGACTGAGTTGACTTAAAGGACTCTCTTATTTTACTGAATTTTTGTAAATGAGGGTCACAATATTTACCATACATAAATTTTTTACAATGAAAAGTATTTCTTGGTTCCAGACTAAGCTTCTCTAACTCTGGAAGAAAGTGATTGTTTTCTGCGCGATTTACTTAACTTCTTTTCTAATATTTTGTTTCATGACAAAAAAAGCTCCTAAATACATAAATTCCTTAATTTAATGTGTTCAAGTAAGTTGATAAAAGCTGGTCTAAAAGACCAACTATTATTCTTTTCATGTTTATTCTTTTCATGATTTCATGAAACTAAATACTTAATATAATAGCCCATTCATCAAAGCTATAACTAAAAACCATAAATTAAAACTTAAATCACTTATTGCACCATCCAATGTCTACTTTTTAACACATTCACCTTGCACTATTACATTTTCTCTAAAAACTTGATCTTGTTAAGCATTCTAAGAACATTTTCGTTGCCGAGAAGTTGAATTGGTTCAGTATTGAGATGATCATGTAGACGAGCTTCAGATTTAAAAGCAAATCTTCTTGTCTCACCGTACACCAAAGCGACTTTAAGATATCTGTGTGGATCGATATTAAGGAGAATCAACCATTTCTCTTATTACTTAATTTTGGATTTGAATAATTTTTTTCTGGGAAAAACTTTACAGTGGTATACAATATGCAAGATTTTAAAATCCAGATTTAAAAAAATGCTCAATACTGTTATTTTATTTTATTGGGAGTCGTGATGTTGTAGTAAAAAATAAAACAGATGAAAATACTTCTTTTTTAACTTTATTAGTTACCCTAACAACTAGCAATACAAATGTTTCAAATTAAATAACCAGTGAATATGATGGTGAATGAGAAAATGAATGACATGAGTGACTTGCTTAGAGAGCACCGTCTATAGAGAGGTATCCTAAATTTTATGTATTTTTATTAATGACACGCACTAATCAAATAGTAAATCATTGCTTCATTTTCTACTTAATAGTTTTGTAACGTTGTTTAGTAAATAATGGGAAGAAACTTTGAATTTCAAATGGTTTGGATGAGCAAAAAAACTGTTGAGGAAGTTTTGGTAAGGCTGAGTGTAAACTTCTGTAACCAGAGGAATTTCGAAGCCGGTGTGTAATGTAGCGTTAGATTCGTAAGAGGGTGTGTTAACTAACATTTGTAACGTCCTTGATGGAAACCTCTGACCCTGAGATATCACTGATGGTTTAACACATCCATAAATTTAACCGGTCATCAAAATTGGACTAAGACGAAACTTGTATATCGTTTGTTTTTGCATTATTGTAAGTACTTAACGTCGAGACAACAACATTAAATTTATTGTCAAGATGTGTCTTTTAAATTAAATACCTTGTTTCACTTTGTTAATATTATTTACAACTGTAGACTATCTACAAACAACTAATACATTTGAGGATTGATTTTGCGATGGTGGGTGAAAATATGACTTGAATAAATTAGAGGAGAACAGTAATCAGTAGTAAGATGCCCACGGATAATTTTTAAATTTTTTGCAAGATGTCTACAAATTCACAAAATATCTTCCATTAAGCCTGCGACGGGGATTACCGGGTAAATTTGGCAAATACAGGTTTCGTATTAGTCGGGTTTTTCCAGGAATTTCCCTGTTAAAACGTCCGTAAGATTATTGAAATATAAAAAATATTAAATGAACTTTTTGTTTAAAAATCATTCAAAGAAACCGACGAATTGTATTGTTCAAATTCATAAAATTAACTCATATTTGTAATTACTTTTATACAAGTTATTAATTATTTTATAACCATGTACAATCTAAGAGCACAGACAATTTAATTCAACCAATAAAAAAACAATTGAAATACGAAAAAGAAGCTTTCATAACGCCAACCAATCTTCAGTTTATTTACCTAGTTATGTAATAAAACAAATAAGTTATTTTATATAAAAAAAAACTTCAAATATAATTTTTACCACATCCGTATTTGTTGTGTAATTAATGTCATCTTGATAAAGGAAATAAATGGAAGCTGGTATTGTACATATTGGACATCATTTTAATGTATTTATCGCAGTAATAAAATAATTCAAAACTTTCATCTCGCAGGCTTAGTTATTATATAATATAATATTTGATTTTAATTTTTGAACCATCTTCAACAAACATAATTTATTTTATTTTTATAACAAACTTTAAAAAAATGTTTAACACTATTTTTATAACGAATTACTATTTATATTACGCCTGTCCATTTATCACTTACTTGAAAATTTATTCAACAAATACCTGTATAATTACCATTAATTAATATGCTATGTTTAGTATATAATTTAAAAAAAAAACAATATTCACATACAAATATTCTTACGATACATCATTTTCTATAACATTGATTGTTAATAAAAAATCCACGATTATTTAAAAAAAATTATTTTATTACTTACTGTTAAAGTTGTATTTATATGTTCTCTTAATAAATATTTATGTACGTTTGTTAATTGGTTTCTTGCTTACACAAGCTTTAAGCTTGTTTATAAGTAATTAGATGTAGAAAAGAATATTGTGACTCTGTGAATATTGTAATAACCCTGTATAAAGTCTTTATACAGGGTTATTTTCAGGATACGGTTAATTCTAAGTAGGTAAAAAAACTGCTTTTCAACTTTATATTTATTTATACAAATATGTATAACATCAATTATTACAATTATAACAATAGATTATTATAAAAATATTTAATTTAACAGCGGACTAAATTTATTTAAAACTGAAAACTTAAACTAAACTTAATTTAAACAAAAATATGGTCATTTACAATTAAATAATTAATCGATTTTTATTTACAAGCCAAAACGTTGTACACAAACTACCCGTCACGCATTACTACTTTAATACCCAACGTGTTATGTACAACCCGGTTTATAACAACTCACTTCATTTAACACTAACTTCACAAAAGAGTAGCAGCATAATGTAAAAATAACTACAGATCCTTCTTAAAAGACAAAGAACATAACGAGTATTCCAGAAAAATAAATACACAATAGAATAATCTAGAAAAATAGAGCACGATAGTCACGATATAATATCCTACCCTTTCTGGAAGGTCAGAAAGCGAGGGGAGTCTATTTGCCATTCTAGAATTCAAGACTAAACCAGGGAACTACAATATAATGAAATAAGAACTGTAAAATACTTTTTTCTTATGTTTTATTTTTATAGTGAAATTCAAAACTATTATGAATAAACAACCAATGAATATGATCTTGAATGAAAGAATGAATATCATGAGTCCGTGTTCGAAGAGCACCATCAACTGACAGGTCTCCTTCATTTTATTAATTCATATATTTATTAATTAATCACATATAGTTTCTAAAATAGCAGATCCTTGCTTCACTTTCTTCTTAATTGCCTTTGAACATTGTTTGGTAAATGATGGGGAGAATCGTGGGCTCAAGTTAGTTCGGATGAGCGAGAAGTTAGTTGTGGAAACTTCGATAATGTTAAATGAAAACATATGTATCACTGGAAACTTTGAGATCGTTATATCAAGTAGCAATATTTGTATCTTTTGCGGTTGAAACCTCAGAATCTTAAATATCACTGACGGTTTATTACATCCATAAATTTGGTCGGTGCCCCAGTACAGCCAAGATAGCGTAAGAAGGGACTGTTATATTATTAACTTATATTACAATTTTACACATTTTTAATAACTTTTTACATTACTTCGTTTATTAATTAATTAGTTTTTCGTTTAATAGAGGCAGAAGCGGCTCGAGAGCAAAATGTCACCCGCGCAAGATAGCCACTTGGCACCCTTTGAGTCCCTATCATCCTATCACCTAATCATTTATTATTATTATTATTATTATTATTTTGATGTCAATCGGTCTAACTTTTCTGACACAACGACTCCGTTTCCGAACAAATATATTAGTAATATATATTTAGTAAAATATATTAGTTTAACCATCAATCGTCTTTGTCATATACTTATCTAATTACAATCATAATATGTACCATCGTAAAAAAAAACCCATATTTTGATATCGACCCAAGTATGTTAGCTTTAAAGGTCATTAAAGCTCCGATTTCCATTACGAAAAACTCACAACCTGACCTCAGATTTCAAACAATTATTAATTAACGCGACCACCAATGATTTTGTTAAAAATAACGCATTTTGGTGCCCCCAACTTTAGTGCCTCTTGTGGGAACACGGGTCTTAAGCCACCCCTGAATAGAGAAATGATTCATTAACACTACTCTGGTAATAAACTGTTCAAAATAAAATACCTTTATACAATTTTAATTTTCTGAGGCACAGTGTTGTCATTAACGTTCCTTCTCTAAGCCATTAACGTCAATTTTTAAATAAGTGTTGTAAACAATTTCTGCTAGTCGTCTTTGTACAGCTCCAAAATTAAATTAAATATGTTAAAAAAAGATTAGTCATACCATTCCTCTATTTGTTCTTGTTTGCACCTGTAAACAATAAACTCGCCACTCCAGTGGCTCTTCCATGTCTCGCATCAGAACGGGTAGGTGGATCAGAGTTTAAAAGTAGATTAGAACCTTAGAAGGTACATTAGAACCTTTGTCATAAGGTGAAGTTCGGCCATCAAAAAGGTTGGGTGGATCACAGTAATTTGAAGATTGACGATTTTAAAGTTTAAAGATAATGTTCGAACTTTTAAGATTAGTAGTTGCAAAATTTTACAGTTTTGAAGTTTAAAGGTATGATAGTTTTATGTTGATGTTTGAAGTTCAAAAATCTAAAGTTTCAAAATTTGAATATGAAAGTTTGAGGTTTGAAAGTATGAAGTTTGAGATTTTTTGAGTTTCCTCAGCAACCCGGTGGGTTAAGGGCAACTTCAGCTACATGGTCGAAGTACTTTAGAAGAGCCACATAAAAGGTTGTATACAATTTTCTGCTACGATGTTTAGAGTAAGCACAGTGTTCTCATTAACTCCTCTAAGACATTACAGTCAATTTATAAATTATTATTGTAATCAATTTTGCTAGTCATTCTTTGCACAGTTCCAAAATTAAATTGAATAAATTAAAAAAAAAACCATTAGCCATATCCAATCCTCTGTTTGTTGCTGATTACAGCTGTAAACAATAAATTTTGGTCTCTAACCAAAACTCAGAATTCAAGTTGTGATTATCAAAATACTTTACAGTTATGGTGTTTGAGATATCCACCACACCTACGTTTTAAATCACAAAATATAATTAACCAAATTCAACCTGGTTCTGCTAACCAGGTTATTTGCTAATAATCAAATACGCGTTCTGCTAGAACGCCTACTTCATTTTGATTAGGCCGCACTTCCTACATAACTTCACTTCATTCGAATATGTATATTCGTAATGACGGCGTATTAAGGAAAATAATGAAAATTATGTAGTTGTATTGTTTTAAAAAGACAATCTGATCGACTATGTAGGTTTGATAAAAAAAAATTATTATTTGATGAAAGTAAATTAAATATTAAGGTGGTTTATTATTATCTTTCTTACTGGGGTGAAAACTATGAATGATTATCGGTATAACAGGACTCTTGAAACATTTTCCCACCCTGCTCATTACACGTTCACTTGATTCACCGCAGAATCTCTCCAATGCAACTCACTAATTTCAAAGGAGATAACTCTAATAAACCTTCCGGCTCTTCCAGAAAATCAGCTGGTAAAATTTTGTTATAAGTCGTTTATTAATACCAGTTGGACGAGCAACTTTGGATGATAAACATTTGTCAACAAATTTTACTTGAAGTCCACGTTCCAGTCTGAAATCCACGCTTATTCCAAGTCAAAAATTAAGTAAATGTCAGTATTGTACAATTTCAGGATCTGCAGATCCTGATTATTTGATTTTATTTTTTGTAACCAATCAGGGAGTTTAATTTACTGATTTTGCAAGTTAAAGAAAATTTAATTATTTTCGTTTGCACTGTGTGATTTTCTCAAAAATACCGTTCATGAGATGACGCGTCTTATGGCTGGTGGAAATTTTTAAAAAGTCTTACTTTTGACTTATGAAAAAATATTAAGAAACCAAAAACCATTTGGGATTTCAGTACTAACTCTTAAAGAAAAATAGAATGACACTATTTTTGTTTCTAAATTTCTACTTTAATTTTTTAATTTTCGGTTTTAGGCCACTTCCAGTCAAAACCGGAACTTCAAATCCTATTCAGACCCACTAACTTTTAGTGTGGAGTACGAATCCAAAAATTGGTTATTTCTATCTTTCGTAGTTTCTGACTTTGATTTCTTGACTTCCGGTTTTAGGCCACTTTCGGTCAATAGTGGAACTTCAAACCCAATGATTTCTGTATATATTCTTTAAGAGGAATCAAATGACACTTTTTGGTTTCCAGATTTCGACTTTGTTTTACTTTCGGTTTTCGGCCACTTCCTGGCAAAACCGGAACGTCAAACTCAATTTAGGCTCCCAAACGTTTTGTGTATATTAAAAATCCGAAAACCGTTTATTACTATCTCTTGTAGTTTTTGACATCTGGGTGTGACAGATGGAGGGACGGTGCACGGACAGACGGACTAAAGAAAATGATGATAACAATTGTAAAAATTGCCACCAATCAAGACATTTAACACGTCCGTTATAAATACAGCTATTTGTATAATAATATACATTTTGTAGTAGTTACTAGATGTTGAAAAAAATGTATAAATAACATAATTGTGGTTCATTATAATAAAAATGAAGTTATAAATTAAATATTTTACAATTTAAAAAATGTCATCTTAACTTAATTGTACTCATGTTTAATGAAATGTAAGAGGTTTCCGCAACAGATCTGGTACTGCATTACAAACAATTTTTAATTTCCTGTCATAAAAACAATACTACTAGCAAATTATAAAGCGCCATGGATGCTAAAAGCAATATAATTCAGAATTAATTTGAATTAATTTCGCGAATCTTAACAGAATTCACTGCATAGAACGTTAATGTTAAATTACGTTTAAATTATATGTAATTTTCACATTTAATTAAAATTGTTTTGAAATGGCAAAGGTATAATGAATGGGAAATATGACTGAATGTATAATATGTATGGCTCAAACACCGATTAAAAAATTTATTTTCTTCATAAATACTTTACTACTTGTCAAATTTGCCTTTACCCAACAATGTTTTTGAATGTGTTTTTTACCACATTATTTATTTGAGTCTGTACAGTAAGTTACAATTACAAAATATGTGCTGAAGGTGGTGATGATAGAAATGATAACGTGAATTACATGAGGAAGTAGACTACCCATCGATAGAACTTCTATGTTTTGTTTTACTGATGTAATTATGCATTAGTATATATAGTTATATTGTAGTAAACTGAATTTTTATTTTTTATTTTTATTAGGGCAACAACAAATCTTTGTTCCAAGGACTCTTTAGCCTTCTGTGAGGGTTGTCCGGTAAAGAAAATGAGCTAATCGTCTTAATTAATTCGTTTTTATGTCAGGCTAATTTTCTGTGGAAACGATGATGGTAATATTTTATTGTGTGAATACGTAAGGAACTTGGAGGTAATTGTGAATAGCTTAATTTCGTAGGAATTAAGGGAAGTTCATTATAATTTCTCTGGATTTCTCTGGCTGTGTAAATGTGGGAACCATACGTCCAAATCGGTTTTATAAAGTATTGTACATCTTCACTTTCTTTGATAAAGGGTGAAAGGAGTTACTACCAATTAAACTGTGTAGGCGTTTTCTTTTTTATAATATTGTTTGTCGTTTTAGTGATATGTGTGGTTCTATGTTAGTATATTGTCAAGTGCGATTCCTAAATCTAAATGTATTAGTCTGTGGGGTGGGCGTATTATTTATGTAAACTGGGGTCATGTAATGTGATTGGATTTTGATGGGGTGACTCTGATTTTCTTTTTTGTAACCAATCAGGGAGTTTTATTTAGTGATTTTGCAAGTTACGTGAAGCGTCCACAATTGACTTCTTTCCGGAAAGACCCGTAGTATCGTCCGAATAAGTAGCAGACACTAATTAATCTGTGGTAGGCACATCCTCTGTAAAGATATTATACAGAATAACTAGGTAAGACTAGGTTTAAGAAGATAAAAGTTTTCAGTTGGCAGAATGTTAATAGAAAAGGTGAATGAGCTGATGAAAAATCTAATAACATCTCAACCCTATAATTAATATGCCTTGTTTCTTTACTGACAAAAAAATAAATAGGTTAGATAATATGTTAGCCCAGTCGGAGTTATAGCAGGGATGTAATCAAGCTGATTGTCAAGTATTACTTTATGGAGTTGTTGCCTTCGAGGTGAGATAATTATTATCTATTATTATCTATTACCCCATAAAGGATGTTTTGTGTTACAATCACCTCTCGTGATAAATTTCTGCCCTAAGTTGGCCAAGAAAGTAGCGAACATATTAAAATTATGATTGTATCTTAAAATTCTGTAGACAGACGTTAAATTTAATTTTAAGCAAATGTTCTGCATTACCAAAGCTGTTGCCAGAAAATGATTAAGATGTCTTATAGAGTGTAAGTTTTTTGTGTGCTGTTCTGATGATAATTCCCGTCCCCCGCATGAACCGTCATCTGCATGGTCGGTTCTGTAAACTGTTTAATCAGGTGTTTTTAAGCGGGAACGTGACGTTAGGTGAGTTTCTGTGATTAATGCAACATAAATTTGTTTATCTTGTATTAATAAACAAGGTCAGTTTCGTGCCTTTTTATACCGGCTGCATTCCAAAGATGAATAACTAGTGAATGGTTGTAAGTTAATTGTCGTTCATACCGATTAAGGAAAGCCTGAGTAGCATTTGGAAGTTGTGTGACAAGATTAAAGAGAGATTGGATATTGATTGGACGTTGAGAAAGAATAACAGTCAATAATGACTTTAATTCAATAGAAGGACTGCAGACGCTCATGAACAGAATCTAAGAAACAAGCAGCATATATGGACTTGACATAAACACCTCCAAAACTAAATTCATGGTAGTTAGCAAAAAACAAATTAGGGGTGCTAACCTGTATATAAATCAAGAAAGAATTGTAAGAGTCTCTAAGTACGAATACCTCGGAACAGTCATTAATGAGGCATGGGATAACTCACAGGAGATCAAGAGTTGCATTGGTAGGGCTAGGAACATCTTTAGCTCTATGGGTGCGGCTTTCAAAAGTCATGATCTTACTTTGGGGACCAAACTGAGACTTCTGAGGTGCTATGTTTTTCTGTCTTGCTGTATGGAGTGGAGTCCTGGACTCTAACAAAAGAAACAACCAACCGACTAGAAGCCTTCGAACTCTGGCTCTACAGAAGGATTCTGAAAATACCATGGACGCATAAAGTGACCAACGTTGAAGTTCTGTAAAGAATGAAGAAACCCACAGAACTTGTTAATATTGTGAAAGCAAGGAAGCTGCAATATTTGGGTCATATCATGAGGAATTCGCAACGTTATGAACTGTTACAACGCATCCTGCAGGGAAAGATAGATAGTAAGAGGCAGCCCGGTAGGAGAAGAATATCCTGGCTTGGGAACTTGCGAACCTGGTTTGGTAGGAGCTCCATGCAATTGTTCCGGTTGGCAGCGGATAAAGTCAAAATAGCCATGATGGTCGCCCACATCCGTAGCGGATAGGCACTCAAAGAAGAAGAATGATTTTAATGAAATAACAGAGATGGTCTGCGAGGGAAGGATGAAACGGATCGTGGCGTTGTATTTACAATGTTTGCATGCGTGCGCTTTTGATTTGGTTTCACTTTATCTATTTGTGACTGAATATGAGAAGGAGGTGAATGGTAAATGAAGATGCATTGAGATGAAATGCATGATTACTAACGGAATTTGATGGTTTTAAATTTAGTCTATTTCCTAATCCACTATTTATTACAGGCGAATCAATTTCGTTTTGCATATGATGATTATTGTCGTCTATTTATGGCAAGACAAAGTAAGAGTTGGGAAAGTTGTTGATTTTTAAACAATCACTACTTAGATTTGTGTTAATTTTTTTGAATTTATTTATTTATTTTAGGTTGCATAAACTACTAGGTCATTAGCGATCATGTTACATAAATACATACTAAGTGACAAAAAATCCACAAATATATACTATGAGATCTTTATATAAAACAAAGAATTGTAAATTACATTCAACGAAAATTTAGACAACAGAAAACAAAAAATTAAATAAAAAAGAGTATGGTACAACAAAAACGATGATAGGAGGTTTTTTATAATTACATCGAATTTGAAATTTTGTGAACATCCAAAAAAATATGTATTGCTTCTTAACTGCTTCTTTAAAAATCTTTAACTTCTTAAAAATGTTAATTTTTATTTTATAAAGTAAGTAAAATAAAAATCGTACAGAATGTCAGCAGATTAAACAGCTTTAGGTGATTTTTATTCTATTGTTAAGTATAATGTTTTTTCATTGCTTTTCCTTACTAAGGAATAGTTAACTTTACACGGTCTCTTCGTTTAGAAAACTAAAAGGGTCAGACGGTAGATCAATATATCTACCATCTGACCCTTTTAGGAAAAAGAAAATACGTTCACTACTTTAAAACTATCCTACGGGCAATTAGACTACATCCAATAAAATTTGATTACTATACTTTTCTTTAAATGACTTCAACATATTTTAAAAAAATGAACTAATTTGAGTAAATTGTTTTTTCGGATCAAAAATTTAAAAAAATAGTGCATTATAACGGTTGAATTTGTTTCCACGATTGTTAAAAAATTAATTTTTTTATTTATTTACTAGAAAAAACTTCTTATAACTTCTAAACAACAAATACAAATTGTGGTTATAAACAAATATTGTGACACATCTCTAAGGTATGTTTCGGGATCTGGGTAAATTAAATAATTAAAATACTAAAATTTAAAATTACAAGTATTTATTAAAATTAAGAATTACAATTATTAAATAAGTGACTAAAATTTAAAATCAATTTTTAAAGTTAAAATCATGTGGAAAAATGTATTTCAATTTTTCTGTTTCTTATCTATTATGAATCGCTTAGATTTCTATTCGTTTATATACACATTTTCGATAGAATAACAAAATTTCTATACTATAGTCAAGTTAAATTAACGCTAAATTACCAAAAAATTAAATGCATGATCTGGTAGAATGAACATTTTGTTTATGCTACGGATCACGCTTTTTTGATTATGTCAGTATTTTGATAAATAAAATAATAATTAGTTCGTTAGGTTTACTCAGTGTATCATGAAATGGTCAACCATAGAAATAAAAATGCTGTGTTTCACAATAGTCAATAGAATCAATATTACATTTTTGGTTCTGGTTACTTCGTCACACATTGCGTATTACGAAAATAAACCAAAAAAGAAAACACTGTATCAGTGTAGCTGTTTTCCAGATTGTCGGTTTTCAATAATTAAAAGTAAACAGCACACACTACAAAAAAGCTTATTCAACCAGAGAATAAAATTAATGTAAATATGTCTTTTTTTATAAGTTGGCAGTAAAATTATTTTCAGAATCGGTTTTTTTTTATTAAAGCATGTAGAGATTAATGTATAAATTAATAGAGCTGAAATATACCATATTTGTTCCATATGAACTGATGGGAAAATTGAAGCATATGAATTTCAGTTTATACCTAGATGTAAAAAGGGTTTTTGACTTTTTTACTTTCTCTTGCCTATATAAATACAGTACATAAGAAGGAAAGTATTGTTTTCATATCGACATATCGATTTTTTGAAATCAAGTTTTCTCCGGGTCTGTTTTAAGACCTCCTGAACCCCAAAAAAAATTTTAGGGATTGGTCTGTGTGTGTGTGGGTGGGCGGGTGTTTGTGCGCGCATGTGTGTGTGAACAAAATATTTTGAGGACAGAATATCGTACGAACTTGAAACTGGAAACTTAAGTTAAGTAGGCTACTACTTGAGGATGTGACACGGAAATTTCATTATAATCGGTTGACCAGAAGTAGTAGTTTATTTGTGTCATTTTCCACTTTTTTGCGATTTTCTCAAAAACAACTCCTACAATTTTCTTTTGAATTGCCTCATTTACTGCAATTTTCATGCTTTATTAGATGATAGGTGTCATGTCTGCTAAAATTCTTGGAGAGGCTGTGCTCTCGTTAAAAAAATGTTTGTTTTACGATTGTGGCTTTACTATGCATTTTAGCGCAAAAGTACAGGGTGATCGTAAAGTCACACAACCCAAAATGATAACAGTCTTAGAAAGCTGTAATGTATTTTTTCTTTTTCTTTCAAAGTTTACGATACAAGTTATAAAATTACAACTTACTTACTTACAAGTTCACAACAAGTGCTGGAAATGTCCACCGTGGTTTGCAATGCATGCATCAACGCGTTTTCTTACATTGCACGCAACCTTTTTGAGTGTAGCAGTAGCAATATTTGATATACAGTCTTCAATGTTTCTTCTAAGTTCATCTACTGTATGCGGGTTGTTTTTGTACACATTATCTTTCAAATAGCCCCATAAATAAAAATCAGGAGAAGTCAGATCTGGTGACCGAGGAGGCCACAAACCACGAGAAATTATTCGGTCATCAAAGAAATCGTGGAGAAATTGGATAGTACTGTTTGCCGTATGTGAAGTTGCTCCGTCTTGTTGTAGCCAGCAATAACGTTCGTCAACATGTAGCAGTGCTACGAACTGCATGATTATTTCTTGATAACGTTCTGCTGTGATTGTATCCGAAATAAAGATAGGCCCGACAATTCTCCGACGAGATATACCACACCACACCCCAATTTTTTGAGAATGTAATGGCTGTTCATGGAATTCATGTGGATTCTCTGCAGACCATACTCTACAATTTTGACTATTAACATATCCACTTAGATGAAACCAAGCTTCATCGCTGAAAAAACTTTGTCCAGAACAAATATGTCATTTCGAATGAAATTTTTAAACCAATGACAACACCGCAATCGCTTCTCCTTATCTGACTCTTCGAGCTGATGAGTTACGTTAATCCGGTACGGATGTAATTTTAATAACTTAGTGGCTTTATGAACACTTCCATAAGACAGTCCAGTCTGAGTAGAAAGTTTTCGAAGAGACTTTTTTGGAGAACGAATAAACGTTTCACTTATCGTCTGCAGACTGTCGTCAAATAAAACACTTGGTCGGCCGTACGATTACGGTCATTCACGCTACCTGTAGCCGGAAAACGATGAAACAAAAGAAATATGGTCGATTTGTTTGGCACTTTAGCATCTGGAAAGGCATTGGAGAAATGTTCTTGACACTTCGTGTAGGATTTCGATTCACAGTAACTCAAAACGATAGAGACGCGTTGTTCTTGCGTAAAAGACATTGCGACTCGAACTGAACAAACCAACTGGTTTTTGGCTAACTGTCGCCCGGTGGCGTAATCTAGCAGTGCTGCCACATACTGTACTACTAAACGAAAAATTCCCATATTCTAATCATACTTTACAAATTTACCTTCAATTCCTACACGGCTTCAAACATTTGGTTGCGCGACTTTACGATCACCCGGTATAAACTAAAAGTTGTAGAGAATTAAAATCCTACAACTTTTATTTCAAAACCTTCTTGTATAACGCTTATTTTAGCGGTAATTAGCGATTTTCTGTTTCTTTTCACGATAATGTCTAAAAAAATCGATTTTATTTTAAGATTTCAGCAATAGTATGCATTTTACGACAAAAGTTTAAACAAATTTATAGGATATTAAAAGATCTATGAATTTTATTTTGAGCATTTTCTCCACAGAGCCTAGATTAACGTGAAATAATGATTTTCCGTATTTTTAAGTCAAACCGAGGTTAATTTTCATTTTGTATCGTTCACTCATGAATAACCTAATGTTTTTTGAAGTTATTTTTTGTTTATTTCTAATGTTTTATTACTAATATTAGGTTACATTGTGCATTATTTGGCAATGGCAAGAGAAGTCATGTGAGTGTTTCATACCAGATTTTTCGGTTCTTTAATATGGGTGATGAAGTTTACATAAGCATTGCTTACGTGTGGATAATGATTATGAACGCAAGAGCAGGGTACGACGAAATTTTCGCAGCAGTTTAAGACCGATAGTATAAATTGATGGCCACCTGTATGATTAATTGTAATTTATAAATTTGTAAATTAATAATAATTGTTATAATTATAAAGGAAGTTTGTCTATTATTTACAATAAACAAATCCCGAGCGAACTTTGGAGAACTGTTACAATATCATTTTTATACGTAAAAAAACATTTCCAGTTTCAAAATTGTGAATTTAAAACAACCTAACTTATATACATTTTTCGAAGGTTGCAAATTTTATACCAGGTAAAAATACTTTAGATTTATCTGTATTTCCGTATTTCGCTCATTTTAATGGGTAAAATTGACGTTTTAAATGCAGTCGCATTTTAGGTCAAAACCGTATATGTTTAAAGTTATAGAAAATTAAAAAATCTACAACTTTTATTTCAACCGTATTTTTCTACAATGATTAGCTTAGTGTCAATTAGTAATTTTTCAATATTTTTCTCATCAAAATCAGTCAAACAGAGATTCATTTTCATTTAGAATCATTCACTCATGATTAAACCGGTTTGTATATATTTTTTACAATATTTACTCATAATTAACCATAGGTTATGTTTTTCATTATTTACATTGGCAAGAGAAAGTCTGAGTGCTAAACTCCTATTTTTTTTGTTGTAGAAAACTTAACCTCTTTTCAAAGTATGCTATATATATCTCTAATTAAAATAGTTTTTGCACTAGTTACTTTATTGTTTAATGTAGTATTTGAATTATCAAACCTAAATTCCAACACAGTATACTGATAGAGAATTAATTTTCATTGAAAACTTACTGTATTCCATTCAAGTAATTATTAAACACCTGTTATTAGCCAAATAATCACTGAAATATATCACAATACATACTTACAGTTGTAATACTTTGTTAATAAACTGGAAATGAATATAATATCGGTCTGACTTTGCTTAATTGTTTTTTGTGGATTTAGTATGAAGAACTATATTGAATTTTATCAAATAGTTTTATAAAATCTTTTGAAGCGTACAAAAATTGAAACGCTTCACATTATTTAATTTCCTCTTTACTTCGTTCAAACTCGTCTCTTCCTGGTGCACGTTATTCAATTTTTGATCGTAACATAGAGAGTAAAATGATTATGGATTTAAGGGTGAAAAATTATCTGCTGCTGCAAAATTCAAACAACGAAATTCCAACATTTTTTTCTAATTTTAATATTATATTAAAAAAATAAATGGTAACAGTTTTATCCTTTACTGAAATATTTCAAAGATTTTGTTTAACTTTCAACGTTTTTAAACTCTCAATTTATTTTATTTGCTAGAAGGTAAAATCGGAAATACAAAAATATTACTTCATTTTAATTTATATCTATTCTTCAAAGTGTTTCTCATTTTTTCAGAGTGGCTTAATTTTCTTCCTTTGCCCAATATCTTGTTTTTATTTTTTCTATCCCAAGAACATTTGTATCATAAATTATTCTTTGGACCTTATGTTTATCATAACAGTTTTCTTATTTCAAGCCTTTCTACCATCGAGGCTGGACGGGGACGCCTCAATTGAGTCCAACACTACTTCCCCCATCGTAAGGGAGTCAACATGACTTTTTCTCGCCGCTTCGGTTATAAAAAAAGAAGCCTTTTCACCAAACACATTTTTTTTATCTTTTATTTTGAATATTTAACTGTACTGTAAAGAAGAACCAAAAGATGAATAAACATTGATATTAAATTACAATTAAAAACAGGCATGATATAGCATACAACATTCAGCAATGTTAAATTTCGAATAGAATAACAATGAACGTAACATATACAATATGAAAAGAAAAACAAAAAAATGTTAATATTTTCAAAGAAAAGTTATTATCAATAGTCATAAAGCATATTTAAAACAAAACAAATATTACATCTAATATTTCACATTATTTTATCTTTTTTGACATATGCATGCAGAAAGAATTGAAGAAGATCTCTGCACCATCTTCTTTTTAATCCTCTAATGAAGCCTGGTGGATTTGCTACATCACTGATAAACGGATTGTTATGGGTTTGTAGTTTTGAATAGATTTAACTATTTTCGAAGATGTCGTAAATGAATGGTGTTTTTAAATCGGTTTGTAGACCAACCACGTTAAACAAAAATTTATTTAAAACTTTTTTTTTTGACACTTAATTGAAATTTAGTATCTGTTATTAAAATAATATAACAATTTCTAAATGTGAAGCTAATGTTCCAAAACTTGATTTACTTGAAGGAGCGTGCAGTCATCACCACAGTCCTACAGTTGGCCAAGAAGATCTCTTGGCCAGAGGCGCTTCAAACGTCTGCGCTGAGTACCCGGTATCGCCCTAGTGTACATGTTTTGTATGAGAGGGTTGTCATGTAGTTCAAATTTGTCATGCATCGTCTTGTATAGTTGTTTCGCGACATCAATTACGTATGGCATTTGTAAGTCTTTGTGCAACATTGAGTTTGTGATGTAAAAGGGGCATTGCGTTATCGTTCGTAGAATCTTGTTCTGAATCGCTTGTATACGTTTCGTGTGTGAAGGTTTAGCAGATCCCCAAAGTTGAACTCCATACGTCCAGATTGGTCTTAAGACTGTCTTGTAGATTGTTATTTGTGTGACATGTTTAATTTAGAACGTCTATCGAGTAAGCGTTTTAGTTGATAGAAGCGTGTTTTGAGTTTGTGGCGTGTGTGTGTAACATGTGCGTTCCATGTAAGTTTTCTGTCCAAGTGTAAGCCTAAGTAGCGTGTTTGAGTAGTGTGAGGTAGCGGAATATTATTAATGTAAACGGTTGGGCAGTTTTGTCGTCTAAGAGTAAACGTCATTTGTTGCGATTTGTTTTCATTAATTTTAATTTTCCAAAGTTTAAGCCATGACTCTATCTGGTGTAAATGGTCTTGTGTCTTTTGAGTTGCAATAACAGGATCGGCATCAACCGCAAGAACTGCCATATCATCAGCAAACATAGCCATAGTGGTATAGATACAATTTGGTATGTCACTGGTGCTTACAGAAAACAGCCTTGGTGCAAGTACGCTTCCTTGTGGTACACCAGCATTGACTTCGTACATTCCAGAAAGTTCGTCACCTTGTTTTACTCTAAAGTAACGTTCCACTAGAAACGATTTTATTACTAGATACAGGCTATCTGGAAGTATTAGTTTCAATTTGTATAGGAGTCCATCATGCCAGACCCGATCAAAGGCTTGAGATACATCAAGAAACACGGCTGAACAATATTGTCTGTTTTCAAGAGCTGAAGAGATTATATCAATTAGTCGGTGACATTGCTGAAGCGTGGAATGAGATGAACGAAATCCGAACTGATGATCAGGAATTGTGTTTGAAGCATCGATAAACGGTACTAGGCGTGGTAGAAGGAGTTTCTCAAATAGTTTGGACAGAATAGAGAGTAAGCTAATTGGCCTGTAAGAAGTTAGTTTGTGAGGTGGTTTGTCTGGTTTTAAGAAGAGAATTATGATAGAGTACTTCCACTGAATAGGGAAGTGAGTGACTCGGAGAATGGAATTGAAGATGTGAGTTAAGAGTATGATGGATTTCCTTGGAAGATGGCGCAAAAGTATTGAAGTAATAAGATCATATCCCGGGGCTTTGCCTAATGGCAGGTCGTGAATTGCTCGGACGAGTTCCCCGGGGGAAACTGGCTTTGGGGGAAGGCTAAGTTGCAGAGGAGCATTAAGGAAATTTTCTATGTTCGGATGATCTTTGTGTTGTAGGTTGTGTGGTTGGAATGTGTTATGCAAGTGCTGAGCAAGCATTTCTGCTTTCTCTTTATTGGTAGTCGCCCAAGAACCATCAGGTCGTTGTAGACTAAATGAAGGATTGTTATAGTTAAGAATTCGTCTTGTCGTGTGCCAAAGTGTTTTGTTTTGAGTAGAGAGTGTCTCAGTGAAAGCCATAAATCTATCTGCTCTGTAACGCGAAAGGACAACCTGTAAATGACGATTTAGCCTATTAAGTTCTGCTCTAACGTTGGGGTATCTGTTTCTCTGCCATAAACGACGACATCGGCGCTTAGCAACTATCATTCGACGGATGTAAAAAGGAACGTTAGGTATCTGTTTAAATTCCATGTTCTCTCCTTCGCAACTGTCCCAAGCTGCGCTTTGTAGATTCTTTGTGAAGATTTCCACTCCACGCTCGATTTCACTGGGGG
Organism: Catonia carolina; assembly: GCA_035578175.1. Taxonomy (NCBI): domain Eukaryota; kingdom Metazoa; phylum Arthropoda; class Insecta; order Hemiptera; family Achilidae; genus Catonia; species Catonia carolina. The sequence continues at coordinate 396,246,323 of JAQMRL010000001.1, forward strand.
TTTTGAGACAAATTCCCAGGTTTGTTGTTTCTAACAATATACGTTGGTACTTATTCCAGTCTATTTTACCAGATGTTAGGGAATGCCTGTACTTCAACTTGGTTGGTTTAGAGTTTAACGTAATTATTACGGGTGTATGATCAGATGATAGATCAGGAAGAGTTTCAAGTTCGTAGTAGGGTAAGAATTTAGACGATACAAAGAAATCTAGAATATCTGGGAGGCAACGATTATTGTGGGGATAGTAAGTGGGTTCTGCAGGGGCATAGTAAAAATATTTTTCGTGAGTTAAAACATCATATAAAGTTTTTCCCCGCGGGTTTGTAACTCGGCATCCAAACTGTTGATGTTTTTAATTAAAGTCACCACCTGCGATGAAATTTTTCCCTAGATAATTGAAGAAATGTGTAAATTGTTCTCGCGAGATATTATGATTAGGCGGGCAGTACACAGAAGAAAGGGTAAGGGAATGAGTGATTAAAGATACTTCTATCGTGGTAGCCTGAATGTACGATTTTCTGTACGGAGGGAACGAATTATGACTAATACTTTTCCGAACAAAAATAGCCGACCCTGCGTGGCTAGTTCCATCTGGATGTGTACTTCGATATAGTGTGTATCCAGTGATATGGCAGTGTGTTGTGTCCTTAAAGTGTGTCTCTGTAATAAGTGCAATGTCTACCCGATTGTCATGTAAAAATTTTTTTGAGTTCGTGAACATGACGTACAAGACCTGCTGAGTTCCAGAGAGCAACGACGAGGGACCTACTGGTTTCAGCCATTGATATGACTTAGCAACTTGTTAACGACCATATTAAGCGTAGTAATGAGAGGTGTCAAAAGGTCCTGAAAGCGTGTACAAAAGGTGTTAAGAGTGGCTGTAAAATGATCATAAGGATTCTGAGTCGTTAAGGGATCTGTTGATGAAAGAGTTGAGAATGTTATGGAAGACTGAGACTGCTGAGAGGGCTGGAATAACTGAGATGACCGAGTATGAGATGGCTGCTGCCGAAGGGAAGAAGCAGCCATCTGAGCGTATGACCGTGAATTCAGTCTCGGGTCACGAGAAAGGGGGACGGTGTTAGTATGAGTCGACTGTGTATGATGTGACTTTACCGAGGTACTTACGGGGACTGTAACAGTGACTGGAGGCTCCAACATTACATGAGATTTATTACCAGAATATTTAACAAAATTACCATTTCTTTTGTCTCTCAGTTCTTTATATGTTTGACATCCTTTGTACGTGGACGAATGATTGCCTTTGCAAAGAAGGCAGACTCGGGGTTCATTGGCATCTCTTGGACAGTCAGCTGTTGGATGAGAGTTGCTGCAGCGTGCACATCTGAACGGATGGTTACAGTACGAGCGGGTGTGTCCAAATCGTAGACATCTTTTGCACTGAACTACGTCACTTTTCTTTTTTGGCTCTTCAACCTTAATGCGTGTGCTTAACAAGGATTTAACATCAAATATTTTTTCGTTATCTTTGTCAGGCTCAAGATCAACGAAAAATAATGGCAAGGGCACTCTTGTGCCAGCCTGTAAAACATTGACAACGTTTCTTACCTTAAAAGAGAGATGTTCCAGCGATTCCTTGATGTCACACGGATCGATACTAGGATGCAAATGGCGTATCACGACTCTGTATGCTTTTTCGTGGGGTAGCTGATATGAATGAAAATTGCGTCCTAATTCTCTCAATCGGTGTACAAGAGTACGGTGTGTTTCAGATGTTTTTGGGTAAATCGTCACCCCGTCGTTGTTGGTCGCTTGAAAATCAAAGTCGCCAGTTACTGTACTCTTCAACTGAGATATTAAGTTTTTGTAGTCGCGCAGTTCTACGTTTTTTAAATAAATTGGTGGAGGCTTGCAAGAGTCTTCTTGTAACGTTTCTAAAGGTCCGTATTTATTTGTTGTTGGGACTCGAAACTTAGAAGGAGGCAATTCCGAGTCAGCGGAACTTTTTTCCATATCCAACGGACGTTTTTTACTAGACATCACCTTAGTCCATGCCATTTTCTGCGTACCAGTTGTCTCAGGTGCGACATCCAGGTGAGCGTTGATCACCTTCAAGTTCTCTTCGTGATTGAAGAGATTGTCCATAACTCCCTGCTCCATAGTCAATGGAAACAGGGAGGATTATTATACATATAACAATAGTTTATAAAAAATACTTACAGAAAATCAATGTAAACAGAAACACTAACATAACCTCATACATGTGCACAATTTCCGTGTCTGATATTAATTTATCTTCACCCTATTTTAAAATAAATTTAGCTTTCCCAATAAGAATAAAGTCTTTTTTTCTTGTGAAATTAATTTTCGATGGTTTCTCACAGAAAATCAGAAAGAAATTTATGAATGTTATTTACTATATAAATATCACTGCATTAGTATTTTTAAGATCAGCTGTTTCTCCATTTAAAACAAACAAAAAGTTAAAAATGTTATTTCTATTATTTTGTAAAAGTTAAAATTCGATGAGGATATCAATAAAGAATATATAATTTGCGATATGAAGATTTAAATTGGTGTATTTATTACAACTTATCAAAAAAATGATTGAAATATCTAATACATTTTTACAAAACTTTCTGTTGTCTTAAATTCTGTTGTTAGAAAATGTTTAGATTCCTTAATAAATTGTAATGTAATATTCAGTAGATATGCCTTTTCATGTTTATAAATCTAGGTTCGGTGCATTATAATAAATAATAGAAATATTTAGGCAGTAAGACAGCAAATGAGAACTCTTTATTTTAAGTTAACGAGACCGGAATTCTTCCCTGTTATTAACAGAACACTGACTTCATTATATACTTTACTATTACATACAGCCTAAAGAATGTTTCAAAAGATTTTGGGTCAAAATTTTGAGGTTCTTTCGCGTTCTTAGATAACATGATATTTTATATTTAAATTAAGATATAATTGAGCCCCTGAAAACTTTTGTGATTATTTAATTTTTTTTTTTTTTTGTTAAAGTTAATTGAGCTGGACTTAATTGCAATTTTTTCTCCCTGGTTTTTCCCTTTTATATTTTTATATGAAAATAAAGTTTATTTGAAAAAACATTTGTGGCATCACTGTTTACTGCAAGCATAAACCATATTTTAAGCGTTGGTTCTACTTTGTAAATATGTAAAGATAAGAACTCATTTCTTATGGTTTAAACCTATGCAATTTGTGGTTTCTTTTTTAATCGCGTTTTTCTCAAAACATGGTATTTTCGATAAAAGACTACTACTACTTTTATCTCAAAAAATACGGAAGATATTGACTTGAAATTTATAGGAGGTTTTTACAGTACTAATATTCAACTACTTATGGAGAAATTTTTTAGTAAATTACTTAAATATGGCAAGGGTAATGGCATCCAGGGGGAAGGATCCTGTCAGAAGTAAAATTGTCATATATAATAAGATTATAGAACAGATATCCCATTTTAACTATCTAGGTTGCGATGTAACTTATTTACAGGGTAAGGAGGTGTATGATAGGATCCACCGATTTCAACACATATGTAGTACTATCCATAGGAACTTGAAAAACATCACAAGTAAAGACACTAGAATGAGATTTTATAAAACGATAGCTGCTCCAACAGTACTTTACGGAAGTGAAACGTGGGTTCTGTCAAGACGGGAAGAGAGCCGATTACAAGCAGCAGAAATGAGATTTCTCCGGCAAAATTATGGCTGTAGTAGAGAGGACCGTTACAGAAACACGGAGATACGACAACATCTTAATATCTTCTCCATAAATGATAAAGTAATGGAGGGCAGGAAGAAGTGGATAGATCACTTAGGTAGAATGAAGGATGAAAGAGTACCCAAGCAGGCACTATGGTACAAGCCAAGGGGTAAAAGGGATCGAGGACGTCCAAGGAAGAGATGGGCAGATGGTGGAGGTTCCGAACAGGCAGCAACGCCTAACCCGTGAAAGGAAGAAAAAGAAAGAGAAGACTTAAATATGGCTGTTTTGTTGATTCTTTTGTTGACTTTGCGTCGGTAATATTGAAAAAACGTTTACGTTGTTAAACGTAATTATTTTACCAAACCGTTTTGTCTAATGTTATATTAGGCCTATATGGCAATAATTTTATTATTATTATTAAATCAGTAATATAAGGCCTACTATTTGTTCTTTTATACTATAAAAAGAAGAAGACGTAATAAAAATAACATCACTCATAAAACGTACAACATTATTAAACATTAATAATAAATGTTACGATAACGGTTTTTTAGTTTGTTTTAGAAATTTAAAAAAAAATTACTAAATTAGTTTTGAAATGTTTGAAAATTGAATTTAAAAATTATAAATAATTTTAAATTAATTGTGTTCAAATATGGTACTTAAATTCTAACATATTGTATAACTGTAAAGTCTCGTAAAAATACAGTTGCTGTTGTCCAGTCAGTTCATCGCATTCGAAAATCCATTCAGTCTTGGTTCTTATGTTGTGCTAAATCGTCTAATTTTTTTATTCTATTAAGTTAAATCCTATGTCGTTATAGATATATCGGTTCTGTATGTACCATGGTATCCTAAGAGCTGTTCGTATAAATTCTGTTTGACAACGTTCTATAATGTCAGTATTGGAATTTTTTGTTGTCCCCCAGAGTTGTATCTCGTACATTCAGGTTTTAAAATTACCTTGTATGAAGTAAATTTTGATTTATTTGATAGTTGTGAGCGCCTTAACCACAGTTAACCAAAACATATTTGTCATTTTGAAGTCCAATTATCTTCGTTTCGTCAAAATGTGCTAAATAATATTAATTATGTTAAAATGTGTAAATAATTTATGAGGTAAAAATTTGGAGACCAATTTTTTTAAGTCTGATAAGAAAAAAACATTAAATCTGAACATCAGTCGAATAGGAATTTCTTTTAAGAAAAAGAGTGATATTTTGCATATACGAAAGGTGTATTATCTAACATACTGCCAGAATTTTTGTGTATTTCTCTCTAGTTTGTTGTTTGAATACAACTTGTATATTTATCATTTATGGAACTGTAGTCCTGGAACGGAATAATAACAGCGTAGAAGCGTATCCAGTATAAGTATATACTCATGACCTGCATATTATAACTTAGGTCTTTAGGTCACAAGTCGCTAAGGTAGTGCGTTTATGCAATTATAATATATAAATTTTATATCTGTGTAAAATATAATGAGTATTTTGCATTTTACTACGTATTTATGCCTTGTGTGCTAAGTTAAGTCAGTATTATGATGTAATATAAAATGGTAAAACTAAACATTAGAAAATTTTAAAAATAATTTTTTTTTTGTTTTTAAAGCCTCGTAGGACTAGATTATGCCCATAACGGGCAGGTGGAGTGTTAAATTAATTGCACTCGATCTGTTCGTTCCAGGGCTACAAAAAAAGTTCTGTTTCTTATCACGTAGTCAGCCAATTATATGACTAAACAATTTAAGAACAGAAGAGGTAGATGTGTAAAAGACACTGGTCAGAGTTATCTCCTCTGAGAGTAATGAATTTCACTATACAGCCAGACCCTGTGGTGAATGTAGTGTAGGTGTCATTTGCAGGGCTGAAAGTGGGTGCTTTTCGGAGGGCCTGACATGCTGAAAAGCATACTCTTTCAACTCAGTGAGGAAGGCAAGTGTAAACCACCTCACTCCTCGTTTTTACTTAGTAAAACCTCTATAAGTTCAAACCACCCTTTTAGCTGTTGACCTAAACAACAACAGGACTACATAACTTCCTTCAAGTTTGAAAAATCTTTAATTTCGCCTTATGGACCTTATCCATTTTCTTCAGGTTTATATTCTTGATTTTCTCCCAACAATTCTTCATTGCGTTAGATCTTCTTTTCCTCTCTTCCGCAGAATACACTGCTTTTGGACGTTTGGTTGGTGTCTTTTGGTGGAGTCTCGTGTTTTTTAGTTTACGATAATTTTGTGTCTTGGTTTTTAACTCTTCAAGTGAAAGCTGAAGTTCTTCTAGGTCTTTTTAAATTTCTTTAGTTGTTATTTAGTACATAAATATAATTTTTATGATAATATTGGTATCCACCTGGTTCGTCTAACTGTAGAGTCGTCGCCAATGTCACTATTTAACAGCCTAATTTCGGACAAGAAATTCCGTGGTTTAAATCCTAGTAAAGGTATACTGATTTTAATAATAGACAATGGTTACCGGTGTACTTTGATGGTTGGGGTTCAATTACCTATACTCGTGCAGGAATGGTCGGCCTGAGCCTGTACAGCTCATTCTTGCTTCATATCATCCTTATCTCATTGGGTCTTGAATTTTTGTGCTATTCTTAATTGAACAGATTGCAACGTACACAAAGTAGAGATTAAAAATAGTGATAGTATATGGGAAAGTGGTCTTGTTGATTGGCCCAATAAACTGGGTTTGTAATAATTTAAAACTTAATAAATATACAGTATAGCACTTATAACTAGCATACTAGGTTAAGTTAATAGAGAATATAACAGAATTTAAGGATTCACAATCCCAACACAGAATTTATTATTGCGTGGCTAACCACAACAACATTTTTTGAACGAAATTCTTCTAGCAGTTAGAAAACACATATCAGAGTGCGTAATACGTACAGGAAATTTAAAAAGTTGTGACAATCTGCATTTGTTAAAAAAAAATATAAAAAAAGATTGATTGATGAAACATTTAACAGTAGTGTAAACAGGAGTTTCTTTCTAAATAGTTTCTTATTCTAAAAATAAATTTTTAAGTTAACAATGAGTTATATTGTGTATTTTTTGGTAAAAACTGTTAAATGATACGCTTAATGAAGCAGACAATTGAGCAATAGTAATTGAAAGGTAATAAATGAAAAGGTAAGTAATGAATTTAACATAGCGTTAATATTTAGGCTCGTCAGTTTTTAGCCTTACTTGTCAGTTTATCCTTATGTTTATATTTACATTTTTTATCTTTGTCAATAATTATTATATTTTATTACTAGTATGTTAAAATACGAATCAGTTCATAAAAGTGCATTCTATAATTTGTTAAAAATAATAATTTTCATAACAAAACAAATATTTACTAAGAAAAACAAGATAATAATTTTAACATAGCGTTAATATTTAGGCTCGTCAGTTTTTAGTCTTACTTGTCAGTTTATCTTTATGTTTATATTTACATTTTTTATCTTTGTCGTAAATTTTCTTTTTGGGGTCTTCCGAATGCGGTTGACAAAAATCATGAGAAACAGTCACTGAGATACCGAATTTGTATCGTAAAAGAAAATTATTAAATTTTTATAGTTTTAATAAATAATATTTGTAACGAAAAGCAATACATATTTTTAAATACTGTACTGTGTTTTTTAATACTCTATTTTCAAGTAATCCTAATAAATAAGTTTACTGTATGTACTATAATATGATCAAAATAACCCAGTATATATTTTCAACTTATGTACCAAGTACTTATCATAAAATGGAAAACTGTCTGCTGGAATCCATTAAATTTACACTGTTAACTCTACAACAAAAAACAAAAATTAATTAGTACAATACCGCAATATTAAATCCTGTGATATTACCTCTGTTAATCAATCAATCTCTGTTAATCAATTAGTTACTTTTGAACAACTGCATTGTAACCTGTAGCAATATTTGAAATATTGGAATACTCTAGACACCGGATTAGTAAATTTAGCTCAATCTGAACTAGACGAGAAGATAAAGTAAAACATACAAAGTGACTGACAATACCAACGAAGCTACTCTAATAATTACTGAGGCAATGAAGGTGGGTTAAAATGCTCTTAAAATTCTTATAAAAGTATTATTTTTTATTTACTACCCGTTTAATTTTTTACTTAAATTTTATCAAATGATCAGTTCCGCTTGTACATAGTTAAAATTATTGTCTTGTTTTTCTTAGAAAATATTTGTTTTGTTATGAAAATTATTATTTTTAACAAATTATAGAATGCACTTTTATGAACTGATTCGTATTTTAATATACTAGAAATAAAATATAATAATTATTGAACTTACTTGCATGCTGCAAGTAACTTGAACAGAACAATAACTGCAATATTGCACAATATTCTGCACGCAATTTTTTGTTAATATGTAGTATTGTTCGCCATTACATAACGCAGAATAATATCGTGGTAGGAAATGTTCAATTTTAAGAATCTTCATGATTTCGTGAACTTTTTTCTGAGTTGGTAGTTAAGGAATTACTCAGTTTATTAGTAGAGAACTTTAAGTTAAGAGGATAATATGAAACAAAAAATCAACAAATTGTTCGTAATTTATTATACTCTTTATTCAAATTTTTCAAAAATGTTAGTGGTGGTGAGTAAATTTTTATCACATTTTAATTGTTTTATTGGTCAGTAAATTGTGGTTTGTGTCTAACCATAGATGTATTTACAGTATAATAGTCTTATAGAGTTGTTTTTTTTTTGGTCCAATTCTCTTGTATATGCATTAAATTTAGTACCATTTATTATTCTCTTTCCGTATTTATATGTTGTACAAAGTAAGGTAAAAATGAAATAATGTTACATGTAATGAAATTAAATGAAACGCAAATTTGAAGTTGAAAAATATAAATTTAATGCTAACAAACAGTTGAAAAAATCAAAAAAATAACAAAGAATATTGTATTACAAAATTATTATATGTTTGATCTTATTAATTAGTGATGACACTATGTTATAAAACGAAGTATTTTAATGAATTATTAATGAATATAATTACGTATTGCAATATCTATTTGAATATTAATATTTACACTATCTATGAGCTCAAATTAATTATTTTTTATAGTTACTACTTCAATTTATCCTCGGAGTCTTGCTCTTGCTTCTTGTCTATCCATTGACCGGGAATAAAATGGGGCCTCGAGTCATTGTTGCAATTGGTTTTGTAGTCTTGAATAATTTTTATTTAAATCTTTTCTTCATTTTTGAAATAATCAAAATTATTTTGTTTGGTTCCATAATTAATTAGATTCTTGATACTTTAATATTTTCCTTTACTTATTTTCTTATTATTTCAAATTATTTAATTGAAGTATATACTATGTTGTTTTCTTACTTTAATTTGAGATATTTGGTTTCTGGAATGAATTTTTTTGAATGTTTTATTTTCTTCTTATAATAATTCATCTTGATATTTTTAATTAAGGCTACTCTTTAGAATATTTAAATTTTAAATTAGAAATTGTTCAATTTTTATTATTATTAATAATTATTTTAAAATTTTTTCTTGAATTTACAACAGTTGATTAATAATAATCAATTGATTATATTATTATAATCAACAGTTGATTAATTTATCAATTAATTGAATAGGTATGTCCATACTCGTGCGCTTTCTTATTCGACTTTCAATTCTACGTGCGATGTCGCACGCGACGTCGCTAGCTGGTTCAACTTTTTAAATAAAATTTCAATAAATAGTAGCTTGGAGCACCTTGGTACGTGAGAAACGACACCCTTCATTCTGATCTTCGTATTCCCTACGTAAAAGACGTTGCACGGCAACTTTACCAAAGTTTCTTTGATAAATTGCAAAATCATCCAAACGACCTTGCTCAACAAATGGCCATTCAAACTTTTCCAAATTTTCGAAATTTTCCAACTTTGTCTTCACCGTCTTTGGTGTAGGGATCTTCTTCGATAACATTCTGTTACCGTTTCCCTATCATTAACTTTATCAACATCACATCTTTTAATTTCTTCACCGTTCGGCTTTCATTTTCATTTCCATCAAGATCATCTCCATCATAGCATGATTACGTCATTCTGGAGAATACACTGCTGGGTGTGACCCCTCCTTCCACGCCTAATAATAATTTTCATCAAATCCACTGGTTGTGCTTTAATGTATAGTATAGTTTTCTAGATTTATAAAATTATAGACAAAAAAAAAGTAGCTTATATCTACTGGAAAGTTCTGGTTCAACGTTCGAAGTTCGGTTTTGTACGATAATAGTCTTTGTGAAAGACTGGTACACCTTATTTGTGCAGTTAAGAAAAATTTTATCACTAATTATGAAGAAAAAAATTATCGTACTTAGGTACCTGATTAACCGGGTCACTAAATGTGTAGAAATAGAGAAATTATCGTCGCGTTCAGTACTAGTACAGGAATTATTTAGGAGGGAAAAATTCAGGTTTTGCTGGTGATTCTACCAAATATATTTCAATAATTATGAAAACATACTTTAGGCACATCATTATAATTTTAGTACACATACATGTTTATTTATAATACAAAGGGTTAATTTTGTGCCCCCGGGATGTGCCACCCGAGGCAATTTCTCCTTTTACCCCCTCCTCAGTTTCGGCTCTGGCTGCGTAATATTAGCTGGCTGCGCATTGATTAGCTAAAATACAGACATGCAATGAGTTTTATGTTAATGAACTTACTGTTTATTACCTTTCAAATTAATTGTATAATTGTATTGTTTAATGATAATACAATTTCTATAATATCGTTATATACTGAAACAAAGAATATTAAGGTCGCCTCCGTGGCAGAGTGGTTAGAGCGCAAGACTCTGCGGCACACTGCAAAGGGAAGATCTACTGTTCTATTCCCGGCTAGAATGCGTAAATTAAAATCTACTAATTTCTAACCTAAACACACGGTACGCTAATAACCAAAATAGTTAATTAGACGTTCAATAAACTAAAACCCAAATAATATCCTAATACAAATAAATCAGGTTTTAAATATATTATCGCATCATGCGAAGTATTTAATCATTAGTTTTACTTTTTTTTTGATTCGTGGGTGATGGAAAGCAGCATCTACTTTCTGTACATTCAACCCCCTGCACAGCTCCAATTCCTTTGTTGATAAACCCCTAACATTCCACGTTAGAAACGCGAAACGCAGCGTTAGTTCTGGCCTGGTATTAAGTTAAATGACAGTACTTATTTGAATGCACTTTTATTTGCGAATGACGTGTGGATTGTGCAGGAGACAGAAGATGATCTTCATCGGGCAGTCCATGTGTTACACAAACTGTATAAAGATTTTCGCTTAAAATTTCCATTGATAAAACCAAAATATTGGCTTTTAAGGGCAAGTTCGTTCAAAAATAATAATTGATGATAGTACCGGTATGGAGAGAGTATCTTATTTTCGTTATTTAGGGTGTGTTGTGGGATTTCATTCTGATTTGAATATAGAGCAGAAATTGAGCCAATTCTAGAGGATGTGCGGGAATATAGGCAGAACGTTGGGTAATAGAGCGAGAAAGATCACAAAACTTAAGTTCTATAAAGATGTCAGCTCCAGTAATTTTGTACGGAAGTGAGACATGGACAATAACAAAAACCCAAGAGCGGAGAATCTAGACCGCAGAGATCAGATTTCTGCGAAGAACTATCGGGTGTACACGCTTGGAAAGAATAAGGAATGAGGAAATAAGGTCAGAATTGGTATTTAAAAATTGAACGAAAAGATAAAGGATTATCGCCAAAGTTGGAGACAGCACATGGAAAGAATGTTAGATAATATGTTACTTAAGCAGGCGCACTGGTATGCTCCAGAAGGTAAAAAGGATGTCGGTAGATCTAGGAAAAGATGGAGATAGATCAGAACAGATAGATGGTTCGGAACAGGCTGCGGCCTGATCCTTGGTTAGAAGAAGATGAAAAGGAGGGTGATGGAAAGATAATGGTAGTACAATAGTACCTGCACTAGCGCTACTTACTGAAATTATGTAGATTCAGTACTAATATATCTAGCACGATATCTGTCGTAATAACCATATGACTTTACTCACAGTTAGTTCCTAACTCTGCCGATTACATATTTCTCTTGGTTCAGTTATAGCTAAAAATAATATTTGGTTAATTTATATCATTTATGTCTCTTTCAATAAATAAATCTCTTTTATCAAATTTCACCATAATATTAACTAGATTTTTCTAAGATTTAATTCAGGTTTAATTTAAGATTTTATTTAATTTAATTTAATTTAGATTTAATTTTTCTAAGGTTTAAATTTTTTTAATTTAACTTATTTTAATTTTTTATTTCAGCCAGTTGGAAGAAATGCCACAAATACCATCACTTACCCAGCAGGCAGGGATGGTATAAGAAGACAACCATTATTTCCAAAATCGTACCCGTTTCCCTGCCGAAATACAGCATTAGGACGTTCTCCAAAACGTCCGTCAAGTGTCCATCGGTTGCGGCCTGGTGACATCGACGTAGTTGGAGCTATGGGAGATAGTTTGGTAGCTGGTAATGGAGCTTTAGAGGAATATGCACTTGGTACTATTATAGAGTATCGCGGTGTATCTTGGTGCGCAGGTAAAATTTTATTATATTTTTTTAGATATTGTTTGTACTTTGTTTTATGCACATATGAAGTTATTTTACCATAATAGGACTATGCTTTAACAAAGTATTCCCTCTATACATATTTAACAGTAAGTTACAGTCACTGAAATACATTATTACACAGGAGGCTATACAACTACAAGCGATATGCATAATTTAATTAGATAAATGTAACTGATGCACAAGTATGCACGAGTGTCGGTCACATTGTCAAATTATTGTAAATCTAATTAGGTATCTACATTAACTGATATACAATTATGTAGGAAATGTAGCCTAATGTAATTTAACCATGGCGTTAATTTAGGATATGTATTTAAATGGATTTTAATTTCCTTTCAATCTAATTTAGTATCAAAATAATTGTACATGACAAGTGTTTCAAAGAAATCAAAAACTGAATTGTATATAAACAACAAATTCATACAATAGGTACATAAAAGGATGTAGACCAATATGAGTGTACAATTTTCATTAAAAAGACACAAACACTAAAACCCTCTAAGTAAAATATAAAAAGGACTGATAAATAAACCAATTAACTTTATTATAATACAAAATAATATAAATATGTGTGAAGAATCAAGGTTTAGCTTAATAATAAGGAAGATTTCGTACTAAATTAATGTGAAAAGGAGACCAGACACTTGCAGTGGACACGAAAACTATGAAAACTTGAAAAGGAACTCCAAATAAGAGGGACGAGGCAAATTAAAGTAAAAAAAGCGGTTCTTTTAATGGCAATTAAATGTTTTGAAGGTCAAGTTGGCAACCTTGGGAACACTTTTAATTATCTGTTCGATCATAATTTAATATAAATATAACCTCTTTTATTCATTTCAAAATGTCGGCTCCTTTTAAAACGTGCATGCCGAAAGAGCAACGTTCAATGATAAAAGTTTTGCTACCTGAAGGTGTAAAATCGGCGAATAAATGTCTCAAGAATGTTGAGACAATTTGGGAAAAGTGTTTAAACCGTAGTAACGAGTATTAGCGGGCGATATAGTTTAAAAGGAATAAATTTTATTGATTAAAAAGTTCAAAATTTACACATCAGGTGGCAAAGTGGTTTTGACGGTCTTCTAAAACACACACAAGCATAATTGTTTTGTTACTATTTAGAAGAACAATACCGTGAAACACTTACCGTGAACAATAGCGACTAATCTAACAAGCTCCAATGGGTTGTAATATTCACAAAAAGGCAATAATGTATGGGCGCTTTTTCAAAATATGTGATTCTCTTGTATGACAACGCCCTCACACCGCTCAGGCAACGAGAGAAACGCTTTAAAAGTTGGGTTGGGTGGTATTGCCAAATCCTATTTACAGACCAGATCTCATCTCGTCCGATTTCTAGTTGTTAGGCTCGCTTAAAGACATTTTACGCTGCAAGAAGTTCAAGAACAACGAAGCGATTGAAAAAGAGGCACACGAATGTTTGAAAAAGTAAAATAAAGTCTGCTACGCTGCGGGAAACCGAAAGTTCACGGAACGGCGGGATATAAATGTTGTTTGAAGCTATGTTAAAAAGTATTTTAAAGTACATTGGCATTGAATAAATAAGTTTTTCTCTATATCAGTTTATTTCGATAATTATTGAACGTCTTTCGTATTATATAATTATGCAGTAATAAATAATAATTAACATCAGACATTCTAACCATAATGAAATTCTATTATTACATTTTTATAGACATCGTGATCTACATATAGAAACAATGAACACAATCATTAAAATAATAAACACTCGTTTTCATTCAAAATTAGTTAATCACACGAATACAGACCGTTGAAAAATCGTTCAAAGTTAGTTACACGAATCCAGGATATAACATTGTCGCACCCACACCTACAACAAATCTATATACTGAAGTCACTAGATTACCTTTTGCGTATTGATGGGCTGTGAGGAAGGAAAGTGAAAATTTAAAGTGCTGCCAACCTCAACAGTGAGACACTATTCGTACATTTACCTACAGTGCAGTTTTTACATACATTTTATAAGCTGTGGTTTATTCAGAGAAAATATTTTCTTCAAAAACCTTATAAGAAATTAATGTGACCTGTAATATTGCCTATGGCTTAATTATATGACTAGAAATGTTTAATTAACTTTAATTAACAGCTACCGTATTCAATTGGAACAAATTTTCTAAGAATGAATCTCCTTCTTTACTATCGCTGTCACCGGCGTCTTCACCAACAGTCTCACCAGTTACCCGAATCTACCTAACCGTTTACTTTTTTATCAGGTGTCAACATAACTGTTGATGAAGAATTAACTTCTTCAGTGTCTAACTTCTAGTCCAGTCAACCTGTGTTTTTAGAGGAAACAAGTAGTATAGAGCTAACTTGATTTTATCGATGACTATAGATAAGTATATTTAGATAGTGTATTGCCAAAAGTCCCCACCCTTACCCCCTTGCTTCCCCCTCCCAACAACGTTCTGTTATTAAATTTACATCAAGAGTAAGAATAATAATTTAATTTTTTTCAAAAATACACCGGAATAAATTTTAAAACAAATTGTATTAGAAATAAAATATTTCTCTTTCTTTCTAATGCAATATTTATTTGGAAATTTAGTAAAAAAAGCACGTCAAACATACGAGATACAATAATTTACAAATGCATTTTTAAAAATAATGTACTTAATAAAAAACATTTTTACAAACAACATAAATAAACGTCGGAATCATGGCTTTGTCCTTAAAAAAATAGCGGTAAACTGAGTTATAGTTCGCTGTAAATACCGCACCTTCTTGCAGACGTTCTATTGTTTTTAAGGTCGCGTAAATGCAGTCTATAAAATTATAGTAATAATTAGTTTTATCATCAACAAACAAAGCCGTTTCATGTTATTACAATTGAATTTGTATTTAACTATAAGGGTAGCAAATTCTAACTATGTTTATTTTATTAACATAATTTATCTACAATATGTTCTTTAAAGAACAATAAATTGATTTGTTTTAAAGGAAAATGAAATGAAAACGTAGTAACGCCCAGAGGCGTTACCTTGCATAAGAAACACCAATTACTGTTCATATAATGTAATGAAGTGGTTTTGATGAATGTAATGAACTAGAAGGCGCTGGTTTTGCAGCTGTCTTCCCTAACAGTACTATTCAAATCTGTTTAAATAATATTTGTTCTGTCTTCTTTTGCGAAGCATTTATGCTATATATATCATAGTTTAAAACTCCCAGCCACAAGAACGGGC
The DNA here is from genome assembly GCA_035578175.1 of Catonia carolina. Classification (NCBI taxonomy): domain Eukaryota; kingdom Metazoa; phylum Arthropoda; class Insecta; order Hemiptera; family Achilidae; genus Catonia; species Catonia carolina. The sequence continues at coordinate 396,261,890 of JAQMRL010000001.1, forward strand.
AAAAATTTTACAATATTTACGGACTCGATGAGTGTGGTTAGTGTCTTGCAGGCTGAAGAGACTAAAGAGCCAATTATGCGACATATATCCAACCTACTTCAATACATTCACAACAGAAATGAAGTACACATTGTGTGGGTTCCATCGCATTGTCGTATACACGGAAATAAGACAGCGGAAACAGCCGCCAAAGAGGCGTCAAACAGATGTTTGAGACGAGAGATGTTTTCTATGACAACTGCACAACCAAATTAAACAACACTGGAACAAATCCTAGTCTCAACATCCTCCAACGAAACTTCACAACATCAGAAAACATATATTTGAAAACCCACAGCCCCACTTAGAGCTTCGAAGGCAGCAAGTACTACGTACACGATTACGCATTGGACACTCTACACTACACACAAACACTTACTGAAGAAAGGTGAAGCACAACATTGTGCACATTGCAAAAGGCCACTTTCAATCAAACACATCGTCACAGACTGCCGAACTACGCATTCCACACGAACACTATTTATAATTAACAATAATTTAGCCCTCAATTTGGTAGACAAAGTAGCGGTTCAAAACACAATAAACTTTTTGAACTTACACAAAATTTCAGATTTGACATAATAATTGTAAAATCATATACGCTATTTTTCATGTGCCATTTTATTTTTTATTTTTATGTTGTCTAAATTTTTATTGACCCTAACTAATTTTCTATTCTGTTTTTTATTGATGACCTTATTGTTTTTGTTTGTATCAGTTATATTATTTTGTGCCTTCTTAGAAAATTGTGTACTACATGTATTTAATGTAACGTGGTCACCATTGACCTTGTAGATGATGCGACCTAAAATAAATAAATAATGTAATGAAGCTAAATTAAAAAAAAACAAAGTTAAGTTAATCATTTAATTTACTAATTAATAAATAAGTCTGCTGTATGTTCCCATATTGTATGTACCACCGTTTCCAGTAAATTTATGGCCAAATATTAATCGTGCAATTTAAGCAGTTTTTCATACACTCTTTAAATTTGTAAATATTATCTTAAAATGTTAAATCAAATAGATATTTGTGAATTTGGTTGTTTGCCATATAAACGGCTCAAAATTTAGAGCTCGGAGAAAATCCGATATAAAATTAAAATAATATAATCTTTGATTCTCTTAACCAATGATTTTTTTTGTACGAATATTAGATATCTAATCTATCGATCTAGCGGGATTATAAACGTATTGCGCAAGGATTACACCTAATTATAAATGGATAGTAACAATAACAACAATAATGATGATACGTAACTGAAATAAAACTGGCACTAATTAATAATTAAAAATAATTTATTTTTAAAATAAAATACTTTACAAAAATAACTATTCCAGAAATATAATTTATTCTATTTTAATGTTATATTTTTATAAATAGAATTATTTACGATGCGGTAGTCAAATGGTATAATGACTCCTACATCTGCTTGATTCGTTAAAATGGTGGGATCTATTACCACCCGGATACAAAAGACGCGATGTGACTTTGACGCGCACATTAGGCGTAACGCTTTGCTCGTTAAGGAATAGGGAAGGTTGGAGGATAGACAGGAACATATATGTGGAATAATACTGCAATTATTATTAGGTGTAACAGTACTTACTCGATTTTGAGTGCGTAGATTTCCCAGGATGCTTCAGTTCGTTAACGTAGTTGTAGAAAACCACTAAATGTTCGACTAGATCTGTACAGATTTCACACAATAGACAAAGGCACGTTAAACATACACATAAAGCACTGTTAACACTCGGATAACTGCAGTTAGGATAGCGGTTTACAAGTTCGAAACGCAAGATAGCACAGGTTACACAAAGTCCGGTAATCGAATGAATGCCATGAATAGTTCGTTACACAAATGTAAGCGCGTTCACAAATAAAGCTTCGTTGCTTGGGGCCGTAATTAATGAATTACCGGCGACATGAAGTCGGTATAACCAACGTGTTAGATGCAGGTGACGCCAGCTCTCGGGGCTGCGAGCGTCCGTCGAAACACAACCGAACCGTAGGCTGGTTTTACTGGAAGTGAAGGAGTGAATCGGGAAGAAGGAAGAATGGCGAAGCGAGCTCGGGAAATTAATCTAATTTTGCTATTGGCGGAGAGAGCGCCACGTGGTCAAGGATCGCACATGCGTGGAACTAATTGAAGAAGTAATCGATGTAGAATCAATATTACGGATATAATTGCGCGGGAAGGAATTGTTCTGGAATATTCGACGGCGCGCGGTATTTGAAACTATTGTAATACTGAACAATTATAATATATTATTTTTGATTTATGTCAATAACACTGTTAGCAAAATATTATTTACTTATACGTTTAAGTCCTTGACGTCATTATCCCTTCATATTTGTAATAAGTACATTTTATAACGGTTCTTAATAATTACATTGAATTTACAAAAGTTAATAAACTTCAAATTTTGGTCAACTTTTTGAAGGCTAAATAAAATAATCAAGCAATATAATATATTATCTAATATCATTTCACAGATCTTATCGATAATAGTAGCCTATCATTTTCTATTAGAATTAGGCCTTATTATGTTGTCCATACCTTACTTCCGTACAGAATAACTGGAGCTACCATAACTGTGTAGAACTTAAGTTTTGTGATCTTTCTCGCTCTGTTACCCAAAGTTCTGTTTATAGTCTCGCATACCTTCAGGAATTGGCTTAACTTAATAAAATATATATAAAATTTTTGCATTTGTGGTAGGTGTGTGTGACAATATTCGATTAACAGTGTTTAATCAAAACGAAAACAGGATATAAAACACATACATCATAAAATACTTCTGGTTGTATAAATATGCAGTTGCAGTTGCTAATAAAGTCAAAAAACATAAATGTTTAATATAAAAAACTTTCTCGTGCGTTTTTGAAATCCGTCCATTTATTTTTAAAGGATAGTATGTGATAGGAGCTGTAGGAAAGAAGAGGGTATAAGCTTTTGAAATGTGGTGTTATAGGAAAATGTTAAAGATTAGGTGGATGGACATAATAAGGAATTTATAGGTTCTTAGACAAGTGGATGAAAGAGAAGTATATGGAAACATCTTACGAGAAGATGGGAAAGCTAGTGAGGCATATTTTAAGATGTCCAGGTATTATTCTATCAATAATGAAGGGTTATAGTTAGGGAGTGAATTGTAGGAAACGGCAAAGTTTACAAACCCTTTAAAACAATGTTAAATTATAAAATAAACTTTATAATTACAAAAAATGTAGGGTGTTACAGGTATGTAAATATGAAACGACTCGGAAGATAAAACAGCTTGGAGAATAGCATAAACCAGTCGAGAGACTTATGACAAAAATGAGCGTACAATACAAATTTTTAGTAGATGACGGTGGTACATGAATAATTTAACTGATTTTGAAGATTATTATTGAAAAGTAAGCTAATATTTTGAGCTTTTTTAACTGCATTATATTACATTTTAAAGAAAAAAAAACATTTACTTACCGAAACAAAGACGTCAGATAACTCACTAAAAGGTGGAAGCCTTAAAACTTTAATCGCATATAAAATTTAATTTACTTATTAAAATTTAATTTACGATTAGTTCAAAAATTAATGACTAAAAATTGAACTGTTTAATACACAGATAAAAGTATTAATTTTTAAACACAAAACAAGAGTTTAAAAATTGAATGTTGTAAAAAATAAGGTCTCCAAATCAAATTTGAGCAAATAAATTAGTATGGCCTTTTTGTGTAAGGTTATTTATATTTATCACACGATAATTTCACAAGGCAATTAAAGCGTAACTGTAATGGAACTTCGTACACATTTTATGGTCTCTAAGGTAATGCAACCAATTATTTTTTTTTATTATTTACTCCAACATCACAGGGTACTTAAAATGATAATAAACCAGTTGTCCTGTAGCATTGAACCCCTGCAATTAGGACTTTTATAAAAAATTAATTTTGATTAAAAACATTTAAAAAACGATACTGTCAAATTAACCACCTGAAAGAACTTTTTAGTATCATTCAACATAAAAAAACAAAGAAGAAATTTAGTAATAACTAATAAACAAGACGATAATTTATTGTTTTCGGCAAAATTTATTTATAAACTAATTCAATTCTGATGAAAATATTTTAAAAAAGGATTTTTAACCAAGTAAAAGGAATTTTAGTTTGTTATTTTTTAATCTTCATTGTAACTAGTAGGTTTTTAATTAATAATGTAATAAATTAAATTAATATTATATTTCCTTGAACTTAACCGATTGTAAATTTTCAAACAAAGAAATTATTAGTTATCTCAAGAACAGAAGAATTTTAGCGAAATGTATCAGTCAATTTATTCTATAGAATAACAGGTAGTGAAGCATATAAAAAATACTGAAAAATTCATCCAACTTCTTTGGTTACAGTTTTCTTCAGTTTAACCTAAAACCTGATTTTCTCTAAAAAAAAAACAAATACTTGGATATATTAGCTATTGTGGAATTTATAATTTTTTGTTTAAAGAAAAAAAAATTAAAACAAAACAAACTTATAATCTGGCAACCAGCAAAATGACTTCCCCATCATGTCTGATTTTGGTCTCCAATGTTTCTTGTGGATGTAATTTCTCATTAGAAAACATAAGTCTACGATTTCAGTTTAAAATATTAAGATATAATGAGGGAAGCGCCAAACACATTCCAGTGGATGACTACTGCCTGCACATTAATTTACTAATTTTTCTTGAATAATAGTTATAACACTATTCGTAAAAATAATTTTAAATCTTATAAAAACATGTTTTCGTGTAAAATCTGTATGAAGCTGTTCACTCTTCATAACAACTTAGGCTAATAAAGGTAAATAAAACGCAGTGAAGTAACTTGCTTCAAGGAATAAATAAACCAGATAATTAGCAGATAGTCTATTGGTATTCTAAAATAAGAAAAAGTGAATAATTATTTTGGATTAAATACAATAATTTGTTTCTTATAGGTGGACAAGGAACATGGAGAGAATATTTGACATTACCAAATATTTTAAAAGAATTTAATCCCGGTTTAGCAGGCTATTCAGTTGGAAAAGGAGAATTTTTGGCACCAAACTCTCACATGAACGTAGCTATACCAGTTTCTGCAGATTATGATGCCTTACGGCAAGCTAAGATGCTGGTCAGAAAAATGAGAAAAGATAAACATGTAAACTTTTATGATGACTGGAAGGTAGGTATGACGAATCTCCGTGTATTACAGAATAAACTTTTTCTTTATTTATGTTAACTTGGCTGATGTCTGAAATATAACGAATATTTGTTGGATAATTTGTTTTGTCTATAAAGTTTTATTTAAAATTCTCTTATCTATGTATTGTTCTTTGTTGAATATATCGTCAATGTTAATATTTAATAAAATAATCTTACGAATAAAATTATTTTAGAAAGAAAACAATAGTTTAATTTTAGTGCGTTTGAAAAACAATTGGATTTATTGGGTTCAATAGTGGTACTCAGTTGATTGATGACAATGTCAATGTGCCTCGTTATCCCAGTTTCCAGTTGATTTTAAAAGCTGTTGACCCGATGAGGATCTCGTAAACAAATTTACGCAGAATTAGGTATCAGATCTGTTATAATGTGACAGAACTGTGGCATAAGTAGACTTCTATTGATCTACTAATACAAAAGTCTAACAATATAAATAGAAAACCCATTACTTCATCAGTATTACTAAAATGATCTTTGAGTAGCTAATGTAAATTTTCAATCTCTGGTTCAAAAAGCCAATCTTGCTTCAAAAAGTTAACTAACTCAGGGTGGATAACCGACTTAGTATAACTCGTGCAAACTAAATTAGCGCATATTCGAAAGTACACACTGTTCTAAATAAAGTATCTACCAATATCAAGTAACTACAGTATACAATGTGATATCCAGTTACCATCACTTCATTGGTTTTCCCTTCTGAATTTCAAGTACTTCAAACAAAAGTCAACGAACAAACAACCTTGGATGTTTTAACAATGTAACACCGATATCAAATAGAAGCAAACTTAGTTATATGTAGATTACTGTAAATTTATCTAAGCCATTCTAAAAACTTCACGTTTAGCATCTAATCATTCGTTTTATTTTAGAAAAAAATTACATAAGGTCTTGGCGGATAGATTTGTCATGAATATTATTATATTTCATTCAAGATAAGAAGGCTACATTTATTTGGATTGCTTAAGAAGGAGCAACGCTAAAATTGAAAGTAAACTGTTTTCAAAAAATCCTAAAATTCGCAGTCATGTTGACCTACAAGTAAATAGCCCATACAGGATTCACTACCAATAGTGTATTGGTAGAAACAAGTTTATTTTTATTCTCCATTCTTAATTTTTTCTTTATAATATTATTATTATTTTTTAATTCCTAATATGTGTACGTTGCAATCTGTTCAATTTAAGAACAATAAGCAACCCCATGACCCAATGAAATGAGGTTGTACAGAGCCAGGTCGACCATTCCTGAGAGATTATGGTTAATTGTATCCCAACCATCAAAGTACACCAGTAACCACTGTCTAGTATTCAAATCCGTATAAAAGTAATTATCTTTACTAGGATTTGAACTAAAAGCCAGGGTGATTTCTTTGAAATATTCTGTTAAAGAGCTGACTTGCGGCTAAGACTTAACCTGTAGACCAACCCGATGGGTCAGTACTATTAATTAAAAAAAAAATTAAATGGCACGTAAATAGTTTAACAGTTGAATAGATGTATTATTAAAAAAAAATTTAATTGACTTTATTATTTTCAGTTAGTGACAATATTTTTTGGAGCAAATGATCTTTGTTCTGGTCAATGTTTTGATAATGTAAAAGCGTCGGCCACATCACACAGTTTAAAATTACAGACCGCTTTAGATTATCTTCAAGAACATCTACCGAGAACTTTTGTAAATTTAATACCAGTACTTGGTAAGTGTTTATTGTAGATAATAAAATATAATTTAATTTGAACAGTTTCAGTTACACAATATTTCTTCTTTTTGTTTCTTTACAGTTACATCAACATCTTAGACATTAGCGACTACTTTGGGTTAAGGAACAGTGGATTTGATTATGTAATAATTTTCAAGACCCTAGTTGGTATTAGAAGCCGGGACCTCCATTTTACAGCGTAGCGCACTAACCGCTGAGCCTCAGAGAGGGAGAATTAGATATTTTGTTTTATAACGGTTTTCTTTATCTATATAGGAAAGCCCTCACTCACTCACTCACTCATCCCTAATAATCCTACTTACACAATAGCTAGAAAACTGAAATAGCTAGAAACTGATGTGGAGGTAATATTCCCTTTAAGGTAAATAGAAAAGTTAAACAAATGAAATGCATTCCACCGTTAAGGGGTTGAAAAGGGTGTTCAAATCTTAAACCGATAAATTCCGTTTACTAAGTTCCGGACAAGCTAAGTGGCTGAAAATCGGTTAGGATGTAACTTATAGTTTAACTACAAAAATTACCCTTTAGCAATTCAAAAATGAACCCCTAAGAAGATTAAAATGTTATTTAACCCTTAAATCAATATGTTTTGTTTAATTAGTTCCAGACGAGTTAGATCGCTGTATTTCAATGACGTTATTTATTGTACAACTAAAAAATGACCATATGACAATTTAAAAAATATACTAATTAATTGGGTTAAAAAGGGTGCCCAAATTTTAAACCAATATTTTTTCTTTACTATGTTCCGGATGACTTAGATGGCTGAACTTGGTGGAAATGTTACTTATAGTGACGTAAAAAAAATATACCTTGAAGATTTAAAAAATGTACCCGTAAGAGGTTGAAAATGTTGTTAACCCTAAAACAATACATACTTTTTGTTTATTTAGTTATGGACGAGATAGATGGCTACAACTTGGCGGAGTTGTTACCGATAGTGCACTGAAAAAAATACTCCTCAAAATTTACCCCTTAGGGGTTAAAAAGGGCATTCAACCTTTATACCCTTAAATATTTATAAGTTTCAAACTAATAAGGTATATTATTATATATAAAATGTTTTAAATCTTATTTTTTATTTCTTCATAACCCTAATTTAAAAATTACTGATATAAAACAAAATTATACCAGGGCGAAGCTGGATTGGGCAGCTAGTAAATTAATTAAATTAAATACGTGAATATTTTAAAATGAATTTTGTACAAAATACAATTTTAATTTTCCAAAAATTTCTCTCACAATTATTTTGATATCCTATTTAAGCAAAACTCATTCATTTACAAACGGAATATCCGTACTTTGATGTGACAAATATCAAAGTAAACGCACAGTAATAACGTCAACAATAATTACTTCATTGTAAAGGTAATTAAAATCACAATATTCTACAATACGTTACAAACGGACGTGCCTATAATTTCTAATTTTAAAGGTGTTTAATTAATTATGAATTAATTTAACATAGAGGCATTAATATTAAATTTGAAGTTAATGAACTTCATTCATTAAAATTAAATTACCCCTTAAGTAGGCGCGCTCTAATCTATAACGTAAGTAGGCGCGTGGGGGTTTACTTGACCCCCATCGTAAATGTGTAATTAGATGAACTTAACATTTTTTTAAACAATAGTTCTCTCGTATAATTGTATATCAGTCTTTACATATCAGTATATAATTGTATTTGTTATAATAAATTTGTCTAAATTTAAAAGAAATTAATAAACCAAAAATTTTTTTATATGAACATGTTTTTTTCTAAAATGATAGCATGACATTACATAAACAAACATTTTGTAATACATATTATGTTTTATCGTGTACTGTTTATATTCTTTTTTATTTTTCAATCGAGTTTATTTTTATTTATGCGTGGTTTTTGCATTTTTACCTCATGAATCGGTCCAGGAAAACGACAAACGAGGTTCACAGACCGAGTTCTTAAGGCACTTAGAGCTGGTTCTCTCCTCCAACGTGTTTTGTCTTTTCCAAAAAAATTGATTAGTACTTTCTTCTTCCGAATCAATTTCGAATACAGAAACTAAATCATGATTAGAACCGCTAACGTGATCTTCATCATAGTCTGATTCGTCGCATTCCTTTTCTAATTCAGATGAAATTTCTTCAAAAAGAAGTTGCCGAATTCGTTCGCCTTTTTGTTCATCAGAAATTTGTGACATTTTTTAATTTGTAACTTAACAAAGTTAAGTTAAGTTAAGTTTGTAACTAAGTAAGTTTTGTAACTTTTCAATTGTGTAATTTTCAATTTGTACCTCTGTGTAGATTAGTTACAAAAGAAAAAAATGAAACGCGTAGCATAAAAAATGTTCCAATACTCGAAAAATATTCCACGAATTAACTTGATTGAAATTATGTACAATCTAACAAACTTTAATGAACAGAACACAAAACAACGGTAAATGACACCCACATAGAAAGACTCAACTGAAATTGAAACTTAATTGTCTGACAATATTTTGTAGCGTTAGTAGGCGCGTGGGGGACGAGTGAACCCCGTCACTATAAATTGATTGTAGTCAAAACAAACCTGTTTTATAAACTTTTAATTCTAACACAGAGTTATCAGTACAGTTGCAGGAAGGTACTAAGAGAACGCAAGTTAACTAATATTATCGGAATATATATCCTAATATTGTCGGAAAATGAAAAACTATATACACGGAGGTCACCTAAACCCCACGCGCCTACTTAACGGTTAAGTGACTTTACTGTATATTTCAAGAATTGATGCATGCTTGAAATTTACTAAATATGGGGATAGTTTACACTATATTCATTGAATGCTGAAAGTAAGTAGTTCACGGGAACAACTATTTTAGCTTGCGACTTTGGCACTGTTCACCTAATCAAATGACTGTCAGCGTACGTGTGCATTTGCATTTCTATCATCTTTGGTTAATTGAACTTTAGTAGATTGGAAGGAGAAAAATATAATACTTTGTGTACTTTTAAAAATGTGTAAAAATATTTTCCAAATTTTGACGGAAAAATTATTGATCTTTTTTTGAGTATCATTGATGAGATTAGGGTCTACTACGGCTAGATTTTTGTATAATATTTCAAATTACAATCTGTTTTAGCGATATTTCTAAACAGAAAATATATAAATTAAAAAAATAATTCGCAATAACATATTTAGTCTAATTACTTTTATATTTGTCTATCCCGCTGATTGTTTCAGTAGATTCTCAAATTACGGTTGTATTGTTTGAGATAATGAGTTCAGTAAATAAGTCTTTTTTTAGTTTATTTAAAGTCGCATCAACTGCTTGATCAGTGGGTTCCGACTTGAGAAAATTTCCAGACCATAAACAGAAATCAAACCCGGGATCTCCACATTTAGGCTACCGCGCAAACCACTACCCTACGGAGGCGCCTAGATAAACTTTTATACTATTACGGGATATATAAACAATATTAAACTACAGTCTATAAAAATATAAAACTTTTTAACAAGTGATAACTTTCAACTTTTGATAAATACGTTATATCGTCCTGGACGATCAGATCTTTGTTTTTACGAATGAATTATAAAATCTTTCTTTAAATAATTAATAAACTCGCCCCAACATAAATGGGAAATGAATAACAGTTTCAGAACTTCAAAACTTAAATCAATGTGATCCCAGATTTTGAATGATTACAAATGAATAACAATTATACAGGATGGGTATTAAAAAATAACCAAAAAGTTATAACAATAGAACAGGAAACATCATCGTTCCTTCTAAAATACGAAAGAAAAAGAACATTTCTGTTCGGGTCATTTATTGTTTGGTCGAGTTTAAAACTAAATAAAAAAGTTTTGCAGTATTGTTATTTGTGAACAAAATCCTGTTCTAATGTACGCTACAATGAATTATATTGTATACATTATTCTTGTAATTATTTATTGTAATTGAATTTAAAAAAAGTCTTCGGTTAGATTAGTAATTTACTGTATTATTTAACTAGTGAAAAACGAATATAGCCTAACCAGTATTGATCACTTTAATCGATTAATTCCAAAAGGAAATCAAGTTTTTCTTACAGAAGTTAACAAATCAGAACCTACAAAATTAATTACTTATATGTAAGCACTTAACTAGCTACGCAATGATTTTACTTAAACTGAAAATGGCTAAAGAACATAATCATGGCTTTATTAAAACTATATACTTTGAAAAAATCTGTCCATAAAGTAAAAATACAATGGTACTGAATATTATAAATGATTTGGGATAAGCAAAAATTTAGCGGCGGTTTTTAACGGTTAAAAAAATCGTACGACACTGAACAATAAATACGTGTCGCATAAATAGTTTAAAGAAATTAGAAAAATTTAAATAACTTTTTTTAATTTTTTTTGTGAGGGGTTTTGTGAAAAGGTACCTCTTGTCGGAAAATTAATATTTTGTTTAGCCTACATAAATAAAATAAGTTGTTAGCAATGAAATATCTATTTTCGGTTTTTTGAAAATTATTATTTATTACTTTGTCTTGTAATTTACATGTAGTAACTCCTATGGATGACTAAGAAAAAATAATATCTATTCCAAAACATGAGAATATGTTGTAAAGATGAATACAAACACGTCGTGTTCTAAAGTAGAACCTGAACTAGTTCCTTAAGCTGGGGTCAAACTGGGTAACCTGGCCTGATCCCTTACTACTGAACCCTGTTGTAGAACCACATAAGAAAAGACAAAAACACTCTATTTAAAAGAAATTTAGCAAAAAACTTTTAGGATCTTTAAGAACTTTTAGGATCTTTAAGAACTTTCTGTGTGGAGTTAGAGCTGGTCTCCCATCAGGCGCTTCCCCGGGTGGTGGATAGGGGAATGGTCACCAGATATGGTGGTTACCGTAGAAGACGGGGCGAACCAAACACCAGCAAAACCGAGTGATTTCCGGTATAAGTAATCCCCCACTTACTGGCCAACGGCTCTTGGCGGATGAGCTGGTAGGTGGTAGGGCACTCCTTTGTCCTGGAGTTGAAAAATTGGCTCCAAAGGCGGATGAACCAGTAAATGGTCAACGGCGTAAGAATGTGGTAAGTAACGGGAACCCACCACATTAAAGACTCATTAGAGTTTCTCTAGTAAAGCAATCATGGCAGAATTCAGAACTAAATTATATTCCGGAGTTTCAAGCCCTCCAATCGGGTCTCCGGGGAGGGCAGCTTAGAGTGTTGCCAGGAAGAATGTTTTGTTGCGGGAGGACGTGAGGATTGGTACATGGAATGTGAATAGTATGTATGATGAGGGAAAAGCCTTTAATGTTGCCAAGGAAATGGGGAGATTGGACATCAAAATCATGGGGATCAGTGAGACACGATGGTCAGGCAGTGGACAGAGGGGAGTTTTGGATAAAACAATATATTTCTCTGGGAATGATAATGCTGGACATTATCAAGGAGTGGCCATCATGGTTGATGGATCTGTGAAACAAACAGTGAAGAATTTTGTGCCTCTCTCTTCAAGAGTGATGTTGCTCCAGTTGGAGGCCTATTGTGGAACCCTCAACCTCATTCAGGTGTATGCTCCGACGGCGGAGAAAGAGGATGAAGAAGTGGAGGCCTTCTATAAAGATGTGGAACAGGTTCTGAAACTAACAAGAGGCAGAGACATTACAATAGTCATGGGAGATCTAAATGCAAAGATTGGACAGGGTGAGAAAGATGAGTGGGTGGGGGAGTATGGTCTTGGTGAGCGCAATGACAGGTGAACGCCTCCACCAATTCTGCCAAGAAAACTCAATGGTGATTACCAATACTCTTTTTGAACATCCAAAGCGCCGAAGGTATACATGGAAATCACCACAGGACGGCCCACGAGGTATAGTCAGAAATCAAAGAGACTACATTATGATCAAGCAAAGGTATAGAAACTCGGTGAGAAATTGCAAAACCTACCCTGGAGCGGATGTGGACTCTGACCACAATCTGCTGATGGCAACAGTGAGGGTGAGGCTGAAAAGATTGAAGAAGCGCCAGCATGATTCCATGATTGACACAAAGCATTTGAGAGATGTCAAGTTGAGGGGAATGGTCTATCAAAAAGTAAATGAGAATTTGACAAGGATGAGAGAGGACAATGGAATTGAGAGAGAGCCTGAGTTTTTGTGGGAAAGCTTCAAATCGGCAGTGCTGGAACCATGTCAGGAGTACTTAAAGCCAAAGAAACAAGTGAAGCGACAGGACTGGATGACTGACGAAATACTCAGGCTCATGGAGGAGAGAAGGCTGATGAAGTCGAAGGATCAGAACAAGTATCGTGAGCTGAGAAGAAGAATAAGATGGGAATGTCGTCGGGCTAGAGAAGTGTGGGTGAGAGAGAGATGTGAGGAGGTTGAGGAACTGCAGAAACGACAGGATCTGCACAATCTCCACAAGAAGATCAAGGAGTTTAACGGTACAGGAAGGCAACAGAAAGCATATATACTAACGGATAAGGATGGACACATTGTGACGGACATGGCAGATCAGTTGCGACTTTGGGAAGATTATATAAGAGTTTTGTTTGAGGATGAAAGAGAGGAGACTATGGGCGAGAGAGAGGAAGAGGAGACTGGCCCACCAATTCTGAGAGTAGAGGTGCAGCGAGCAATTTATTCATCAAAAAATGGTAAAGCACTGGGTCCAGATCAGATTCCCGCAGATGTACTCAAGTTGATTGAGGAGGAACACCTTGACACAATCACAGCTTTGTTCAACAAAATATATTGCACGGGAATAATACCGACTGAGTGGCTCAAGTCAACCTTTGTTACTATCCCAAAAAAGCAAAATGCGAAAAAATGTGATGAGTACAGAACAATCAGCTTGATGAGTCACACACTGAAGATCTTTTTGAAAATTATACATCAAAGAACATTTTGAAAGCTGGAAGAAGATATCTCAGACACACAGTTTGGTTTCAGAAATGGATTCAGTACGCGAGATGCGCTGTTTGCTTACAATGTCCTCATGCAGCGTTGTATGGATGTTAACCAGGACATATATGCATGTTTTATTGATTATAATTAAGCATTTTATAAAGTCAGGCACAACCAACTGATAGAAGTGTTGAAACGTAAAAATATTGACTCGAGAGATATCCGAATAATTGTCAACCTGTACTTCAACCAGACAGCAACTGTTCGCGTGCAGGATGCCTTTACTAACCCAGTGGACATCAAACGGGGTGTTAGGCAGGGCTGTGTGTTCCCTCCACTTCTCTTCAACATTTATTCTGAAGAAGTTTTCAGACAAGCCTTTGACACGGAGGTTGGAGGAGTTCGGGTGAATGGCATACGTCTCAACAACTTACGTTATGCAGATGATACCGTCTTGCTGGCTGAAACAATGCAGGATCTCCAGGAACTCCTGAATAAGGTTGTTGAAGCCAGCCAACATTTTGGTCTCACCCTCAACACAAGGAAGACAAAGTGCATGGTCATCACCAAGAATGTGGTCCCACATGACGAACACCTGTAAGTGGAGGGAGAGCAGTTGGAAAGAGTTATGAAGTACAGCTATCTTGGTATGACGGTGAACAGTAACCTTGATTACTCTACTGAGATCAAAATCCGCATAGAGAGAGCCCGGGCCGCATTTGTGAAAATGAAGAGGATGCTGTGCAACCACAATCTGAGTCTGGACTTGAGAATTCGTGTGCTGAGGTGTTACATCTTTCCGGTGCTGTACTATGGTGCAGAGGCCTGGACTACCAATAGGCAATGTGAACGAAGACTTGAGGCCTTTGAGATGTGGGTTTACAGAAGGATGCACAAAATATCTTGGACAGAGAGAGTCACAAACATGGAAGTCCTAAGGAGGATGCAGAAGGGAATGGAAGTGATGATCGAAATCAAGAAGAGAAAGCTGGTGTACCTCGGCCATGTCTTGAGAGGTCCAAAATATGAAATCCTTCATCTTGTCATCCAGGGAAAGATTATGGGCAAACGATCGGTTGGAAGAAGAAGAACCTCCTGGCTACGGAACCTGCGAGAGTGGTTTAATTTGTCATCCATCGACCTATTTAGAGCTACAGTTTCCAAGGTCAGGATTGCCATGATGCTAGCACACCTTCGTAATGGAGATGCTACATGAAGAAGAAGAGTGTAAAATGGCAAAATATAAAAAAGTACCATACAAAAAATGTCACTAAATGGTTCATTTTTATGTGAAATATTATGTTTCTTAAATACGTAAAATCGAAATAGTGTGGTATTGAAACACATTTTAATGCGTTTACCTGAAACACTCAATCGAAAATATTTAAGCTGATGTAATGTACGTAACTTTGGAGATCAAAATTTAAATGTTGTTCTGAATTAATTGCTAAATCTGAAAATGTTAACTCAAAATCTAAAAACTTCGACAATAGGTCTCTTTTCGAATTCCGCCTCACATATACCAAAGAATGTTCACACTACCACATTATCAGCTGATTATTTGGTGCTGTTTACAGATTCTTAAGTCATTGTTTATATTTAGTATATCTGCGAAGCGCTGTAATCCCCTTACGTAGAGAAGAAAAAGGTTGCAGGTTTTAGGGGTATTGATATTCTCAGAAGCAAAGTAGTTTTGAATGACAGAACCTTAAAACAGGTGCATTCGACTGTTCACATGGAATTCGATGTTTCTTAGAGTCAATTACGAGATACATAAATCAAACTAGGGTAGTATGAAAGGCTTATTACAATTGAGAAAAAACTGGCTGGTAAAGTGCAGAAGGAGACCGGTTTAAAGTGGTGTCACAATATAGTGCTCCCTGTCTTAATATATAGTTTAGAGCCTTGACCTTTAATCGCTCAACAGATATCAAGAATAGATGCTACTGGAATGAAATTGTTAAGATCTTTAGCAGGGTATCGATCTAAAACAGGTGTTTATTTACAACTGGATAACGTGTAATTGGACGACTTAGGAAGATATGGGCTTATAGATATTTTAACGTTAGATATTATAACTTCTTTAAGAAATAGCAGATAACTAAGTTAGAAATTGGAACAAGCCAGGAGGCCTTAACTGTATTGCTTAGGATAATGATGGAGTTTAGAATAATTCAACAGCTTCCACGAAAAAGAAAAGCAGAACATCGGATAGACAGACAAAATGAGAAAAGCCAACAGTTAAAGATATTAGGTAGTGTGAGTTGCAAAAAGAGTTTCCAGAAATTCCTAATGTTACGTTATTTAGTCTAAATGACCACGAAATGATGATTCTGAACGAGAAAAAACCAGGACTTAAAGTACCTATTAAAAGATTTTATTTTATTTGAAGTAGATTGTTATAATGTTAGACTGTTTTAATTGTTTTGAATAGACAATCGGTTCATCAATAAAGTACTGTAGGGTATATTTATTAACTTAAATCACTTATTTGAATATTTCTGTAACGTGTAATTCCTTGGGGACTTGATGTGATTGAGATAAAAGCAGAATGACTCACTGCTTTGAGTAAAATCTCTAATTAAATTCATATTGTTTATCAACTTTAAATTAAATATAGGTCGAACATATCAATAACAAACTTCACGGTAAACTGCAACTGAAGTTTGAAATGACTTATTAAATTAACTAAGAATGAAGTAATATTTGAACATTATTAAAGAAAAGGAAATTACTTACTAGTTAGTGACTAGTTTATAATTTTATCTGTCATATTTTACACGGCCTAAAAAGTATTGTTCTCTTGACAATCGGATCCGGGTATTTTACACAAAACATAACCTTCGTTGAATCTTGGATAAACAGGGAGATACTTTTGTTTACGTTGACAAGTTACGATAAAATATTCTTCAACATGCTATTTAACAATATCTTAACATCTGCAAAGTTTCAACTGAGTAATATTGCAGTCGAATATGCAAATGAAGGAGTAAAGTTACAAAACTATGTGGAGCATGGTAAACCGCAATCTAAACATATTCACTGAAGCAAGTCTGGCCTAAATTTAAAACACGTAGGCCTAAAATTTTATATGTTAGTAAAATAAAAGTAAATATTACGTAAGCACAATAAAGAACGCAACATATGTAAAAATATTGTGTTAAACTTTACGCAGTTGCTTTTTCATAAATTTTTAAAATCCGTTTTATTTATTACTGCATTTTAAGATTTTCCAATATTTCTTAATGTGTTATAAATTTTATAAATAATGTATAAAAATTAAAGACGTTTAATTCTTTAATTTATTAAAAAGAGAAATCCAAAACTTTTAAGAATCGATAAAAGTATAGGTAATTAATTTTGGAACAAAAATATTTTAGATTGCTATTTAGCAACATTCACTGAAACATTTAAGGGTCACAAGATTTCAGGAAACATTCTGACACTTTCTAAGGGGGTTTCGTTACTTATTTTAATAAGTGACAAAAAATTACCTGATGGAGAATCTAATCTGGCTCTTCTAGCATAGAAAGAAATTGCCCTGACTACTGCTGCACTGAGCACGATTTGTGTAGGTTCTGAATGTTTGGTACATAAATATAAGATGTTTTTTTTTATTTTATTTAAAGTCACATCACAACTGAGTAATTACCGACTGCCGTAGGGTAACGGAACTGGAAAGGTAGGTTTTGACGAGTATTAATTTCCAGACCCTATCCGGGAATTGAAACCCGAACCTTCTACCTTGTAGGCTAGTGGCTAAACACTACGCCATCGAGGTGGCCGAATGTGAGTCAAATAATAATCAAGGGTTTGGTTAAATGAATATCAGAAACAAGTAAAAATTCTTTACTTCATTTTTATTGCCAATTAGGAAAGCAAAAAGTATAGAAAATACAAAGATATTACTAATACGAGGGAGGATAAAACCTTGTTGAGATTCTAGTCTTGAATTTGTTTTTGACACAAGTCCTTGCCACGAAAGAAGTCCATTGCGTTTTATGATCTCTGTTACAGAAACTAACCAACGGAAAAATATAGCAACTTATATAAGTGTTATTTATTTATTATACATTATAGTTACAGCAACTGGACCCGCGCTGTGCAAAAGCTTCTTCTTAGCCTTACATAAGGACATTGAATGAACTAGTTTATTGTTTTTTCTGGTTTCACTCCCATATATTACCTTATTTGTGAGGGGTATCCTCTTTGAAAACACACATACCGATTTTCATAGTTCCAATTCGTGATTGAGTATTCCCCTCCTCTACGTTCACTTCTTAGGTGCATGTGGCCGGTTTTCTGTTTTTTAGTTCAACCCCTAAGGAGAAAATATACCGAATTTCAACTGTCAAGGTGATCGGGAAGATAGATAATAGGGATGGTAGGTCCAGTGAAGTAGTACTGTGCTAGTCTACCACGCGAATGTCCCAGGTTCGATTCTCGGCCTGGGTCTGGAAATTTTCACAAGTTAAAAGCCACCGTTACTACACATATCCCACTGCAGTCGCTAATGACCAAGATGTTGATGCGACTTTAAATAAACTACAAAAATCACTTAAAAATTTTTTTTGTTAATATTACAAATAGCCTACTCCCTTTTACGTTACCCATGACTGTCTGCACGATGATCTCAAAATTACGTACCTAAACGACTTATTTCGTAAAATTTACACAATATTCCGTAAAAATTATTTCATCATAGCAACAAACTTGTACGCAACATATACCTACCGTATCTTCCCGGAAATCTCCGCAGACTTCTACGCCGATGTTAGAGTAGGGACATAATTTTGTAATAAATAATCTCCGATAGTACACAGAGTTATGTAATCCGTTCACAGATAATTTTCAGCTGGGGACTACTGCTTAGTGGTGATCTCCTCTAAGTCTTAAAGCGCATATTTTTATAGCATTTCTTAATCAACTTATTTACCCGTTGTTTTTATGTTCAATGGTGAATTATTTTTAATAAAGTAAAAACAAAAAATAGAAGAATGTGTTAAAATAAAGCAAAAAATGAAAAATAAACTGATTAAAATAAACATATAAATTTGCCATCTCTGTTGTTAGTTTAAAAAGTGGAAGGTAGTGAATGAGTAGCTATAAGGAAATAGCAAAAGAGCATAAATTGAAGTAAATGAGGCGATTTAAAAATATTCTCAGAACCGTTTTTGAGAAAGCCACGAAAAAGAAAAATTGCACAAATAAACTGTCACTTCTGGTTGACCAACTTTGATAAAAATATTCCTGTCGAGTTCCCTTAAGGCTAATTTAAGTTCCAAGTTTCAACTTCGTACGCTATTCCGTTCTTATATATTTTGTTAACACAGAAACACACACAAACCCATCGCTAAAAACAAAATATTTTTTTGGGATCAAGGGGCCTGAAAATTTGTTTTCTGGTGAAAACTCAATTTCGAAAAAATTACATGAAAACAATCTCATGCCTATATATTCACATAGGGAAAGAGAAAGTAGAAAGTAAATAAATAAATAAAATAAAACTCACACATGTCAAAAATGAAAAATGTGTAGATAATGTATATGCATTGTTTTTGACGAAAAAATAAATTTTATTTCCATTTTATGACTGGTTAAACAAATTTGTAACGTTTTTATATAAAAATGTATTTTAAAAAATGAACCTACAGGTTGCTAACGCTGTGATTCGTTGGTGCAGACAAATATCGCCTATCATGCATACACTTGGTATTAAATGAGACGTTAAAATACTACATACGGGAGAAATAATTGTTCAAACGTACGTTCTCTCTATACATGCATCGAGATGAAACATAAATGGTTGATTATGGTGGTTTCGTCATTTCGGTGCGGGTGTTTCTAGCTTTGTCATTCTGATATGAAGTGGCAGATGCGGGCATTTTAGAGTCATCATCGTTGCTAATCGACTATCTGACCACTTATAATCTGAAATAACGTCTGATTGTGCTCAACAACCCCTTACTGTGATTAGCTTATAAATAGCATTATTACGGATTAGTAGGCAGTCGCTGTAATTACGTACTATCAAATTTTAACATTCAGTACGAGTAAACAAAGCACACCATTACTGCATCACAAAGGCAAATAACGTTACACTGCTTGCATTATTCATTTAGAATGTATTCTCTATAAACTAAATAATATTGTAACAACTTTATTCTATTTTGTACAGCTTACTCAGTGTAAATTTCAAATACATGTGATCCACTTCGGCTGCACAATTAATCGACTTGCATCTCTAACATCACTATATAGTCAAAAATTCAACCTTACATTTTAAAAATAGTAGATATACTCGGTAAATCGTTGCTAGTTTTAGAATGTCAGTATTCATTAATAACGAAACTGAAAAACTTTAATTGAATTTAGTCTTATAAATCTCCGAACATTTTATTTTCCATTCATCCCGTCGTTTATCCGCATTTTTAATAAATAATAAAGAAACTCTAAGCTAACATAAAATAAACTAAAATCTGTTATTCCTATCAAATACAATATTTCTTGACTACATTGGACAGATTTTACTCGGTTTTTAAAGTCGCCATCTAGAACTTTAGGGTTAAAATTTCAGGTCGTGTATGAGGACACACAGATACTTAAATTTCAAACTAAATATTTATATAAAATATCTTAATTTGTAAGAAAATTTAAATGATACAGATACAGTCGCATCAACATCTTGATTATTAGCGACTACTTTGGTTTAAGGAACGATGGGTTTAAGCTTGTAATAATTTTCCAGACCCTGGCTGGGAATTAAACCTAGGACCTCCACTTTGCAGCGTAGCAGTTAACTACTGAGCCATGGATGCAGACAGATTTGACTATTCTGAACGTTTATTTTTAATTTTACAAATAGTAGGCCTATAATCTCAATTTTTGTTATGACTTCAAAATGAAATTTTCTTTAAATATCGAATATGTGCAGAGAGTACTAAAATATTACACTTTAGGATCTCCAATACCGATATAATTTAACACAGATGATTTGAAAAAATATAAGAGCAAACACACCTTCCTGGAATTCATTTTTTAGATGTAGCCTACCTATAAATAATGAGACAAGTAGATTGGTCAAAATAGCGGATGTTTTCAATTTAATTAGTTTTCAATTTATTAACTAATTGTCAGTTGTTTCAAGAAGTTATAAGGCACTTTCTGTACTTGAATAATGTTATTTATTCTAATTTTTTTGGCGTTTTTTTTTTGGTGTAGTTGTAAGAGAAATTGGCTAGTGTCAGAGGTTTCCAGGTCAGATCCGATATTTTGTCGTCCCTCATTTTTATCACTCTTCATGCATTAGCAGACATCCAAAGTAGTAACTGAAACGCATAACAAAAAAAGCGGTCGAATCTAAAAAAAAAATTTGAGATATAACCTACCCAAGAATATAAAACAGAACTTTCTCTTGCCAAGTAAATAAAAAAACATAACTTATTTAATCATGAGCAAACAATGTAAAGTGATAAACATAACCTAATTTTAATCATGAGTGATGACGCAAAATGAAAATCAACCTCTGTAGAACGTAAAAACTGCGAAAATCAGTAATTGCCTTTAAACTAGGCTCTGTAAAGAAAAATGTTCGAAATAAAAATTGCAGGTTTTTTAATTTCCTATTACTATGATTATACGATACGTAAAGTGCATACTAAGGCCGCAATCTTAAAAAATCCCATGTTTTCACCGATTTTGATGAAAAATAATCCAGAAAATCAATAACTGCCGCTAAACTAGGCATTGTACAAAAATGTTTTAAATAAACGTTGTAAGTTTTTATGGTTCTACAACTTTAATTATATACATATTTGCCTTAGAATGCATATTAAGGCCGCAATCTTAAAAGAAAAAAAAACACTTTTCTACGAGAGCAAAGCCTTCCTAAGAATTTTATCAAACATGGTGCTTACCCTATCTTGCAGAGCATAAAAATTTAGCAATTGAGGATATTTTAAAAAATCATAGGAGCCGTTTTTGAGAAAATTACAAAAAAACGCAAAATTACGATTAAACTACTACCTATATCCGGTTGAATGATTATTTGAAAATATCCATGGCGGGTCCTTTAGTACCTAACTTAAGTTCCAAGTTTCAACTTCGTTCAATATTCCGTGAGATTTTGTTTACATACACACTCATACAAGACCAGTCACTAAAAACATGTTTTTTTTGGGGGGGGGGTTCAGGGCCTAAAGACGTATAGCCTATATCCGGCGAAAACTCGATTTCGAAAAATCAACATGTAACAATACTTTCCTTTCCTTTGTATTCATATAGAGCAAGAGAAAGTAAAAATTAACTTGAAAGATTCAATTTTTGACTTTTTCTGTTTAGTTATTAAGAAAGCTCTAACACTTTCCAATTTTCAGTGAGAGCTACATTAATTTTATTCTAAACTAAAGCCCAATGAAAGTGAATGTAGTTTTAAAAATCAGCTTTTCTTCACCAAATTTTTGAACAGTGGAATAATATTAGGTAGACAATGATAATAATTTCTAAAATATTAATTGTGAATGATGACACTTTTAAAGTTTAATTTCTGCGATGTAAAATTATTAGTCAATGATATGACCTTTTTAATATTCTCATTGAAATAACGAAGTAGAATTTCTTTTTTTTTATTTTACTTATACACGTGTTAAAATTGTGCTGAATATCACCTTTTTTATCAACAAAGCATTGATATTGTAAATCGATAATTTTTACTTCCTTTAATAATACTGGTTTAAACTTTGAAAAAAATCAATACCGTTCTAAAATTCTTATTATTACGTAAATTGTGAATAATATTTATAACGAAAAAATAATTCTTGTATTTTTACGCCTCTTCTTGGTCACGAATTTATTGCATCTAACCTTTAGTATCTAACCTTTACTGTCTCTTGCTTACAAGACAAAAAATATATAAACAGACACGATCTACAGGAAAACACAGTAGGATGTTATCTTTCAAGATACAGATAAGATCTTTAAAACAAGATTTATGGTGGGCCTTAGAAAAATATTTATTGGGTTTTTACCTCAGAAAGTTAACAACGCAGAACAAATGATTAATTACAGTTCAATGTAGACTTCTCTCTAGTTGTACTAAAAATATTCTTCTAATATTTTTTCCAGATGTATCCGTAAGTGTAAGAGTTAAACGCTCCCTCATGTGCCGTTTATTACATAGATTTTTTTGCACATGTTTTCATCTTATGGAAGGCGATGTAATGGAAGCAATCACACAATTAGTACGTGATTATCAAGCAGCAGAGCGTAAATTGGTGAGTAATTGAAAAATAAAAATAAAATGTTTAATTAATGATTTGACCTTTTGAGTTTAACTAGATCACCTGCAAAACTTATGGCCATTTAGCTGATCATGAGAATTTATGTAGAAATACTTTCATATAATTATAGAACAAACTTATCTTAATAAAAATGATAAAACTAAAATTACTGTGATAATTTAGTACAATGTTATCGTAGTTTTATTAATATTATTTATTATGTCAATAAATCCAAGTTTTATTTTGGTTCTACAGCGTGAAAATTTGTAATATTACTAATGAAATACTCAACTATTATAAGCAATGAATATGATAATGGGTTAATGAATGAATGAATGACACATGACATGAGTGATGCATAAATGGAGAGCATCCTCCACTGAAAGGTCTCCTATAAACCTAGATCAAATACCTTTTAACTTTTACTGTCAATCGTCTCATCGTATTCTGTCAATCGTAATCTCTTATGGTCTATACTTGAATCTAAAGGATACCCAAAGCATATTATTCAAGTTATGAAGGGATTGTATGAGGGGACAACAATCCGTCTGCAAGTAAATGATAAGGTAACAGAAGCCATCATGGTAAATAAGGGAGTTCGACAGGGCTGCAGTATGTCGCCGACTTTATTTAACATATATATAGACGACATGTTGCAAACATGGAAAATAAGCATTAATTCAGGAATACAACTCTCAGAACAGATGAAGCTCAATCACATGATCTATGCAGATGACTTGGTATTAATACAACAAAGCGAAGACGAGTTACAGAAAGCGGTTTTTAGGTTGGACAAAATGTCTGAGAAATATAATTTGAAAATATCGCAGACAAAAACTAAAACTATGGCATTTAAAGGAAAATACACCGTAAGAACTAAAATAGAATTAGGAGGAAGAGTGCTTGAACAAGTCTCTCATTTCAAATATCTTGGTAATGATGTTTCGTATGACTTTGACAAAGATGTGCTTTACAAACTATCTAAATTTCAAAGCATTTGTGGTAATATACATAAACATCTGAAACGGAAAACAAGAAAAGATACGAGACTTAAGTTTTACGATACAATTGCTGTCCCTACTTTGATGTATGGCAGTGAGTCCTGGATACATACGAAAAAGGTAGACAGCAAAATCCAGGCTGCAGAAATGAGATTCTTACGAAGTGTATATGGATGCAGCCGAAGAGATAGGCTACGAAATGAAGAAATTAGAAAAACACTGAATGCTTTACCGTTGCTAGACAGAATCAAGCAGAACAGGAACAGATGGTGCAGCCATTTGAATCGCATGCCAGGCGAGAGAATACCAAAAGCCGCCAGAAACTACAAACCTACAGGAAGAAGAGATATAGGACGACCGAGGAACAGATGGGTACCGGAACAGGTTCAAGAAACCTAATCCTTGGAAGTGAAGAAGAAGAAGACTAATGAAATACTCAACTATTATAAGCAATGAATATGATAATGGGTTAATGAATGAATGAATGACACATGACATGAGTGATGCATAAATGGAGAGCATCCTCCACTGAAAGGTCTCCTATAAACCTAGATCAAATACCTTTTAACTTTTACTGCTGTTCCAAAAATGAAAGTTAATTGGTTTTCTAACATAAAACTATTTTCAAAAATCAAACAGCTGTTTTTAATGTGTACTGGTCTTCAATTGACTTTTCTTTAAAACTCACGTTAAAAATTTAGCCAAAAGCTACTCTTCTGCTTAATTAAACCTCGATCAAAATTGAACCTCCGTTCCAAAATTTTATTATATAAAACCCTTTTGCGACCAATCTGGACGTATGGTGTCCATCTCTTTGGATTAGCGGAAGAGAGTAATTTAAAGTCGATCCAGGCCTTTCAATCGAAATTCTTAAGACATGCTTCTGGCGCTTTTTTATGTAAGCAATAAAACCTCCCACAACGATTTCAAAATATCGACGGTAAAAGAGTTAACCGCGTTCTTCTATAGTAAATTTCATGAACGACTAGATGACGATCCAAACCAAACAGCCCGTTATCTAGCTAAAAAGAACTTTCCAACTGTGCGACGTCTAATGTTGCGTAGAAATGCTTGAGCGGAACATGAGCGGAGCATGACACGAGCAAGGTGTTGGTTATATTTTGACGGTGCTCGCGAACTGCTCACAACCCGCTCGTGGCGACCCGTTTTCAGACGGTTTTTCTGACGAACACAAAGGTGCTCGCTATTTCATATTTAGACGGCTTGTGGCGTCCCACAATCATCACTTGAGCATCCAGTCTCATATTACTATTTACTGTATTTTTTACTGTTCAATTCTATACTTTTTGTTATTGACTGCTGGTGGTTTTAAGAATGCTCGTTGCTCTCCTTTGGCTCACAGTCTGGTCATTATAAAAATAATTTTAACGAGCGGCTTGCAAGCAGCTCGTGTCGTGCTCCGCTCATGCTCCGCTCGAGCGTCTATACGCAGCTTTAAGAGAAAATTGAGTAGAGACCTCTTGGTCTGAATAACGAACAATACTCCTGGTTATAAACGGGGAATGTACCACTGGGTACCTCTTCTCCTTAAACTGAAACTCCCCACCACCATTCAAATATCATATACAAAAATTGTGAAGCTCAATGTACAGTACCGTAATAAAAATTAAAGAAAAAAAACAAGAACAAGAACAGGCGAAATGTATAAGTTCTGCACAATCAAATAATTAAAAATTCACCAAAGATTAATTGTAAATAATTAGTTCCTTTGGATTTATCGTTTATTTATTTTGTTAAACCGTAATTCTACAAAACGTCATATTTTACATTAATTGTCACGGATAAATCTTTTTTATAAATTAAATTCCGGTTCATCTGCACACACGTTTTCATTTTGTTAAATAAGGAATAGCACTGAACAATCCGGGCTCATTGTGTTGAACTTATTGTTCTAACTAATTACTAGAAACTAAAAGTTTAATTTCAATGCATTATTTTGCATTGACCCAGTTATAAAGCAATACGTTTCAATATTTATTATGAAGTTCGTTTTATTTACTTTGAAGAGTTATGTGAACCATACAGACTTATACTCGTAATCTAATAAATTGCAATGTACGCTGAAGTGGAAGATCAGTTTTATTTGTCTAGTAAATTCCCTATCAAATTCATACAAAACTATATGACAGTAAAAGTTGTTATTACCATAAAGTTCGTTTATATGTGAGAAAATGTGTAAACAATTGCACCAGTTCAACTTTATAATTGCGATAAAGTTAGTTATGTTTTTTTAATTAATTGTAATTTATTATCTTTTTCTTCTGCCTTTTAAGGATTAGGCATCTCTGCCTGTTCCGAACCTCTCAAATCTGTCCATCTCTTTCTTGTGCGTCCTCATTCTCTCCTGCCCTCCGGCTTATAGCCCAGTGTCTGCTTAGGTATCCTATCCTCCCTCATTCTGTTTACCACTGCATTCTGTTCAGAGATAGGCCTACCTTGTCGTTTAGAGAGAAGATGTTGAGTTCTTTCCTTATCTCGGTATTCCTA
This sequence comes from Catonia carolina, assembly GCA_035578175.1. Lineage (NCBI taxonomy): Eukaryota > Metazoa > Arthropoda > Insecta > Hemiptera > Achilidae > Catonia > Catonia carolina. Next base: position 396,288,542 of record JAQMRL010000001.1, read on the forward strand.
GAACGATCTTCTCTACTACCCACATACGTATGACATACGTATGGGTGACATACATACATACGTAAATTATTATTAATTTGAAAAAAAGGCCCCGATGTGATATGTTGTTGTTCAGGTAATCAGCCAAAAGGCTGGTTTGAATCTGTAGAGGTTTTACTAAGTAAAACGAGGAGTCAGGTGGTTTACAATTGCCTTCCTCACTTAGTGGAAAAACGCTTATCAGCATGCCGGACCTCTGAAAATCACATAATTTTCACTCTGCATGACACCTTCAGTTCATTCACTACACGGACTGGCTGTATAATGAAATTCATTACTTTCAGAGAAGATAACTCTGATTAGTGACTTTTACACCTCTACCTCTTCTGTTTTTAAATGATTCAGTCATTTAATTGGCTGAACATGTGATATGAAACAGAACTATTTATTTTAGCCCTGCAACGAACAGATTGAGTGTAAATAATTTAACACTCCAACTGTTTGTTGTAGGCAGCCGATATAATATAATGATTTGTGAATCTATTTGAAAACAAAGCAGCCAGATCTAGGACAAAAACAGTTCTCTAAAAATAATAATACCTAATAATAATAATAATCATGTAAAAAACTTCAATTGAAACTTATACAAATTATGTAAAAAACCAGACACAAAAATGGCTTAACCTAATGATTGTTAGGTTAGCAACTAATCTCCTAACATTACTTCTTAATACAACTTAATACAACTCACCCACACAAATTACATTATTATGTGTACACACACGTAGATAGTATTTAGCTTTTTACAATAAAATTGTTCTTTTTTATGACGTATTTTATTTTATTTTGCAACTGTAAAAATACAATCAGCAAAAATGTTTATGTTATGTGCCAATTAAAAACAAATCGCGTTAATGGCTTTGAGGAGAACACCACCTAATACCTCTCCAGATGACGCAAAATGTGTTTAAATTTTTATTTGTATTTTTGTTCACGCAATTACTGTAAGAGTGGTGTTAATATATCATGTCTCTAATCCATCGGCGTTTCAGTCGTCTTTGTGGTTTTCCTGGTAAGTCTGAGAGTTCATGTTGCGTATCGAGGGATTATTATGATTTTGAAGCTTGCCTCTGAATTTACGGTACAATTTTAGATATGTGTCGTTGACGTAATGGATTCGTAAGTCAACGCGTAATGTTTTATTGGATACGTAACTCGGGTAATTTGCCGTGAGTCTCAAGAATTTACTTCGGAAACGTTGTATTTGTGAAATGACTGATGGCTTTGGTTCACTATAAATCTGACTACTGTAGGCCTACACCCAGATCCAGATCTGTACTACTGTACAGATCCAGATCGTACAAGAGGATGGAGCATCGTCTTGTACGTCAATCATTTTGACCGCTTGGCTAAATGTCTGTGTAATTGTTTCAGTGTTTCATATTTTAGTAGTTGTCGCTTACGGCTAACGAGTATGTTCCACGTCAACAGCCAGTCTAAATATAACTCAAGGTACCGAACATTGTTTACTTACGGAAAAGGTTGATTGAATGAAAATAATTGCAGACATGTCCTTACTAATATTTAAAAATAAATAAAAGAATTATTACTTGTTTTCTCCTTAGCAATTCTCTACAAAGTAATTCATAGTTTTCAGTTTGAAATTCTGAGGTTATTATTGTTTTCTTGTTACGTACCGAGTAAAATGTTACCTGACAACCTCAATGTTTCATATTTTAACGAAAATTTCATAAATTTTTATCGATGATTGCTTAAAAGATAATTCGATTCAAACTAGAACCTACTAGTAGATCGAGAGCTAAATTCGAACTATTCATTCTTTATTAGTTTATCCAAAAAGTCTTGGACGAAACAAATTCTGAAGTGGAAACATGACACATTCATTAGATGAATCATTTCAAAATTTGACTACAAGATCAAAATAAAATCAACAATAAGAATTATAAAGTAATTAGATAAATTTTCCTAACGAAATTTTATTTTATTTGGAAAAATTTTACATTTACAAAATTTTGACAAGATAGCCTACCTAATATTATTATACTTTCCTTCGTTACTAATTTAATTATACCACTAACTAATCAGTGCAAGTATACCTTAATGTGTCTTGTTTTGAAAAATTAAATTTTTTTACATACGGTAAACGCTATTTTATAAGGTCAGTTTAAAATCGGAAAATCTGAATCATCTGAAAGTTAAGACAGATAAAAGTAATTGCTTTACCCAGAAAAGATAAAAACATGTAACGGTAAGTTGCGACACATGAAGAGAATGCAATAGTCTGTGAGTTAGTTATCAGCAAGAAACAATTTTTTTACCATAGATTGAGGATTAATTTAAAAAATTAATTTTAAATGACGAATAAATAGGATTCAACTACTTGTTTGCAATAACTCTGACATCCTCCTTCTTTCCCTCACTCATTCACTACCACACTCAGTCTTTCTCTCTCCCACACATTGACAACTGATGTGGAAATAAAAATTTTAAGTGAGTGGTGTTCCCCAAAGTTACGGGTTATAGGACGTGTTAGACTGCTGAAATGTTCGACTACAGTAACCTAACTCTATTAATTTTTCTCAAATCTTTATTTAAAAAAAAAAAACAAAAAAACAGTATATACTCGTATGTTATTACATATTTGTCACAGGTTCAAAATAAATAGACTCAACTCAAACAGTGCAGTTTTTGAATAAGAGTTAATTGTATCAATTAGCTATACATTAATGAAGACAATAAAATAGCACTGTTAAACAAATTAACTTTCAATATGATTTTTTAAGATAGCTCGTACAATATATATATATATATATATATATATATATTTATGTTAAAGGATTTTCTGATTTTAATCTTTCTGAATTTTTTATGATTTCTTTTGCATTAACAAAAACCTCTTTAATAAAATTCTATGATAGAAACTATTATGTAGTAGATATTTTTTACACTATCCGTAACAGAGTACAAAGAACCGTTAGTACAAAATATATTAAGATAAAAGCTACCATAAAGTTTCAGAACATTAAAAGAGACAATAAAAGTACGCTTAATTTAAGTTAAGTTCAAGAATTATGGATTAAATGGTCTAGAGAATATCATTTAAGTAGGTACTTTATTTCTATTTGATTCTAATTATATATTATTGTAGAGTTGTAACTTATATTTTATGAAAGAATACTTAAGAATATCTTTCAAATAACTTATTCATACGTTTTCTTAGAATAATAAGAAAATACATTGTATTCTACTTAAGAGTAATTTTGAAGATAACCAGGGATAACTGATATTATAATAACATAATGTCGTAGAACATTCTTTGAGTCATTTGGTTTACAAACATCGCAACGTTTTGAATTTACATAATATTCCTAACAATAAATAAATATTCATCTTAGAAAATACATAACTACAATTTTACAGACTATGCTATCGTTCTTCATAATGAAGCAAGATTATATAGACTATCTACTTTATTTTTATGTTATTGCAAATAAAACCAAGGATATTTCTCAACATTTTAATGGAAATTTTTCTAAATAAATACAGTTGTATCCGTTTAATACGCTTACGGCTAAAACGATTTTCTGCTTAAACGCGGTTTCCGTGAAGTATCTTTATTAATAAAGTAAAACATGTGTATATGTTTCCCCTTGATACGCATTCAATCCAGCCTAATACGCGCTCAAAATTGATGACTATTTTAAAAATAAGTAATGAAAATTTCGTTGTTAGTTACAGTACCTATTATGTATCTCTATATGAACTAGTGGTGCCATTTGTTTGTGTTTTTTACGTTCTCTTGTCTGTGTTGTTGTTGCTTAGGTCAACAGCCGAAAGACTGGTTTGAACCTCGTAGAGGTTTTACTAAGTAAAAACGGGTAGTGAGGTGGTTTATTATTGCCTTCTTCACTGAGTTGAAAGCGAATGGTTATCAGCATACCAAGCCCTCCAAAAAGCACCCACTTTCCACCCTGCAAATGACACCTTCACTTCATTCACCACAGGGACTGGCTGTATAGTAAAATTCATTACTCTCAGAGGAGATAACTCTGACTAGTGTCTTTAACACCTCTACCTCTTCTGTTCTTAAATAGTTCAGTCATAATTGGCTGACTATATGATAAGAAACAGACAGAAATATTTTTTGTAGCCCTGGAACCAACAGATCGAGTGCAATTAATTTAACGATCCACTTGCCCGTTATGGGCAATTCTCTTGCCTATATGAATATATAGGAAGGAAAGTATTGTTTTCGTGTCGATTTTTTATATTAAATGTGATGTTCAAAAAAAGGTATGTATCTTTTAGTTTATTTATGTAGTAGGCCTACCTATAACCTATATATTTATTTAAATATAACCTATATATAATTACTGTTACTAATATTTTCTCACATAACGCGGAATGTTTCTGTCTTCAATAATGATTTCTTTAAAAACACCTTCTTCTTCTTCTTCTTTGAAGATTGTTTTGGCCGTCCCCCGGCTAAGACGATTTTCCGCCTAAGACTCTAATTTGTGTTGGACCCATGAAAAACGTATTAAGCAATTAAACTGTATTACCTGTAGGCCTACTTAAAGTATGATTTTAATCTTATTCAACAAATTTGTGCTTTAGTTTTGCGTAGTAACAATCTATCACTTTATAAAACCAACTTCTTGTGGTTTTGTTACAATTTTATTAAATGTTTATTACTGTTTTATGTTTCTTAAAACCTCCTCATTTTAGGAACTAGTTTGATCATATCTTTGAAACTTAATGTTTGAAAACAAAATTCAAATTTTCATTATTACTTAAATTTGTAACTATTAAAATTGTATTCAGTATCAAAATAATGAATTAGTAAATAAAAATTAGAGTTAAATAATTTGCGAATCTTTTGTAGTTCCCATAATTTTTTCAAAAACATGCCAATAATTGGCACCGTTACCCTACCGATTTGGGTAAAAGTACATAATCATTTAGTTTCCCGTTGTTTTGCTGTTGACTTAGCTATGCCATCCATACAAATTCTGCTGAGTAAGTTTTTTTGCTTATCGGTGTTTGAATCTCCTTTTCAGACGTAGTATACGTTGCAAATGCATTTACTGAATCACGTTTGGTGTCTGTACTTGAAGTTTTTTATTGTGAATGGAATCATAGATATTTTTCTTTATTTGTAACACATATTGTAAAGTAAATAAATACACATTGCAAAATTGTCCAAATGTGACTCGTTTTTGATCGGTTAGCAAACAACTACAATTTTGCACTCCGTATGTCCAAATAGCTCTGTGACCGTTTCGTGTAATCTTATTTTGTTTCATAACGATAATTTTCTTCTCATAACAGACAGGTGGAGTATCAAATTAATTACACTCAATCTGTTCGTTGCAGGGCTAAAATTAATAATTCTGTTTCATATCACATAGTCGGCCAAATAATTGACTGAATCATTAAGAACAGAAGAGGTAGAGGTGTAAAGAACATTTATCAGAGTTATCACCTTTGAAAGTAATGAATTTCATTATACAGCCAGACCCTGTGGTGAATGAAGTAAAAGCGTCTTTTGTAGAGTGAAAAATATGTGCTTTTCAGAGGGCCCGGCATGCTGATAAGCGTACTTTTCCATTCAGTGAGGAAGGCAATTGTAAACCACCTCACTCCTGGTTTTACTTAGTAAAACCTCTACAGGTTCAAACCAGCTTTTCAGCTGATGACCTAAACAACAACCACAATTATAATTTTGAGCGTTTTTCTAGCAATGTTTTTATTAAATAATAGCAAAATTTGTATTTTGGAGCCGTTTTTTAAGCACAATACAAAATAAAATTTACGGTTACATTACGATTTTTATGAAAATTATAAAAGTTTATTTAGTTTGACGATGATATCGCTTTAATGGCAACTAATATTATAATACATGAAAAATCTCTAACCGTGATGAAGAACTACTAAATGGCCCATAATGATGAATTTTACTAATTCTCAATAAAATGTACATTTATCTTTTTACTGCAGGTTAGTAGCCTGTTTAGTTGTAAGACTAATTATCACACTTTTAATTTTTTGTGTGAAATCTGAACGCAGTAATTGATTGCGAATGGTAGATAAATTAAAAAAAAATCATCTTAATTGAAAGACCTAGGTTAAAAACAAATTCAATAGATTTTTTCATCAGACTTTCGAGTAGTAAAAAACATCTGCTCCACCTACTGGAAGTAAAAATTGTATAATTTGTTTAAGCTAACCAAAAGTATCCCAGACTACAAAGATTTACTATCTATACTCAACAAAATATCTGAAATTTTAGTACAAAGAGTGTTTACAACGCAAAAGTTCATATGGAAACCTCCTTTGTGTGCACCTCTTTGATAATTGCCAAAGAAAGACGACTGAAGTATTTCGTATTTAACGAACCTTACAATCCCTTGAACTAATCAACGTAATTGCTAGTTAAAGCTACCTTAAATTGGTTACCCGTTAAAAAAAAATTGATTAAAGTAGAAATTACTGGAATTTCTCTTTTATTGTAACAAATAAAGGTTGGTGATGCTATAGTACAAACCAAACCAATTGAGACTTTTACAGTGACAACTTATCGTACCGCTTCCCTACCGTACCCCACCACATCACTTAGGCATATAGTCGTTGACTCCGGCAACTCATTTCTGTGGACGGACACGCAAGCATGTGTGTGGTATAAAATTGCACCTAGCAGAGGGAACTATTAAGACACGGTTAGTTGGGCGAGGGGATGTATTACGTATTGTAAAACCTAAGCCTAGTTTAGTTCAGGATCTTGGTATAATAAACAATTAACAGACCTTTTTTAACGTTATAACAAATATTTATTGGCACAATTAATTATTAAACTTAGACTACTAAAATACATCAGATTACTTCAATTAAATTAACTATAAAACTTAAAATCGACTATAAATAAGATCATGTCACTCATGAATAAAATCAATGGTTTACCTGTTCACAACCCCTTGTTACCACTCGTACGTGTACGCACTATTTACGTACTATAGAACCGGTCCCGTAACGATATTATTTCGAAACGGCCCGACAACACCAATGCCATTCACAGTCAATTACTATATCTATTGATATAGTAAAACATAGTAAAGAAACATAGTAAAAATTTTCCGATGCTCGTGCACTAACTAAAGACTGGGGAAAATTCGCTTTCTAACTGTTTCTTCATGATAGTGGGAGCAGCGGCAGCACTATTAACAGCTGAAGCGGGAGTAGGAGAATAGTATCGATGCACTGTGAGGGAGAGGTGAAAACTGTACAAGCAGAGCAAGTCACATTTTCAAGTGTTTTCAAAATTTTTAACGTAATAAATAATTCACTACAAAGACGCCAACTGTTTTTATACATGCGGTCTGATAGCTTCTCCAAACAATCGAGACCGTTCTAACATTTCCTCCGTTTGTCTGGGACACGGTAGAAGGAACCAAAATAAAACCAAACGTTTTAACTAGTTTGAATTTCTGAGAAATCCTATTAAAACACTAAATTCATTGCAATCCATTATCCTTGTTCAGTTCACACCACTTCATACAATAATCACTTTATTACAATAAACAATTTATTCCTTTAGCCATTTCTAAAATATTACTGTACTATGTTACTGTATAAATAGCAAAAAGTCTCAAAAGAAGTGGTTCTTATTGCAGCCAAAAGTAAATTAAAGTAATCGAAGGTATAAAAATATGCCATGACGTTAGATAATTAATCTATATATTACATAAACGCATTTATTCTTGTAACTTATTGAAACAAAATCAAATATTAGACTTATTTTTGTCATACGAGTATGTAGTGAATGGGTAATAAATTTTAAGCTGTGTGTAATTACCACGTAAAAAGCGAATAATTAAATATGTTTCTCTACTTAATTACTAACACAAATAAATTTTAATTATATTGATTTTTATTAAGTGAAAGCATTAATTTGTCTCTGTTCATTATAAAAACTTTTACTGCATTGTTTTAACAAAGTTATTGATATACTTAACAAATTAACTTTGATATTTAAAAATTGTAATTTTATGCAATTAAGAAATTTACAATAGAAATTGCTCTTTTGTTATTATATAAATTAAAATAACCACAAAGTAAAAACTCGGAAAAATAATTACTACTCGTAATTACAGTTTTTGTTTAGTAAATAAATATAGGCCTATTAAGAATCGTTCACTCTCTTAAGATTCATTTGCATCATATTAAATCATTTGTATCCTTGTGTCTTAAGTTTCCTGCTGTTTATTTATTTTCTTTGTTCAGAGTTTCTTTTAATTAATTAAGTTAAAGGTACATAACCCTAGGGGCAGTTGTTTAATATGCTAAAGTTGCTTGAAAGGAAGTCTACTAATTATGGTTTAATGCTTGTTTTTGTAATTATGATTTAGTTAAAAGAATATACCAAGATAATTATTATAGGATTTACTCCATTTTACTTAAGATGTTTAATCTAATCTAGAATGTAGTAATGTAGTAAGTTTACACTTACCATGGGATAGAAAAACATAAAAAATTGGTACCATCTAAAAGTATTTTGTATTAATGGATTAAATGTGTGGCACTAAAATTAATCAATTCGTCTCCTTTATCTACAAATTGTAACGTCAAATATATATTACATTAACAATATGTTTTTCCACTTGTTTATTAAGATAAATAGGCGTACCTTGTATACATTTTATTTCGTAAAAGCACCTGGCTATTTTGATGCAAAACTAAATTTTAATTCCACAAAAAGAGTAAAACATAGTGTATATTGTTCATAAAATACAATTAAATGTTTTAATTAAGCTTGTAGATAAATATGGATAAATAGTATGACTATCTTCAATGAAAAATATCTTCGTACCGGCCAGTGGTGTAGTGGTCAGTACAAATGACTTCAATACAGGGTTCTCTGGTTTGATTCCCGTTCTGGACTCGTGTTTTTTCATCTGTATATCATCTTATATCATTACCTACACACAAAGTAAGGATTGTGTGGGCATCATCTTATATATTTTGAAAAAGATATGTACATAGTTCTCAAATAGTGTTTTTGATTTTTGAAAAATGTAGGTATAGTGCTGCTTCCTTCATTATTAGAGGAAATGGTCGGTACCATAAAAGCGTACAGACCCAAAAAGTCATCTGGTTGCCTTTGTAGAACAGGTATAAACCAAAACAATGAATTTTTTTGAATCGATGAATCTTTGGTCGACCATAGAGCAATAGAACCATAGTCGGTCGGTACAATGTGCCATATTCAGTATGCACTGTAATTAAAATAGCGTAAATACCATAAAAGCGAACAGACCCAAAAAGTCATTTAGTTGCCTTTGTAGAACAGGCATAAACCAAAACAATGAATTTTTTTGAATCGACGAATCTTTGGTCGACCACAGAGCAATAGAACCATAGACTGTCGGTACAATGTGCCATATTCAGCATGTACTATTATTAAAATAGCGTAATTTTGGAATACTGTATACAATAATATACAGTACTGAAAACTGTAGCCTATAGCTAAGCTAAATGCAACGTACAGTACTGTAGGCTATTACGAAATTACGCTTGCGCAGTAAACCTCCATATTTTACATTGTAGGCTACTGTAGTAGCCTATGTGTTTGTTTATTTTTGAATAACTGTTTTGTTGTTATTTTTTTATAACTCGAACTTTGTCAAACTTCGAGAATGATCATAATTCGATGGTGCAGATAATTTTGTGGGTAGCTACATTAGATTTCTACCTAATATTTTTCACACAGTAACATAATATAATACATTATAATATATATAATATAATACAATAAAACAAAATAATATAATATTTTTACAGTAAAATTGGCATTTAAACTAGTTGTAAATCACAACATGACCCATTTTAATCTCTACCGAGTGTAATTCACTAAAAAATCTGAGATTATATTTTCAAATGCAGAGGACTAGAATAATGTTGTAGTGAATAATTATCCCCCATATTGAGTGCTGGTACCTATTTTACATTGTAAATTCAATAAATAATTTTTAACAAGATTTTTAAACAGTGTATTCTTTTCTAACAGATACACAGCGGCAGATATAATCAACGGGAGGATTTTACAGTAGTCATTCAACCATTTATGAAATTGTTCAACGCACCGCTGGATCCAGTTTTAAGGAAAAAAGAAGTTATCGACATTTCGTATGTAACATACGATTGTTTTCATTTCAGTCAAAAAGGACACGCTATGGGTAAATATAAAGATGGTTTTTACAATGAATCAGTTTTAGAGAGAGAATGAGTTGTTTTAAATTAATAAAGGAAAAACCCAGCAATAATTAACGTATATAAACAGAAAAAATGAGGGAATCACATAGTTTTCACAAGAGTATTAAAAAAAAAATCAGTCGCAGAGTAAATTCTCGTTGTGTTATATTTTCTGTTTTTGATTTTGTGTAGTAATACTAATCAATATCTGTAATTAAATTTTTATAAACGAGAATCAACGATTAAAACTCGGTAAAAAGAAAACTACTACTAAACCATAAATAAAGAATTAAATATTTATCTTAATGTTGATCTGACGAAAAATTAATTAACAACTTTAAAACTCACGTAGGTCTATATAGTAAAATTATATGGCCAGTCAATTTTTTTGATACAATAATCGGATGAGACTATTTTTCCAAGTTACACGGTTATTCTTGTATTGAGATATAACTATAGTGCTTGCCACGAAAGAAGTCTATTGTGTTTAAAAAGTTCTATTTCAAAAACAACTGAACGGAAAATCTTTAACGCTTCACCTAATTAACAAAAGTCTGTTTTTCCTGCATTGATTTGTTTGACTGAAATGGTTTCATTTAAAAATTTGTCGGAGATACAGAAATTTACCCAGTTCTTTGCCAGTTTTCTGTTAGTGTATTTTTTTAACGTCTGTTACTTCATCCAGGCTGTACATAAAAAATTGGGCTTTAAGTATGTTAAAGATTACAGTTTTTTTATAACGTGAATATTTAAACAGTAAAATCCGATGGTTCGTTTTAATATGGCGGTCGTTTAAAAAATGAGCTATTTTGGCTATGGATTCAAGTAAACATAGGAAATTATTTTTCGAATGAACCATGCATTTTACCACAGTAATGAACCATGTTTAGACTTCGGTATTTCAAATTATAAATAAAACAAAAATGGAATTTGAGATTTAAATAGAAAATTCTATTAAATTGATTGAGGGGAAATTGGTCTTCACTGCAACGGATTTCATTCGTAGCGGGCACTATACCTCATACTCGCTGGGCAACAGTTTCTCCTTCATTCATATGTCATTCACCTAATTATTCACAGATAGTTCCATTCACAATGGACAAGTAAAAGAATTAACGTATTGCAAGTTTATATTGAACTTTTCGTACATGTGTTTCGGTAAAATCCATTCCTGGTAAGTATCTAATGGATTTGTGGAGCTGGTCCGCAAATGTAAATTGTTATCGGTTAACCCTGAAAAATGTGCTGGTGGATTGCATCTGGTATGCTGCGTTGCGTCACCGATTAACTAAAATTACCTGAACGCATTCAGGATACAGCACTTACCGACGTTAAGTCTAGTTTAAATGCGGCTCTCGAGTTCCTTTGCTCCTTTAAGTTGTACTAAGCAATATGAAGATATGTATTTTTGCACTGCGTAGGTATCATTTTTATCGCAATGGAACAGTCCCCTTAATAGTTAAAATTATCCTAAAAACTGTTACCTTTTAATGACGATTTCGCTATAATACCTCGAAGTTAAAAAGGCATCACAAAATATGTTATACTAGGTAATTAATACATTTTTCAAAGTTTAATTATGCAAGCAACTAGGAAAGTTCTTTTGTTGTGAGTTGCGTTATTTAATTTTAGAAGAAAGGATAAAAGCCTTAATGGGAAAACTACATTTAGGTCCCGACATTGTGCTTCGCTGGGCAATGCCATTTCGATAAAATTCAGTCTAGACCCTCTTCTCCGTCTGGCCTCAATATCCTCTATTGTTCAAAGGTAATTACTGTAATTACTAATTCGTTTTTATCTGCTCATTTAAGCGTATCGGTTTTCTACGATTTAGTTTAGGTTACAAAATAATCAAATACAACTAGACTTCAAATAATTTTTGATAGGCTGGTTGCAAAATTTTATAAGCCTAAACGTTATTAAGTTTATACTTATTTACTCGACTTAATTCATAATTTTAAATATCAGTATTGATTTTTATGAGTAAAAATGATTTTTATGAGTAGATCAATTTACAACGAAACAAAATAACTTATACTTTATTTTGTAAATTGTGACAGACCATAATGGTCCCAACCTTACAAAATTGTACTGGAACAGTAAATTAACTAGGATGGACGCCGACATCTCAGTTCTCAAGGGAACCATTAACCATTCACATACACCTCATACAACCATGTAAAATATGATCCTGTATCATTGTACAGTATATTTATATTTATATACTACTACTATTTTATTACTACATTTATATATATATTTGAATTATAATTCATAGTTTCCTTTATTATTTTATTTTTATCTACTCTCGTTTACGATATTTAAAAGTTATAATATTAATCCGTAACATGCTATCATTTAGTAGACCAATCCTGTAGTATCAATTAACGACAATGAAACACAGATTAACCATAAACAAAAAAAATTTTAATTAATTACAAATCATCAACTCTACCTTATACCAGAATACGTACAATGAAAGATGAAGTCTGTGTTTTGAACCGCTTATCTCACCAAGTAAGAAAAATAAAAATTTCTGGTACGGCTGTTTTAAAGCTTGGTTTTTTGTTATTTTATTCGTATAAATTACGAAACACGGAAGTGAGTTATGCATTTTCTTGCGACTTAAAAACAAAAATGTGCCCGTTTTTTAAAGCACATTTCACTTATTCCATGTTTGAGAACACACACACATACACACACATGCACGCACGCGCACACACTCACGCAAGCACACTCGCACACACCAATCGCTAAAAACATGATTTTTGGATTCAGGGGGTCTGAAAACGTCAATATTCGGTGAAAACTCGATTTCGAAAAATCGACATGAAAACAATAATTTCCTTCCTATTATATTCACAGAGGCAAGAAAAAGTAAAAATGTATAATATAGTATCTGTTGTAACATTTCTTCTGTGAAAATTCTGGATGTTTTAAGGGGATCCGGAACTGGTACTTGGACACATGTGAAAATGGAACGTATTTGTGATCCTTTTTTTCTCATAACTATAGAAGATAGCAAATTGAAACCTTTAAAGCATACGAAATAATATAATTCACAAGTTAAATTTGTAGATAAAAATACGTTGTTTTAACAAAATCTTAATTAATTTTGAAATTTTTGAAATAATATTTGTATAGTACAGTAGTTTTAAATAAATTTTAAATATAAAGCTTTCAAAATTTCAGGCTGATACATCGAAATGGTTTCTAGGACAATGGGTCATTTTTATGAAACAATAAATTTGTGAGAATCTTGCGTCAAAGTTCTTAACTTTAACAAAAATAACTTCAAAACTTTATGATAACATCAACATTTGGTTATAAACAAAACATATGCAGTTTTTTAATGTCAGTAATTCTTATAAAAATTATATTATTTTTAGAACAAAATATCCCTTTCTCTGATAAAATTCTTCAAAACTACAAAATAGTTAGGATTTCTAAAAATCTAGTTTCCGTATATTTTTTGAGACATTATTATTAACTATGCAATTTAAATTTTAAAAACCATTAAGTAATTAATTAAATTCCTACACTAATAAATACTACACTAGTTTAGACAGAAGAGTGCAAAATATTTTAGGTTTAAAAATAAATAAAATACAGTAGTAATTTTATTTTCGATAAACCATTTAGGCCCTGCAGATCTCCGGAAGAAATAATTTTGAAAGCTGCTGTAATAATAAGTAAGAACTTACTGAGAGTTTGGAATAATAGTTTCAAAAGTTTTTTTTGAATTGAATATAAAAAGTAACAGAATTTCGTCTAACTTTTATTACTCAAAAAAAGTTTTGTGTTCTAAAAAAGTTGTAAAGTTACTTAAACTCCCAAAGACTTAGTGTACTTTTTCGAAATAAATAATTGGATTCTGTTTTTTACAGATAAGTATTCTACAATTTTATTCTTCGCAAATGTGACTAAATATTAGATAAGTTATTACTGTTAATTTCACAATATTTTCATTACATAGGCCTATATACATGAGTACAAGTACTTAAATTTGCACAATACATTACTCAATTTCGATTTGTAATTTTCGAGTAAGTAATACGACTTTTAAATATGGTTTATTTATTAATGTTTTTACATCATTTATTTCAAATCACTCTACCAACTAGGTTTTTCACCACTTCAAGAAGGTTGTTTCACTACATTAACAATAAAAGTGTTCAAAAAAATTCATGTGATGTAACGATTTATTCTTTTGATTTAAATGCATTGTAGCTGTCATTCATGTAAAACTATAACGTTCATGTAATTTGGGTAATATTGGTAATACTGAGTAATATTCATTCAGTAAATTATTGTGATTTATGTATGACAGTAATAGCAGTTGTTTTTAGGATTTTCTTATGAAAATTGGTGTTCATTTCTGAAAAATGTGTATCATATTCTGATTCACCCAATAAGAGGATCTGATAACTTCGAATTGTAAACTGGGATCGTTGTTTTGCATTAATATTTTCTCTAATACTGTGTAGTTGATACTGGTAGGCATTTATCATTTCCATTAGTACCCCTGTAAGATGGAGTTACATGAATACCACGTGTTCTTTGGCGTTTAGGTCATCAGCCAAAAGGCTAGTTGGAACCTCTAGATGCTTTACTAAGTAAATTGAGAAGTGAGGTGGTTTATTATTGCCTTCCTCACTGAGTGGAAAAGTATGCTATCAGCATAACATACCATCTGAAAAGCGTCTACTTTCCACCCTGCAAATGACCCCTTCATTTCATTCACCACAGGGGTCTGGCTGTATAATGAAATTAATCACTCTCAGAGGAGATAACTCTGACTATTATCTTTTATACCTTTACCTCTTCTGTTCTTCAAAGGTTTAGTCATATAATTGGCTGACCATATGGTAAGAAAATCAACTATTTTTGTAGCCCTGGAATTAGCAGACCGAGTGCAAATAATTCAATAACATTCCACCTGCCTGTTATGGCCATACCACTTATTTACCCATCTTAGAAAGTTCAGTGTGCAGCAAAAAAATTTCCCGACCATATGATCTTCAATGTAGGTATTTTTGATCACACTTTTATATCAAAGAGAATGAGGAAGTATGCAGTGATAATTGTACATAGTCTAAAGCCTGTTTAATTACATCAATAAATTGTTAAATTGTTTTACAGCTGCAAATCTGTTATGGAATAACATGTTGGAACCAGTTGGTTACAAGACTCAATCACCACTTGATCATGTAATGGGAAGGTTTCTTTGCCCATCAGAAAAGACACCATACATTTTTACTTATAATAATACAATAAGATATATGAAAACTGGTTTTCAAGACTGAGTATAATATTCTGTAAGTACTATTTATGCTTAAATTTTAAAATTTAATATTAAATTCCATCTGTATTTGATATTAACCTCCTGTAGTAATAATAAGTGTTTTCTTTAACTGAAATAATGTTGACCAATATCTCTTTTAATATTATTCACTGGATTAATGAATGAAGAAGATTCAAACTCATTATGGTCAAGATATCTTCTCTAAATTAACTAGTGTGGATGCTGCAGCAATGTCAGCACCAGCTACTTGATACAATTAAATAATTTTACTTTTTTCTATCATAATTGATATTATTTTAAAATAACAGATTGTCGGGGCCACCTTCCTAGTGTAGTAGTAGCAGCGTGCTAGCCTACAACACATAGGCCCTGGGTTTGGTTTCCGGCCAGGGTCTGGAAATTTTCACAAGGTAAAACCCACTGTTACATATCCCAGCGTAGTCGTTAATGACTGAGCTGTTGATGTGACTTTAAATAAACTAAAATAAAATTTAAAAAAAATAGTTAACAGGAGTAAAGTAACATATGAGTATATTACTACAATAAAGTAACTTTATAATAGTATCAAAACTAGTATCAAAACCAGCCACTTCCAAAATATGAAATTTGTAAATTAAATTATTCAAAATCTATATTTTTCAAGCAAATAAAAATAATCACTTAAAAAGTACTGTCATAATAACCAAATTAAACAATGTTAAAATAAAATAATCTTATTATGAATGCGTTAACTACAAAACTACACTGTTTTGGATAGAAAATAATTTACTTCACCACAGAAGTGCACTAGCACACACCCTGGCTATTTCTGTAAGTATGGATGTGGCTTCTTTTAAAAATAACTTCACAAATTTATTTGAGCATTTTCATTGGATATGGATCATTTTGTAAATTTGGATATTCTCCTCTTTACTATGTTCATTAAATTGAAAATTTGTAAAAAAGGAACTGAAACAAAAACAATATTTTGGAAGTGGCTGGTTTTGATACTATTATAAAGTTACTTTATTGTAGTAATATACTCATATGTTACTTTACTCCTGTTAACTATTTTTTTTTTAAATTATATATATACTTAAAAATTTGTACACTCTGTTCTACTCTCCTGTTGTCTACTCCTGTTAAATTTTTTTTTTAAATTATATATATGTATACTTAAAAATTTGTACACTCTGCCAGCTTACTGATTGAGCTGGACTGAAGAAGCCCATTAAAATTAGTAATTAAAATGCTATACTTGCAGTTTCTTATTCTATTTATAAATAAAATGACAAAGTGAATTTAATGTTTACTTTGAAACATGTTAAAATTTTCTTAATTAAAAGTGTAGAAAAATTTATTAATTTTTAAAGGAAATTAGCTGATAGAGTTAATTAATAAAGAAATTAGTAAACAAATAAATCTTTATTTGTCGTATACAAAATAATACATTTTTATATTATGTGACAAGTCATTAATTTGGGGTAAGGAAATACAAATGTATGTTACTGCATGGAAATTGAAATAAAATGAATTATTGAAAATTTGAATTACTTTCAAAAAAATTAATAAATTTTTATGGCTGTGTCAAATTATTTTCTTCATTTAAGTGATTAGCTATTTCCGATATTTTTATTTTTATCCGGACAGATTATTAACTGATAAATAAATAAACGTTTTCAAAGTGTAATTTCAATTTGTAATAATATTTTTAAGTATTTAAAAATAATATTTTCCGTGTTATTTTCTGTAAAATTTAATAAATTATTAATATTTGAACTACTGTATTTTATAATATAAGTTTACAAAGTTTCATTTAGTAATATTTCTCATTATGGCAGCTGGATGGATAAAGTACCACAGCGATTCACATTATAAAAATAAACTGTGTGGTTCAATTAAAGTATAGAATATTTAAAAGTACTGTACTGTATTTCTAACTGTATTTGTGCCACACAGAACTGGGTTATAACAGCTATGTTATATCTTTCTTATTCCATTATTAAGATAACTTTTATCACTATTAATCCCTTAGGTCATATCCTGGGAAATTTTAATTCAGAGTTTCATAACCCCAGTTACTGATCAATTTGACATTACACAACTCATAAAAGTAAACAAAGATAACTGTTGGTTGTATGATATTTTTAGTTTATTTTTGTTTAATACACATTAAACAATATTATATCTTGATTAAAACTGGTCTGATTTCTTTTGGGTTATATTCAATTATTTAATATAGCTTAATCTTCCTATTAGTAAAGTGATTAGTGCAACCAGCTCTATGGTCAACTATAAGTCCTTGCTTTGATTTCTGATCAGGTCTGGTATTTTTCTATCATAACTAATTTTCATCTGTCACCCTTTCTGCCCACATTAGCCTTAACATTATGACAGTCATTAATTAAAAGAAAGAAAAGTAATATACATTCCTTCCAAAATTTGACATGTGATTAAAATAAAGAAATACCTATATTATTTTACATGTCAATAAAAATGTATAAATTTACAAGAATAATTGCATTAAAATTACTCATCGTAGTCAGTTATACTATGAAAATAATCTTATTTATGATTTAAAACTAATGTATAATGTATAAAGACCTTTTAAAATCATTGATTCAAAAACATTTTAAGCTTAGTAAAAAGTGAACAAAGGAGTTCCATCTAAAATTAAATTTTGCTCTAATTTGTGCTTATTTTTTCATAATTTACAGTTTACAGTCATCCTTTTATTTTAGTTAAATTTACAATAAATATTGATTGCTTTGTGTTCCTATACAGTTAAACAAAACTCCATACTTCTCGTTAATTTACTTAAATAAAACTGACGACTGTTTTATTCTTTACATGAAAAACCATCAAGGGAATAACCCTGATTGCTAGTTGCAGATAAATAAATTGTCTGTTATGTACCATATGTCTACTATAAAGTATTTTATATTTTACAAATTTATGTAGTGTAAACAATGAACAATATAAGAGAAAACAAAATTCCACCAAAGGTGATATAAGTTAAATACTAATATTTAATTAAGAGTTTGTTCAATGTTTATACTTTTTAACAATATATATGAATAAATTATCAATTTCACACTAATATCAATATTTCAACAAGTTATAAAGGTTTTGAAAAGTAATTAAATTGAGAATGTGTTATGTAGGTATTTTCAGATTATCCAGCATACATCTGCCACACTGCTTAGATCACCAAGGAATGATACAGATAAGAAACTGCCATATAATTTTAAAATAAAATAAGTATTTATAATTTATTAATATCATCAATTTAGTTAATAAAGGACTATATAGAAATAATTTTATAAATTTTTTATACAGTATTTTATTTTGAGATAGTTTATATTATTAATTAAATGTAACTATATTTTTTGTACATTATTATAGAATGTATATATTGTATATTTTTGTCATTAATGTAAATAAATAGGAATTAAAAAATGTATTTTGTACAATTAACAATATTATAATTCTAAGAAATTAGTTGAATTCTTAATGAGAACTATTTTTTTAAACATGCACCCAACTTGATCAATGACTTTCCGTGGGTTTTTTTAGAACAAATTTAAATAGGGAAGTCCAGTGATCAGCTGATCACTACATTGGGATATATAAATAAAACAAAATGAATGCTTTGTTCCAGTTTTTCATTAAAAAAACAACAAAACAACCTATGTTCAACCTCATGTCCAGGAATATGTGTTCAAAGAAAATACTTTTAAACTTTTCTGCAAAGATAAATCAAAGCAAATGTGTAACAGTTTTGAACAGATCTTTCAAGAAAATGAACCACACATATTACAATAAGAGCCAGTTTTTAGAGAATTTTTGGTATACATATTTTATGTACATTCCCACTTACAACTAGTTGTATCTTAATTGTTCCCTGAGGTGGCACACACATACATATTTTTGTGATGCACTAAGTTACATTCTAAATAGCTAATTAAAAAAAAAATTTTGCTTTAGAATAAACTATATATAAGATTCTGCTCAGTATGTACAAATTGATGTAATATGTATAAGTACAGGGTTGTGAGTATGTATTACATTACTTTTCATACGTGTGCGTTAAGGAGAGGTTCAAAGTCAGAAACTATAACTGAAGTGGTGGGATGGGTGAGGCAGCGTAGTGGTAAAATAAGTAGACACCACAAATCTCTAATTTTATGGTTCTACCTATAATAGACTTATATGTTTAAATCTTATAAAACTGCTCTGATTTTTAACGAAATAAAATTTGAAGTGAAGTTTTCAGATATGAAGAGCAAAAGGTTACTTACACAAGAAAAGTAAGTGCTCTTTCTTCTGTCTTCTACTCAGGAGCTTACTTTTTTCATGCTAAACGGTCATTACCATTACTCCATTTCATTCACACTGTCAATTAAGCCACGTGCCCAATTTAACATTCTTGCCATTTTTCATTCTTGCCTTGTGGCAAGAATGACAAAAGTTTCTGGTCTTGAATTGAAAGAAACATGAATCTCTACTACAAGATAATTTTTTATAAATGTAAACTCACTTCTCACCATGTACAAGCTTTCAAAAGTCACTGCAAAAATATTGCCAATACTAATAAATAGCTACTTTTTTTTAAATTTTTAAACCAGACTGTAGTGCTTCATTGCTGAACATAATGTTTCCTACACAGGGTGAACCATATAAAGTATTACATTCAATTATGGAAGGATGGTTTAACACAGAAAGTTAAAACAAAATTATTCCCCATTAACCGCACTCAAGGAATCCATTAAACATAAAACCATTCCAATTCAAATAGAGAGTGTGCTCTAAACTGAGTTCACGAGTTCTAATCTCAATTTCTTTTCAAGTGTAAACACTTGTTGTGTCGTACATCATTTTAAAAATATTGAAGTATTCAAAATTTTGGTAAAAACAGCAAAAATATTAACTCATTACAAAATGGTGGCAATGAACGTAAATAGTATAGACACTTACGAAACGTCCCGTATCTTCCTTTCGAGAAATGATAAAATGAAAACCATATACAACCACCTATTTGAAATTTGATAACCTTCTAACAAAATTTCAGAAGACCATGTTTAAAAAATATTTTAGCCTCAACAATTTCCAAATTTGAGCAAATTAAAAATTGTTAAAGTCCAAAATTTTCCAATGGGAAGGTACCTATGTTGTGTTGTACATCATTTAGCTAAAATATTTTTAAAACATAAAAACTTAAGTAAATGTCGAATATTTAAATACCCTTAATATGATGTACTACACAAAGGTTACATATTTTGAAAATATTGAGATTGGGATCCATGACTCTTAGTTTAGAGCACACCCCTATTTGAATTGGAACGGTTTTATTTGTAATGGATTCCTTCGGTGTGATTTAATGGGGAATAATTGTGTTTCAACTTTGTTTGTTAAACCATTTTTCCATAATTGATTTTTAACACTTTATGTAGACCACCCTGTTTATTACTACATAGTTATAATTCTTCTTAACATATCAGTAAACAAGCAATATTTTATGTAATTTTAAGTAAAACTTACACTAAGTAGTTTAAATAGGTGAATGGCTTTCTTAAATAAATTTGTTTTTAGACAGTTGTTATTTGTCTTAGCTTTCCTGGTTTGCAGTAGTAGAACACTATTCAGTGACTTGCCTTTCTGTATAATTTATTATTATTGTCTATGCTAATTTGCCAGGTAAATCCAGAGAACAAGAACAACCAATTGAGATATGTTCTTTGGCTAGAAGGATTTTGATCCATGACTACCTTCACAAAATCAGAGGGATGAGTTGATTTCAAGACTAGATTACGACTACAGCAGTACTTGGTACCACAACCAGGCATGGCGTCTCTTTTTTATTTATAGGATTCTTAAAAATATATTTTGTTTACTAATCTTGTTAAAAACAAAATA
The DNA here is from genome assembly GCA_035578175.1 of Catonia carolina. Taxonomy (NCBI): domain Eukaryota; kingdom Metazoa; phylum Arthropoda; class Insecta; order Hemiptera; family Achilidae; genus Catonia; species Catonia carolina. Next base: position 396,309,990 of record JAQMRL010000001.1, read on the forward strand.
AAAACTGACCACTTTGGTAGCACTGTTTATTGATTCCTGAACTTTTACACCGTTGTTTCATAATTTAATTCCTGAGCACTAACATGACAAAAGTATACTGGTAAAATGAATTACAGTAAATTGAATCGTAGCCAGTTACAAAATTCAAGTTTGGTTTCACAGAATTGAAAATACCCTAAAACTTAAAATATAGAAAACTAATGGGTTGTAAGAACTTAAGGAGTTGTGTCTCATGATAAAAAATGTATTTTTAAGTTGGAGACTTTAATGTGGATTTTGGGGGAAATAAGTGTATATATATTATTATATAAATTTATAAATAATTAAAAGCCAGCAACTATTATTCAAACGTTTTTTGACAATACTTAGTTTAGTGTCAATCAGAAAGTCCAAAACTGATTGAATTTCAAGCAGCATCATTCACTTATGATTAAATTAGGTAATTTTTTCTTTATTTACAATGGCAAGAGAAAGTCATAAAATTATTTCTCACCAGGTTGTTTTTTTAGTATAATTTTTAAAATTTTTGTCGAACTATTTATGTTAACTTTTGTTAGCAACGTGTTTGGGCATAACATAATGCACAAACAAAATGTACATTTTTTTATGATTAAAGATAACTCGACAAACACTGGTTGTACCACTTAAATTTTATGTAATTAGTATTACAGAATTATTATACTTAACGTTTTATTGACATTAACAACAAGAATTAACCAAATAAGTACGATCAAGTTCCTGTTCTAATCTAATATAACTTACGTCTCTGCACTAAGTTTTTGTTATTTCTGTACTTAGTTTATACTGCACTGGTATTACTTAATAAGGGTACTATATTGTATCATGTTTGCAGATATGAAATACTCAATGAATTATTTCTGAAGTCCTCCAAGTTACCTAGTGGATTATAGTATATTTATTTTGTTCATAACAAATCGTTGTTATATCACAATTGTCAATATAAACGAAGGCAACTGAGATTGTATACATAGTGCAAGACTTACATCAGTTTTCCAGTTAAGTATCTGCTTCAGTACAGTAACTGCTAAAATACCTGCTAAAATAATATTAATTTTCAGGGATTTATTTATACTTATTAATTAATTGATTAATATTTTAAATAATTAATTTTGTGATTACAATGTAAAATCCCATTAAAAATTATATTTTTCTGCAAAATCTATCAAATTAATTCAACGAATAATTTTGTAAATACAGGAATGCATATACGTCATACACATTTGTGTATGACATTAAATTTAAATAGCTTACAAACAGACTTGTTTTCATTTTGAAAATTTTGTAGTCTGCTAATGTATGTTTATTATTTATTTAAATGCATAAATTGGAACTTTTGCGTTAATTCTGTTGACAGGGTAGTTTAATTAATTACAATATCATGAGGATTCTTTATTAGAATAATTACTAATATTTCTTTTAACCAAATTAAATTAAATATCAGTAATATTGTTCTTATTAATGTGATTTAATTATTATTTCATGGGATAGAAATAATTGCACAATTACAAACAGAGCTTGAATGGAAAATATTTGTGCTTTGTAAATATTTGAGAGTAGAATTTTATGGATGTGGTATTTTGGGTTATACAAAAAGATGGAAATATAATATTATGTATTATAGAATTTTCGTAGAAAAACGCCAATTCCAATTACAATACTTAACAAACATACATTAATATAATACAACAAAATATTTTAGTGTAACAGAATATATTAATAACAGTATATTTTAATAAAGCATCGTTCAAATGAAAATTGTATAGATTTTAACCCCTGCAGAAATGAATAAAACCATGAAAGAGAAACTACAGTTTCCAGATGATGAGAGAAAGTCCAGATCAGAAAATGAGATAAAAACAAATTTTATGGATTGTAACCCTTGCAGAGATTAGTTAAACCACAAAAAAGAGAAACTACAGTTTCCAGAAGATGTAAGAAAGGCTAGATCAAAAATTGGAAAAAATGCAAATTGTATGAATATTATAGCCCCCTGCAGAGATTAATAAAATCATAAAGGAGAAACTACAGCTTCCAAAAAATGTGAGAAAGTCTAGATCAGAAAATGAGGAAAAATATTGGGAAGAAACAAGATTAAGAGAAGAAAAAACACCAAAGAAAAAATATCTATGGAAGAAACTAAAAAAGTTAGATCTGATAGAATAAAGGCTTATTGGATAGAAAAAATCAGGGAAGGTAAAGAATTGGGTGAGAGACCTGGGAAGGATAGAAAGGTCAATGTCGTTACCAAAAAGTCCATTCCAACTGAATTCTTGTAAAACGGTATACATAACAAAATAGTAATATGGTATGACCATTCACATTCTATGAACATTTTTTTTACATTCACATTCTTTTGGACCACTTACTGATCAAATTATTGAAAATATAAATTCAATCTTGCCTACTCAAAACATACTATAAGGGAATTTTTGATAAAAATTCAGTATTTTCTCCTTCAATCTACATATGTAGATTCTATCCTCCCATCCATCTTCAATCTATACACCCATAGATTCATCAACAAAATGGTGCTAGAAAGTTTAGAATATTGTGATATGAAGTATTGCATTTTATATTTTCAATCATATGACAGAAAAAATAAATAAATACTTACAGTACAATAATATATAAATGTAGTCTAGACTGCTCGTACCAGTTTTTAACTTACTTGGCAACAAAATAAGTTTCTTGTTGTTGTTTAGTACTCCTACAGATGAAAGGAAATACTATTGATATTTCCTTATTGATTTGATATCTAGATGTATTCCTATGTAATACAAAATTAATAGGTAAATCATTAAGTGAGATTTAAAAAAATATAATGGGTGTTGGTCTCAGTTCAAAAGAGAGTTGCAAGGTTTATGATTTGCTAATACTGCTCATGCACCTATATTATTAGTATAAGAATTTTGTTAAATATTATCCTATGTATTGTGTAGAATTATACAATATAGAGAAAACTACCAAATAAAAACTAGATGATTCACATGATGAAAAACGTCAATAACTCTTTTTTAGTATCATGTACGAGTATCAGGCATGTATCCAGAAATTTTTTCTCGGGGTGGAGAATAAAAATATTGTGTACAAAAGCAGGTATGCATATGCGCGCACCCATCCACACACACACCCACTCCCACACACACACACATATGTATTTTTTCCCGAGCAGGGCCAATTTTAGATCACGTGCGGTAATTTTAGACGTTTCTGGAAACGGTTTTGCAGCTCCATTCTCAGCATTCGCTCACTGTAAGGTTTTCTCTATTCTTCTTTACACCCGGTGTTCTGTTTTTTGCTCTTATTGGAAGCCCTTAAAGTCTGTAATTAGTTGTCTGAATCTGATTCTTTCTGTTAAGTTTTCTCGGTTTATTCCGATTTTCTCAATATCCTTTCTGACTTCTGTCAACTTAGGTCTATTGACGTAAACATTTGTTTTGTCAACTGGTTCTTATCCATTCTATAAAGATATCCATAAAATTTTAGCCTTCTTTTTCTAATCGTTTCCAATAATAATTCAATTGCCTTGTACACACAAACACACACATTTTAGGGTGAGGGGTAAATGCCCTCTTTGCCACCATTTTGGATGCATGCCTATGTATCCATCATCAGTTGCAGTGTAAATAATAATTAAATGTAGGCTAAACACATTTTTGTCAGCTTGTCATGACAGTGCATGAAATATTTATGTCGCAACTGATGATGGATACATGATATCTGGAAGGACCAATTGACTTCTTTAATCAGATGAGAGTCCTAGTGTATAGTAGGTGGGTTTTTTCTGTATTGTATAATAGTATTAGTATATACATGGTGAATTTTACAAATATATATTCAGAAAGATATAAAATAATATCTATTGTTGTAGGGTAGTTACCCATATTTTACCACTTAGGCACAAATGGTTGTAACTAGATGCATTACTTGTCCTAGGTATGACATAGCATACAAATGCTGCTTTTTAAATCTGAAACTTTTCAGAAAGATATAAAAATAATATGTACTGATCTAGCATTGTCACTTCCTCCTGACTGTCAACACCAGTGGTCATAATGTAAATTCTTTAGTTTTTCTGTTCTACTCCTAATTGACAAATGTACAAAGTTTCAGCTCTTTAAGTGACCAGGAAGTTAGAAAATTAGTGATGAATGTGTGAGTGAATCACCGAGGACTTTCAAACTTGTATACATATTGATAATATGTCTGATTATAGGGTAAAAATAGGATGTTACCTAAATTCAAATTTAACTTGTGATGGTATGCAATATATACAGCCAGACCCTAAGGTGAATGAAGTGAAAGTGTCATTTTCAGGGTTGAAAGTAGATGCTTTTTGGAGGGCCTGGTATGCTGATAAGCATAGGCTACATTTCTACTCAATGAGGAAGGCAGTCATTAACCACCTTACTCCTTGTTTTACTTAGGAAAGCCTCTAGAGATTCAAACTAGTCTTTCAGCTGACTACCTAAATAACAACAACATGTATGCAGTAGTTTATTATGATAGTTTTCATTTTTCTAAATCTTATGCAAAATTTAATGTCCTGTGATATGTCATAGTTTACTTAAATTTTGGTTATAATTTTATTTAAAGGTTGAGACAGCAGATTTTAGGGTAGTTTCAAAATAATTTGTATCCAAATGTTTGATAACTGTATTGAAATTTTACTGTTTGTACTATTGTATATTTTTAAGTATAAGTTTAATTGTATAAGTTTGTACTATTGTATATACTGTTTGTACTATTGTGTAAATTGTATTGAAAAAGCTTGCGATGTGATACGTCTATAGATTTTAATGTTCCTTAGATGAAAATTGAATCGCTCTGAAGTAAATTAGATTTTTTTAATGGGTTCGGTATCCAATGTTGAAAAAACAAACACAATTCTTTTACTGTATAAATGTTCTATTTTTAAATTAATACAATAATATAAAAATAATTGTCTAGTATGATGGTAACTTTAAAACATGTGATCTACATTTCTGTATTTTAATGTCCTCCAATGCTGAAACTAATGAATCTAATGAAACAGTTCTACTGTCAGTGAAAGTAATACTCTGTCCGATTAAGGAGCTACAGTAATTTGTAATAAAATCTGCTTGATAGATGATTCAGGAAAACTAGATCAAACAAATTGATAAACATCAAAGAGCTCGTTGTCTTGAGGTCAAGAAGTTATCTGCAGTCACTATAGTTATTAGTAAATAAAATATTTTATATCTAGGTTATAAGATATGTTCTACAATATTATTATCATTTTAATGAACCCAAATAATAACAATAAAATAAAGGGAAAAACACTGGACAAGTGCAACAACAATAAACCTACTGTACAAATGTTTTATAATCAAAACAATTAAATTTATAACTTTTGAAGAAATACATTTCACAGTTAATTCTAATTATGTCTTCACAACTCAATTGTTTTTATTTGTTAATAAATGCTAAGTTCCCAATTACAAAATTAGCACTAAATAATTGCCTAAATATTTTGGTCTAGTACTTTTAAAGTTTCAAAATAATGTAATTAAATAGAACTAAATGAAGTAGAAAATTTTGTAGATTACTTACAATAATATCATAAGATAAAATTAATAATTGACACATTTAAAAAGAAATGGATTTCTTTTTTCGGATATTTGAATGTCAGAAGACAGATTGATTACATATATCAGGCATTTGGTCAGGGGACAGCTTGAGAGGCTTCAGCCCCTCTAATGAAAAATGAAAATTTATTACCAAGCAAAGATGTCGGGAGAACCAGGTTCGATTCCTGGTAAGATTTATCATTTATTCATGGCTCATTTGCTCATGGCTCATTTTACTGTCGGATGTAAAAAAAATGTTTAACGCTGCTCCCTCAAACCAAAATCCGTGCTACATACCTGAGACAGATAATAAAAAAAAACCTATAGAATAAAACAACACTCATTTGAGTTACAGAAGTCAAAGGAAGCACAAAAGAATTGAATAGCCTTACACTAGAAGATTTTGCAGAGAAACCGAAGAAATTAAAGGGTAAGAACCAAGGATACACAGTTAATATTGGTCAAGAAGGTCTTCTCAGAGGCAGAAAGAAACAAAATATCTGATGGGATGAAAAATTAAGATGAGAAATCAAAGATCTAAAAATCCCAAAGGTAAGAAACAAAAATAAAAGATGAGATTAAGTGACTAAAGTAGTCCAATGAGGCCGTAAAAAACATTAATTTTCTTTGTACAAAAACTTTGCTTTGAACAAAAACCTTCCGTATTGCTAGAGAAAATGCATTAGTACAAATTATTCAATTTTTTAACAGTATGACGTAAATCGACTTTAATGTTTATGCTGCAGCTGTTTAATTAAATTTTTAACAAGGCTGATATTTCTTTGGTCGTATTAGGCCTATAGTATTATAGGAATACACTACTATAGGGCTACATTACAGGTATACCTAACAAAAGAATATAAAATAATAATTGTTGCTTAAGTCAACAGCCGAAAGGCTGGTTTGAACCTTTACTGGTTTTACTATATAAAAACGAGACATGAGATGGTTTACTATTGCCTTCTTCACCGAGTTGAAAGAATACGCTTATTAGCATGCCAGGCCCTCCGAAAAGCATCCACTTTCCACCCTGAATGACACCAACATTTCATTCACAACAGTAACTGTCTGTATATTGAAATTCATTACTCTCAGAGGAGATAATTCTGACTAGTGTCTTTTACACCTCTACCTCTTCTGTTCTTAAATATAGGGTGATTCAAAAAGAGCGCCGGTTTTGATATATCAAATTAAGAGATTTATTTTATTGAAAAACTGATAATAAATACATCAACAAGTTCATCTTACCTTCCGATTTCATGTATGAAAAATTATATCATGCATGTGTCCTCCTCTACTGCGCTGGCACGCATCAACTCTGTCCATGAAATTGGATATTACTGCACGACAAGTTTCGACTTCCATTTGCCCGATAACCCGTCGAATTTCCTCCTTCAAGACATTGATGTTTCGGGGTTTATTGGCATACACCAATGACTTCAGATGACCCCAAAGATGAAAGTCACAAGGCGTCAAGTCACACGACCTTGGTGGCCATTGATGGTCGGAATTACGAGAAATGATGCGATCCTGGAACCGTTCACGGAGCAACAACATTGTTTCTCGTGCAGCGTGACAGGTGGCACCATCCTGCTGAAACCACAACTCGTCAATGTCCATTCCATCCAAATGACGCCACAAAAACTCCCTAATCATCGTACGGTATCGGTCTCCATTTACTGTCACGGCTTGTCCTTCTTGATTTTCAAAAAAGTTAGGGCCGATGACACCGCCCGACCAAAAGCCGCACCAAACTGTCACTCGCTGTGCATACAAGAGAAACTACAACTGAATCGTCAATCGGAATGTTCTCCAAAATAGAAATGTGGTCAAACAATGTTGCCAACCGATAAACAAAAATTTACCAGCCGTTTAAAAACCGGCGCTCTTTTTGAATCACCCGTTAGTTCAGTTATAATTGGCTGACTATATGATACGAAACAGAACTATTTTTTGTAGCCCTGGAACCAACAGATCGAGAGCAATTAATTTAACACTCCACCTGCCTTTTATGGGCAAAATAATAATTATAAAAACAAAAATAATTAATTGAAATATTGTTCAGATTTTAAAAGGCTTATATATAACATCATTTTATAAAAAAAAGTTTTGGCCATTTCCATCGTCCAGTACTTAAATGTTAACTGCAACGCGAATGGTCCCAGTGTTGATGTCTTTCTAGAACCTAAAATGTTTACTTGAAAAAAAAAAACACTTTTTTCGTACTGTAACTTAATAACCACACTACTTAATAACCACATCAGTTGATGCAACATTAATTAAATAAATAAATAAACTAAAAAAATATAAATTTCTTCGATAACCTTGTTGGCTATTTGTGAATTAATTGTGCAATCAGATGCTACTGTATTAAAAAAGAAATTGTTTTGTTTAAAGATCAGTTTTATATTTTTAATAGGCTTTCTATATTATTAATTGTAAATTAATAATAAGTCGTTTTATTTCTCACTTGCACTGCAGAGAACTATAGAAAAAATATCCTTCCTCTCTAGAGAAATTATGAGAAGCATTTGGATAACTGGTTAAATTTATTGTAAATAAAGTGTAGATTTCTATAAGCAATAATATTCAATAAGATTATTCAAGAAGATGTTCAGAAAAGTTTTAGGCGTTAAATATTATTTTCAGTCAGTTTTTAAATATTTTTTTTTGAATACTGGCAATTGTTTAGTGCATATATACATCCGCGATTACTTTTCTTAATACTGTTCTTACTTTGTAATTTTTAATTATAATAACAAGAAAGGATCAACGGTAAAGTTTGTGTCAAACACGCTAATACGATATGGAACGTTGGATTTATGGTTTTTAATGTCAAAACTCCTGTGGACGTTTAGCTTTTTTTTATCCGAGGCGGCGAGAAAAACTCATGTTTGCTCCCTCACGATGGTGGAAGTAGTGTTGGACTCAATTGGACGTTTACCTTTGCAGCCGATTAACTTACACTATTATTATGTCACAGTTAAAACAATTGTATTTTCAGTTTATTTGAAACTGTATCAATTGCTTAATGAATTATTGCTGTTTGTGAATTCTTAGGATGATTTACAAAAGTCATTGTATACATTAAGTTGAAACACTGAAAAATATGACCTTCAAATTAAAAAAAAATGAATAGGTGAAATATTTCAAGTACCTTGGAAACGATGTTTAATATGATTTGGATCGGGATAATATGATGAAAATTAGCTAATACATTTGAAGATAGCCTATATGTGAAGCTGTTATATGGAATTAAAAAAACCAAACGCAGAAAGATACATGAATGAAGTTCTACGATGCAATGGCTGTTCTCATTCTCTTATCTGGCAATGAATCCTGAGTTCACAGAACAAAATAGCAAAAGTCAGGCCGCTGAAATGATGTGACTGCGAAGATGTACCAGAAGAAAGAGAATAAGTAATGAAGAAGTTTGAAACACACTATTAGTTACTCCTTTGCATGACTTTTGTCATAAACATAAGCTTGATTTTTAAGCAAAATAAAAGAAGGTAGTGTAGTCACTTGGAAAGAATGACTAGAAAGAATGCCAGTAGCTGCTTTCAATTATAAATCCATAAGTAAGAGATGTGTGGAAAAATCGAGGAAGAGATGGATACCAAAAAAGTTTCACAAAACATAATCCTTGAAGTAAAGAAAACAAAGTAGAAGAAGAAGAATACTTCTTTAAGAGAAGACAAAGGTGACAGATTTCAGGGATAGACCTACTGATCAACTCAGAATCAAAGTTGTTTTAAATGACAAAATGTTAGAATACGTGCATTTGTTTATATACTTTGAATGTAATACATCGTATTGTAAAACCGTTATGGGGTGCAGAAATCAAATTGGAAAATTTTTAAAAGCTTACAATTTGAAAAAACCACTGTTCGGTAAACTGCGAAAAGCGACCGTTTCAAAGTTTTATCGTACCTCGGTTCTGTCATTTTTAATGTAATTTAATATTAAAAATGATGGATCATGACTGCTCAGCTGATATTAAGAATAGACTGCTGAATGAGATTGTTAAGATTTGAAGCAGGACATTGGTTGCTGAATCATAAAAGCAGTAAAATTATTAGGCATGACGTTAATGTGCCAGAGGAGATATAAAATATTTGAAAGTACTGGCAGAAATAGTTTAGTCATTTTTCGCTGATGCCAGATGATCGAACACTCAAATAAGTGTTTACGTACAAGACAACAAGCGGAGACAACGGAAATCGTAGTATTGGAAGACATAGGAAGAGATGGACATCCGATTATATGAAATAACAGTTTGCCAAATTTAAATTTAGAATATACTAGCATGCCTATTGTTTAAGATGAAAATCTATCATTGGGTCATTAACGGCTATATTAAATTATATTATACTATTATTATTATTATTATTATTATTATATATCGTATTATTTTACAGCATTCGTCGTGAGATTAAAGTGTTATTATTTTATAGATTCTGGACGGGAATCAAATCTAGAACCCTCCACTTGGTAGTTGAGAATATTCTAGAGCTCCTAACCCTCTGGGCCACGGAAGTGGCCAACGATTCTCTTTATTTATTATTAGGAATAATAATATTTACAAAATGTATTTTATTGCAACCACATTTTTTATTTTTACTACTTTACATTGATTATAAAAATATATTTAATGTTCTTATACTAGAGCTGCATAATTACATGCAATGTTATTTACTTATCGAAGATGATGATTATCAAAACTGTTTATTTTTCATGAAGTGGAAATATCTTTTGAATAAAAAGTGCAAACTATTTCCGTATTCCGTGTTGCAGTATATTTCAAAACAAATACGACTTCTCTTCGATATGCGGAATGGATGTTTTATTAAATTTGCATAATTTTATTTACAATCTGATTTTTCCATATGATTTTTAATATTTTTCCTTCCTGTATTTCTGTCAGTACAGTGATTCTTTTACTATAACTAGGAAAATTTCAATGGATCAATCCCTCGTCCTAAACATACGAAAATGTATTCCTTGTATAATTTTTAGCACAAGATTTACATATTATAACCCATATATACAGTAGTATCTGTAAATTAAAAACAAAAACTTATTAAGATTAAACACAATAGTAAATAGTTATACTTTGAAATAGGACGTAATTTTTCCCAAACTCCTATTTAGTTATGTCGGAAGAATATGTACCGTGGGGGTTTTTATGGTTTTGATTCTCGAATAGAAACTAGAAAGTTACCGCAAAATTTTACATGACAATTTTTCTGTTACTTCAAAATTTTGGTTGTAAGAAATTTAATCATTATTTTTTTTATTCATGGCTTAGCTATAACGTAGTTTGTGTGATTCGTATACACGTCACTAACATTCGAAAGAAAGTCAAAACACGTTTGTATAAACTGAAGCTCTTACCTAATTGAAATTCAAAATTAAGCATTTCTCATACATTGTCGTGAGAATAAATAAAAATAAAAATATTAAATTGTCCACCAGACGCTCTTAAAACCTACCTGGACATATGGAGTTCAGTTTTTGGTACTTGGTAAACCTTCACACACGAAACGATACAACGATAAAAACCAGGATTTCTATGTGTGATAACGTAATGCCCCATTTAAGTCATAAATGTGATTCTACCCAATGATTTAGAATACTTCACATAATTGTTGTCGCAAGACATTACACACAAGACGATACACAACAAATTTTAATCACATTCGTACGTTATCATACAAAATATATTCATTAGGGCGATACTGGGAAACTTAGCAAAAACGTTCCCGTAATTTCCCCTTGTAGGTCAAAAAGTAGATCAACATGCTACAAATTTAGTCAATCGTAAACATGTATAATCAATAAAATTATAAAAGTTAATAATTAACTTAAATACAACTAAATTGATCAAATACTCCAAGAATTTTTTTTGAATATTTCATTTAAATAAAAAACAAGTAACTGAACAGACGGTAGGCCTACTGTCTATTCCGTTGAGTACCATAGGGCTTGTCAACAAGATGGCCTCCCGGTCGAATGTCTGGAATTTCATCACAGACTTCTTTGATCAGGCTTCAAAATTATTATTTATGTGAAAATGACATATAATACGTATTTAAAATAAAAATTTTAAAATAACACATTTGTAATATTTTGTTTACGTATGAAAAAAGAAGCAAACGGTTAAACAAGAGTGGGGCGGTTAGGTGTAGATTCTTGTGGGTTGGTCGCAACGACGAGATGGCCTCCCGGTGCCTACGCATGACCTCACTACTGACTGCTTTTGATTGATCTTAATATTATTGACATTTGTTTAAAAACACATTTTGAACCAATTTTTATATGTTTTAAATAATAAAAAAATTTAATGTGGCATATTTCTGAATACTCGGCTTTTCACCATATGTTATAGGGCGTGGCCACAAGATGGCCTCCCATTCGCCTATCCTGAATCGTAATACTGACTTCGTTTGGTCGGTTATCAAATAAGTTATTTAGGTAAAAATTACGTAAATACGTGTTTCAATTATTATTATTATTATTATTATTGGCGAATTCTCCTTGGATAGAAGACGTTAAGCATTATGACTCAGTTTCGTCATTTGTTTTTCTTATTGGTCCAGTAGGCCTTCATTGTTTCCGAGAAAGCTTTTTTGCGGTTTTCAGACCACTTTGGTCTAAACTGCTTCTCTCTTGAGGGCTCTGAAACTTTCCACTTTTTTCCGTGAAAGTTTGTCAGAGCACTCCGATTTGCTCTCTCGTATAAGCCCAGGCTCCTCAGAATCCGAACGCCTGGTTGCCGTTTGCCTACGGGTGGATTGGTTACCACCTGGGGTAATTTTGTAGTTACTTGTACGAGTCATGGTTGCTTGTAATCAGCGTTCTAACTTTTGCTAGGGGCGTAGAACCAGGGATTGTGAGTTCCTGGAGCATGTTTACAGCCGCACCTCTTGGTGAACAGACGCTGACCATTAGCCGCTGGATGCCAGTACAGACGCTAATGGATTTATTTGTTTTAAATAAAGCCTAAAACAAGGGCCTGCCTCCTCCACCAGATCCACCGTATCTGAGGTCGTCCCTCCACTTTCACTGCCGTTGAGGTCTTCACCCGTATCCCTGGGCAGGGGACTGCGCTATACCCCGCAGTACTGGGTCCTCAGTAGAACTTAGTCACCCCTGTTCCACAACAGGCAGTGTCCACCCCCGCGACTTGAACGCGCCCACTGAGAGTTATCTATGTAGACTCAGAAATCATATCTGAGCCCCATAGACCGGGTTAACAGTCTTGTGTATGCCAAGACTGAAGGCGTTTCAATTATTATTGTCATTTAAAAAATATGTTTTCATTATAAATTATTTTTTAAACATAGATTACAAGCAATTAAATAAGGCTGACCATTCGGGAGAGGAACTTATCGGTGGGTCGCAACGACGATGTGGCTCACGGTGCCTGCTCAGAATCAAACTAGTAAAATTTTTATATTCATCTTCTAATATAATAAGTATAAGTATCTTTTTCTATACAATGTATTAAAATACGTGTTTAAATAAACACGCGTTTAAATTTTTCTATAGTAATAATTTTTACCCCTTTCTTGACCATCGGGATTTACAAGTCCCATTTAGTAAAACTGCATTTATCTGTGGAGTAACCGTTTCAATTATCTAGTTGATCTACGGAACTTATAAATCCCACCTTGTCTGGTTTTTCTGTAAACAGTTAGGGCTCCAAAACTATACCAGTTCGTGTCACCTATGTATAAAATAACATAATGCGTCTAAGCTAGTGTTGTTACTTGTACTTCCGAGATTTTATTTTTGCGTGGTCTATAATCTATTTCACGTTCAGATTTGCAGTACAGCTCTTAAGGGAACCCGTTGTGTTATCAGGCGTACGGAAAACATCAGGTACAACCGATACAATAACTCTCCCCCACCGACACCATCCGAAGGTCACGGGCAAAAATATTTAGAGTTTCGCTTACCACGCTCTACCAAGCTCATTTTCAGTAAAACAATTTTGAAAAAATTTCTTTCGCTTCCTAATGAATTGTTTATTATTACGCTATAATATAATTAATACGCTATAATTTATTATTACGCGCGCAGGTGTGCGTGTAGTTATAAAACTTTGGAAGTTTGAAATCTTGCCTGCTGAGGTATGACCGTATTTTAATGAGGATATTCGCTTACACTTGACCGTAATATGAACAAAAATTTTTTTAAACTACGCAACTGCAACATTACTATCAGCTCTTAAATGCACAGAAATATATTAATATGTTACTAATGTTAAGAAATAAAAAAAATGAAAGATGAAATAAAGAAAATGAAAGTCAAAAATCTCACACCAACACTCAAGAATGCTTGATTTACAGATATTCCACAGTTGGTTATATAAATCTACACGTTAGGTCGCTTGAGTCTACCAAAACAGATGATATTGTTGTCTAAAAGAATTAAAGCTAAGTAATTTGTATAGCCACCAAAACTTCTTCGATGTCGTTCATTTAAATTATTTATTTCCTTCTTTACTGTTTTCTATAATAAATTTCACTAACCTTTTTCAAGCTGCCTTTATTTTTTATTAATCACTTAGGCCTACACGTGTTTCGTTGTATCCACCATCATCAGAGTATATTTTGTGGTTTAAAACAAACAAAATTTTAAATTTTTAGAAGATGTTACATCTTCAGTCATTTATATAAAACTGTATTTTAATTTTATATATTGTATAAAACCAGTTTTATACAAATGAATGAAGATGTAACATCTATAAATTTTAAACATTTTTAGTTTCAAAAGGTATAATACACTTTGATGATGGTGGATCCACCGAAACACATGTAAGTGATTAATATAAAATAAAAGCAACTTAAAAAAGGTGAGTGAAATTTAATATATAAAATAATATTAATTTCAAGCTGCAGAATGTATTATAAGAATTTTTTACTGTTTTCACTGGTTTGTCAGCATAGAAATGTTTATTACTAACGTATTAAGAAACGTTGAGAATATCTCTGATAATAATTTTTGTATGGAATAGCTCAAGTATTTCTATGTTAAAATTGCTGGCAGTTCCGTAGAGTTGAATTCCATAAGTTCACACTGGTTTATGATAATATAATGTCGCGGTAAATTTATTCGTAAATATAAAATAATTATATCAAAAAAATATTAGTTTTTACAAAGAACGTCATATTTTTGAAAATTGCTTTTAACTTTTTATACCGAGTAATTTATATAAGTAGGTATAATCTTTGTGAGAAATAAAATTTATTATGAACGAGTCTTCCATAAATGTGAAAGTCTTTGTCAGATGTTATTCTGAGTAGCATTCTTAATCATTTCAGTGCAAGGAGAATAGGGAAATGAATGCTGAGTAGTGTTTGCAGTATTCAAAGTGGTAAAATTTCAGTCTTTGGTGGTAAAATTAGCAAAACTTATATGAATACTATTTTAATTAAAACACTTTCAGACGTAATATACCGGGTGTCCCATTGAGAGGTTGCTATTTTTGAATCAATTTGTCGGATGTATCGCACACTCTAAACTGGAAATTTTATAGTTATCATAAATAGATAAAATATGTTAAAAAGTACCCTCGAGTTTCATTTGCTTATGATTAATCAAAACAAAATGGCGAAAAGTAATTTTATTTGCATAACCATTTCAAATTGGTGATTTGTTACAATGTTACTTAAGTAATAAAATGAAAGAAATAAAAGAAATATGAAAGTGATAAATTTATTAATGAACAGAATTTGTTTCATTAATCTTTATTTGAACTGATGTCCATCAATTGCTATGCTGTTCGATTTGGAATGGCTAAAACAGCGGTTCTTTTTCTATCTCAGTCCTATTGTAAGTATAGGTAAGTAGTTTTATCAACAAGATTATTGTTCATTTTTTATATTATTTTCTTATTCCGCCACTTTTTTATTTTTTTATTAATCATAAGTAAATGAAACTCAAGGGTACTTTTTTACATAGGCCTATCTATTTATAACTGTAAAGTTTCCAGTGTGTAGATTGTGCGATACGTCCGGCATATTAATTTGAAAATAGCAACCTCTTCCTGGGACACCCAGTATAATTCACTGTAACAATATAATTAATAATATATTCTTCATTTACACAAAATTTTACAAGAATACAGAAACTACAAAATTTTTGTATAAAATATTGCGTTTGAAACCCCTTCAATTATCCAAGTAAATAAAATCAAGAGTGGTTAACTTACCGCAAAGTACTGAGTAGCTTTCTTAGATTAAAAGCATACGTACAGTCAGATTCCCTGGATTTTCAGATACAGAAATTCTAGTCATAGTTTCATGTAGTCTAAACTTTACTATTTCTAGAGTAAATAATTTAACTCTTCAGACAGAAATTTCATTTTTGCCTTTTTAGCAGATCTCGTTAAAAAAAAGTTTAAGCCAGAAAAACTTGAAAAGATAATGTAAAATCTTACCAACTTTTAGGTTATTTAAGCCTGCATAATATATTTACGAGTACAAAAATTTGCCGTTATTTTGTAGCTCTACAAGATCTCTATTACCTTGGTGGGATTTGGGTTTAAACATAATCCTTCTCAATTCCTCTGCTAGTTGCTAGCTTCCTTTGTCCTCTTAAATAACCCATCATAATTAAATAATTTTTGACATCATCCATCCACCTATTTCATCTTCTTCTGTAGAGTCTTTCCTTCCATATTACCTTAAAAATCTAGTTAACTCTATTCTCTCAGTGTGTCTCCAACCATCTCATTCGCTGAGCTTTTATGAAACGAACTGAATTTCTGACTTCAATGAGAGTTTTCAGTTCTTCATTTATAGTACTCTCCAGTTATGTCTTTTACTGGTACAAAAATCTTCCTTAAATCTTTCTTTCTAAAATTCTTAGCATATTACAATTCATTCTCACAAAGTTCTCGTTCGTAGCTTTAAGTGATAACTAAGCCCATCGAACTCATGCATGTTTTAAGAATACGAAAATTACTTTTCTATTTCCACCAAAAAACAAATAATTTTTAGTGAAAATTACATAACACATTTTTTCTTTAATTTTTTATCTGAAAACAAAAATTTTTGAAAACCACCGGAATAGTACAATGAGATTTTGTATGTGTGAACGATGGGAAGAGAACAGTACTTTTTCTTTTGTTTGGTCTTTAACCGGTCACCTTTATCAAGTTACTTGAATTTACTTTATAACTTTGTAAACCATCATTTCATCAACTGAACTAGAATAGATTGAATACTTTATCTGTGCCATAACACATATTTTCTGTTATCAATTTTATTTTAAGACACAGGCAGAATGTTTTTATTCTGCCGAGTATCATTTCAGTTAAAAAAATTGTGGTAAGAGTGACAGCAAACAAGAATATTTAGTTCAACACTTTTAGAAACAACAAACATAGATTTAATTAGTACTAAAACTTACAAATCGGTAAAAATTTGTTAAAATATTTTTCCGTTGTGAAGAGGGATTGAAAAGGCCAACAATTAAGACAATTGATAACTTTCATTAATCCTTTATAAATTCATCTTTGACCTAAGACAAATAAATCTGACAAAATTATCAATGTTATTGTAATTAAAACGAAACAATAAAATTATTTACATTACTGATTAAGATAAAATAAAATCCTCTACGTGCGCCGCATTTCATAAATAATATACTCTGATCGAATAGGTTTTATATCAATTTTCTTAAATTTAAAAAATAAAAAATGGAATTCTATATTATATTATATTATATGACTTATTTCTGTTTTAAATAGTACTTTTAATTAATTGGTCATTTGGTTAAAAATAGATATATTCAGTGACATAAATTATTAACATAATCACATAAAACATCAGAAGTTTAAATATTTCATGGCAAGTTACTCGCTTACACGTATTATTTTTGCAATACCGATTGCTAATTTCAATAAAATTAAGTTAAAACTGTTTATTCATAGTTTTGTTATAATGCTTAGTGCATTACGAGAGTAAAACTGATTATTTTTCTTGAAGAAAAATAGAAAATTAAGTAATTCGTTGAAAATCACAGATTCACATCTTTTTCTGCAATGTATTTAATTATTTGAACGTTATGCTTCAAGTTTCAAAGATACTTTTTAGAAAATCTAACAACTTTGAGATTAATACTTAAAAATCTTATTTGGATCCTTCATAGCAATTATTATTATTACTTAGTACAATAGTTTTATTTAGCAAAGTTTTATTTTAATTAAAAATATTTTGTACTTATTGAACGAAAAATTGTTTAATGTCTTCATTAATTAGTTAGGGTTAAACTTACAGCACTTTTAATAAATGGGTACGTAGGTACTACATAAAAAATAAAATAAAAATGAATTTTAGAAAAACGGCATTGATGTTTATCACAAAATCCGCAAACCCCAGTTGAATCTAACTGTTTCAAACAACATGATACAAAGAGTTACTACCTATAAATATACGGATGGAACAAACGAGAGAGCAAACGAATAAAATAATATCATGGATAGAAATTGTGAGATCGTCATTTGTGTCGCTAAAGAAATAGCTGTGTAGGATCTTGGCATTGAGCTTAGAATGAGAATCCTGCGGTGTCATGTCTTCTCTGTTCTGTTGTGTGGGATGGAGGTGTAACCACTCAAAAAGATCCATTTAGACACGATACAGGCCTTTGAGATGTAGTTCTACCGCAAGATGTGGTGCATTCCGCGGACAGACAGAGTAATAAATAGAGATGTGTTTGATGAAATGGGCAAAGAATTTGAGTTGGTTGAGACAGTGAAGAGGAGAAAATTTCAATATTTTAGAGATGTGAATAGAGATCCTAAATATCACATCTTACACTTAATCATGCATTGAAAGGCAAAGGGCAAGCGGTACATTGGCAGACGTTGGGCATCCTGGTTGAAAAACTTGAGAGACTGGTTTGGTTGCAGTAATACAAAACTGTTCGTGCAGCAGCGAAAAAGGTTCGCATATTGATGATGATTTCCAACCTCCGATTGGAGAGGGACTTTTAGAAGAAGGTATTCATTTCAAAATAATTTGTTTGAAAAATGTCTATTTATATTATATTGTCCATTTTAATTATAAAGTGAAAAAGAGATTTCTAAGAGGGACATCTTGCATATTATTCAAATATTAACCTAGTAATCCATCAAGATATACTAAATTTTGAATGGCTGAATCTAAATTTGGTAAAGATCTTATGCCTAACTCTTAGAGACAATATCTTGTTCCCCGGCCAATAAAATTTAAAACTCCTCGCTACGTTAAATAGGGTGAACTGTGAGTAGGCCTACATTTTGTGTAGGCCTACCAACGGTTGTGTTTAAAAAATCTATGCTGCACTGATTTTTACTTTCTCTTGCTTGCATGAATATATAGGAAGGAAAGTATTGTTTTCATGTCGATTTTTCGAAATCGAATTTTCAACGGATACACACGTTTTCAGACCCCCTGAACCCAAAAAACATTTTTTTAGCGATATATAACTTATGTGTGTGTGTATGTGTGTGTGTGTGCACGCGCGCGCGCGCACGTTTGAACAAAATATCTCAAGAACAAAAATCGTTCGAAATTGAAACTTAAAACTTAAGTTAAAGGACCTGTCAAGAACATTTCAACAAAATGGGTCAACCGGAAGTAGTAATTTCTTCGTATAATTTTTCACTTTTTTGCGATTTTCTCAAACACTGCTCCTACAATTTCTTTTTTAATCGCCTCACTTACTACATTCATTATGCTTTACAAGATAGGGTAGGCGCCATGTCTGCTGAAATTCTTGGGGAGGCTTTTCCCTTGTAGAAAAAAATGGTTTTTAAGGTTGCAGCCTTATTTTGCATTTTAGCGCAAAACTGTATTAATAATAGTTAATACAATTTACAAATCTATAACTTTTATTTCAAACATATCTTTGTATAACGCTTAGTTTAGCGGTAATTAGTGATTTTCGGTTTTTTTACATGAAAATCTGTAAAAAACTGACTATTCAAGATTTCGGCCATAATATGCATTTTACGATACAAAGTGTATGTATCAAATTTATAGGAAATTAAAAGATCTGCAAACTTCAGTTATAATAATTTTTCTCTACAGAGCCTAGTTTAGCGTTAAAGCGTGATTTTCCGTATTATTAAGCCAAATTAAGGTTGGTTTTAATTTTGCATCAATTACTCATGATTAAAATTGTTATGTTTTTAGAGGTTAGTTTTTGTTTATTTCTAATGTTTTAGTACTAATATTAGGTTATATTTTTCATTATTTGCATTGGCAAGAGAAAGTTGTGTGAGTCTTTCACACCAGATATTTTTTAAATTTTATTGCACTATTGTAGTGACGAGTGGTTTCTTAAAAACGATCGCAAAATCCATAGTTAAATTCATACACAAGAAATAATATTTTTATTATCACATAGTAATTTATTAAAACAAATGGAAATACAAAAATATAATACTTAAAAAATAATTATTTATCAGATGCAATTTACCTTTTTTATTAAATTTGTTTCGTTATGTTATCTCTCCGCCAAATCATATTTTGAAATGAAATATCAAATCATAAATTTTTACAAAAACCAATTCAGGTGCAGGTTTTCGCAACAATTAACATAAATTAGGTTTTCAAGTCGATCATGTCGAAATAAATGTACATAAAAATTGTGTATACAATTAGTCACTGGTACAACACAAAACAGACCTTTCTGCACGCATTTGGTGTAATTAGTAAAATGGTTTAAAAGAGTAAATTTTGAAGTAAAATAAAATTAGTGCTGAACGCAGTAAATTGGAACAAACACACTCAAGTGTTATGCACTACTGCGTGTGTTAACCGATAGCTGTTTTAAATGAAGCTTTAAACTGAATCGCTCCCTTGTAATTAAAATAATTTGACTCGGAAATAACCAAACGGCACTCTGTTGAAACTCAATTATTACAAATCCTCAAACAAAAATGCAAAGCAACTAATGTTATAAAGTGATAAAAGATTTAACTATAATTATAACAATTAGATTTATTTGATTTATAACCTTAACCCGTTTTAATTAAAGTCAGTGTTTATTTATAGTAAAAACAATTATTGTGTCACTGTAGTATAAAAATTAAAATAGCAATAATAATTTTACAACCAACGGATGTTCTACAATAACAACGAAAGAAATACTTAGAATTAGTGGGTCGAAATATAAATATTTAGCCTGAAAATAAAAATCTTTATGAAACATTATTAGATTTTCGTTCCTTTTGATCTCTAAAACTCAATCCTCCATAGCCGATAGAATAAAAATAGTAATGATTTTAACCTACGTCAGTTCAAAGTTTACGAATTCAATATTTTATAAATTCAGAAACAAACTACAGTCTGTACAAAACTACATCCTCATCTTATTGGGTCATTAAGTTACTTATCGTTTTTAATTGAAGATATTGCAACGTGCACACTAAAGGTCTTGTCAAACAGAACGACTGTCCGCGCGGACGGTCGGCGTGCAGTCCGCTGTGGACTGAGAGAGCCTAACTTAACGCGGACAAATCAGGATAGACTAGAACAGTTGTAAAGAAAACGTGAACGAGTCATGGCGAATTTATGATTTGTTATTTTTTCAACTGTGAAACTTGAATTTATATTGTCTAGCAGTTCCTCAGACGAAGAAGAATTACTTATTTTGTTCGCTTTGAGTCGGTCGAAACGAAAAATAAAATGGGTGCACGAAATTAATTGCAAAAGAGAGGAGATAGGCGAATTTCACCGACTTTACAATGAATTGAATTCCTTCGAAGACCGATTTTTCATGTATTTTCGTTTATCCCAACTATAATTTAATTATTGTTGATATAGGTATTTATGGGTGGCATAATGATAATAGTATCTTCGAAAATTCCGCTTTCTATCGTGAGTTCGTAAATAACAAAATTATACTGCCTCCAAAGTCACTACCAGGAACAGACGTCCCTGTACGAGACCAATTTGTTAATTACTTCAACTATTTGAGTCAATGAATGATGTTAATAGGTAATAAGTCAATGGCGTATTATAGATTGATACACTTTCAATGTAGAGTTATGCTGTCAATCACGTCGACAGTAAAAACGTAAAACTAATTTTTTGTTGTAAATACTGTAGCCTAATAACAAAAAAATAATAAAATTTGTGTCTAGTATCTACTGGTTTGTTGAAGTTTTTCAGCTATTTCTCTACATGATTGTGCTTTTTTAACCAAGCTTTTGTAATCATTATCTTGCACATCTTATAAATATGAGGGCACTACAACAATTTCAATTAATTTTTCCTCTTCATCGGCCATCCTCTCCGTCGCGGACTCGGTAGAAAAATATAACCTACCAACAGTCCGCCGCGGAATAGATTGGTACACGGTGTAGGCCGCTGTCTATTTGACTAGGTTGATGCAACAATATCTAACACAGGGTCCGCGCGGACAGTCCGCGTTCTGTTTGACAAGACCTTTAGGGATTTTATATAAAAAAAGAAGCAACTGCAACTATAAACAAACAAAAACAGCAGTATTTTTTGTCTTTAATTTTTATTACGGTACTGTGCATTGAGCTGCACAACTTCTGTAGGCTATATGATATGTAAATGGCGGTGGGGAATTTCATTTTAAGGAGAAGAGGTACCCAGTGGACATCCTCCGTTTAAAACTTCGGGTATTTTCCGTTATTTAGACCAAGAGGTCTCTACTCCTTTTTCGCTTTAAACGTCGCACAGTTGGGAAGTAGCTAGATCACGGACTAGTTGGTTTGGATGGTCATCTAGTCTTTCGTGAAATATACTATAGAAGGACGCGGTTAGCTCCTTTACTTTTAGAATTTTGTAATCGTCGCGGAAGGTTTTATTGCTTTCATAAAAAGGGGCGCCAAATGCAAGTCTTAAAAATTTTGACTGAAAGGCCTGGATTGACTTTAAATTACTCTCCAAAGAGCTGGACACTATAAGTCCAGATTGGTCTTAAAAGGGATTTGTATATTAAAATTTTTGAGCGAAGGTTTAACCTTGATGGAGGATTAATTAAGCAGAAGAGTAGCGTCTAGCGGCGGTTAAGTTCTAAACGTTTCGTACGCAGATAATGCTATCAAGTTAGTCGTCTTTCAAGCCGTAAGCCAAGATATCGCACCATCAGTGTTTATTTAAAATTAAATATTTAATGTCCTAGTTTTTATCTTGATTGAGTAAATCGCCCATTGATGAACAGTCTTTGATCTTTTAAACGAGAACCGTATTTCATAAAACTTTATGTCTTTTTGCAAATTTTGTGGTAGGTGTGTAATCACACCTACACTGCATAATTCACTGTCATAATTGACAGTGTTAGTAGTTCAGTACTTGTGTAATTTTATTACTTTTAATTAAAATGTGCGTACCGTTTTTTTAATTATCTTGTACATTGTGACTGATTTGAGATGTCGATACGTGACAGAATTATTACTTGTGTAGCAGGGTATACAAATTTTAATAAACATAAAATGTTGTTTTAAAACGCTTGTATTCCTTCTATATTTGATTTTGTTTATCGAATTTATATATCAAAGCTCGATACATCCACACGAGCTATGCAATTGTAATAATTTAGATTTATTTTAATAAACATTGTGTTCTACGTTGGAGCATTGTTTAGGTCAACAGCCGAATGACTGGTCTGAACCTTTAGAGGTTATAAGAAGTAAAAACGAAGAGTGAGGTGGTTTACTATTGCCTTCCTCGCTGAATCGAAAGAGTATGCTAATCAGCATGCCAGGCACTCAAAAAAGCATCCACTTTCCACCCTGAAATGACACTAACACTTCATTCACCACAGTAAGTGGTTGTATATTGAAATTCATTACTCTCAGAGGAGATAATTCTAACTAGTGTCTTTTACACCTTTACCTCTTCTGTTTTTAAATAGTTCAGTAATAATTGGTTGAATATAAGATACGAAACAGAACTATTTTTTGTAGCCCTGGAACCAACAGATCGAGTGCAATTAATTTAACACTCCACCTGCCCGTTATAGGCAATACGTTGGAGTATAAAGTATAAAGTCAGCAAAATTCTTTTTGTTTGTGTGGTTGTTGCAGGTCGGTGTTTTGTCTACAATAAGAACTAAATTACTAAAATGTGTCTGTCGGAGTATAGGATAACTATCTTACTGTACGAATAAACAATTTTTTCTTTACATTTTAAAATAAAGTGATAATAATTTCTACTAAAAAATTTAACAAAAATCTAAAGGATCTAGCATTGGCTCTTTGGATTAGAAACAACTTAGAGAAAATCTAAAATATGACATACTAAAAGAATTTACTTTAAGTTTAATTAATTTTTTACTGTACATTTAACTAGTACCGTCACGACACTCTGACGAATTGGGGGCTTAATTTCAATGTCTTCCATATAGGGTTATTCAAAGGAATAGATCATATTTAGATTTAGCGAAAAAATATTATTATAGGAATGTAATAAGCAGTACTGAGTGATCGCGAAGTCGATTCCACATTTCAGTGATCCTGTATGTTCAATTATGACAAACAAAATGGTAAACATAACACAAAAAGAAATAAAAAAATAGGAAAACTTAATGTAATCAAAATATCAGTAGCATTAAAATATTATATAATTAAATAATATTTTTTAAATGTTACTTTGTATCTAAATGCAACCGACGCTTTGAAGTAAACGAATAATAGAAATGATACAAAATTCTGGAGAATAACAATTTTGTTTTTAGAATAAGTTTTGTGTGATAATTTTCTTCTGTAAGTTAGGTTACTAAACCGGTTAAAAGATAAATAATTTTTTATAATCCATTGATGCTTTTAACAAACAGCTTCACTAGAGTTTAATATTAACCGTGTAATAATCATACCGTGTGATAATGCATTTGGCCTGTAATGATCGTTTGTGAAACACGTGAGAGGACTTTCATTGCTCCATATTCGAATGTTATAAGTGAAGCTCCACCACGCACTAAAGTAAACACAATCCAAAACTCAATACGATTTTTATCGACAAGAGAACGAAACCAGCACAAAACTGTAAACGTTTTTCGTGGTCTACTTTTTGCAGCTGAAGTACGACACCAGTGCGGTAAGCATGCAAATGTAATTTTTTAATGGCTCTAAAAGGAGTAGATAATGAAATTCCAGCTTGTGAATATAACTTCCTGAGTGGTTTTCTAGGAGAGTGAGTCGAACGTTCTTTCAAGTCCTCCCGAATTTCCACAATTATTATCACTGATGGTCAACTTGCCCTTTTGGGATCTTGTACAATCCCAGTCTTACGAAATTCATGGAACAAAAGCAAGATTGTCGTTTTATTTGGAGCAGTAAAATTGAAAAATGTTAACTGAAACTCGTCATTTACTCGTTCGTAAGATTTATAAGCTAAATAAACCTCAAGAATAAACACAAAAAGTAGTTTGGAAAACTGCATATTTGTCGCAAAAGAATCGAATGGATACTGGAATAGCACTGGTGCAAACTAACGACTTTCAATTGTTACAAGCTGTTAACTTTAAACACAGCGTTGGCCACTAATATTGAAGGAGACTTAAAATTTAGTTATCTTATATGTAAATTCTTCCTTTTTACGTACGGTTCAATGTAAATACTTTTCTTGACATTTAGTTAGATATTTCGGTTTCACGAAAAAGAACGGCCTCTGATTAACATTTTGTCCATGTCTAATTGCTGCGCTTTTATTACTTACCTATTAATTTTTCAGTTCAAAGAATGAAAACCAGTATCTGGACGTTTGTCTCTTGCCAAGAAAATAAAAAATAAGTAATATGAATTGCAGAATGTGCTGTAAATGACATGAAATTTGGCATAAATAATGTGACGAAGCTGATCACCCAAAATAGAGACATGCCTTGTTAACATGTTTATTGTAGTATAATGTATTATTTTAATGTTGAATTGTGGATCAGTTCTATCATAATATTATGTGATTGCTGTTGATTTTTCAATAAATTTCCTTTCCGTTTCCTTTTTAACCTCCTACGTGAATTATATCAAGTAGGCGTTAAGAGTACATGACTTTTTTAAAGTAATATTTGAGGCTACCTTTTTTCTGTGAAATCATTCGTAGTAGTTAGATGATTCCAATGACAGATGGTATCTGTAAGTCGTTCGCTAAAGTTTTGTTTCATATATACCAAAATAATACAACGTAATTTGTAACAGTTCTTAGAATTCTTGATTGGGTAGATTGCAAGTGAAACAATTTTCTCCGAGCTATGTAGCTATTATATTCGATATGTGTATGTCCAGATGGACCTTAGGACATATTTTTTAAATGAAAAGTTTTGTTTTAGGAGCAAATGAGGATAATTTTCAAAAAGACTATACAGAAGCTTGTTACTGTATGTCTTTTGTGTTTTGTTTTGACCATGTTAAGTCTATCAAGTGTAAAATTTTAGGAAAAAGTAGGACACCAGTTTAGAAAAGAGCGTACTGTATTATTTGTTGATTAGTACTTTCATACTACGGTTCTTTGTAAGTAATTATATTTTTAAAGAAACTTCTTTTTTGTTTTGAATGTAATGAAGGTATTATACATCTTGATAAAACTAAACAAAAATTATTTTTTGGGTCATCCTATAAAGATAGTCTCTACACCAGCATTGACCTCTTTTTTATGATTCCCTTTTTATAATTTTAATAAAAAAAGTTTTAAGGATTTTTATTAAGTTAAATTAAGATTAATCCATTGGAAGTCCTAGTTTATATTTAGAATAAAATTTTCTCGATTGATAAACTAAGGCACACTCTCTTGACCCATCACAATGAATCTATAAAAAAATTTTCTTAATAAAGTTAAATTTTTAGAATTAAAATTTTATTAATTATGACTTGCTGCATGAATTAAAGCTAATATTTTCATTTTCTGAGATTTTCATCTAGTTTTTTTATTTTTGATACCTAATAAAATTACTTTTTATTTTGTATCAACAAACATAATTTTACAGTGAACGTAGAAAAAAGGACACAAAAAAATCAGTAGCAATTTTTTAAGTTTTTTCGTATTTTTCTTGTGGCAGTTTTAAGTTATCAGCTAATTTATAGGCCTACTGATTTTGTTTACTTTTCAATACTATATCAAATTTATGAATTGGTTTTTAAAATTTTGGTAACTGTTTAACCAATCATATATTATTTCTAATTCTAGTGGGTAATAGTTTTTGAATTCATGCGGCTTTAAAAGAATATTTATAATTACAGAGGTTGTTCTACAGCTCAAGACCGTTTAAAGTAATTTGAAACGCCACTTATTTGTAGTATTGAACTCATCTTTATCCCTAACGTAAGGTTAACAAACTTAAACTTGGTCAGTTTTTTTCATTTTTATTAGTACCTCTGCAAGACGAAATTACATGAATACCACTTTTTGTTGTTTAGGTCATCAGTTGAAAGGCTGGTTTGAACATCTAGAGAATTTCTTAAGTAAAACGAGGAGTGTGATGGTTTACAGTTGCCTTCCTCACTGAGTGGAAAAGTATGCTAATCAGCATGCCAGGCCCTCTGAAAAGCTTCTAATTTCCACTTTCAAAATGACACCTTCACTTCATTCACTACAGGGTATGACTATACAATGAAATTCATTACTCTCAGAGGAGATTACTCTAACTAGTGTTTTTACACCTCTAACTTTTCTGTTCGTAAATGCTTCATGGCTGACCATATGATAAGAGACAGAACTATTATTTGTAACCTTGGAACTAACAAATCGAGTGCAAATAATTTAACCCTCCACCTGCCTGTTACAGGCAATAACTCATTGTTAATACACGATATTCTTATTGTTAGTACGATAAATAGAAAATCTATTAGCCACTTTACACTTTTTTGTGATTTACAAAAGATTTAAACTAAAAGCATAATCGTAAATAAATATTATACGAATAAATACTATTGTTATTTATTCATTTAACTGCATAGTAATTAGCTTCTCCGTTAATATCATCAATCTTGGTATTTACCAGTTAGGCCTACTCATTGTTTTCATAGAAATTCCCATTTCGTAGTAAAGTAAAATTTACTTAATATTATTTGTATTACATTATTCAGACGTAATATTAAATAGTAATTCATAAAACTATGAACGTCAAATTATAAAATCACCGAGAATTTCATGCATACGTATGGCTAATGACATGTCAGTGTATACCTGATAAACTAAATTTAAACATAATAATAAGCATACTCATATTACGAGTATTTACGTTAGTTTTGTTATTGACGTTCCTTAGTTCAAATCCTAATAAAGGCAGTTACTTTTATATGGATCTGTATACTAGATAGTGGTTACTAGTGTACTTTGATGGTTGGGGTTCAATTAACTTTACCGTCTCACGAATCGTTGCTCTGAGTCTGTACGAGACTACACATCACTCACACGTTATACATATCATCCTCATCTCATGAGGTCATGGGTTTGATTATTGTTCTTAATTAAACAGATTGCAACGTACACACATTAGGGATAAAAAATGCTATACCTGTTGAAAGTACAGTGTATAAATTGAATAACGATGTAACAATGCACACGAAAATAAATTTGAGAAAGAAAAATGCGCATTCAAACTTTATAACAACGTAAAAAATACTTCTAATTTAAGTTCTAAGTTCTAAATTAACATACCTTCGTAGACTAAAAGTACATCAAATAATCTTTATCAGGGAATCATAAGAAATCATCGTTTTTACGCCACGTCTTTTAGAATTTTAGTGACAGAATACTGCGAATTGTTTTTGCTTCAGAACATCTAAAAGGTTTTGTTTACTCTTTCCCAAGGGTACAGTTACCGAGAAGTAGGCCTTAAATATAAAAATCCTGCATTAAAGTAATGGAACCCAAAGAAATTAATAGACCAAAATAATGGACCACCTCTAAGGCGTAGTAGTTAACACGATAGCCTACAAAACTAAAAATCCTGCTTTGAATCCCGGGTAGGTTCTGGCAATTATTGCTTGTCAAAATCCACCAAGATCGGCAATCAATAAAATAATTGCCGAAAAAACCAAACGTTAATAGGATACAAGCTTTTCAAAAAGAAATTGTTACGTTTAATCAATTGTACATATCACTAGGCTGAATTGTACCTCGTAGTATATCTTCATTTTTTTAAAAATAAATACTATTTACAACAATATAAGCATGGTGTTTATTTATTCAAAACTTTATCAACTACTTTGGTTCTTAGCGACAACTATAAAGGTATGGTACAGAATCAGTAGTTTTTAACATGAAGTTGCTGATTGATCATCAGCTACTTGTTCATTGTGACTACGGTGGGTTACGAAACAAAAGGGTAGGTTTAAATGCGTCTCAATTTTCATACCGTAGCCGGAATTTAAACCCGGAACCTTTCTCTTTGCAGAGGACATCAAACTCTAGTGCTCTAACCACTAGGGCACAAAGGCAGCTAATTAACATCTAAGTTCATGGATTTCGGGTGTTTTACTTTGTCTTACCCTATATGAAAAATATACGGAAATAAAAATATTGTTACGTAAATATAATCACTTTTTAATAATCAAAACAATTATTAAGAATAAATTTTGTAAATTTTTTTTTTGTCATCAGTCTCTCGACTGGTTTGATGCAGTTCTCCAACCTGTTCTATCTTGCGCAAGTCGTTTCATATCTACATACCTGTAACACCCTACATCTTTTGTAATTTGCTTTATATATTCTAATCTTTGCCTCCCTCTACAATTTACTCCCTCAATGTTACCCTCCATTATTGATAGCCCAATACCTGGATGTCTTAGGATATGCCCCACTAGCCTATCCCTTCTTTTGGTAAGATGCTTCCATATACTTATTTTTTCATCCACTCGCCTAAGAACCTCTAAATTACTTATTTTGTCCACCCACCTAATCTTTAACATTTTCCTATAACACCACATTTCAAAAGCTTCTATCCTCTTCCGTTCTACAGCCCCTATCACCCACGTTTCACTTCCGTATAATGCTACACTCCAAACATAATGTTTTAAGAAATTTTTCCTAATCTGTAAATCAATGTTTGTAGTCAGTAAGCTGTTTTTCATTTCAAAGGCTTTTCTAGCTTGAGCAATTCTACTCTTGATATCACTCGTGCTTCTACCATCCTTTGTTATTTTACTCCCTAGATAGCAGAATTCCCCAACTTCCTGTATGTTTTCGTTGCCTACTTTTAAATTTCCCATCTCTTCTAAACCACTCTTGCTGCTGCACAACACTTTCGTTTTGTTCTTATTAATTTTCATGAAGTAATCCTTCCTCAAGATCTCATCCATTCCATTTAAGGCATCCTCTAGTTCATTCTTTGCCTCGGCTAATACTACTATATCATCGGTGAATCTCAACATTTTTATTGTTTCTCCTTGAATTTTTATTCCTACGTCAAATTTCTCCTTCACTTCATTTATAGCCTCTTCTATATACAAGTTAAAAAGTAGTGGTGACAAAGAACAACCTTGTCGTACACCTTTTCTTACAGCAGCCTCTTTTTCGTACCCCTCGATTCTCAAAACAGCCGTTTGATTCTTATACAGACTGTAGATAACTTTCCTTTCTTTGTATTTAATTCCTAGCCTTTTCAAAGTTTTAAACATTTTACTCCAGTCCAGATTGTCAAATGCTTTCTCTAAATCTACAAATGCCATAAAAGTAGTTTTATTTTTCTGTATCCTTTTCTCAATAATCAGTCTCAGAGCCAATATTGCATCTCGAGTTCCCATTCTCCTTCTAAATCCAAATTGGTCATCGTCCAATACTTCTTCTACTCGGTGTTCTATTCTCCTGTATATAATTCTTGTCAGTATCTTAGATGCATGGCATGTTAGGCTGATGGTTCTGTAATGTTCACACTTCTCCGCTCCTGACTTTTTTGGTATTGGAATCATAATATTTTTTTTAAAGTCCGATGGTACCTCTCCACTCTCATACATTCTGCACACAAGTTCGTATAATTTGTTTTGAGCAACTTTGCCACATCGTAATAATAATTCCGATGGTATGTTATCTATTCCTGGTGTCTTATTCATATTCATATCCTTAAGTGCCCGATCTAATTCTTCTCGTAGTATAGGGTCCCCTTTTTGATCTTCTTCAACATCATTTTCTTGTTCTATCGCATCATATTCTAATTCTTTTCCCATGTAGAGTTGAGTTTTGTAAATTTACAAAATTTATTCTTAATAATTGTTTTGTATAGTTTAACTAATCGCAGAAATTAGGAAAATGATAATGTTACTGACAACAAATACCTAAATGGTTTTTATTATTTCAAAATGGAATCTATGTAAGCGGTATGTAATAGTTTTACGGAAAATCATGCAATAAGATACATGCATAACTATAATACTGAAATGCATGTACTATCACAAGAGGAAATTAATATTAAATTCAGTTAAATAACGAGTATAATTCAAGTAGTACAGTACATGGAATGGAATTCTAGCAATACATAGTTTATGCAACTATGTGTCACTAGAATGTCATATAATGTCTAAACGGATTACATTCACAAACGTTCTACTGAAATCCGTTATAATTAAATATTGACAATGCTAGATCTCAGTATTCAGTTGATTTTATCTTCTACGCAAACAAAAGCAGAATTGATGTCGTGTGTAAAGAGATTGATTCATTTACAACTGTTAAGTGACTGATGATTCGAAATTGTGTAGTTCTAGCTACACATACTATTTGATTGTAATGACAGTCGGTTACAGTACCTCTCATCTTTGATTTTACTGGAACAAATATTATTCAATATTACCTGCATTATAGGTAATATTGTCGAACCGGTAATTGACTTTGCTAATGTATCCAGTTAAATCTACGTAAACTTGAATTAGCCTACGTGTTAAGGACCAAACTACGTTTAAACCAACATGGTAAACTAACTTAATGAAAACATTTGCGCGTAGTGCCTAACCCATTTGAGCCAACACAGTAATGAGGAAGCCATGTTACTTTACTAAATATATTTATTGGATTAACACCACAAGGATGGGTTATTAGAAGTTTTAAACGAAAGAAATGCTAAAAAAGTTTCGTTTAAATTTTTTAACTGCAAGTTAAATATGGTTTACTCAATCGCGTTAGAAAATTTAATAAACGAATATTGTAGCTAAATTTAAAGTGATCCAAAATTAGAACCTTTTTCAAATAAGCGTAAATAATTTTGTTTTACGTTACTAAATAAAATATTAAATTAAAAATTATAATTATAAAATTAAAGTAAATTGCGACTTTAATGATAGCCTGGAGTTAACAACCATTCAAATTCTTTCAGAATCTTTACCTGAAAAAATGTTGTGTGTAACTAACAGAGCCTGCAAAGGCTTATACGGGATAAATTTATTGGTTACTTAATTAATTTTTTATCAGTGAACACAATTTTTTTGGCTTCAACTTCATTTTTATTTACAACTGTACAATTTTTTTTAATCACAACTACTAAATGAGATGGAATGAATGAGGAATGGCGGGAATGTGACGTGAATGAGAATCGATCCAATGACCGATTTCAGCGTGAAATTTTGCAAGGAATGTGGTACCAATATTTTTCAATGATAATGATTTATAAACTATGATGGATGATTTTTTTTAAACACACATTTTTATACTATTTGATCTTGTAGTTTTAAAACTTTATCATTATACATTTATTTTTTTATTCATTTCTCAGCCAAAGCTTTCAGAGAACAATTAATTTTATGGTTTTTAAACACAAGGGCCCTGCTAATGAGTGGTATTTTCCTCAAAGCAGTTAAGTAATATAAAAAAAACTGGTGGGAAATATTCACTAGATTATCTTGGTCCAATGTAAATAATCTAAAATGTAACCTATAGTTAATCATGGGTGAACACTGTGAAATAAAAAACAACGTAATTTTAATCATGAGAGAATGACGCTAAATGAAAATCAACTTCTGTAGTACTTTAAAAAATACGGATAATCTCTATTTAACTCTAAAGTCAGCGGCGTAGAAAAGAACGCTTGTAAAAATTGTGGTTTTTTTAATTTTCAATAACTTCAGGTACATATTTTTTATCATAAAATGCATATTGAAAGACCAAATATTAAAAATAATAAAAAAAGCAATTAAAGATTGCGCCAAAACTTTATTTTTGTAGCAAAAATTTATTTAATGAAATTTGTACACCTAAAACATTTATTTCAAAAATACAGCGTGTAGTTAAACGACAATTAGTAGTTATTTTCCGTATGTTATCATTTCAACCGATAAAAAAGTTTTCTTTTTAATATTGCGGACAAATATTTTTTAATATAAAAGGCCAGCCCACAAGAATTTCAGCAGACATTCCGCTATCGTATCTTGTAGAGCACAAAATATTTAAAATAACTTAATTTGAAATAAAATCGTAGGAACCGTTTTTGAAGAATTGCAAAAAGCGAAAATTTACACACACACATATAAATCGCTAAAAACAAAATTTTTGGGTTCAGGTGGCCTGAAAAACTGTATTTCCGGTAAAAATTCGATTTCGAAAAATTGAGAAAACAATAATTTTCTTCTCTTTATATTCATATAAGGCAAGATTTACTAAACTCCTTACATACCTTATGTTTAAAGACTACAATGTTGCGGGTAAAAGTATCTTCAATCTCTTACACTGTAGAAATCAGTTTCAGTTTTTACTTTTTCTTGCCCTGTATGAAGTGAGAGGTACCGAGTCACTCCGGCGGGTAGGGATCAGGATCCAGAGGGACCGAGTAATGTTAATGCCGTCAATCTGTTGCCCTACCCTGCTCTTAAGTAGAGAGTTGAAACTCTCGCTCTTGAAGCGTGGCAGCGCGAGTGGGACACCTCACATAAGGGAAGGTCTCTGTACGAATTCATAAGGACATCGGGTGTCCGAGTCCTCACTGGTCACGGTGAGTTTGCAGCATATTTAAAGCGGTTCCGCGTACTTGATGATGATTCTTGCGTCTGTGGGTCTGTTCTTGCGTCTGTGGGTCTGTGTGGACACCCCGCTCTCGGAGGATCCAGACGCCGACTGACCCTGGAGTTTCAAGGCCAAGGGAAAAATTGGCCTCTCAAGGAACGCTCGAGCTTGTGCCACGAGGTGCATGCTCGGTCGGTGTGGGGGTTTCTTGATGAGGTAGCTACGTTCTACCGTCATCATGTAGATTAATAAGGGATAAAGCTGCCTCATCTCAACTTGCTGACACCGAGCCAAATTTATTTTGGTGGACAAACACTTGCTAGTAATTAAGGCGACTTTAGGTCCCAATTTTTTCTCATATATTTATAGTTTTTGACTGTAAGGATCATTCTATTCTAACTTTCTGACGGGGGCCTTGAGCCCCAAGAGGCACTATGACAAGAGGGCGAGTAGTACACACTTCCCAGGTCGGCCAACCTGGCTCCAACTCGCCCTCGAATTAGTTTTAACTTATAACTTAGTTTAGTTTAATAATTTCAGGTCACAGTCGCCGTCACAATCGAAAAAATTAAGAGTTCCTGGGAACAGCCTCCGGGTCTATGCCTTCTGGCGACCAATCGGAGGGAAGTGGTGAAAGAAATACCAGCAAACCAATCGCCATGTATGAATTTATAGGGAAGGAAAGTATCGTCTTTATGTCAATATTTCTAAATTGAGTTTTCACCGGAAGTATACTTTTTCAGGACACTGAACCCTGAAACAAGGGTACAGGATTAACGTTGTAGAAAGTTTAAGAACCTACAACTTTAATTTTAAACATTCTAACCTGCAACGCTTAGTTAAGAGTCAATTGGTGATTTTCTGTATTTTACTGATTACATTCAGTAAAATAAAATTTTAATAATAGAATTTTTAAGATTAGCCTTGGTACGTTTTACGACAAAAAGTACGTTATACGTATATAATAAAAGTATAACAGAAAATTGGAAATTCAACAACTCTTAATTCAAGCATGTTTTCTATAGAGCCTAGTTTAGCGTCAACTAATGATTTTCCTAATTTTGAAGACTTCAAAATTAGGGAATTTAATTCCTACAGAGGATGACTTTCATTCACTTATGATTAAAATTAGGTTACGCTTTTCATTTTACATTGTTTACTCATAATGAAACATAGGTTATAATGCTTTATTATTTAGTTTAGCAAGAGAAATTGTATGAGTGTTTCAAGCCAAATTTTTATAAAAATACGAGTTAGTGGATTTTCTAAAGCTCCCTGTTGTTGTATTTAGAGCATTAGACTGCGTAAAACGGAGATACCGGTTTCAGTTCCTAGCTCCGGTCTAGAAATTTGTAATGCATTGAAATCCACTCTTCTATCGTCATACTGTTGTCCAACACACATACACTGGCATCACTGCACACTTAGAAGTTGATGAATCCGACTTTCAAAATAAAATAAACTAAAATATAATTATTTATTCTAATATATAAAGTTTGAACTTTATTTACTTTAAATCGAATCACTCGATTGGTAATGGCTTTAAAAGTTTTTGGAACTTAAAAAGTACTTTAAGTTATACAGTGTGAATAACTTTAGACTATAGCCGAGAATTGATTGTGAAAAAGAGAAAAGGTTTTATTCAGTATTATATTCTGTATATTGTTTTTTATAACTGGGCTACAGTTGGTTAAAAAGAAATATCTCCCCTCTTCTGGAAACGGGTGAAATTCTTTTAAATAGATCCAGCGAAAATTTACTGAGGGTTTTGTTTAAGAAAGCACAAAATCCGTAGGATTAATTTAAAAACACAGGGAAATTGCCGAGCTCAGAAAAAAATAGACCTGACCAATTAAAGATCTTCTTACAGAATCATCGTAGTTTTGGCCGGCCCAATGATGTAGTAATACAGCCCAAGTAGCGTCAGTGCCAGGGTCACGGGTTTGACTCCCGGTCAGATCTCGCTTTTTAAATCATTAATTTTCATACATAACCCTTTAAATTCTGTACTGGACTTAAGTTCATCTCAATTAGAGTAAAAATAAATACAAAAAACATCAGAGCTCACACAATTTTTAATAGCCTTTGGTACAAAGGAAAACTACATGATAAACATAATTTATGGATCCATAAGGTACCATATGGGTGGATTAGGATATGGTATAAAGGTTTTGATTTTACATTTGGAAAATAAAACAGATAAATCATTTATAAATATCAATTTATTTCTTTTTTAAAGAAAAATTAAATTAAATATATTTGCATATAAATTACGAAAATACATTAACACAAGATACAGTAAAAAAGCAGTCAAATTTTCATTTACAAATAAATTAACTTAATATATAATATTTGGTAAAATGATCAGCATTATTAAACTACTTTAATAGGAGATGAGTATTAGAATGACGACAAACTAATTATTTTGAGCGATTACTATTTCACAAAAATTTCAGACGAATTTTCAGTGCTCATAAATAAAACACCTTACAAGTATGAACATCAAGGATGATAAAAACACAAGCAATATCTAATCTATTCTAATGGTTTCTAATCTTTAATAAAATTATTACAATAATCACTGCTAAACTAAATATAATTATAAAGAGGTTACATGTATATAAATAAAGTTTGATTAAAAATACCTACTAAAATTGATTAAGTGGAAAAAACGGATGTAAATCAAACGTACCAGCATTTTTTAAAAATCTGTGACTTTTCATTTCATGTATCAGCGGGATTATTATTTCCTGCTGATACTAGTAAAATATAAGTAATTTTCTTAGCTCATAATTAATTCTTTCCAAATTTCTAACATCAAAATTCAAATATAAAAATATATCATTATAGGTTATACACGTAAAGTAAATGTAGGTATTCTTTTATGTACTCCCATTGTTAAATCTCACGTCCTCTAAAACCTTCAATGTTGTTGTGGCTTCGGTAAGAGAAATTGACAGGACTTAAATAGGGTGGACACAATGGAGCTACTTAGTTTCTTATCATTTAGATACTGTGTGCTTTGTACACTACATTTGCTAGTGTGTTTGAAATGCATGCGCTTGTCCCACTTTAAACTTTATCTACAAAATGTTAATCTTAAACAATCTTTTGCACTGTTCTACGTATTACAAAATTAAAGTCAGGTAAGAAGTATAACTGACGTAAGTATAACATTGATAAAATGTATTGGGCCGTATGAAAAAACAAATCAATATTTGTGGGGATGAGCTTCAACCTCTTTTAAGATGGTTTTCCTTCACTATGTCTTTTGTTTACGCTAAAATTAATTGATTTATAAGATTTGTTTAAATATTTTCCATACGCAATTGTATCAGACCGTGTTCAATCTTTAAGATAACTGTAAGTCTTCTAACAATTATGCTTCACATTTTGAAGATTTTCTCCAAATCACAATTGTTTACTTTGTTATATTCATAATAAAAAAGATTAAAAGCATTAACTCTGAGAATTTATTATTTAACACGAGCCTTTTCTTATCTATTTTACATATTGAAAGATTTAATTTTAAAAAATGGAGCAAATGCATTTTCTCAGTTTTATTAATACGGCTAATTTGCGAAGAGTTTTTTCCATTAATTTTCCAAATAATTTAAAATTTTTAGAGAAAGATATATATAAAATTTGGTTATGATTAAATGATAACATATCCGAGCTAAAATATTTAGAATATGAGACACAATTTGGTTAAATACGATTACTAAATATGTATAATAAATAAATAAACTTACATAAATAAATTACAGTCGGTTTTGCATACATATTGACTAGAATATTAAAATTTTTAGAACCAGTAACTTACTCAATTCTTTATTCCAGTACATGACAAATGAATAAAAATATAATTTTTTACGTCTCTTATAGGCCTAAAACAGTTGGATTAATATACTGAAATATTTATCCGTCTTACTTTTTGATTTTGTAAATAAAAAAATTCTTTTAAGTTCATGAAATCTAATGAAAGTCACAAAATTTTGGAGATAAAAAGAATTACTATAAAAATTATAATTGCATGTTTTACTACGGCCAACTCATATTAAATTATTTTCTAAACAAAACTAGTTAATACGAATTAAAATGCTATTACACGAGTAATTACTATTTAGTGTCAAGTATTGTATACAAATACGAATTTGATAAAAATAGATACATTTTTTTATTTATTTCTTCTTTTGGTTCTTCATTTAGAAAGTATACAATACAGGCCAATAACCATTAAAAAAAGTTTAATTAAATTTTTAAAACAGAAAAATGATTTAAATTAAACAGAATTTATTTTTTTAAGAATATTTCCTAGTGGATAATTCAAGATTTAAACATAAACAAGAAAAAATTAAAATAATATAAGAATGAACATAACAGAAATTGGATAATAAATACATATAACAAGAATATTAAGTAGGTAGAATAGATATTTTAAATTTGAATATATAGCTTTAAGTTCTTTAAAAAAAAACTATTACCTAAAAATATAAAATTACAATGT
The DNA here is from genome assembly GCA_035578175.1 of Catonia carolina. Classification (NCBI taxonomy): domain Eukaryota; kingdom Metazoa; phylum Arthropoda; class Insecta; order Hemiptera; family Achilidae; genus Catonia; species Catonia carolina. Next base: position 396,348,005 of record JAQMRL010000001.1, read on the forward strand.
AAAGAAATAAATACCTAAAATTCATTTATAGGTTAACAGATGAAACTATAGCTTCAGTATCGTCAGTAAGCAGGTGACCATTATGAAATTTTAATCTATAAAAGATCCAACAATATTGTATTGGTATTTTATTTATTTTATTTTTTTATTTGTTTGTAAGGGATATTTTATTAGTGACAAACATTATTTTTATCAAGGATGGTACATAAGTACTCCAATAATTCTTGGGAAATGAGTCAAACGGAAGCACCCCAGTAAGTTGATCAAACGCTCACCTGGCTTTTGAATTTACAAAGACTTCAGCGTAATATTTTCATTAATTAACATCTACCAGTAAAATGTACTTCAAACGTATCTAATGTAATAGTACAATACATACATCATGATGAGTAAACTTGAAATAAATTTGTAAAAGTAAATCTCAGAAATAAAAATATTCCAGTTGTATCTGCCACGTGAACGCTTAACTAGTTGCTGGTTCAAATAAATGATGCAATATTTCTGTAACAAAACAAGAAACATAAATAAACAAAAAGTTGATAACGTACAGTTTCATTATGTTATTGTCTAGACTAATTAAACTTAAATAAATCACAATAAAGATATGAAAAAATCTAATTAAAACAAAGTTAATTAATAACAATATGATCCTTGATAATTTTTATCCAGTAAAAGAAAAATAAATATATAATATTTTTTAATTAATAAAATAACAATTAATTTAGTAAATTTAATTAGTTTAATATACAGCGAGTACAATAATGAATATTATATAGAATACGAGTATTAATAATGTTTACTTGGAAGCAATCTTTTTGTCCAATTATACTTGTTGGGCTTCCTACCCAGTCTAGCCAGTCAGCTGGTTGAAAGACCCTGTTAAATTTTAAGTAACAATCAAGTAATTTGGGCATTCCCTAATTCACGCACGGATAAAGAAAAACAAAATACTGATGAAATTCAATAGTTAAAAATAATGTACAGCCCCTGACAACAAATAAATGTTAAAAATAATAAATATTTTGAAATAATGCGTAAGGTACTGAAAAAACGCGGGTTCGAATGATTATTAATTAGCACCAGAATTAAAACCAAACACTTTAACAACCACATGAAAAAAATTGTGGACATCACCTCTTTACTTTTAATTTTAATACAATTGTAAGAATTAAATTATAATTTTTATTTTATTTTATTTTTATTCATAATTAACCAAGTTAAATAGGTATATTAATGTTTAAGTACACCCGGTTTCCAAACGTGGTTGTTTACTAAGGGAAGTATTAAAAAAAAATTTATCATATCATAAGGTGCCATAGGAAGATAATGATAAGGGGAACAAAATGCAGGACATCGTTCAGAAATGGAAATAATCGAGCAATAATGATCGGTATGTGGATGGTTATGTCCATAACGGGCAGTTGGAGTGTTAAATTAATTGCACTCGATCTGTTGGTTCTAGCGCTACAAAAAATAGTTCTGTTTCTTATCACATAGTCAGCCAATTATTATATGACTGAAGTAGTTAAGGACAAAAGAGGTAGAGGTGTAAGAGACACTAATCAGAGTTATCTTCTCTGAGAATAATGAATTTCACTGTACAGCCAGACCCTGTGGTGAATGAAGTGAACGTTTAATTTGTACGGTGGAAAGTGGGTGCTTTTTGGAGGGCCTGGCATGCTGATAAGCATACTTTTTCAACTTAGTGAGGAAGACAATGGTAAACCACCTCACTCCTCGTTTTTACTTAGTAAAACCTCTAGAGGTTCAAACCAGCTTTTGAGCTGTTGACCTAAACAACAACATGTGGATGGTAGTTGGAATTAAATTAATTAAAAATGAACAGGAACAAGAAGACGCGGGCGACCTCTGATAGAATGGGAAGATGACATCAAGACCGTATTCGTATTAAACTGAACACAGCAATCAATAAACAAAGAAACGTGGATAAATTTTGAAGAAGCTTTTTTTCAATATTGTAAATTGTAATTGAGTTTAAAAAAATTTAAAGAGCAGCACTACGTTCATAAGTGTTATTAATGAAAATTTAAGTAGATCTTGGAAATTTTATTTCTATAAGGGAGTTTACAAATATAAACTATGATCATTTACTTAAATTCAAATTAATAAAGCAATATGAGAAGAGTATCAATAAATTTATTAAACAGTCTAGAACCAACCAAGTCACTGAAATGGTTAAAAATAAATATAAATTATTAAGTAGCAGAAATATCGTTTGACATAATGTAATATATTCTGCCTCAATAAAACTTATTAAAAAAATTTATTGCAGCTAATAACTATTATATGAATTGAAATTTATCAGAATATTATGTTGAAAATTGTTATGATCGTTTTATTTATAGATCTGTAATGGCATTTAATGTAAGAATAATGGCAAATAGCACACATAATACTTAACTGTTAACTATTATAAGAAGTAGAAATAGTAATAATTTCATAATAAATGCTACAATATATTTTAAATTTATCGATTATTCAGGTTATTTAAGTTTCTATTATTTACATAAAAGTGTCGATTCATCTTGTTTAACTAATAAATATAATATTTTAATAGTACAAAAATATAGTTTTTTTTTAATTTCTTCCTGATAAGTTATAAGCAACCTCTAACAATTTTTTATTTATCAATAAAATAATTACTTATTTTATACATAAACAATTAATATGATTCATCAATCTATGAAAAACACAATATTTTTCTACGACTTTACTGAAATTACTAATACAAACGATGCAGAGAGGTAGTTGAAAATGTGTAATGAAAAATGCAAAACCTGAGCGGGAATCGAATCCAGGATCCTGACATAAAAGCCAGTTACACTGACCACTAAACCACAGATAAAACGCTCTGAATTTGTTTATATATATATATTTAACGAAAATCACAAAATAGATAATTCATTTTATAAAATAGGCCTACTACTTTAGTAAAACAAGCTAAGAATATTAGTATCGTCAAATAAAGATGCAAATTTTAAAGTATGCTCAAAGTTTATATTAAATGTACTTCGATTATGGAGAATTCTCCCTTTTATGTAAAACATAAAATTCCTTTTATTCCTTTTTTGTTTTGTGATACGTACTGAGTTGCCCAATTTCTGCATAATATATTATTGGTATAATATATCGGGTCTTGGAATTTTTATTACCAGAAGAATATGTACCAGTGGTAGTTTCTCCAATAGGAAAACTAGTTGAAAAAAAATTACTGAATTAGTGATAACCGTAATTTCATTTACGTGTTATTCGCTATTTATATAAATCAAGAGATCTCAGCCAATTTCGGTTTTGGATGTCCGTCGTACGGTTAGGTAAATGCTTATGGTAGATCACAAGATAATTAGTGCGTGTACGTGTGCGTGTGTGTGTGTGTGTGCGCGTGTGTTTGTGTGCGTGTGTGTATGATTATTTAGTCGATCGTGGAATTACTGAACAATGACGAAGCTAATTTTTTTAACTACAGAATTTTGAAATCCTCGAGGAGGGTTTTGGTGACTATATGAAAGTTTATTGACATTAAAATAAAACTTTCTTATTAATAAAAATTATAATTTTTTGAAAACGTTTAATTAGAATGAATTAAGATGGGATAAAAAAAATATTTTCTGGAGTCGAAAAGTCTACTAGGAAAAATTTTATTTAATCTACAGTTACATAAACGGCTTTTCCGTGTTTTCTATCAATAAGTCATTCAAACTTTCTTTTTCCTAATTTGCTTACAATCTACAAGGAATATATTACAATTTTGCGGTTGTATTGGATCGATGAATCACTCAATATTTTAGAATATGTTAATTTTAAAAAATTCACCTAATTTATGCTTCAAAATATAAATTATTAAATTCAACTCTGACCTACATCAATAAACCGTTCCAATTGTAGAAATTATCATTGTAAAGTAGATAAAGGACCGCTTACAGCTGCAACATGGCATGAAGTATATCAATTACTTTATACGTATAAAGTTACTGACTGTAATAAAGATCAATGAAGTTAAATTGATGCAATTTAAATTGTCTGTCTTGATTAAAACTAACAGCTTTCCACTCGACCTTGCTTAAAATAGGCTGCCGGCGGTCTGAATTCCGCTAACAGGATCGTTGATTTATGTAACGATTATTGTGTGAAATGAAAATGAATAATTATGTATTGAAGGAAAATAAATCAGCTATTTCAATCATATAATAAATATTTGAAAAAAACTTCAGCTTGAAAGAACAATGAAAAACGATAGCTTTATGATACAATCCCCATTAGAATCTAAAAAATATCAAAAACTTAACAAAACCGGGAACTTTTGAATCTCCAATATCAGGGGTACTTTAAAAAACACAGATTAATGATTCGAGAATATTTTTAATTACGAAGCCAATTTTAGAAACCTAATGAATAAAATTACAAACGTTTCAGTTTCTTATAACATATTTTTAGAGATTGCAAAAGTAAATTCATTGATTATCATAGGCTAAGTTGTAAAAACCAAGTAATGTTAAAAATGTTAAGTAATTTCATACGTAGAATTCTGTCACGAAAAGAATGTGGCAATATATTCCTATTCAGTGAGAGAATAAAATATATTCTTGGGGATACAAAATGGAACAAGCCGTATAGTAATTTCTTTAAAGACTACTATCTTTCATTTTATTTTGTGTTCAATAAATTTAAGATATTAAACAATTGTATAATAATTTTTGTTTCGAGAATATGACAACGCCAGAAATCTGTAAGTGAGAATCAAGATACGACATAAATTAAATTACAAAAATGGAGGTTTTTAAAAAAACACAATTTTCGAGAACATCATTAAAATAGATCTCAGTTTATGAGTAAAGACAATTCAGTTACACGATTTAAAAAATGGTTATTTTTTATGTTTGATAATAAAAAATGAAATCGCAGTGTTTATCCCCCGTAGACTACCATGTACTTTTTTTAACAAGTTAATGAAATAAATTTAAATTTATTCAATTTAGGCAATGAAATAACGGCTGTATCTACATAAAAATTTGTAGGTCGATTAAGATGTTATCGATTGTGAAACCAGTAAAATCTTATTTATTTTTTTAATTGACTTTAAAAGTAGATTTATTGTCACAATCCTTATTTTAATTTGGTCTTTATTTTATTGTCTACAAATCTGAACTGGTCGTTTTACTTCAACTATAAAACTACATTTTTAATCTATTTTTACATTTTCCTTCCAATAAAAATAACCTGTAAAATGTAAAAGATTAAATGATACGGTACAGGTTATTCAAGAACTAGATATAGAAGGTTTAGTCCTTTTACGAAAATAAAGTATTTTAAGCTGGTATCAGTGGAATAGAAACTAACTGGGTCATGTGTTTGTTGAATAAGTTCGTTGTAGGACGACTTGAATTCAAATACTCAAGTAATTTTAGCAGTACAGTCGCAGTAACAGCACAAAGAGTGCATTGATAGTCTCTTTGAAGCAAAATTACTAACCCACACTTTTCGATAAATTGCAGATACAAGTACTTCAAAACTAATGTTTCATTTTGTGTTTTTAACTAAACAATTTGAGTTATTGTAGATACACGATAATTTTGTATTTGATAAAACAGCAGACAATAAAATTCAAAATGAAATAATTTAGACTCACATTTTTGCTGATTTCAATAAGCATGCTAAAAAGTTAAAATATGATATTTTTTTGATAGTATTATGGTACGTTCTTAACAACAACGTATATTGTATACGTTACAACGTATATTGTAATATAGGTTCCATGGTTCGAATACTAGTAAAAGTAGTTAGACCTACTTTTATTTGAATTTGAACACTAGGCAGTGGTTACTGGTGTACTTTGGTGGTTGGGGTTCAATTAACCATAGTTCTTTCTCAGGAATTGTTAGCTTGAGTCTGTACAAGATTAGGCCTACACCTCATTTATTTGTCATGCATATCATCCTCATCTTATTGGATTATGTGGTTGCTTATTGTTTCTAAATTAAACAGATTGCAACGCACACACATTAGGGATAAAAATTGTAACAGTGTTAAAAACAGATTCGCTGTTAATATACATTTTTTAAATGTAACTAATAAGATTAAAAGTTTATAAATTTTAAAAACATTTTCAGTTGGACTGATCTTAGAAGAATATAAAGCATTGATTTCCAGGCTAGTCGGGAATCGAACTGGGGATCTTCTGCCTTTCATGCTACCGCGTTAACCACTACCAAACAAAGGTGGACATAGCCTTGCAAATTATAATTATAGTAATTTTTTAATTTATGCATAGAGTGTATCTACCAATGGCAGAAAACATTTTATATTGACATTAATTATCACCCATCTGTTAATAAAATAAAATCAGTTACAAGTGCCTACTTCATATAAATTGTAATATAAACTAATTAATTTGGTTCAGTACTTCCATTAAATTAATGATGAACTGAATTCATAATTCACTAAGGGTGATTTACTATGATAAAAATATTCGATTACATATACGAGAACATTTTCAATAAACGAAATACAACCGATACAGAGTCTAAAAAAACTGTTTCCAGAGCCTTCATAATTTATCTTTCCTATTATCACAAAAAAATACCCTACATTTTATTACATTAAGGGACCATTCAAACCTTTAACAATAAATACATTTTTCAGATAAGTAACCGAAGTGAATGAAAATTTCATACGGGCGACTGTACTCAATTTATTTTAATACCATTCGTTGTCACAGATAAGAAATTTTCTACCAAGATATTATACTCCTATAATAAGTAATTTAGACATTCAATATATATGATCTAAAGACCTACTTAGTTATCTAATTCAAAGTTCAAAATATGTAATAATGTTCTGAAATATCATTACGTTATCTAAACCGTTAATTACATTACTGAATTTATTTTTACAATCGATACAATATCCGTTCGGTAATCATAAAACACTTTTATAAAACCACGTTACTCTTAATGTGATTTACTAAATATTATTTTCATGTACTTATTGTATATATCAAAATGTTATTTTGTTGTTATAGGTATGCTTTTTCTACATTAACATCGCCAAAATATATACCCTAAATACTCTCAGGCTCAATTTTAATGGTTTATACAGTTCGACAATAAATGTTTACTGTTCAGTAACTGTCTATTTTTTAAATAATATTACTATAGAAATCCTGCAAAGGTTTGAATCTAAATTATTCAGAACAATTTAAAATTTATTAAATTTCTAATTTATTCAGAACAATACTACACAGAGATTTAAACGTTCCTTCAGTTCAATACTGAATTTATAAATCCAGTAAAAAAATACCAAAGTCGACTCGAATCATTTACAAATTATCTGCCTATCTTACTTTTGGATGATTCAGACAACACCCCCAGTCTAAAACGAAGGCATTCTACAGACTTATTTTAAAAGTAACATGAACAGATAAAACAATACATTATAAACTAATGACAATGTTCCTCAATTGGGATTTTGCTTCACACATTAGAAACACAATATACAAATCTACCTATTATTCTTATCCAGAATAGATTGTAGATGTTACTACTAAAGTATTAACATTTATTTAACGGGGAATAACCGAACAAGACAGGTGAACACTATTACTCACAATTCCCATAATACGTTTTCAGGAATAACTATTAGTTATTTATTAGGTAAACAAAATGAATCATCTATAGTAAGCCTATATATAAAATAATTTACAGTATATTATATAAACTCACCTAATAGAAAACAGTAGCCATTTAACAACGAAACTTCTACCAAGGTGTTTGATATAAAATATCAAATATTTGTTCATTACAGTATTTACAAGTTTTCCATACATCTCTCTTAGTACTTTTCAAAAAATATACATCTTCTTTACACACCTGTTAAAAGAACAGAAATTAATTATAAATTAAAGTTTGAATAGCATTATTCATTCACTAATATTACAAAATTTTAACAGTTATCAACATCTTATTTATGAATTACATTATTCAATACTTTCAAAAAAACCTTATTTTTGAGAATAAATTAAAATTTTAAACGCAACTTCAATACAAAGTTAATGGATTAAAAGTTGTTATGATAAAAACCCTTGGTAGTCATCATCGCTTGAATAATAATGTAAATAAAATCAGATACGAGGGTATGTTCTGATAACGTACAAAAACATTTTACAGTTTACGACAAGCAAATTACTATTTACATAGTAAGAGTAAATTTATACTTACAAATATGGGAAATTATTATGAAAATGAATTTCAACTATTGATGTCAATTGTATCGTTCAAAGAATTAAAACAATAGGCTATAGGCAAATAAGATATTAGATATGAAAACTTTAATATGTAGTTAGATTAGAAGATATTAGCTGTGAGATAATAAAACATTAATGATGCTCGTTGGTAACAACGCTTCTAGACATAAATAACTAATAAAACAGCTGCATGTTAAGTATCTTTGATTTTGTTATAAGCTGTAGTATTTTCTTTCTATGAAATTCTGTGACAGCCAATGCTATGATAAAATTATCTACGTTAATTTACTAAATGGTTATTGAACTTGCCAGTTTTAATTACACATAATTCCTTTGAAAACTAAATGTATTAACTTTGTGATATGGAAAAAGAAGCACTACAACCAGAATTTTTAAGAGTAAGTACCACCACTAGTGAAATAATTTACGTGGATAATCCAGTATGGAAACCTTAGTTTCTAATAATAGAAAAAATAAAAATATATAGGTATTAATTCTTTAAAGCATTTTTCGACTACTTCGAAGTAAAAGAAAATACAATTCACAAAAATTCCACCATTTTATAATGCTATCACTTTGGTTTTTTTATTAATGTATGATTAGTTAAAATTTAGGTGGATTACATGAATATTTAAAAAAACAGTTTCATTTAATTTAGGACTTACATAATCAGTGCACAGAATAAATCTAAATGAGAATGTAGACTGGTACAACCAAGATATCTCAAAACTCATTAAAGTATACGGTTTGACTATGATGATTATTTTGACTTTTATGCTTATTTGTAGTATCCGAAAAGACATTGACTTAATGGCGCTATTTAATATTATATTTATAAGATTACTAATTGTTTTAAAACTTTATAAAAACGATAAAAACAAAATTGATTGCTGGCTGCCCCCGTAACGAGAGGTTAGAGCGCTCAACTGAAGAGTGCCAAACACTAAAATAAATTCCTTAATAGGGTTTACAAATTATTATTATTTGTTAAATTATTTGCACTCGATCTGCTAGTTCTAGGGCTACAAGAAATAGTTCTGTTTCTTATCATGTGGTCAGCCAATAATATGACTGTACTATTTAAGAACAGCAGAGATAGAGGTGTAAAAGACACTAATCTGAGTTATCTCCTCTGAAAGTAATGAATTTCATTAAACAGCCAGACCCTGAGGTGAATGAAGTGAAGGTGCCAATTGCAGGGTGCAGAGTAGATACTTTTCGGAGGGCCTGGCATGCTGATAAGCATAGACAACGTTTATACTCAGTGAGGAAGGCAATTGTAAACCACCTCACTTCTCGTTTTAGTAAAACCTCAAGAAGTTCAAACCAGCATTTCGGCTGTTGACTAACCAACAACTAATTATTATATGTTAAAACCACTGTTTCCGAACCGTAACTCATAGAAGTCGCTAATAATAAAAAATCAGTTGATACGACAATAAATAAATTAAAACAATAACAAATAAGACTAAACAATATTCGATTAATAAAAATATTTTTCAGGTACTTACATCTTTAAATTGTGCGTTAGGATTAATTCCATTATTATCACATTATTCACATATCTTACGAACTCAAAACTACATTTCTAACACTTTATAATATAATACTGCTAATAAATACAAAATTCGCTAAATTCAAACGAATAAAAACTACTACATTTGCTTCACATCACGAAAAATTACGATTGTAACCATCGAAAATTAATTACATTTTGTAGTAATTGAAATAGATTCAGTCTTTTCAACGATACAAAGAAATTTTCATTTTGCCGGTATAGTAATAGAAGTTTGTTTCCTTCTCCACGTGTTCGTTGATGCATTATTGTGAACATTTTTGAACGATTCCTTTAAATGTTTTCTTTTGTTATTTGAATCCGGAAAAATTATCTTATCGATAATTTGTCTAATCGTTGAATGTTTCCTGTCAAATGGATTCGGATACATCGTGAAGTTGATATTTTTGATTTAAAATCAAATGTACACTAAGACAGAGATGTCTTCACAACACGGTTTAATAAATAATAATAGTTTGAGGAGAAGGGCACACGTTTATATACTACGATCAATGAGCATTGATAGATTAAATTAAGAGTGGAAGGGGTGTGTGGGATGACATTGAGGGAACAAGTTCAAGAGAAGCTACACTGAAGCGAGATGGAGTGATTACAATGAGTAGGAGTAAAGCGAGATAAAGATAATAAAATAACGTTCAAACAAAGAGGGGAAATTTTAAATGACGTCACGCTACATATTGTTAATAATACGTACAAGCATTTATAAAATATAGTAAACAGAAATCCCATTAAATATCCGTAAATAAATAAATAAATAAAATTATAGTGTAATGCAAAATAATTAGTAATCAACCGTGTTATGGTTATATGAATACATTATCATAATAAGAAAAATCTACAGTAATTAATAAATTCTCATGTATTTTCTAAAACAATTCTATACACTAAAATTAACTTTAACACCGCAATATTATTGTTATAATTCCCATAAAAAAAATTACAGGGAATTTTATTATAATAATTATTTTTTTTTATAAATGTTTAAATATTGTAAACATAATCATAACCTTCTTTACTTTACAACCGTCTATAAATAATATAAGTAAACAAACTTAATTTTTTTTCTTTTTAAAAATAGCATACTTTTATAACTATAATTGTTTGGAAATTCCTATCGCAAAATTAACGCATGTTTAATTAGCTATGAAAAATTATTCAGTAATTTACTCTGAATCATGACAGTAGCTATTAATATTATTATAAAATATTTACTTTAAGTCTAGAACATTCTGCATGGAAGATTTTAAATTACAAAAAAATGAATAAGAAAAAGTATCGTATCATAAATAAATTTTCCAGTAAAAGTTTTTGGTTTGAGCTGAAGATCTTATTCTATGGAAAATTTTTTAACTGATATTTCTTTACCTTGATGTCTATTATACGTAATAAATTACTCAAGTCTTCTGCACTTAATTATTTTTAACGCTTTAAAATAATGAGATAGGTTCTCAATTTATAGCGTAAAATCTCACTATATAAATATTGTAACTTTACTAAACAGAAATAAATAAAATAAAATATTTTTTTTTTTTAAATAAATGTTTAAATAATGTAATTAATAATTACAATAATAATATCATGCAACGTTACAATGAGCAGTGAAAGTATGTTTTTAAAACTCATGAGGTATATCGGTGATATACCTCATCTATAGGTATAGGGACCGATTTAACGAAAAATACGTAAAATGTATTTTTGAACGACTGTACATTTTATTATCACCCGGAGTTGCCAGTACTAATATTGGTCTATACTAATACTCATTTTTAATAATGTTCCTCAAATTTTTAGTAGTAGCAAAAGTAACATTAATTTTCTTGAAATTATTAATATTATAAGTTTAACTTAAAGTCGCATCAACGGCTTGATCAATAGAGACTACTATGGATTATGGACTTGGACTCAACTTACAGACTATGGACTCGGTGAAATTAAATATTTATTAATTTACAGACATAGCCGAGAATCGAACCTGGAACCTTCTTCTTTACAACTCAGCGCCCTAATGCAGAATTGCAGACTGCTTAAGCTACGGAGGTTCAGAACTCTGGGTTACGGAGGCGCTCATGATTAAGATTATTTTAGCTTATTAATGCAAAATGACCCACTGGGTTGGTCTAAGGTAAAGTCGTCTCCACGAGTCAGCTGTTTAATAGCTGATTTTCGGAGACAAAGGTTTATGGTTGAAATCCTAGTAAAATTAGTAATTTTTATACGGATTTGAATACTAGCGAGTGGTTACCTGTACTTTGATAGTTGGGGATCAATTAACCATAATATCTCTGGAATGGTCGGCCTGGGTCTGCATATGACTACACCTCATTTACACGTCATACACAACATCCTCTTGACACTGATTCAAGGGATTGCGTATTGTTCTAAATTGAACAGATTTCTACGTACACACATAAGGGATATAAAAACTGTTGCAAAAAATTCAAAGGTTTCGTAAATTAATACCAGATGTAAAGTTGTACATGATATATTACGCGTTTCTCAAGATACCATTTTTTATTTAATGAGTTTCTAATATTTGTTCAGGAAACGTTGAAAATGTTCATTGCTTTAAATTTCGTGTTTCTTCCATTTAGAAATATGATTGAATATAATTAAGTTTTTCTTAAAAAATATTCCATAATTAAATGTAAGACCCATTTTATTTTGTTACGGGCGCAATAATGAACTGGTTTTAAACTTTGGTTAGCAAAAATGGTGCAAGTATCAAAATGTATACCTACTAGAGATGTATTAACAGCTAAAACTCATCCGAAAATTTTCGCCGAATTTTTAAAGCGAATTATGATGATCGTTACCAAAATTTGTCGTTTTTGGAAAATATCAAAATTTTTATTATAATAGTAAACAAATTAAAACGCCTTCGTGGGGGGGGGGGGAGGTTAGCACGCTAACCTACAATGCAGAAGGTCCCGGATTAGATTCTCGGCTAAAGCCTGAAAATAATTACAAGTAAAACCCACCGTACCACAACAATAAGTTGTCGCTAATAAATCAATTTGTTTACGCGACTTTAAGTAAACTAAAGAAAACAGAAACAACGTAATATTAGGTTTTATATTCTATTTCTTTACAGTCTACAATTAAATTTACTTCACTGTCACTTACACGAAACAAAATTTAAAAAAAATTTATATTCGCTGGAAGATAATATGATGTTTGTATTTTGAATGTTACATAAAACGTTGAGTATTAGTTGCCTATACAAGAAAAATATGATAATTATACACAATAATATATATAATTATGTTTTTTCACCTTGAGCATCTAAGCAGCTAAATAATTGTAACTTAGCATAAAAGTGCGTAGAATATGTAAGATAAAAACCTCGACGACAGTGTAATGATGGGAAGATAAAACGGATTATAGTTGTTAAAATAAAACATAATGTAGCCCGAATTTATTTACTAGCTTTAACTTGTTTATTTCAATATTGCTATTAAATTTTTTTGAAACAGACTTTTAATTTATAAAAATTTATAACCCTCCACTACCTCAAGTCGACAAAATTCAGTACCTCGGTATACACATGGACAGACGGCTTACATGGAATAAACCTGTAACCATTAAACATAAAAGATTAGATGGTAGGCGAAAACAGCTATACAGCCTTCTATCTCGTCGATCGAAATTGCCAATTCCTCTAAAATTACTGTTATATAAGACTTTACTTAAGCCAATGTGGATCGATGTACGGTTGTCAGATCTGTTCTTCATCAAAACCATCAGCCATAGCTAAACGTCAACGGTTTCTATCAAAATTGCTTCGTACGCTAGTTAACGCTCCATTTTTTGTGTCGAAGCACACACTTCACTCGGACCTAAAAATCCCATTTATTAATGACACCATACACGAAATGTATCAACGCTTTAGATTAAAATTAATTAACAACTCTAACCCATTGATCCGTGTACAAAGTTCTCCACATTTTCCAGGTAATCCATATCGTCGGCTCAGCAGGAGGTGGAGCAGAGAATATTACAGAAGGTATTTAACCTCAATCAATACAGTTTAAATTTAACTACGCTGAATATAAAAAATAATTATCCAACTTACTATTAATTAAATAATCTTATTAATTAACCTGTGGAAAGGCTAACTGTAGTACTTAACTGCAAGAGTCCTACTAATGAGTGGTGTTCTCCTTTAAAAGTTCTTGGGTGCATCCAGTAATTCAAGTACCGAATTGTTCAGCCTTTTCAATTTGAAGTACTTCTAGGTTTAACAGATGTCCCTTATGCTATATATGACTTACAAACATATTCACTAAGATTTTTAACTACTGAAGAGGAAATTTTAAATTTCAGTTCAGCAATGGTTGAATTAATAAACGCCTTGAATCGTCCAACAATTGTATAGTCATCATTTATTAGATATCGGTTGTAGAATAAAATGTCTAAAACTAAGGCAACCTACAGATTTATTTGTTTAGTAACGTAAATCATTACGTTTACATATCTAGCCTATTAAATAATTATTAAAATGTATAGTTTATGGAAAAAGTTTTTAAAAAGGTATATTCATTAGTGGTTATCTTTTCATGACAATTAACCTTTACAAGCACATTTAAACTATAGTTCTGTAAAGAAAATAGTATTGTAAATAAATTCTGTGATAAAATTCTGTAGATTTTGTAAAACATTGTGATTTAAAACAAAAAGTTCGGTAGTTTAATGTCCTATTATCACAATATCACTTAAAGCATTCAACTTAAAAGATTAAAATTTAGTTTAAGATCGCTGGAAAATACTACCAAACTCGCTTAAAATAAATATCTTGCTTAATTTCGTAGGTTTTCTACTTAAATTTTATATGTGCCATATTATCACAAAATTTAGTTAACTTACTATTATTTTAACGTATTTTGTAATAACTTATTTTCTTAACTAGGCACTGCCCTAGTGTAAATGGCAATTTATAAGTTTTATTAAAAGTTTTAAAGCGAAGATGAACGTCAGGAAAAACTATAGCTGTGTTAAAAAATTTTAAAAATGCATTCTTCATAAAATATAGGAATGAGATTAGATAAACCGTAACAAAAGCATAAAAAAATTTTTTTAAGGAGGTTCAAATTTTATCTTGGCTATATCATTTTTAATTTTTAGTTGTGCTGTTCAGTAAAGGTCAATTTATAGTTTAGCCTACTTATAAACAATAATTAAATAAATATTAATAGAGAAGGGTTAAACACTAATGTCCACGAGATTTCCCAGAGAAAATATCAGAGCTGAGGTAATAACTGTTTAAGTAAAAACATCTTTATTAAAAATTTACTGACTTCTTTACTTGTTAACTTGTGGGGGTAGTCTAGGAGTAAAGTTATCGCTGCTAGTCAGCTGTTTACAGCTGGGTTTTTGAAGACAAAAGTTCTGTGGTTCAAGTCCTAGTAAAAGGTAGTTTAATACGGATTTGAATACTAGACAGCGGTTACCGGTGTACTTTAATCGTTGGCAATTAAATATACTTTCGCAGGAGTGGTCTGACTGAGCATGTAAAAGAATACATCATATTTACTTGTCATGCATCATCCCCATTTCATTGGATTGTGGCGTTGCTTATTGTTCTTAAATTGAACAAATTGCAACATATATACACGCACAGATTAAAGAAAAATTATAAGTTATTACTATCTCATTCTTAGACATTTCAAACGACACTGGCCGGTTTAAACGGAAATATCCTACGAACATATTTTTATGTGAAAAGACAACGCATGAAATAAAAGTACTAAGTTTTTCCATTGAGGAGTTTCTTCGCTCATGATATATCAAAAAAGAAAACTCATCTACAGATTATTCTGCATAAAAATAGATGGTAAATTTTGTTGTAGTATAAAAAGTTACTTGATATATAAATGTTATATATTGTAAATGTTTTACTAAAAAAGTAAATAAACAAATAAAAACCTTGCGTAGATTAATGTTGTACAAATTAAGAAACAAAATAATTGTAAAACGAATGTCAATATAATATTTTAAAATTTCATAAAAAAGCATGAAATTAGTTAGTAATAAAGTTTACTATCACAGACTTAAAAGTTGCAAAATTAGACTTACCATTTAAGAATATTTAAAAATTAACAGCAACGATTATCACTGTTTTAGTAACTAAAATTTCTTTTATTACCCGACAAAATTCTTTACAAGATATTCTTATCATTCATACAATTTATAATTGTCCTGACCGATAATGAAAACTGATCTTTAGATTGGAGTTACGCCACTGGAAGTAATCTTTATCAAGATTTATTTTATAATGATAAATAATTAACTTATAATTAATTAATTTGATCGTAAATATCATATCTAAAGAAATATTAAAATAAATACTAAAATTTTCCCGATATAACATTTTTGTTTTGATTGGGTGTTAATCTAGGTAACTATATGGTGACAAACCAAAAAAAAGTGATAAATAAATTAGTAACTATTTTTAATGCAAAAAGTAAAATCATTAGTGTATCATAATGTATTTACAAAAGCGTACAATATTTTAAGCACGTATACCATTTAAGTTGCGTATCTAATTTTGTATTTACCTTATGTCTAATTTAGTAATTTAAAAAATTTATTTGAGTGATATAAAAGTATAAATATTAAGCTATAACAATACAGTTATCTTTTAGTTGTAGTTCTAATAGGTTTCTTCAAATAGGTTGTAAAACCTAAATACAGCAGATAATTTATTATCGAAAGGCGCTTATTATTCGAAATTTATTTATTTATTTACTGTAACTTAAACATTGAATTGTGTACAGAATTACGATTAAATCTATATAACCTTATAATGTTAATTCAAATAATTTGATAGTTTGAACTGAATATACAGTAAGTACATAAATTAATTAACGGAACTAACAATTATGTTATGGGAAGATAGAACAGTGACTTATCAATTGTTATCTGTTGAACGTATAGCGAGTTCTGTATGTTCATACCCTAGACTGTATATGAAAGGATAGCACAATACTGTAGTTCTCTGGTAATAGTAGTTCTCTACACTAATAATAGTATTAAAGTACAATAAACCATTTTGTTAAAACAACTGATGCAGTTACCCTATTTGTTGTGAATTCCATCAGTGAATTCCCACATCTAATTTAGAGTGCACCTCAATGAATTTTCGATGACAAAACAAACGGTAGTGCTTTTAGTGCAATTAAGTACTCAAAGGTTCGGTTTTTAATGAAAGAATATCGTAAATTAATCCTGTTGAAAAATATACATAAAAATCTGGTGTGAAACACTCATACAACTTTCTCTTGCCAATGTAAATAATTAACAATATAACCTAACATTAGTAATAAAACATTAGAAATAAACAAAAAACTAACCTCAAAAACATAACGTTATTTTAATCATGAGTGAATGATGCGAAATGAAAATCAACCTGTTTGGCTTCAAAATTCGGAAAAATCACTCTTTCACGATAATCTAGGCTCTGTAGAGAAAAATTCGCTAAATAAAAGTTGTAGATTTTTCAATTTCCTATAAATTTGTTAATATATACTTTTGTCGTAAAATGAATACTAAGGCTTATATAAAAATTCAATTTTTTTACAGATTTTCATGAAAAGATAAAACAGAAAAAATTACGAATTACCGCTAAACTAAGCGGTATAAAAAAATGTTTGGAACAAAAATTGTAGGATTTTAAATTTCATATTAAAGCCTCAATCTTAAGGAAATAATTTTTTTACGACTTAACAGCCTTTCCAAGAATTTCAGCAGATACGGCGCTTACCCTATCTTGTAGAACATAAAAAATGTAGTTACTAAATGAGGCGTTTTTAAAAAAAAATTGTAGGAGCCGTTTTTGAGAAAATCGCAAATAAGTAAAATATGACACGAATAAACTACTACTACTTCCGGTTGACCGATTTTTATGAAAATGTTCGTGTCGGGTTCAGTAGTAGTACTTAACATAAGTTTCAAGTTTGAAGTTCGTACTTGAGATATTCTGTTCACACACACACACGCACACACACACACACACACACACACACACACAACCAATCGCTAAAAACAGGTTTTCTGGGTTCAGGGAGTCTAAAAAGGTGTACATCCGGTGAAAACTCGATTTCGAAAAATCGACATGAAAACAATACTTTCCTTCCTAATATTCATAGTCAAGAGAAAGTAAAAATATTAAAAAACGGAAATTATGAGTGACTATGTTTAAAGAAGTGACGTTGGTACGTGATCCACTAATTCAGTGGTATATAGTGCATTCCAGAGGATCTAAACAATCTCATAACTGAACTGTTTTTCAGTCAACGGTAATCCAGTACCTTTTGCCAACACAGCGAAGTATTTTGGGATTACCCTAGATGCAAAGCTGAGGTAGAATGAACATGTTAAGTATAAAAAGGAATACTTACAAATAAAGTAAAGATCGATATATTAGCTGCTCAATCGGACCTTTGTACTGTCAATTTTTCACAAATTTCTTCTATACAAGCAAGTGTTAAATCCGGTATGGACATAATGGCCTTAAAATCTATGGCTGCTCTTTAGCAAACTATCTAAATGCTATTCAAAGGTTAAAAAACTAGGTGCTCAGGAACATTGTAAATGCTCCATGGTATCCCCGCAACAGTGACATTATTTGTGACGCACGTGAATTCAATAGCAAAAAGTGTGTAATTATTCCAAGAAACGTAAAGATCGTCTTCACGATCACATCAACGTTGAAGCACTTCAGTCGTTAGTCACTAATGTAATAGTTAGATGACAGAAAAGGAATAAACTTGTAGATTAAAGGTGTTAAGAGAAAGACTAAAAAGATTCTGTTTAGTCTATAATTAAATTAAATTGCATACAAATTATGTATAAGTTATAAGTAACTAAAATTACTGATTAGGTATAAATAACACTTACTTACTTGTGATACGTGATTTACATACAAGTTACTAAATTAATGTTTAAAATAAAAATAGGATTAGGTAGATTTAAGAAATTAATATATTTCTAAATTACCGTGTAAGCGATATTAAAAAATATGTGCTCCAGTGGGTGACTCTAGGGGAGAAATAATATCGATTAGGAAAACTGTTTGTTATATTTAAGTAACTTGTTGCAGTAAATTTAAAATTAAAAAATTATACATTTTTATAAATTTATAAGTTTAATTTAACTTAATAAAATATTCATCGTTAGACAGAAAAGTCGATATTTTACGTGATTTTGATATAAAACATATAGCCTATTACTACAGGGGGAACGTTTTTGTGCATTTAATTTTAAAATTAAATATACAATATACAAGAAGAGTTAGTTTCAGTTTCCCGTTAGTCTTATGTGATTAGTTGATGTTAACTATTATAACGTCAGAAACTGTATTAAAACTTAAATTTATGTTGGAAATAAAATATTACCATAATCTGACAAAATGATCTTTAGACTATAATAAATCCAGAACTATAATAATGTATACACGAAAATCCTCACTCACACGATGTGTCATCACTAATTTCTCTAACATCCGCATCACCAAAGATTTGGATTTGGAACATTTTTTACTTAGGGGTTAAACAGAAAAACTGAAACATTTACCTTTTTATTACTTCCCAAAGAAATATAATTTTTAAGTTCACCATAGACTGATGAACTTAAAAATAGACTGATAAACTTTCAACCAGATAACTGACTGGGCCGGCCTTATATTATTACATTTAACTTACTTATAACCTAACTATTAGTACGTATAACGGTTAGTTAAATTTATGTTAGAAATAAAATATTATCATAGTCTGACAAAATGATCTTTAGACTATAATAATTACAAAACGATAATAATGTAAAAGCGAAACAAACTAACTAACTAACTACTGAGTGACTGGGCTGACCCAACTGGATTGACTGGTAGGCCACCCCAGTCACTCAGTAGTTTAGTAAGTTAGTTTCGCTTTAAAGTCGCTATTAATAACACTATTAATAAGTATGTGAGGTAAAAAGTCGCTATTAATTAATAAACAACACTGGTTGGGCAAGCGACTTTGTGTGGTGACCGCTGACAGGCATTCCTGAACAAACTTCAGTGGGGGTCCTTGTTCAAAAAACTCATGCCGAATCACGCCAAAAAAAAAATACAGCAAAAAGCAGTGATCAAATTGGGTAGTTGTCAATAAGGTACAGTTCCCGACAACACATAAAAGCTAAAAAAAAGTTCATCATAGGACTTCCGATCATATGATTTGTTCAGTAAACAAGCTTTGTGATTCTGTCTGCATTACAATATTCTCAATATACATTACAATATTCTACGTAAAAATATTATCTATTCTGTTGGTGAGTAATTACACTAATTATTATTGATTACTCTATTTATATTTTGGTATTGTGCAAAAAATTAAAGGCCTAACCTACAAATCTACAGGTCAATATGAAATACTTGTTCCATTTCTCCAGTGACCAATGGTGTTTACATGGAGACTTGATATTTCAAATAATAAACAAACTGAAATTTATAAAAGTGGCTGTCCGACGGTCATCAAAAAGAAAAGGCATCTTCCACCATCTTCTCGAGACCCATGTTATTCAGTAAAAACGCGTAAAACAATTAATATTGAAAAAAGATATTCTGTTTTCCCTCAAAACGTATCTGGTAACAAAAGTTCAGCAATGGCTACTAAAAAAACACCGCCTCCTATCTACTTAACGTCGATTTCTAATTTTGAGTAATTTATTTCCGCCATTAATGTGCAACAAGATAGGGTAAGCGCCATGTTTGCAGAAATTCGTGAAGGCTGTGCTCTCGTGGTAAACATGTTATTTTTTTTAAATATTGGGGCCCTAATATACATCTTACGACTGTGCAATATGTTGTGCAAGCAATTTATTTCCGTCATTAATGTTCTACAAGATAGATAGGGTTAGCGCCATATTTGCAGAGAAATTCATGGAGGCTGTGCTTACGTGGTAAAAATGTTTTCTTTTCTAAGACTGGGGCCGTAATATGCATTTTACGACTGTGCAAAATGTTGTGAAATAATTTTGAGCAATTTATTTCCGCCATTAATTTTCTACAAGATAGGGTAAGCGTGGTTGCAGAAATTCGTGAAGGCTATGCTCTCGTGGTAAAAATGTTTTCTTTTTCTAAGATAGGGGCCCTAATATGCATTTTACGACTGTGCGAAATGTTGTGAAATAATTTTGAGCAATTTGTTTCCGCCATTAATGTTCTAAAAGATAGGGTAAACGTGTTTGCAGAAATTCGTGGAGGCTGTGCCTCGTGGTAAAAATGTTTTGTTTTTAAAGATTGGGGCCCTAATATGCATTTTACGACTGTGTAATATGTTGTTCGTTATACACAAAGGTGATTCTGTGATTGTCCTGAGTAATTTCGATTGGAAACTTTACAGGATTTCAATGTTGGAATGGCTTGCTCAGCCCCGTAATTGGTTTCCATACGTCCAATTGGTAAAATTGATTTTTATATTAAACGGTTATCGTTAAGATTGAGTACTAAACGTTTACCAAGTATCAAATAAAACTGTTTAAATGTTTCCTTTTGTTCTGTATATGTCTTTTCCAATTCAGTTGTTTTTGAACATGTATACCAAGGTATCTAGCGAAATATGCCTTAGGTATTTGTGTGTCGTTTATGCAAACTGTTGGGCATGGTCTTTACATTTAAAAGCAGTAGGCCTACAAGAAAACCCCAAACAAGATTTAACTGATTCCTTGCGTTTATTGCCTACATGCCTGTTTCTACGAGAATGAAAATACTTTTTTTGTAAAATCATATTGAATTCCACTAAATTCAAGAGAAAGAAATTCATACAAACGTTTTCATATATTTAGTTCATTTTAACAAATCGATTAGGTTAATTGAGAACTTTAAACAGAAGATTTTTATTCGTTAGCATAAAATGATATGGAGTGTAATAATGATAATCAATCAAATAATTATATACAGGTTCAGCATCAGATTAACCAATTATAACGAAAATATTTTAGATGTTCTTAATTCAAAACTATTCAATTCACTACTGAACGAACTAAAATATAGTTAACAATCCAATGAACCTATTGTACTATCCATTCTGCTTTACAATAGCCTATTGTTAGTTAGCTGACCACTCATGGATTAATATGCAGATAAAAGTAGCTCCTATTAAAGTAGTGAATCCATCGTGCTGTTTTCCAGGAGTATCTAATATCATAAAATTCTGCAATTAGAATTTTAAATTAAACTATTTTTCCCCAATAATTGTTTTTACTAGTCATAGTTCGGAATAAAAAATTATCTATTTTTAAAACTGAATGAATCTCATGAAATTACAAACAGTTTTAAAATTATGTTTTGTTTAGGAATATCCGCATCACTGCAACGCCGGTAAATACAATATATGATAATACGACCTTGAAATTCTAACACTGTTCTACAATCTGTGAGTGTGTGGAACGAGACATAATGGGGGATTTACATTTCACATTCCACACCCAATGAAGAATATTTTACAATAATTATTAACTCATTCACGGAAAATTTTACAATGAGATTTTTTTTTAATTTAATCATAAACAATGAACTTCTTCAGACAAGTAGACATTATATAACACATCTGTAATTTGCATGTAATAAAACAAATTTTTAACCATTTTAATTTTTGTTTCAAATGTAAAAGTAAATGAGTATTTATTTACATAAAATTGCTTATTATTAATGCACGTTCTTCCAGTAAAATTTCCATAAGTTAATTTCTGTGGCTAGTTCGCTCAACAGTCATTATATATATATATATATATATATATATATATATATATATATATATATATATATATATATATATATATATATATATAATTAAATTGTATTTTCCGTTTGAAAAATAAAAGAAACAAAGAGAAATCATTCATAAACTTATGCAACAGGTCTAGAGTGTGCATCGTGAGAATTCTTTAAACCTAAATATGTTCTAATTGTGAAAACACACTATTGTTAAAATAAATGTTCAAGCGGGTTTCCCACTTTGATTTCCTCTAAATTAATTTTAATTATTGTTTACTTGAATAAGTAAGTATAAACTCTAGCGATTCACATATTATATAACAAAATACTCTAGCAAAAATAATATTAATATGGATTTATTTTTAAAGAAAGTTATTACTAGGTATAATGTTAAGTTTACGAAATTCTGAAACACTGGAAATTGATTGAAACATTTAAAGTAACAACAAATTTGGCTGTAGTACTCGATATTTCATTCATTGAGTTGCTTTCAAAATTATTGACCTCTTGTTAAATTCCGAAAATCTAGAAAACAAACACAAAAAACTACCTTAATAAGATAAATTTTTAGTATTCTACAGGATCTTTACTAGCAATGTAACTACAAACAAACCTACTCTTAATTAGAGAAGGTTTTTGCAAGCTACGACTAATGATAAATGAAGCTGTATTCCAAGAAAACAAACCAAAAAGCAAAATATGAAGTTGCAAAATGTAACTCTAAATTTATAGGTATTAAAAAAATTGTATTATTTTTACATGGAATATTCCAAAATTAAATTTCACACATAGTAGAACTGATTTCTTCATTTAACTGGTAATGTCGATTGGAGATGAGAAGAAATAATATTCTAACTCGGCTTAGGAAAACGTCATTTGTTTGATGCGAATAATATTTTACAGTGTCCAGTAGAACTATATGTAGTTTCAGTTTCTTTAAACTCATATTTTGGTAACCAATGCATAATATTTTTTTTTCATATAACTTTTTTTTAATGCATAATCTGTTATAGCTATAACAATAAATGCAATTTATCGATTAGATTTCACTCACGAAAAAACTACAACCCACTGGTGTAATTAACAAATTACAACAATAAAACATACTATACTGTTCTTAATTATTATTAACAAACAAAGTTAGATAAATAGTGTTTTGTTTTTTAAAAATAAATAAATAAAAATAAAAAGCCCAAAACCTCCTTCAAAACGAAAAAACAAAATGAGAAGTAATAAAACATAATCACATGATTCCGAAATGCATAATACTTAAATAAATAAATAATTTGGGGAACCAAAATTAATAGATCATGATAATATTCTTTTTGATCAAAAAGAATGAAACGACATAGTTTAAAGCATGTTTCATAACAAGGGAGTTTGTCATCATGAAAGAACAGCTGAGTACAAAGAATATTGTTTATATTAAATTTTCCAGCTCACATTTTTTTGTATCAATATATTGGTAAAATAATAAGAACGTGTTCCCTATATGCATGTTGGCGAAGAATTTTGTGCATTTATAGGAAGGACAGATGGATTAATTTGGTCCTCGTAAAATCCATTAAGCGATTGAGCGTGGGATGAACTAAATTTGGATAGCTCTTTTTAAAGAAAAATTCCAACGTTTATGAGATTTTTTATTTATTTATGTGTTGTATGACATAAACGCCACAAAATTAAGTGGTGCTTTTTACTCTTTAGTAGATTGTCTGACGACTCGAATCTGATTCGTCGGTTTGAGATAACCCCTTTCTCTGCACCTGAACCATTCTGTATAGTTGTTTTATTATGATGTGTGTCTGCACCATGTAACTGTTTTCTAATTTTACTTTCTCTTGCCCTTATGAATATATAAGACGAAAAGTATTGTTTTCACGTAGATTTTTTGAAATCGAGTTTTCACTGGATACACACTTTTTCAGACCCCCTGAACCCTAAAGCATGTTCTAAGCGATTGGTCTGAGTGTGTGTGTGTGTGTGTGTGTGTTTGTGTTTGTGTGTGTATGAGTGTGTGAACAAAATATCTCAAGAAACGAACATCGTACAAAGTTTAAACTTGAAACTTAAGTTAAATACCACTAGAGGACCCCTCACACAAACATTTAAATCAAAATCAGTCAAACAGAAGCAGTTTATTCGTGTCATTTTTCACTTTTTGCGATTTTCTCAAAAACGGCTGATACGACTTTTTTTAAATCATTTAATTTACTACGTTTTTTATGCTCCACAAAATAGAGTAGGTGCCATTTCTGCTGAAATTCTTGAGGAAGCTGTTCTCTCGTAGAGAAAATGGATTTTTTTAACCCATTCGGCCTTAGTATGCATTTTACGACAAAAAGTGTAGTTTTTATGATCAAATTTATAGAAAATTAAAAGAACTACAACTTTAATTTTAAGCATTTTTCTTTACAGAGCCTAGTTTAGCGTAAAAAAGTAATTTTCAGTATTATTAAGCCAAACTGAGGTTGGTTTTCATTTTGCATCATTCACTCATGATTAAAATAAGGTTATATTTTTTGAGGTTTGTTTTTTGTTTATTTCGAATGTTTTCGTACTTATGTTAGGTTATATTGTTCATTATTTTTAATGACAGAAGAAAGTCGTTTGAGTTTTCACACCAGATTTAAATATCTATAAGATTGTTTTTTCTTGGTTCATTATGGTTCTTGGGCACTTCTTTACAAACAGTTTTTTATTTCGTACGTGCAACAAATTGTGACCCTGTAGTTATTAGTTATTAAACTCTGTCTTAGTTTCTGTTCCTGTTATTAGTCTCTGTTTCTGTTTCTGCTATTAGTTAGTAAACAAGGTTATTAAACTCTTGGGAGTCGTGCTCACGTGGTAAGTTGTTGCGTTATTAGAACAGAATTTTAGTATGTAAGTTATCAGACTTTCCTCGACTGTTTGTGTTGGCAACTCGAGCCGTCAGACCAACTCTAGCCGTCTAAAAATGGTCACCCGCCTATTGTTATTACATAGACTATAATATATTTTTCTTAAAGGAACCACTAAACCACAAATAATAAATTTGTGATGGATGTGTAATAATGAAAATATATTATTTTAAATATTAATTTCCATGCATAAATTTCAATATGTTTACAGAAAGGCATTTACTAGAATGTACCAAGACGTAATCAATCATTAAAGACAGAAGAACATTAACTGGGTATTTCTGCGTCTGTAGACAGATGTTAACTACCACAAATATACGTACGAGTATATCTTCTACGTATGTATAGATTTAAGTAGTAACTGTTATTGTGTTAAGTCATGAAATGACGTCAAATAATAAAAAGTATAAAATTATACACCGCCATTAAATAACTATATAGCCCTAATGGTTATTTTCCTATAATTTAACTTTTATTTCACTACTAAATCTTCAAATCTGATAACATATTACGAAACTTGATGAGTAGGTATTGTAATCCTTACTATGTAAATAAAAATTTGGCTGGATAATATCTTAAAATATCTTCACTTTCATGGTCAACGCAACTGGCTTCTGTGCTGGGGTCCTGGGTTCGATTCTCAGCTAGGTCATTTTTTCAAAACTCATTTTCATCTATTACCTTCTCACCGTTTGCATTAGCAATAATTGCAAAACAGTTGGATTTAAAACAAATAAATAAAATCATAACATGTAAAAATAATTTCTATGAAAATTTTGTTTCGATTGTTATCATACTTTTTGAGGGAATCTGCAAACGGCAGAGGACGTATTCCCAAGTGATTGATACAGGAACATATTCCAAGTTATGTTTGGTAGAAAGGAAATCAAATAAAGGTACTTAGACAACGACTGATCCTGAGCGCTCGGCTGAAAAAAGTTCCTCCATTTCGATGTTGTAGGTAGGGTCGGAATTCTGGTAATAAATTTCAAAAACCAGTTGTAAATATTAAACAGAAGGGGTGAAAAAAAGGTAGAGGAATAAGGGGAGTGATAGATCTAGGTAAGGAAAGGCAGACAACAAAAACTGTAGATCCCTTGTTAAATAATTTGGTACCTTACTAAATCTCTCACTAAAATTTTACTAAAAACCGATAACTTCTTTATCCTCTCGTCTCTTTCAATTGTATTTCAAATTATTTATAGATATAACCCAAAAAATAATAATATAAATCAGTTTAGGAACTTTACAAATGTCTTTTAAATTATTTAGAACATGTTAACAATTACACAATTTGTGTTTTGTTTTCAAACCTTGATTTACTTTCTGGAGTAAGCAGTGGTCACGGCAGTCTCTGGCTTTTCCCAAGAACATTTCACCAGAAGCATTTTAAACATCTTTGCTCCGTACATAGTAATCGCACTAGTGTTTTTGTGGTATAAAAAAATTAGGCATATCTAATTCGATTTGTCGAACATTGGCTTGTATAGTTGTTTCACGATATCGTTATGTATTTTATTTGTAAGGCACAGTGTAATGTTAAAAGTTTCTGACATAAAAGAAACATTCTTTTACATGAACATAACAGAACATAACATGACATAAAAGAAGCAGTATTGTATGTAAAACTTTGTTTTGTGTTGCTTCTATACGTACCTCATGAGTGATAGACATATATAAATAAATTAATATTCCTGTAATTTGAAAGATTGATATTCAAGTAAGCTTTTTAGTGATATATAAAAGCGTTTTGAGCTTGTGACGAGTAAATTCCATGTGAGTTTTTAATTTAAATGTAAACTTTGGTAAGATATCTGAGGTAAGTGAGGTAAAATATTATTAAAGTAAAAATTTGAAAAATTTTATCGTCTGAGTTTAGGAATTTACATCAATATTGTATCTCAATTAAAACTACTCCAATGATTTTTTAAAAATCATTGTCAGTCATTTTTAAAAATCAGTCACCCCAGGATCTGGCTGTATAATGAAATTCATCACTTTCAGAGGAGATAACTGGGACTAATGTCTTTTACACCTCTACCTCTTCTGTTCGTAAATGATTTGGTAATATATTTACTGACCATGTAGCGATAAAAAACAACCATTTTTTTGTAGCCCTGGAACTAGCAGATCAAGTGAAAATTTAATTTAACACTCGTTCTGCCTGTTACGGGCAAGTATCACATAAAGAATCTTATATATCTCACTTTTGGACAATTCAAATGATATCTGAATATTAAAACGAAGACACCTACAGGACTTATTTTAAAGGTATCACGAATAAACATAGAATATAATATACTACGAATTTCCTCAATTGGGAGGGTTCTTCACTCGTGAGAGGTACAATAAACAAATATCCTTATTATTATTACCTGAGTAGATTGTAGAGGCTGGTACCGTAAAAACAAAACACATGATTTGCAATTACAATTGTATAAAACTTATTTTTAATAAACTGTTTGTTTAGTCGGGTACCACATTTTACGGCGGTTCAAAATAAGAATTTAATAACGTGAAGATTCGCCAGAAAGTTATAAGAGTTTACCGTAGTACTTACTGCAATGAGAATTTTGTTTACAATATAGATACTAATATAGCCAATAAATTTGATTCTAGTATTAGTAATACGATAGTATTGAAGGATTCGTTCAAGGTGCACAAACATATGTTTTTATTCTATACATTAATGTTGTCAACCTTAGGAAAGTACTAGTAATTTCTTTGGATAGTATTACGGGAATTCCTGATCATGCATACATACCTACAAACATCTACGGACACAATTATTATATTTTTCACGTTCACGTTCATGTTATTAATCTTATCTCTTCATATGGTAAATTGCTATACATATTTGTTTAATTGTAAACAAAACAGAATTTAAAAAATATATAAGTAGAAATATTTTTATGGTTCTTTTTTATTGACTTTATTAAATCAATTTGTCATAAATTTTAATTGACTTTAAAACACGGAGGTTTTAAGTGAACCTTGACATTAGATTGTTTATTGACTTAACATTTTTTCATAGCATAATAACTGGTAAACAAACTCAGGACAAAATATGTTGTCCTGTAGCTTAACTGTTTTATTAAAAAATTTTATGTAAGTATATGTGAATGCACTAGTCCTCACTTGTTTCATATTTTTTTACGCTCGACTGTTATCCAAATTAAGAATATTTAGACAGTAACGATAGGTATGATGGAAATTAGTGATGAAAAATGCTAGATTTGATTGGGAGTTGAAACCAGTTATGCTGACCACTACACCAACTGTGTGTCTTTTCTGATTGGTTGTCACTTACTGAATAACTTATTACCTTAAAAGCTGAAATTCAGTACATTTTTCTTAGGGCTTTGAACAAAACAACTAAACCATTTTCATTTCCATTACTTGCACTTAAGTTATGAAGGAGTTAAAACCTTAAAGATTATTTCTATACCTAGCTGAAGAGTTACAACTCTGAAACTCATCGTACATATTTTTAAATGGCTGAAAATGTGATATCTCTAAACACTAAGAATAATTTTTTTTAAATGGAAAAATCCGATTAACCAGTTTATTTTATTTACCTCTTTCAGATGAATTACATACTCAGCTTTGTATGTACGTGATACCAAGACAAAGAGGGTAATTATCCTAGAACAAAAATAATAAATCTTTACCATTCAAAAGAAATACAGTATTATCACCAAAGTAAATTTAAAAACAAATATTAGAATAAAATAACACAGCCCAACTTTTTGAAGATCTTCGGTATTAAAATCATTGAACCTCTCAAATGGACCTCAATATGAGCTTCTGGTGAACAAAGCTAAATAAAACAATAATCAACGAAACAAAACCCCAAAAAAGGAAATGTTACTGTAGGTAAAATAAAATAAAATAAAATAAAAAAATATCAAAAATAAAACTTAAAACCTCACCAGAAAAACGACAAAAATCCATCAAACATAATAAAAATAAAAACAATTCTCAACAAAAAAGGAAAAGAGCCAAACAAAGTTATTATCTATTACTCAGCATTAGTATTTCAACGCTAATAGGCCTACACAGTAATTTTTACCTACCCAATGATATTCCCTGGGTACCCAGTGATGATGAGAACCCAATTTCAAAACAATCCCTTTGAGTCTAGCAATAAGACCCCTCACCCATTTGCTAGTTATGATAAATGTATTAAAGTAGATTATTTTCCAAAAAATTTACATCAATATTTTATTATAAAAAAATCGAATTAGTCCGCCTAGCCAAATCTGACTTCAAACTTATTTTTTTTCTAAGTTCGTCCAATACCTCGTTTTCCGGTTTTCCTGTAAGTAAACACCTATTTGGTTCGATCATCTGGCATCCACAACAAATAACTAAACCAATCTTGCCTGTATTTCGGAATAGTTGATATCATTCCCGGAACATTAATTTTATCTCTAATATCTTAAGTAATCAATATCCTTGTCGCCACCGGCTTTCAGTAGCGCAGTCGTTTGAGCTCATAGGACCGGCCGGGCATCGGCGGCGTAGTTCAAAAGTAAATGTTAACATCGAAGGGGGAGGACGGGAAGTCGTCTTCGCCGCTGCCTAAAAGATTAGGAGCAGCCGCCGACGCAGTGACCACCTTTCACCGCTGCCTCCGAGGAGGAGCAGTCACCGGTGAAGTGAATCGGGGTCGTCTGTACCGCTGCCTAATCTAATAGGAGCGCGTCGCCGACGCACCTTTTACCGCTGCCCCCGAAGGGGAGCAGTCGCCGGTGAAGCGAGGGTAGGGGATGGAGGTACAGATGACGGAATGAAAACTCAATGTTGAGATGTCAACTTCCCCGTATCGATTCTCGCACACAGAGAACATCGATACTGTCACCTTCTCAACATTTGCATCGCCAGTACGCAGATACTATATGATGCCACTTGGTACATGCGATGTGAGAGGTATGACCGCTGGCGCATTCTATCGGCAGCAGCAACCCCATCACAGCGCCACAGTGGGCAAAATATGAACTACGGACCGGCGTACAGTTAAAAACAGTATCATCCTTTATGCCCGTAACGGACAGACGGAGTGATAAATTGATTGCACTCGATCTGTTGGTTCCAGGGCTACAAAAAATAGTTTTGTTTCTTATCACATGGTGAGCCAATTATATGACTGAACTATTAAAGAACAGAGAGGTAGTGGAAAAAAAACACTGTACTGTATTTCACGTTCAGAATGTAGTATAGCTCTTGCCAGAACCCGTTGTGTTATCAGGCGTACGAAAAACATCAGGAATAGCTAATACAATAATAACTCTCTTCCACTGACACTATCCGAAGATCACGGGCAAAAATATTTAGCGTTTCGCTTAACACGGTCTGACAAGCTCATTTTTTATCAAAAAATTCTGAAAAATTACATTCGCTTCCAAATAAATTTTGTATTTTATTACGCTATAAATGTTATTATTAAAATTATCTGAAAATCAGATAAAAATACTATCTTACAAAGTTGGAAGTTTAAATCTCGTCACATTTTTTGCGTTTCACATCAAATAAATTTTTTCTTTCAACGATGACATATGTGTTTTATTATTTTGTATAAAATATGGAACCTGTAATTTTAATATTGAATGGTTGACGGGAACAGAAATAATAACCGAGTTTGAAAAAAATCACTGTTTCGAAAGCAGATCAAAGGTAGATTATGGGTCGCGTTTCATATTCCGAGAATCTCCGAATAATACACCTGTGAACTTATACCACACATAGGCCTACAGTCTATTTTTAATCCCCGACAGAAAAAAATTAAATTAATAAACCATTCCATTACTATAATAATTGTCGGTACCTGATCTTTTAAATGATTCAAATATAAAGAATGTTTTAGTATTTCGTTATTCAATAGGAGTTTGTAAATGAGAACGTGTTGTGGCGCGGAGTGGATATTTTTACTTAGTGTAGTAGTGATGAAACTCCCATATGAAATACATTTCTTATGGACTTTCCGTATTGCATTCTGAACGTGAAATTAACTATATCCAGAGTTATTTCATCTGAGAGAAATGAATTTCACTATACAGCCAGACCCTGTCGTGAATTAAGTGAAGGTGTCATTTGCAGGGTGGTGAGTGGGTGCTTTCTGGAGGGCCTGGCATGCTAATAAGCATACTCTTTCAAATCAGTGAGGAAGGCAATAGTTAACCACCTCACTCCTCGTTTTTCCTTAGTAAAACCTCCAGAGATTTAAATCAGCCTTTCGGCTGTTGACCTAAACATCAATACTCTTATAAATATCTTAGCAATCTCATCTCAGAAACCTCTATTCTTGACATCTACTAAGAATTAAACACTCAATCGTTGGGTAAAACTGGCAGAACAAAGGTGTTTTAAACCTTTTCAACGGTCTACTACTGCACTTCACCAACCGGCGTTATCAACTAAGTCTATACAAGGCTTTCAAACTTTTTCAGTTTGATTTCTGCATCTCGTAATTATTGCACATGAGAAAAATGACATCCAAGTTAATAAATGAAACAACTGCTTTAAGTTTTATCATAAATATATTTAGAATTGATATTTTATTATGATTTTACAAGAATAGTGAGGTGAAAGTTGCATTAAATACTTCCATTTCATTTGTTGCATCAGGTAAATATAATGGAAGGAAGTGAATTATAAAATATGATAATTGTTTAATTAAATACTGCGTTTGAATGTTTTCATTTTAATGCGTATAATGTACAGATTTGATGAACATTGAAATATTTACTTTTCCACACCATGTGTATTATAATCTAATACACATGAATAAATTTATATTGGTACAGTATTTCGATACTAAACAGTATAGTGTTAGTTACAAGGATTATGTGAGTTTTATCTAGTACGGAAATACGTGTGCGATTGATGATATTAAGACACATTGATAATTAAAATATATGCAAAAAAAGTTTTAACCAGGTGCTGTGAACAATTAAACTGATACCATTAAGACATTAGTGTAACCCTTGGAAACTAATTTATAAAATATCTGTAGTCAAAGTGAGTAATAACAACATAGGTCGTTTGGTAGAGAAATCCAATTTTTATAAAAAAAGTTTATTAATTCAACTTTTTGGCGTTCTTGTGGTTCAGTCGTTTGGATAGGCCTATAGTCAAATGTCGAGCAAAAATTTATCTAACTTTGAAAATGTTTTTGTTTAATGTTGATATGACGTCAAAGCGGCAAACTGTGGGTGAAATAAAAAATCCTTAAGTATACCAGGAATATTTTGGGAATCCGAGGATATTTTTATAACCACTTACCTCAATATTACTTAAGTAATATGACTTTACCAAACTTTAGGAGTGATCTTGATTTCATTATAATCCATTAAAGAAAAATGAAAAGGTTTAAAATTTTATTAGTTAACCTTATAAGTTATAGCTAGTTTTTCCAAGAATGTATACACTTATGAATCAAACGCAGTAGCTTGTACGAGTAACAATTTTAAAATCTTTTTTTCAAACCTGCTCGTAAAACTGAAGATTTTTCCTACTCCTTGCCTCAGACTTAAATTTTTTATCAACCAAGTTTATTTGGAAGCAGTTCAACTTAATCAAAATATAAAATCATGTGAGGTGACTAAATAAGTAAAATATGAAAAGAGAAAACTTACTGTTGTTTTACAATATATTGTTATATTCGTATTAATTATAAGCCGTTAAATTCCAAACAGCCTATAAGTTGTTTACAATAACAACGTTTTTATTTGCGTTGTACATTTTTATACAAATAAAAAATTTCACTAAATTAAATTAATTTTTTATACCCTTGATTTAGTAGGTAGGCGCCATAAAAATTGGTGTAATAATAAGATATATTTTTGCTAAATATAAATTATAATTTGCAATAAATTAGGAAGATATATAATCATGTAAGGACTTTTAACAATATAATGAACTTTACAGTTGCCAAATTTTATAAGTTCTAAACGCATGGTTTGTATGTGTTGTCTGCGTTTTAAACCAAAAATTTAAATATTGTTCCCATCTGTGGTCTTGTACACAAAGTTTGTAATAATGCATCGTTGCTGAACTTGAAAATTATAAATAGGGTCCACTGCATGTTTAATCTGTTCTAATGCGCTAGGTTGATCATAACTTTTGCACATGAACTGGATCCAATCCGGAAATGTAATAAAGGTAAACGCACTAAAGAGTTAAATATTTAGTCCCATTTATCATGATTTAAATACTTAGAGTAGTACTATCTAAGTCATTTCAGGCAATAATGATATAATTTTGCTTTGCAGCTACTACTTACGTATTGCAAATAAACTTAAACTTTATAAAGTAGAAATAAAAATTCACCATAAATAAAACAAATTCAGTTTCCAACCAACGCTTAGGTTACGCACAATAGCATACATTTCGTCGCACATTTTTGGTTGAAGAAAAGGGGCGATTAATAAATGGAATGCTGTACTTACTCGAGGCTGTAGCAGGAAGTGTTTTATTAAACGATTAGTTAGGTTAGTCACGTGCAGAAAACGAAATTCTGTTTAAGGAATGAATGAACAAAAATTTGTAATTAATCGTAAAAGCTTAGCGAAAAAATATATTTAGGAATGGTAAATTCAAAGAGATATACTTTGCATATATTTTTAACTCATGAATTAATTTAATTTGGTCAGATAAATGTTGATTGGCTTATTATAAATTCCAAGATACCTTCTTGAATTAAGAAATCACTTAAGATGTATTTTTAAACATACAAAATATCACTTTCTCTCTATGTGAGTACCATATTATTTTCTTTTTTAGTTCTTAACATATTTTCTTTTAAGTTATTTTCTTTTTATCGTAATGTTTTGAGAAATGCATAAAATTTTTTCCAGCGAAATATTTCTGTACTACAATTAATTAATTCGTAAGAATAATGATTTCACCGCGGAAAAAAATTACGTACAATTGCTCAAGTCTCGTAAAACAATGCGTAATATAGCATACTATGTTTCGCGGTGACAAAACAGTAAACTTCCTTTTAAAACTATTTAAGAACGTTTCTTCAGCAAAACCAAAAAAACAAATTATTGTTTTATGTTTTAAGTTGTCTGTTATTCAGACCAAGAGGTCTCTGTTCCGGTTTTGCTTTAGACGTCCCAACTGTGTGACGTCTAAACCGAAAATGGTGCAGAGGCCTCTTCGCCTGAATAACGGATAACATGCGTAGTTCTAAACGGTGAATTTTACTGGGTACCTCTTTTCCTGAAAGTTAAATACCCCACCGCCTATTATATACTATAAATATCATATACGAAAATTGTGCAGCTCAGTGTACAGTACCGTAACAAAAATTAAAGCCAAAAAATGTTTTTGAAGTATTTTTTTATAAATAAACTGTAAATTGTTCAATATGCTTCCTTGATTTAAAAAAAGCAAATGGTAATTGTTTTTTAATTATACTTACTTAACTATACATCAAAACACCAAAAAACACAAAAAGCTTGACAAAATTCTTGAAAAGAAAAAATAATATTAAAGCAAATAGCAATACTTTTTTTAAAGAATCTATCACAGTAGAAAATTCAAAGATTGAACCCAAAATAATTTATTAAATACAAGGACAAACATAAGAAAAATTAATACGTGTAACAAGAATTAAGTACTTTAATAAATTTAAACAAAACTTTATGGTAGTCAAAAATTAAATATTTGTAATTTTTTATAGTTATTATTAGATATGCATGAAATGTGGTTTTGTAAATTAACCACAGATGAATTTACATAATCATTAAATTTAAGTTGGGCTAATTTGTTTATTAAATATTAATTCACTAGTTCAGTATATTCCAAATGTCGCTAGCTAATATTAAGTTTGCGGTGTTTTACATTCCTCGCCAAATACTATGATATTAAAATATTAAACATCCATTTATCTTCACAGTTATTCAATAACATACACATTCCATCAAATTCCATCTCTGTCGATGAGTGCCTATGATGAATAGAGCAATATGAAAATATTAGATGACCCTACAAGTAGTGTAGAATATTAACATAAATCTGTTGTAACAGCATGTGGTTTGATATATTTTAAGCTCAATGTAGTCTAGTCAACCACATTTTCTAAATCAAAATAATCAGAAAATTTAAACAATGTTCGCTCAATTGTGAAAATATATTTCAATGAATAGGGTTCAAAATTATACACATATTTAAAACTCAAGTAAATTGTACTTTGTTGGTGTTAAACAATACAAAAATAAGCTTACTCTCTTTTCACCAGCAATTTCTAAAATTAACCCCACGCGTTTCAACCTCTACTACGCAATCTTCAAAGGGAGAATTGACACTAAAACTCTACCGAAGCAATGGTCATTTCAACACTTTTCCAAATTTTGTACTACAGTCAATTCCGGGTAATTGGTCCACTGGTTAATTAGGGCAGCCGGGTTTTTGGGAAATTTCTTTAACGAACAAAACCAGAACGGGATTTTACATTGATAAGAACTCCGTTTATTCGGTCCATAATGCCACTTATTGGGGCCAATCTGATGTATGTACAATATATTATGTTTTATAAAAACCATTACAGGCCAGCGAGGAACAACACGTGGTTCTAAGCGGCAGGATAAGATAATGGAAAGGATAGAGGTAGTAAAGTAAACATTTCGACAGATAAACAACAGTAATCACACATCAGTCACAATTAAGATGTTATTTACAGTACAATGTACAGGCTACATAATCGTCATTGCATAAATTTCAGTGAGTCATATCCACTAGTTATGCTCAACCTTACAAGCTACTTAAAATAGATTAGTAGACTTAAAATAATTCTCGGTATAGTTTTAGTGTCTATTTCTACCCTGTGAAGATGGCCAGCCCGTGATGAAGGGTCAGCGTAATTGGCTTCTACACCGGAGGTCCTGGGTTTGATTCACCGGTCAGGTCTGATTTTTCTTCATCACTCATTTACATTGACCACTCTCCATCATTTGCATTAGCAGCAGTTTGTAAAAAAAAAAAATTAAAACTGAAGATTTGAAAACCTCTGAAGGTGTCTTTGTAGCGGTCGAAACGCGTTAAG
The DNA here is from genome assembly GCA_035578175.1 of Catonia carolina. Lineage (NCBI taxonomy): Eukaryota > Metazoa > Arthropoda > Insecta > Hemiptera > Achilidae > Catonia > Catonia carolina. The sequence goes on from JAQMRL010000001.1 coordinate 396,384,542, forward strand.
GTTAATTTTATTAAAATGTTGGTGGAAGGACAAAAGTTCATTTGTTTTGATTGAAAATTAACTAAAAGTTCTATGCTTAAAAGTTGAATATTGTGTAATATTAATCTGAAACGATATTAGCAATTGATAAAATAAATGGGAATATTAAAAATTTTCAGGCAAAATTTTGAAGTTTTTGATAAACAAGTTTGTCTAATATTTATCAGAATCTACAGAATAAAAAAATCACGTTTTGGCTGAATTTAATGGTTCTATTGGTCGTGTGTACGGACGTTAACACCATTATACGCGATTAATTTATTATGACATGTTTGCGAAAACTAACAGATATCCAGAACTATTTTAAAAGTTTATTTTTCACTTCCTGATTTTTATACGTTATTATTTTCAACTGACATCAGTTTCTTTTAAAATTTGTACTTTGTGTCATATATTTCACATATCTTCTTATAATATTAGTTCTTTTATTAATTTACGTTATGTAGCTATACTATTCTAAATTGATTTTCGTGTACTACATCGTTTTACTCTGATACAATCTCTCCCTACTCCCTCTCTCTCTCTTCTCATGCTCTTTTTTCTATCCCTATAAAAATGTAATATCTATTGACATAATAAAATAAGGACACATTAGTTTCTATATATCCCTTGCTAAATATTTACTGTACCTAATTGAAAAGAAAATTTAATTTGACATAATATCTAAATTGATTCCCTCACCTCCGTAAAAACTTTACGATAATTAAATTTTGCTGGATTGTTCGGACAGTTTTTCTTCTTAAGAAAAATCACAGATTCAATGATCACCAGACGGTGATCATATATTAAAAAAGTATATAGTTTGATATATATATATAGTTTGTATAGTTACAACAATTTTTTGTTGTAATTTTATGTTATAACAATTTTATGTTGTGTTTGTATAGTTTCATACTTGCAGTATGGCAAGTTTTAATTTGTTTGGTTATTTGTTTGTTTTAATTTCTTTTTTTTAACCTTATAAAGACATCTTCCTGATTTATCAGTTTTCCTGCTGCAGCTACGTCCGTTGCTAAGCTAGCTGAGTCGTCTGTAAAGGTAGCTGTTCTAACTTGTAGTATTGTGGGCAACAAAATTTTCAAATGTTACATGTATGCTCAAAAAAAAACACTTGCCGAAGAAACTCTAAACGATGCCATCATACTGTAGACGGAAGACGTTAGGTACCTAGGTTTTCACCTAAACAGACAACTTTCATAGAATAAAATACATGTGAATAAAACCAAAATAGTTGAGCATTAAATTATGCCAATTGTATTGGTTGCTAATCAGAAAGTTGTGTCTCACTGGCCAATCAATCGCTTATTTTATAAAACTATAATAAGACCAGTACGGATGTACAGAATTGAATTAAATAAATGAAATAAAAACATAAACTGACCAATAACGAAAGGTAATATGAAAATTGGAGTTACACTAGTGGGCATAATCTCCATCAAAATCTAAATTCTTATGATAAAAAATTTACTCGTAGTTAACAATTTAACTAATTATGAATAGTCTGACTAAAAGTGAATAAAAAAATTGACATTTATAACAAGATAAATATATTCAGAAAATTTTGTTGTTTCGGGTAAATACATTTTAATTGGGAACGTGGGTTTATAAGAAGGCTGCTTAACTAATTTTAACAATCAGTTACTTTACGATCAAATTATAAAATATTTTATTTTGCTTATTTACAGAAATTCAAAATGATTTTCATTTTATACGTGGCTTAACTTAAGTACCATCAAAACCAACTCAATCAAATAGTTGTTTAATTATTAAAGTAAATAAAACTAATATTAGTGGTAATTTAATTACACGTCATAAAATATATCTATATGTTGAAGATTTTATTCGGGTCGTTCACATAAAAGGAACCTTAATGATCTCTTGACGTCACTAACAATAATTTATAATGAATTTAATAAAACACTGTACTTCAATTTACCCTTCAGCCAATAATGAGTTTTCCATTACGGTAATGAGTTAATCAAGTAACTACGTAGGAGAAACAAAATTAATTTCATTTTAATTTATTCATAATTCCCACTACTTATATAAGCGCAATTTTCACATTTTCTATTAAAAGTGTGAAATTTTAATGCAATATTGATTATATAGCTTTTTTCGTGTCACATGTATCACGGCTATCACGTGTGTGAAAGTAAGTAATACGTATATCTAGAAAAAAAATTATTCTAAACATAAATAAGAATGAGTAAAAATATATTATTGCATTTTATATTTTATGGAAAACTTCAATAATTTACCCGAAATTTTCTATAGGAAACCCTAATCTCAGAATTTATTTTAGGCCTACTGATTTTTTATATTGTACATCAATACACAACAGAATAAATTTCTATTCACTCGGCAATATCAAAAAGTCATTTAAAATTCTCAATTTTGTGTCAAGAAAATTCAATGGCTTTTACGACTTAAAGTTTCATAGTTCGAGTTTCACTTAATTGAAGTTAAAAAAAAATGATATGGATTGAACACTCTACTAGAAAACTATATGCGTCGCCACTAAACATCATATATTTGGGCTTCCAATGATTATTATCGGATAACAAGTCGTATAATAATGTTGTTTCTACGCCAAAAAACAAAGTAATTAGCTATTGACTGATTCCAAACCAAAAATACCCGTATATTTTTGAGAGTTCTTGGAGTAAATTATAATTTTATAGTGCATTACTTAAACATTGCCCATAACAGGCAGGTGGAGTGTTATATTATTTACACTCGATCTGCTAGTTCCAGGGCTACAAAATATAGTTCTCCTTCTTATCACATGGTCAGCCGATTATATTTCTGAAGCATTTAAGAACAGAAGAGGTAGAGGTGTAAAAGACACTAGTCAGAGTAATCTCCATTGAGAGTAATAAATTTCTTTATACAGCCAGACCCTGTGGTGAATGAAGTAAAGGTGTCATTTGCAGGGTCGAAAGTATATGCTTTTCAGAGGGCCTGGCGTGCTGATAAGCATAGGCTACTTTCCACTCAGTGAGGAAGGCAAGTGTAAACCATCCCACTCCTCGTTTTTCTTAGTAAACCTTCTAAAGGTTCAAACTGCCTTTCAGCTGATGACCTAAACAACAACACTTAAACGCTGATACTTTACGCTGATACTTTTAAATTTTCTACATTCATTACTAATTAATGAAACTAGGATGAGAAACAAAATCACAGTAGCCTAATAAAAGCTTTACCAGTCTGTCGCGTAGGTACTTTTCTTTCTTTCTTTCTTTGCCTGTTGTATTTATAAACTTGCATAGAAAGAAAATAAAAAAAATAGCTAAATTGCAGACAAAAAAATTATTACTAAGACAAAGGAGTGTAGAAATTATGTAAAAATTCGAGTTAAATAATAAATAACCTAACAGGTTAGGTTTGGAAAGGGAAAGCCCTTTTGACTTTCAGTTTAACACTATACCCGTCTTTCTGAACAAATGGTTTTAAAAAGGTTTAGTATTTTGAATAACACTGGCTTTTTTTGAACATTTACATTTTTTGTGCGATTCTTGAAAATAAAAAAATGAATGGTAAATTCAACAAATTTTCTAAAGGAGTAAATTCAGTTTTTGGTAAATTCACGTTTTTTAAATTAAATAGAATTTATTATACAACTTTTATCAAATTCTGTCTTTTAATTAAAATTTAAAATTTATTTCATATTTTAATAACAGTTCAGTTTGTTTTTGGTTGTCATAAATAATTTGATTTTAAAAAGAATGAGCTCATCCGAAAGTTTTTTGTTCCAAATAGCGCAGTTAACATTCGAATTTTAAAACACAAATAATACAATCCTGGAAATAAATAAGACACATTCCTTGTTTGATCTCTAACAAATTTATTAAAGAACTATTCGGAATATGCAATACTCTCTTCAGCACAGTTGTGCAAAAATTCTTCAACCGCAAAAATAAAGTTTGGGATTTATTTATTTTTACATATAATTATATTGTACATGTAATTTAAGGATTTATAATATTCGTTTAATTGGTGCTGTGGTTAGAAAACTTGTTGGTCCACTTTTCATTTATTTTTATACTGAGGAATGCTAAGTGAATTATATTTCTTTATTTAATTGAAATTAAACAATTTTAATGTCATTGTGATGAATTATGCAATTTATATTCCGGCATATTGATAAACGGTTTAAATAAATTACCCTAAATGGATTGAATGTAAAGTTTAGAAACTTAAGACATGAGAATGTCTGAAATTAGAGATAAAAAAATTTTTATGAAATACAAGCGCGGAGAACTATCAGAATCCTTGCTAAGTCGATGAAGAACAAAAATAAATTAAAAAAGTACATAATTTATGTTTGAGGTAAATTGAAAATAAACTATGTAGGCCTACTTACGTCAATCATAGTTGCATTAGGCCTACTATTTTTATCGAATATGTAACTCAGTGGCTTATTATTGTAATTACGTTATTTCTTTTTTGATAGGTTCCTATTTTGTTGTGGCTCCTGAACAACATTTATTGCAGCATGTTATATGTAGGACTACGAATTATAAAGTCAGAATTCGTTATAAAAAACATTTCTTCACTCTTCACTTTTAAATGTCAGTTAAAAATAAAATTTTTTGTTCTCTAGACTACTCTGATTACGCTAGACGTAGTAAAAATACAAAAATATTAATGTAAAATTTTGTGCCTCCTGAAGTCTTGCCATATATTCAATGTTTTATGAGTAACACAAACACAACTGAATCAATTGTTGAAGCACACATTCTTATATCTTATGTTAGTTATAAAAATATGTTTCTAAATAAATTCAACTCTACATAAATAACTGCGAACATTTTCACTATTGATTCATCTCTAACTCTCACACTTCCCGATAATGCAATGACATGAAATGTGTAAATGTAACTTTGATGACAAACAGGAAAACTAAATCATTTATATTTCAACCACTATCTTCTACGGGGTAACAGAAAAAAAATTATTCTAAAGCATTACATTATTTTTTATTCATATAGAACGACAACTCTAAAAACTGTATTTGAATTTGGTAAGAAATACTTATAAAATTAAAGTATTTTTATTCAATTGTGTGCACCCAAAAGGGCAGGAAAAAAGGGATTAAATATTACTATTTATATTATCATTATAAACATAAATATTATTTTTTGTAAAGGCTGTAATTCTGAAAACCGACATGCGTATTCCGGAAATCAAATCCAGAAAAATTAAAGTTTGAAAAATAACCAAAAAAAACTTTAAAACAGTTTATTTATTGCATCCCTCCAGGCTAGCGATGAACCACATACAGTTTAAGAGTAAATTCTAGTTCAAAATAAAAATGTAATACCAGTTCTACACCTTGTGAGAATAGTATCAGCGTTGCTGATTAGTACTTGAGTTAATGTTTTTGAAGCTAAAAGTAAATTTCATCTCAGTAAGCCAAAAGATGAAAATATAATCTTTTTTGTTTTAACTTAATTTTTATTTACAGCTGTAAACGTTTTTTATTGTTATGCTCATCTAGTAAATGAGATAATAAACTTTTTTTTATATATCCGAGGCGGCGAGAAAAACTCATGTTCACTCCCTCACAATGGGGGAAGTAGAGTTGGACTTACGTAAGGCGTCTTCTTCTAGCCCCAAGGAGGCCGCAACCCGAAATGATAAACTGGTTTATAACAACGGTGTGAAAGTGAATCAATTTTGAAATGAAATAGTGTAAGTAATGAACTGCTAAAGTATTGTAACATTTATTCTGGGCTCCTTCTTTTACAACTGGTTTTTTCTAAATAACACAATCTTGTAAATGTAAAAAAAAAAAATTACAAATTAATAAATTATATTAATTGTTAAAGTTATAACATCTAGAATTGACATAAAACTACTTATCTTAATAACAGATTAAATTTAACACAAAATGTTCTAAAACTTAACAAAGACTTACACGAAATTTAACTAAAAAGTAAAATGACCATTCACATTCAATTAAATAAAATCGGTTTCTTTATACAATCCGAAGACAATTTTGTACGTTAACTGCCCGTCAGAGGATACGGTTTAATGCCCAACTTGTTGTGTACTAACCGTTTTTAACTCACTTCACAACTCGCTACCCATTCACTTCGTTCTCGCTATCCATGAAGATCTTACACAATTGTAAGGAATTACAAGAATTCCTTACATCTTTTGAGAAATGGTTAATAAAGTGGAAAACGAAAGTTAACGAAAACAAATCAACACATATCATATTTACACTACGGAAAAATGACTGCCCAACAGTAACGTTAAACAACATTGCACTACCGCACAATACAACATTAAAATACTTGGGACTACATTTAGTTCATCGCCTCACATGGAAACATCACATAATAACAAAAAAAGAAACGACTTGAGCTGACAGTACGTAAACTATACTGATTAATAGGTAAATACTCACCTATGTCAAACGAATCAAAAATTATTTTATATAAATCCGTTTTATAACCCATGTGAACACATGGGTTTCAATTGTGAGGTACATCCTCCACTTCAAACAAAAATCGAACGTTTCCAGTCAAAATTCTTGCGGCGGGCCCAGCAAATTCCGTGGTAAATCAAAAACATCAATATCTATGCCAATATTAATATTGACTTAGTGAAACAAACTATATCAAAATTCAGCCGTAAATATGAAGAAAGACTCAACAATCATCCAAACTTCCTGGCTCTGAATCTACTAAATAACATTGATTCCGGGTTTTCAAGACTGAAAAGACATAGTGTTTTTGATTTAGGTTATAGGTTTTAAAGAACATTGTTACACTTATTATCTTTTTTTTGTAACTGATATACTTCAAAGTCATCATTGTATTTATAAAAAATATTAATGTACTACTATTTTTAATTTTATTAACATTATAATTAAATTGTAATCATGTTAATTAATATATATCAAAATTACTGATTGTTCTATTTCAAGTGCACAGATTGTAATGTTATAGAATTGTGAAAAAACTTCACAACTGTTCATTCTACACTAGCATTTTATTTTATCCAGGCAGCCCGTTTGTTACATAAAACAATAATCAAAGTTTTTCTTAAGAGTAAAACATATTATAAAATAACAATCCAGATAAATAAAATGAACAATATAACATTCTGCTCTACACTAGAAAAGAAGTTAGGGCACCAGGAATGAAAAGAATTAACTTACATCAATACGTGAATGTCACTCAGACACAAGAGCCTCATAGCCAACCACAATCGTCTGGCTGGCGTAGATAAAATTGTAATGAAATTAGAGATTGGTGAACAAGAATAGAGGATTTGTTATTATGGTGGTCTGAGTAGATTCGTATTCCACCTTCATTACAGTCGTCTCGTAACTGGGAGGCCGGTAGTTAAAAGAGATTAGACGTTTGAATTTTCGTGATCAATAGTCTTTTTATGTAATGAGTTGTATTTTGTTTGCACAATGACTCAAAATGTTGACGTTTTCAGGTATTTGTGGAGAGCATGATTGGTTACGTATAAAAAGGGCGTCGTTACAAGCTCTAAATACTTTTGATTGGTGTCGTTGAAGAATGAACAAACACTTAAACAATTTAAATTTTATTTAAATTTATATTGGAACTTTCAAAGAATTACTACTGAATTTAATTTGTAATCTGCAATACCTCATTCATCGTTCCGACGTAATTATTTCAAAGGGATTACATAATTACGTTTATTCTAAATCTTCATAGTACGGATAAGTTTGAAACTATAAATAGTAATTCAACTTAATTTAGAAGTAATTTCCATGTTGTACCAAAAGTTTACTTAGTAAAATAATTGCAACTGGTAATTGGGATTTTGTTTTAGTTCTATCAGTCTAATGAACGTAACATTAAATCATCAAATTCTAATCCGCAGCGCAGTTTACCTTTAAAACTAAAGTAGTAGGAAGTAAGTTAAATTATTACACTGAATTTACAGTTTCACATAATAAAAATCTTTGTTTATGAAACACAAATTACAAATTATGCACGCCTTGTTAGTAGTAATACGAGTATATATAACAAATAAATAAATAAATCAATAATAAATTTATAATCATTTATTTTTTAAATTCAATGGAGGGAGTGGCTTAGGTGTAATGTACTGATACGCTATTTCATAAAATGTAATCAGTAATGAAAAATGCTAACACCTAGGCTAAAAGAAATCTCAAAAATAAATTTGTATGTATACAGTTTTGAAATATAAACTGACACGAATTTAGAATTCATTTAAATAAAATTTCATGAAAATGAATAATCTGTAGGTAGGGTAAATTTTAAAAAACAGAGCTATATTTAAATTTATCATAAAAAATTTTGAATTAAAATTTTAAAATCTTATATATGTTTTCCTAAAAGTTCTTGCCATATTTTCCTCCTTAAATGTATTCATTTTTGTTGAAAAGAAAAGCTGTTTGTAAGTTTTTATTATACGTTCATACTTGTTAACATACAGTATAGTTACATACTCGATTTTATGCTTTTAGTTTTCCTTTCAGTAATTATTCAGTTTGTAAATCCAAAAATTTTTAAATTTAAGTACGTGCAGTTGCAAATAAATTTCAACGCAAAGAACTTGCATGTTACAAATCAGAATTAATATTTTTATACAGATACTCAATAGCATGGCATTCAGACTGCTTATTCAAGGTAATGGCTCCAAGAAAACAAGGTCTGATAAGACAAACAGATCAATTCATTTTTTCTAGTTCATGTTAATTTTAGTTGTTATATGTTTTTTTGATTATTAATTGATTTTCACACTTTTGTAGGCTTATATTATGTTTTTAGTATTTTATTATAAAATTTATAAACGCGATAAGACCATTACTACCAGCAAACCTTCATTTTTTATATTTATACAGACATGGTATGTACAAGGGAAGGTTCAGTGGAATACCCACTATTCTTGAAATTCAAAACGTTAAATCGTTTATTACGTATTTTATAATATTTAATTTAGTTTCTGAGGTTTAAATATCAATTTATGTAGTAATAGTTGGTGAAGAAGAGCATTGACTGTAAAGCCGGTAGAGTTGCCATAATTTACAATTTATTAGAAGGCTTTTCTTTTAATGTGTGACTGCTAAGTAATGATGAAGCAAAATTCAGTAACCTCAAACATCTACAAACATAAAAATTTCTACGTTTTATAAATAGAGCTCCATATCACGTAAAACTATGACACCCTACTCTCCGATTTAAAAATTCTTTACGTTCAAGATGTAGGCAAGTCGTACTACAACAAATTCTTTAAAAAATTAACCTAACCCAAACTCTAATTCAAAAACTTCACCGTTTCCACTTTTCTGGGAATCTAGCCCGTCGATTAAAAAGAAGATGGAATAGAGACCTTCTCTGAGCTTTCATAATAAAATTATTGTGGAATAATAATTCAACAGTGTAATAAAATTACCCACCTGTAAATTAACTATATATTTTTTGTTTCTTTTAAATAATTATATATTTAAAATTCAGTTATTTACCACTGGGTATCAATCTTTGTTTTTTCTCTCCTTCTTTCACGTTTTTTTATAATGTATGAATCGTTTTATGATAGCATATTGTATACTACTGTTATACATTTTGAATTTAAGTTTTAATCAAACGTTTTTGAAGTATTTTTTTAATTATTTCAGACGGTAATTTATAAAACGTTCGATTAAAATTTTAACATACTGTGGTCATAAAGGTATTCACGTCTAAGTCGTTTCAAGATTCGAATTCATAATATAATTTGGAACGAAAATTAACAAGGGTGTAATTTTTGAAGAAATCATAATTGTGAAGGTCTTATAATGCTTTTCACGGTTGATGAGCTCTACTGTTCCACGCGTTTAGACCAATCAGAACGTTTGCCTGCGTTGTCAGATTGTACGAATGTTTCAGCCTGACAAACATTACGCGCACGTGCGTATAATGGTAAGAGCCGCAGTACTTCACTCGTGTCTTGCATCTCGTACAGAACACAACGATTATAGAGCCCGGTAACATGCAATATTACGTAATATAATAAGCTGATTGTATGTTCATGGGTTATAATTGTTATCGAAAGACAAAAAAAAAAAATGGCTGACGAAATATATAACAGAGCTACAAGAGCAAGTGTTGGCAACGTTGCCAATTTTTGGCTAGCTATGAAGTTGGTAGGGGGCAAAGCATACGTTCAGAGCTCATTAGCCCTAAAAAATAGTATACTATAGCAATTTATCATTCCCATACAATAGTATGGAAACAAAGGAAACGACGGTTTCCGCTTTAAATCCTAGTAAAGGTAGTTACTTTTATACAGATTTAAATACTAGATAGTGATTATCGGTTTACTTTGATAGTTGGTATTCAATTAACATATTCTCTAGGGAATGGTCAATCTAATTCTGTACAAGACTATACCTCATTTCCACGTCAAAGTCATCATACTCATCTCATTAGATCTTGGAGTTGCTTATATTTTTAAAATTGAACAGATTGCAACGCACACACATTGTGATTTAAAAAAATACATTTTGTAATCCAGTACACAGTCATATTATCTTTTAGATTGAAATGACTGAAGACATTGAAAATTAGAGGATTTCACGTAGCCAAATATTAGATGTACAAAAAAAATTACAACTGTTAAAAAACAAATAACTGAATAGTTTGGGATGTGTGCACAATGTTTCCTCGTTATATTTTTGAAAGACTTTTTTTGGTTTTAGAAAATTTATGTATAATTCATTTCATTATCATTTGTAGCTAAAACGACATCGAAATTAAAGATAGTTAACAAAATATTTAAACTTATCGTAAAGGAGCTTGTAGTCTACTAATTTACGCTACCGTCAAATTCTGTTCTGTACTCTAGAGTAAGTTATCCGTCTGCAGATCTATTACACCGCTTATGTTTGTTCTCATTGTAATTAGATATATTTATGTAAAAATAACATGTTTTTCTTGAATAGTAATTGCTGTAATTTACATTTAATCCTGGTAATTATTAAGTAATTACTCGTAAATAAGTAAAATTGTATATTGTGCTTATAATCAGGTTGTTCTGATATATCTTTCTTCAGTTGCAATGTATTTCCTTGAAATTCTTACGTCTTAATGAAAAATATCTTATTAAAAACTACAGAAAAAAATAGTATTTTATAATATTAGAAAAGATCTTGGGCAAATAACGTGAATCTTATTCTCGTTCAATAAGCCAGTAGAATAAATTAAGTGTTCAATTATAATGATGTTGTTTAGCTAGTAGGAAACTTACCGTAATTCTTATAGTATTTTATATAGTTTTCAAAAAACATAATTTCCCTGCTGCACTTCCAGCAATACATTAGTTAATGATTGGTCGTATTTTTTTAAAGTGTCATAGGCTTAACTTTGTTTTGTCCGTCCGTCCGTCACACCCGATGTCAGAAACTACAAGAGATAGCAACAAACTGTTTCCAGATTTGTAACTTACACAAAACGATAATAAGCCTGAATTGGGTTTGAAGTTCCGGTTTTGACAGAAGTGGCCCAAAACCGGAAATCAAGAAACCAAAGTCAGAAACTACGAGAGATAGCAAAAAACGGTTTCCATATTGAAAATCTACACAAAAAGTAAGTGGGCTTGAATTGGATTTGAAGTTCCGGTTGTGACCCGAAGTCAAGAAATCAAAGTCAGAAACTAACAAAAACAAAATACAAGAAAAAGCAACAAACGGTTTTCGGATTCGTGATCTACACAAAAGTTAGTGGACCTAGATTGGGTTTGAAGATCCTCTTTTAACCGGAAGTGATCCAAAACCGGAACTCAAGAAATTAAATTTGGAATTTGGAAACAAAATTAGTATCATTCGATTCCTATTTAAGAGTAGATATAGAAATCATTGGGTTTGAAGTTCCGGTTTCGACTGAAAGCGGCCTAAAACCGAAAGTGAAGAAATCAAATTTGGAATTTATAAAACAAAAATAGTGTCATTCGATTTTATTGTGAGAAGAGCAAATACAAAAATTATTGGGTTTTAAGTTCCGGTTTTGACTGGAAGCGGAGAAAAACCGGCAATCAAGAAATCAGAGTCGGAATTTTGAAAGAAAAAATATGCTATTTGATCCTCTTTAAGGTTTTTTGTTTTAATTTTAAAACTAACAATATATCATAACCACTAGAACTGACGAAAGTATTAGGCGTGAAAGGAGGTGTCACACCTAGTAGCGTTTCCTTCAGAATGACGTAGTCACACTACGATGGAGCCGAACTTGATAAAAAACAATGGCAGCGTCGATGGTGAAGAAGTTGGGAAGACATGAAAGTGATGAAGATGAAATAGCAACAGAATATTATTGAAGGAGACGATCTCTGCACCAAAGGCGATGAAAAATTGTTGGAAAAGTGATTTTTTCCAAATTTCCATGAATCCAACAAAATTGTTTGTATGATTTTGTATTTTATTAAATAATCTTATATAAAATTATCTTGTGACATATTTTAAGTCAAAAATGCGAAGGTAGAATGAAGGGTATCGTTTTTGACGTACCAAGGTGTTCCAGTGGTAAGTCTTACGTATCTAGTTCTTAATCAGAGGTAAGAGTTAAGTTCTTAATTCTTTAAGCACCAGAATACTGTTTAAATTTGTTCGTGCAGAAGCGCAAAATATCTGAATTCCGTAAGTCCAGAGTGGTTTCTACAAAGAGTTGTAAAAGGTATTTTTACCCTTGTGGAATACAAGATAGAGATTTAACCAGATGACGTAAGGGTCTGAGGAGATTATGGAGTAATAAACGTTTGCTCTTGAGTTGTTCACTCCGTATACACATATATTAAAAATTATGTGTTCAATACGTGTTAGTAAGTATGTGTGTTCAATTACATAAAATGGAAATGCTTTTTATTAATTGCAAGAATTAAGAATTTTTAATACAGTTTTCGTAAACTCAATAAATTTTAAAACTTTAATCATGTGTTAAAATATGAAAAAAATATTTCACGATGATTAGCCTAATATTGGCGTAAGAACATACATAAGTTTAACACCTGTTGCACAAAAGTTCACCATAATTTAATTACTATAACTTTCTATTTTATAACTTGCACCTTTAAACTTATTTTTATTATTAACATGTAGACCCACCAGGTTGGTCTCGAGGTAAAGTCGTTGCCAAAATTCGCTATTTAACAGCTGATTTTTGGAGACGAAGGTTCTTGGTTTGAATCCTAGTAAAGATATGTCACCGCCACCTTTTCTAATTATTCATTTAATGTGTTGCCGGCCTTCAATAGTTCTCCCGGCCCTTGTCGGCGCACCGACAAACCTATCGACTCCGCACCGACAGAGGCCTTTGTCATCAAGGCCGAGCCAGTTGCCGCCCTCTACTACAGCGCTCTCGGCAGCTGTACAAAGAGCACTGCACTGAGCCGAGCGATTCAATACCGATCAAGACACCGAGGGATTCAATACCGATCCAGACAGAGGGATTCACTTCCGATCAAGACAGAAGAAGAGCCCAGTCGAGACCGGACGCACCATCCCTGGTCTACGCTACCGGTGGCGGACGCTACATTCCCGCACCGGTCAGCCTTCGCCGGCCCGGAGAGAGCCGCCTCGGCCGCGCTATCGGCAGACGGCTTACGCCGACCCGAGACTGCGGGGCTCTGGGGGCCACCACTGTCACAGTGGGGACCCAACTGCCGCTGAGGGAAGGCTAGGCCTGAGCCCGGTAGCCGAGCCGTCACTCTTCGGGCTCCGCTTCCACCACGCCGGCTCGCCGCTACCCATCCAGACAACGAAAAGACGTCCACCACGGCACGCAGCTGCCGGACTCCAGCGAAGACTAATCGACGACCCCGCAAGAGAGAAAATGATGCTTCCGCTCGCCGAACCGTTACTGTAAGCCGTCGACCGGACCGTCATCGCCCTCTGACGCGAGCGATGCCCACAGCGGTCCCTCAACCGAGCCTTACGCCCACCGGACCCGACGAAGCAGCCATCGACGCACTACTGCGAGGGAAGAAGATAATGTCTCCGCTGGACGACGGCACGCCGTGTCGCCCAGCTCCTCTACCGCCACGACGACTACGACCGACGCTGCACATCAAGACGACCACCGCTTAAAGGCCCTTTTCAGGGCCACCAAACAAATAAGGTTTGCCACTTAGTGTCGCCATCCGGTGACAGATAGTTACTTTTATACAGATTTTAATGCTAGACAGTAGTTACCGGTGCAAATAATTGATGGTTGGGGTTCAATTAACCATACTCTCTCAGGAATGGTCGGCCTGAGTCTGTACAAGAGTACACCTCATTTACACGTCATACATATCATCCTCATCTCATTGGGTCATGGGGTTGCTTATTGTTCTGAATCGAACAGATTGCACGTACACACGTTAGGATAAAAAAAAATTAACATGGAAACACAGAAGTATCTTGTAAAAATGGTACTATTAAAATTAATTAGGTTCAGAATACTAGCAGTATACGTTAAACCAGTATTTGTTTGCTATTAGTTTAATTAGATTGGTTAGGTAATATAATTTATGTACTGTCCAATATAAACATAACTGTCAATTTTGGCTCTTGTATTATTATGTAATGCAGTAGTATTTAAACGTAATTAATTATCATGATGATAAATTAAAGACCTGTAATCAATGACATACGCTGTTTTGAAGTTTGAAAGTCGATTCAATCATCGTCTATGTTGTATTTTCCAGCGCCGTATAAACCCAGGAATGTCCGTTACAGTTAGGCCTACCTACTACGAAGTACGAATTAAAAATACAAAAAATGATGAAGCAATGGATGATAAGAAATTATATTTGCGTATTTACTTTGTAAATCGCAAGCTTTAAAAAAATATAAATACCACCTAAAAATAATATAATAGGAAAAATAAATAATACGGAAAAATTTACAGTTAAATTTTCAATGAAATATTTTGGGTATTTATAGCTTATAAAGCTTGTTCAAAAATTATACAACATTTTGTGAGCTTCAGAAATTTTCCAAACTGATTTCATCTCAAAATTTTTAATTTTACTTGATTGGTAAAAACATTTAGCCTGAAGATTGAACATGCTTACCTTTGATATCTTATATCACTACAAAACTCAGCTGTTGACATAGGTTCTATTACTGTAGGCCTAACATTTTACGATATTTTAGGAACGGGTGAATGGAGAAATCGTGTATTCTATGGAGTGCAATATGTTGAACTTGGAGAGTGAATTGCGATGAATGAGATATTTTGAATAGAAGTTCTAGGAAATCGAAACTAATAGAAACGTTTATTTTTATTTTTATTCCTTCTACTTTGTTCGAGAATAATGGAGAAATTTTTAGAAGGATCTTGATTGTTTGGGAAACTATTAGATCGCAGGTATAAAAACAGTTACCGTCTTTGTAGTCAGTTGTTACTTGAATTCTGAATGGAGTTAATGTATTGGAGCGAAGATCCCTGATGACCTATGGAGACTGGAGTTAAGAAAAAACAATGTTTTATACGCTTCAATCATCGTACGACGACGGTATCCCAGGGTTGGTAGTTTCAAAGGGTGAGATCTTTTTGCAAAAGGATTCGATGTGCTGACACCGGCTTTCTCGCGCGCCGTTGCCAACCCGTTAGCCGCTACACCTCACCACAAAAAAGAACTCCAGACTAAACCAGAATTATAATAACTTATTGCATATTTAAATACACTAATATAATTAATAAAATATATAATTTTTCATCTGCAGTATTAATCTTTAACATCATTGCAGTCTTTATTTATTTTTACCTAAATATTTTCTTAACTGCATCAAAGCTTTGCTCTGACGAAAGGTAAATGGTAACATAAACAAAAATTATTTGTATAATATAATATGAGTGTGAGAAAAAATATACAGTTAAACTGTCAATGAAATATTTTTGGGTAGGTATACATAAGTGAAACATAAGTAAGCTATACTTTTAAATTAATAAACAAGTACTTTATTAATTAAAGAAAAAACAATTATTCGATCCTACTCTTGTAACGACTTTTCTGACATCAAAAGTTTTTGTCATCAAGTGTTAAGGGCACATAAGAGGCTGAAATTTTAAGTTTTGGCAATTTTTCTATTTTCCACTTACAACATAGTTCAAATCTTCCTTCTTAATAATATGCAACAATTTTATGTTTGCGACTTTTTTTAAAATTGTTTTTTTTAATTTTATAAATTTTGCTAGTGCTGATTAGTTTTCATAATTTTTCTTGAATTTCGATTTATTTACTTGTAACTTCAGTTTATAATTACATTACAGTTTATGTAATTTACATGTTCTTTTTTTAATTTGAAGGTAATTTTATGCTTATTATATTGGTTGTAGTGTTGTTTAATGCATTAAAAAGCTGTTTGTTATGAATGTTTGGGTTGTACAACCATATAGTCAACTTGTTTTGTGTGCTTAAAATTTTCAGTTAGTTTCATTTTTCGGTGAAGTGTTCTTTTAGCACTAAAGGAACATTTTATCAGCAACCGCTAAACTGAATATGTTTAAATTTTCAGGGGAGGTCTATATAATCAATATACATCTTGTGCCATTGCCGTTTTCTTCTCATCATTTCCATTATAATTTTATGTGCTATTTAATGGTCATTTTTATATTTATTAGAGTTGCGTATTGCAAATATTTTTTCCTGCGACATAAATTGAAAAATGGCACAACCCCTGTGACACAATCTGTATAAAAATACTCTAGACTGGCACAAAAAATTTGAGAATGATCTGGGCAATGAAAGCTGAGAAAATGTTCCTTATGCATGGTGCGGTATAGGACTCCCGTATCCCTTAAACAAAATTAATTATTTTCCATTATATAAACGCAAAACAAGATATCAACTACGGAGCTGAGTTTTCGAAGAATCAGTCTACAAATACTTGGAGTTTTAATGTTTTACTGACTTTCTACACTTCCTAACTTTGATGTTTTTGTTAAAGTAATAGAGCTTTCCACGAAACGGCTATAAGAAAATGGTTTGTGCAAGTGAAGATGAAATTTTTATTCAACGTTCATAATATTTGATTAGGTTATTACCAACGTACGTAAAAAAATACCCGGCGTATTTTAGTGTTAAAGGCTATTTTATAAATTAAACTTTGATAAAATTAGGCATTAATAGGTGTTAATATTAAAATTCTTCGTTTTTTAAATAGGATTTCCTTAATTTATATGTCTTACCGAATGATTGAATAGTTTTTAATTGGCTGATTTATTTATATTTAATTCGATGAAGATTAGATAGACGTAAATACAACGGAACAAATTACCATGATTTACACATTTTTAAATTTATTGAAAACACAATTAAACAGTAATACGTTGATATAATATTTAATATCTATTACTTACGTAACAAGTAATAAATTTTATTACAGTATAATCTAGAGTTTTACAGAAATATAGATGATAATTGTTGCAATTATATAGCATGATAAAAAAAAACATATTTTTAACAACTAATTAGCCTACATGATTATAAGAAAGGTAAAAATAATAGCTTTAATACGAATTTGATGACTTACGTAAAAGTTTTTTTTATCTGAACCTATATAGTTACTTTATCTTAACTTCAACGACTGTATAAAACTATTTAAATTTTATAGATCCTTTTGTGTATTGTACGTACTACTTTGTATCTTACTGTAACACCTAAGCCTAGGTTCGTTCGGGAACTGGGTATAATAAATAATAAACAAACTTCCTTTAAACTTATAAAAATAATTTTTTGATAAATCAATAAATTATTTTTATAAGTTTAAAGGAAGTTTGTTTATTATTTATTAATTTATTAATTATTTATTTTAATTATTATTAATCATATTATGATTAATAATTACAATTGGATTTAATTATTAATTTTAGACTACTAACAAATTACAATTAGATTACTTCAATTAAATTAATTACAAAATACTAAGCTTAAAGTAAACTTGACTATAAGATATTGTAACGTAACAATGAAAACAATGATTTACCTATCCTCAACCACTTGCTACCACCTGTACACGTGCAAACTATTAATGTAATTTAGAACCGGCCTCGTACCGACACTATTTCGAACGGCCCGACAACACTAATTTCATTCACAATGTAATAAGTAACTCACTACCAAGATGCTACCTGTTTTATGCTAGCGGTCTGATAGTTAATCGTGACCCTTCTAACACTTTCTCCATTTTACCAGATCATGATAAAATGAAACACAGTAAATAGGCTACAAGCGTTTCTACTAGTTTCGATTTCTGAGAATTCAAATTCATAATATTTCATTCATTGCAATCCATTATCCTTGTTCAATACACTCCACCTCCTTTAATACACGAATTCTTACAATAAACAGTTTGTTCGCTTGACTATTTCTGGAATATCACTATTATAGTATAACAGTACTATTATACTCTTGCACAGTGAATAAAACATAATGATATTATCAAATTAATTAACCAATTAATAAATCAATAGCATTTTAAACATTATTAAATGAGTATGCTTATGACAAGCAGGTGGAAATTTAGGTTATTTACATTCAATCTGGTAGTTCTAGGGCAACAAAAAGTAGTTCTGTTTCTTATCACATGGTCAGCCAATGATATGACTGAAGGATTTAAGAAAAGAAGTAGAGGTGTAAAAAACACTAGTCAGAGTTATCTTCTCTAAGAAAAATGAATTTCATTATACAACCAGATCCTTCTGTGAATGTAGCGAAGGTGTCATTTGCAGGGTGAAAATTATGTGCTTTTCGGAGGGCCGGCATGCTGATAAGCATAACTTTTTCACTCATTGAGGAAGACAATTGTAAACCACCTCACTCCTCGGTTTTACTTACTACTAGTAAAGCCTCTAGAGGTTCAGACCAGCCTTCCGGCAGATGAACTAAACAGCAAAATTAAATGTATGTTCTGATTTAGAAGACTGAATTTTTAATCCGTGTATATTATACTATGTGAAAATCCTCACTGACTAATTTACCATTGCTGAGAATATACAACACCTTACAAGAGTTTTAGAACGCCTGAAAATACACAACTGACCTGCCAGTTAAATAAATGTGATTTTTTTAATGTCCCGAAGAGCAGAAAAAGATGAAACCTATTGAAGAAGCGGAAAAGCCACGAACTAAGAAACAAGTGAAACAATTTTTAAGCAGTATCAGTGCTAACCCTAAGGCAGAGTTTATTTCCCTAATTCATAGTCTCAGCAGTGATGGGTTGCTACTCCCGGAGACGGTTCAGATATTATAAAAAGTCAGGTTGCTTGGAGACGCAGTTTAACATTGAGCCCAGGACACCTTAATGACTTAGAAAAGCTTATAGAACAAAAGAGGAAGATTTCAAATTGCACCCGAATGCAGTGTAATAAGTTAATAACAGCATAAGAACAATATGAACAGCATCATGCTGTACATTACATTATTTGTTCATTCTTAAAAGAGAAAATGTAAATGGTGTCATTGACCTTTCTTATGAAATATAACCGACTGCACACATTAGAACTTTATAACGGATTTCTTCCTTATTTCGACTGTTTTATTAGTTATTAGATTTTTATATTTCTAACTCAAATATAGCAAATTCTATTGGATGTGCATTAACGTAAGAAGTCTGGTACTCACCATGAGAGTTCTTTAACAAGGTTATTTTATTGACGTCAGCATTAAGGGTCATTGCCAGGAGTATGCAACCGGTACTGTAGAAATAAAATTAAGTTAGACACGAAATTGCTTATCCAAGTTTATTGAAGATGATTACTTTTATTAAACTAAAACTACTCATTTTTTAGAAATTAGTTTGAGACTGCCTCTTTGACGCAAAGGATTAACAATCTAGGTTCCTCGGTTCTACAAAACTGAAAATCTGGGATTCGATTCCTGACCCGTGTGTGAAAGGATTTAACATAATTAAACCCACTGAAATTTTCCCTCACTTCGGTCACTAACGTTTAAGCACTCGACGAACAACTATGAAGAATAACAAAAAGTTGTTCAAGTATATGAGTAGGTCAGAATCAAAACCCACTAAATCCAAAAAACATCGAAAATGAGATTATTTTTCAGTTTCATTATAAAGTGAAAGACACATACGATAGCGCTTATATTATACATCGCATGTTTTATAATACTTAATGTATCTTATTAAAAGTCGCATTTACAAAATATATACGGCTAAAAAATAAATTTAATTCCTTTTTTAAATAGTATCAAAAGTGTTAAAGTTCACTCATACAGTACTATTATTTTAATCTTGTTGAAAGTACGTACATCTTCTGATTTTAGTTCAGGTAAATCAACACTGTAGATTTTAATGTTTTAAAGTACGGTAAGTTTTAGAGCTACTACATTGAAAGTTTTCTTTTTTCTTTATTATACATCAAGCTAATTTGAAAGATTTTTTAATGTTTTTCAATAATATAAGAATAATCTACCACCAGTACTTGAAATTATTTAATGAGTGAAAATATTAAACTAATTTGAACGATACTGTGACAATATCTAAAGGGAATGTGAATTCGAGAATTTTAAAGGAAGACCGAGAGAATGTTAACGTAAATAATAAGAGTAATAATAGAGTAATAAATAGAGTTTTCCGAGAAATAGTAAGAATTGTGTGCAATATAAATGGTCTTTTATAGTAAAGGTTGGCCTGGATTTTGCTGTACAGGTATAGTAAAAGCCGGGTACCTATTTAGATAATTGGCTTTTTTGTAACATGTTTTATTCAATCCTAATTTGTTTACAGTTGTTAAGATTTATACAGAAGCTGTCAGAAGGATTTTTTATTTTATTATTACATTTAAAATCTTTGTCTTTTCTCGAACTCTCCATTTGCCCACCTATATAAGCGACGTGAGTTATTTCGTAAGTCAGTATTTGATCTATCTTTCACGAGAAATATTCGTGAATGAGAAATATTCGCAATATTCTCGTATATTGCGTCGTGCTTAACGGTTACGTTTGGAGTAGGCCAGCGTACTGTGTATTACTCTCTATTATTTAACGTTTGTTTACTCTGTATCATTTCTGTAAGTAGTATTAAGTAAATAAGTTAAGTTATTTATTGTACTGTATTAGTTAACTATATCCTAATTAGTTTGTTATTCATTAAGTAATTTCATTGTAATATACTAGTAGATTGTAGTCACTTATTTAATTGTAATTCGTAGTTGTAATAAATAACACTTGTAATTTTAAACTTGTATTTTTTTTAGTGTGTTAATTATTTAATTTACCCAGATCCGGAAACAGACCTTAGAGAAGTGTCACAATACTGTATTAGTTCAAAGTTCTTTACGTCAAAATGTTCAAGAACAAAACTGTGTCCATAATAAGTCCGTTAAGTTGTTTCATAGCTCTCTAAGTTCAAGTTATTTCCACAATTTCATGAATATTTAAACAAATTGTATATAAAACTGAAATTAACATTAATCTAAATCATGTAACAAGCCAACGAAAGCAAGACGATTCTGACGATCGTCTTGTTCCTATTTTTTTGTTTTGTTTTTTGTTTGCCTTTGTTTTTAGAAAACCGTATTTCTCCTGTTCTTTAATTTACCACAGTTTTTTTATCTTACCTAAAATCTGCATAAGTGGACTTAGCAAGTTTTGTTTCTGATCTTCTCCAATTCTCCTATTCGGTCTGGATGTAAACTATCAACAAGGTGATATAGCTACACTTTGTCAACTGCTATTTAAAAGAATTAGAGCTAGGATATTCTTCTTCTATAAAGTTCGCATATGGCCTTAACTGTACAAGTATAGGCATACACATATATAATTGCAATAAAATCTTTTAAGAAAACGAATCTAAAATGATAAATTAGGTACTACTGATTCTAGTAACATCAGTAGAATAAAATAATACTGAATTTTTGAAAAAAGAACTTAAGTTTGTGTCGTCAATTAACGGACAAAACACAGAAACAAATTAAAGAGCGAAATCAAATCGGGAAGAAAAGTAATGTTGAATATTCTTACGGTTTTAGAACTAGAGTAGATATTTTTGAATAATTGATTTACTTCAGACAAAAAATGACGAAAACCTATTACAAGAATAAAAATAAAAGTATCAATTTATAGTTCCTCTTTCCCGGAGAAAGTTTCCGACAAATTACCTTAGAAAACTTTATGAAATATAGGCCTACAACAGATATAGTTAGAAAAATTTTCTAAATGAAAAAAGTCTTACAAAGTTTTATAGTTGTTTGTGTAAGATAAGAAATCAGCATTCACTTTTCAATTATGGAACCAAATGGATACATTGCAAAATATAAACATTTCAAGTATACCAAATATCAACGAATAAATGAAGCGTGAGGGACTGCAAATTTTTTATTCATTCTACATTTATTATTATATAAAAATTGTACTGTTACAATATTTATAAACAATATTGTTGACAAACAATTATTAGGTACTAATATTAATAATTTAAACATCCGCGAATTTAAAAGGCAAACTACTTTACATTATAACATAAAAAATGGTTCATAGCTGTGCAATTTAATACAAATAAGATTGTGACAAAGTAATCACAACAATACTGTGCAAAAAGGAAACCGTGAAACAAGGTAATGACCTTTTAACTGTACTTAAAAAAATCAACCTTGTTTTTGTTTGTTTTAGTATGTAAATATCAATGTAGTTTTAATCAAATCCAAGAATTTAGAATAAATTAATTAAAGTTAAATGTAGGAATTAAAGTATCATATTTATTTCAAAAGTTAATGAAATGGATAGTATAAAATAATTAGTTAAAGCAAAGGTAACTTAGTTTGGTTATTAAAAAGAAACGATCAAGGTCAATAAGAACCCTGACATAATTAAACTAGAAAACTAGAAAATCCAATACATGTTATTGAAACTTAAGAAGCAAAAATTTATTTTAAATTTTCTCTTGGTTACAGGTAAGATTTAATAACACTTTTCATAACTATGTAAAATTTTATTTACAGACTAACATTTTATCCCAGTTATTTTTTAGGATAACCCCCCGGGTTAGTCTAGTAGTAAAGTTGTCACCGTGAGTCAGCTGTTTAACAGCTGATTTTCGGAGACGAAGGTTCTTCGTTCAAATCCTAGTCAAGATTGTTAGATTTTTACGGATTTGAGTACTGGACAGTGATTACCGGTGTACTTTGATTGTTGGGGTTCAATTAACCATACTTTCTCATGAATGGTCGGCCTGAGTCTGTCAAAGACTATGATTATCTCATTTACATATCTTACACATCATCCTCATCTCATTGGGTCATAGGTTGCATTTTTCTTAAATTGAACAAATTTCAACGTACACGCATAAGGAATAAAACGAATAGGCTACAATTTTTGATTATAAATTTATCGTCCTATTTTAAATGTATACCTAAAAAATCTAGAATTCTGCTAGAAATTAAGTTAATTAATTATATTTTAAAATTTCAGCAATCCCTTTCATATTGTGCTCATTCAAATTAGAAAAACCGAGTTTTATTTGAGAATTACCGATTCGTTTGTGTTATAAGACAAATTATAAAATTGCACCTTCCTGTATATAAACAAAAATAATTGTAATATTGATAAATGAACATTCAGTGAACTTTGAACCAAATTTCAACAAAAAATTGAGCTGTTACTTTACAGGAGGATTAAAAATTGGATCTTCAGCTGGTTTTTCCAGCAACTGATTTTCCCCTTATACTTAATTTATTAAACACTTAAAGTATTAATTATTATTAATAACTTTAGTATTGCTTTAATTATTATTAATAGCTTATTAAATATTTCAAAGTTAGCATGGTATATGAAGGTCCCTTTAAATAGTGGAAAAATAAAAAAAAAATCTGAAAACTACGATATCAAGAATTCTGCCGACAAAAATTAATTTTATTAGTTTACACACAAATTTTTGCTGTTAAAAATAATCTAAAATTTATTCATATATTTTAAGAAAGTTGTTTACACCTGCATCGAATGTTACATATAAAAACGGTGGAACTTTCAATTCAAGTCCAAAGAAAAAATATTTTCATGAGTTATAGATTACAAAGATTTTTTTTTTAATTTAAGTTAGTGTGTATTAGTTACATAAAAATATTTATTAATAGGTTGGTTTATATTACTTTTGTTGGTTTCATTGAATATGTTTAAATTCAATGTTCTTACGTAAATATATATTTAACAGCCGGTTACTTTTCGATAGAAACAAACTTGATGTAGGCGATTCATCTTATTTAAGTTGGCATTTTAAAATTATATTATAAAATTATACAACATAATTTGTAATGATGATAATAATAAATCAGTAATTACACAACATTTATAGTTAAAAAAATAATATAATAAATTATTTAATTTATTTACAATTTATTCTCTTAGTTTATGGTATGCTGTAAGAATTTTTAATAATAATACCCTTCTGTTTGATAATGTTTATTTTTAAACTTAATTGTTTAACATTAATAAAATTTTACACAAACATTTTTAAGAAATTTTTAATTGAATCGATTTCCTTGTATTATTTATAAATTTATAATCAGTGGAACATTTTTAAGCCTAGGTAAAATTGAGTTATAAAGATACACCATTTACGGATATTATTAAATACAATTTTTAACTTATGCTGATGTAATATAAATTAATCACGTACAATTTAAAAAAAACTGTTTTGAGAAATACATTTGTTCAAGTCGGTATTTTATTGCAATGTTAATAAAAGTATTTATTGTATTATGTTCTAAAATTGGTTAGACATAACATCAATAATTATTGCTAGAATTAATGGTAAAATACGTAAGTTAATCTCAACTTCTTGAGTATCTAAGTCTAAACTTACCTAAAGCCGTTTTGAGTTCTGTTTATGGATTCAGATTTTTCCGTTAGTGATTGAAATGGTATTAAAAGTGTTTCATATATCCTTAAGTACTTTGTTTGCTACGTTTCTTTAAGCATAATATTTTAATAAAAATTTACACTATAAGAACTCCCGTTGACAGAAAATAATTTTAAATGACTAGGTATATAATAGGTATTTAAATATGTATTTAAATTTAGCAGACGAAGTGGTTGCAGTCGACACTGAAAAGGAAAGAAAAATAATGTTATATTGCTTAGCGCATAATTTGAAGAAGGATTATCTGAAAATATAATTCTATAAAGGAAAGCTAATGGTCGTTAACAAGAAAAACTTAAAAAGCCTAATGATAAACTGAAGGCATTAAAGAAGTTAGCTAGTACTCTGTTTTTAAAATTTTGATAACAAATTTTGGTAACAGTTGTAGTAAAGAAATAAAGAAAAGAATAATTTTTGCTAAGCAAGGTTGCTTTTATTCTAAAAGCAACTACAACTATAAGTTTATAAAACCAGCAGTATTTATAAAAATAAGTGGGTAATATCTTGTTCTTGACTTGATTGAGGAAATCACCCAGTGACAACTCCTCGACGGTGATTTTTAGAAAATCCCTATTCCAGCATTTCTTTAATCTCCTTGGCAGTTTTTGTGGTAGGTGTTGTAAATAAAACTTTTAATTGGTGAAAACTGCCGGAACTAAATAATCACATAAACGTCAACAAAGGAAATAGTTTGTAAATATTTTATTTGGAGAATTGTACTGTACGGAAGTGAAACTTAGGTGTTGGGAAAGCAGGATAAATCAAGATTAGAAGCAATGAATATGTAGCTACGAAGGCAAATGAAAAAGACCAACTGGACCGAGAGAAACTAAAATAATTAAGTATTAGTGAGAAATTTATGTAAAGTACAGTTTTTTGTAAGCTTGAACAGAAAGAATTATAATTCGGGTAAAATATATTTGCCTTCTGAATACTGAATGGTAGTAAGAGGCTAAACAAAAGAGAAAAAGAAATTGCCGAGGAGCGGGAACTTACATTTTTAATGAAGGATATGAAATAAGTAGAAATGAAAAAAATAGCTGCTTAAAGGTAGCCATGGTTGCAGCTATAAGGAAGGAAGCCTTTCAAATAAAGAATGAATTTCAATTCGATACGTAACCAATAATAAAATAATTGAATTATTGACTGTATTTGAAAAAGTCAAATATTTAGCAATTTTTATCTACTTATAGAAGATTAAGCTTGGTATAAGCTGTTTTATTATTTATCGAAAAAAGAATTTAAGAAAGAAATGTTAAATAAAACAATTCAACAAAGAGGAAAATATATCTGTCAGATTCTGATTGTACCACAAACAAGAATGGGCATTGCTGGTGTATGAGATCGGGCTGAACCTTTACAATCGTGACAAGTATGTAGTGCATTTGATGGTTATTAGGGTAAGTAGCAATTAGGTATCACCAGATCTTACTCTATGTTGCATTAAATAAATAAATGAACTTTTTTATCACGTAAAATAATACAGGTATCTATATAAATAAATTGTGTTTTTGTCTGTACAATTTGTCAAAATCCCCCAAAT
Source organism: Catonia carolina (assembly GCA_035578175.1). Taxonomy (NCBI): domain Eukaryota; kingdom Metazoa; phylum Arthropoda; class Insecta; order Hemiptera; family Achilidae; genus Catonia; species Catonia carolina. The sequence continues at coordinate 396,410,977 of JAQMRL010000001.1, forward strand.
TTTGTTTCTACGCCAGATCTTTCAAGTAAACACGGAAAATAAGTTCAGCTGAATTTTTGTCTGTTGTCTGTTTACCCGTTTGTCTGTTTGCCTATTTGTCTCTTTGTACGTACGTTATGGCAACACGCAAGACCGTTGTATCAAATTCAGTGAATTTCGGTGTTTAGGTTCTGTACATAATCGAAATGAAAATAAGCTATAATTTTTTTAATATCAGAAAGGGATGAGGGAGTTCAGAGGGAGGGGTAAACAAAAAACTACGAATATTTCCGTTAAAAGTCAGTGTACCAAAATAAAAAAGTTATATAATCGAAATTACGAACGTTTTAAGACAAATAAGTTTGATTACATTAAGTTTTTCATTTTCATGAATAATAATGGAGATATTACCAATTAAGAAAAAAATAAGCATCATTTTTTTAGAATAATAACATATAAAATAAACAGAACAATAAACATAGGCCTACGCGCCGGTAAAACCCGTATTCATTCAGTCAGTTACCTACCTACCCATTCCAACAGTACCCTATCCATCCATTCTCGGTCACATTGTCAAAAATCAATCAGTACTCTTAATAGTTCGTTAGTTAACCATCGTAGTGTTTCTACTGTGATTTGCCTTTCATTCATTATGAAAATACTGAAGCTCTGCGTATCTTAATTTAAAAATACTAAAATCTCGCTCTTATTTTTCGTCCAACTATTTTTTTTTTATTAATAATAATGCTACAGTTAAAAGGAGGTACGATAAGGATAACAATGAATGATTAAAGAATATCAGACCTGACAAGAATCGAACTCGGTACACCAACAGACCGTCCACAGCACCAAGAAAACCGTTCAAAGAACGGGTACTTTAGCTGTATAATAAGTGAAAATGTTTTCTACAAATGAATTTTTAATCGTTTACAGTGTCCACATTCACAATACTTCTTCTTCACAATAATTTCCCGTTAAATATTAGCATTTTAATTAGGTAACAAAAAAACAACATTAAAAATAATTATATGATACACGCAGAAAAATGTTTAACAAAATTACAAGAAATAATTATATGACAAAATAATTTGAACTTAATTATTTGATACTCAATTTTAAAAATATATCTGAATAAGTTTGAATATAAACTGACACTAATTAAAATTTTAAAAAATAGGAATAACAGAATTGCAATTGTACAAAGAAATTAGTTTTTGTTCTTATTCATTGAATGTTGAGTACGTAGGTCACGTGAACCGTGTTGTTTAGCTAATGACTGTGGCACTGTGCACGTGATAAACTGACTGCCAGCATATTGAAATTTAGTGAGTTCACATGTAGATTCATTCACAGCGTTCAGTTGAAATAGAAGCATTTCTTCGTAGCGACTTTTTTAAAACGATCTTTACCTCTATGTAAATCTCCCAGTAGCTTTATTTTTTACAATATTTCTATCAGTAATGTATAGAACTTCTTACACACTGATACGTAAGTATCTATAAACAATCCTCCCAGTGGATAGAAACATTATCTACCTTATCTACATTACTTAAGTTATTTATTGTAAGAATTACAGAAATTATGAGTTTTTGGCTTCATAAAAGAACTTTCTTAAATGTTCTATTTTTTAAATTTTATTTTATAGTAAAATTAGTTAAAATCTAGAGAAGTCACAGATATTTATGGAAATACTTCTGTAAAATGTAGCATGTAATTATTTTTTTTATATACATAATAGGCCTATGGTAATAAAAACTAGAACTCAGGTCTTAATTCGGGTAAGATATATTTACGTTTAAGGCAAGAATAAAGTTGCACCATAAATCTTTGAAAACTATAGAATCGGTCAATTACTGATCAATCTTCGAGCAACATACTTAAAAGTTGAAACGTACAGAGGCATGAAGGTGCATACTGATGTTCACGCAACTTCTGAGTGCACTTGCCTTTTTACAAAAAAAAAATTAGAAAAAGAAACAATGTACTTCAGGATCTACAAGGACGTCTGGGGAATTCCCATAACTACAATGAGGTAAATGATTAATGAATGTAAAACCGATGACCTTAGAGTAAGCGACGAGTAACGTAGATAGTCATGTAAACTGAAGCGAGCTACTCTTCTTATTTTATTTGTTTCCATCGTAATCAAGTACCATTTCCTTTTGCAGCATTCTCAATCACCTTTCTTACGTCATTGTTCAACTCCGACTTTGAACTTCAAGCAGAATTCTTGGTTATTAAATTTGTATTTTTACTATTTTTGCTTATTTATTCCTTCCTTTATTTATGTATCCCAATATAATTGATTTTGAATACTAGACAGTGGTAACCGGCGAAAAAAACTGGAAACTTTAAAATATAGTATTTAAAATTTCACAAGTAAAAGTTTAGGTACACCTAAGATAATATGAGATAACGTGTGTTTTTATTTGATTTTTTTGTATATTTAAAGTCGCCGCGAGTCAGTTGTTTAACAGCTGATTTGCAGAGGCGAAGCTCCGTGGTTCAAATCTAATAGTTACTTTTGTATGGATTTGAATACAAGACAGTGGTTACGGATGCGCGAAACAATGAATTTTGACTTTCTCCTGCCTATATGAATATAGGAAGGAAAGTATTATCTTCATTTCGATTTTTCGAAATCGAGTTTTCACCGGATATAGACGTTTTCAGACCCTCTGAACCTAAAAAACATGTTTTTAGCAATTGGTGCGTGCGTGCGTGTGTGCGTGAACAGAATATCTCAAGAACGGAACATCGCATGAAGTTGAAACTTAGTTAGGTACCACTAGAGGACATGACACGTGTAATTTTTCACTTTTATGCGATTTTCTCAAAAACGGCTACTACGACTTTTTTAAAAATCACCTCATTTACTGCATTTTTTATGGTCTATAAGATGGGGAAATCGCCATGTCTGCTGAAATTCTTGAAGGGCTGCTTTCTCGTAGAAGAACATTTTTTTTAGGATTGCGGCCGTAATAAGCGTTTTAGCGCAAAACTGTATATAATAAAAGTTGTAGACAATTTAAAAACCTACAACTTTTATTTCTAACTTTTATTTGCGTAACGCTTAGTTTAGAGGTAACTTGTGATTTTCTTTTATTATTCATGAAAATCTAAAAAAAATCTATTTATAGATTTCAGCCTTAGTCTGCATTTGACGACAAAAAAGTATAATTAAATTTATAGGAAATTAAAATATCTACCGTTTTCATATTTCTCTACAGAGTCTAGTTTAGCGTGAACAATGATTTTCCGTATTATTAGGCCAAACTAAGGTAGGTTTTTATTTTGCATCATTCACTCATCATCAACATCATTTTTGTTTATTGCTTATGTTTTATTACTAATCTTAGGTTATATTGTTCATTATTTGCATTGGCAAGAGAAAGTTGTGTGAGTGCTTTACACCAGATGTTTTACTAATGTCGGATAACAATTTATTAATTTTACTAATTTAACTTCTATAACTAAACCCACGGGGTTGGTCTAGGGATAACGTTGTCGCCGGAGTCAGCTGTTTAACAGCTGATTTTCGGAGACGAAGGTTCCTGGTTTAAATCCCAGTAATGGTAGTTACTTTTATACGGATTTGAATACTAGGCAGTGGTTACCGGCGTAAATTGATGGTTGGATTTCAATTAACCATACTCTCTTAGGAATGGTCGGCTAAGTCTTTACAAGACTACACCTCATTTACACGTCATACCTATCCTCATGTTTCGATCATCCTCATGTCATTGGGTCATGGGTTGCTTATTGTTCTGAAATTGAAGAGATTGCAACGTACACACATTAGGAAAAGAAACTTCTATAAATGAGATATTAAAATTAAAATTATATGTTTAAGAATAACCGGACTTCTAGAATCGATAATTATAAATAGAATTACTATATTAAACAAAAAATAACTAAATAAATTAGGTAGTCTACTGAATTTTGGTAAACAAATATTGATTAATAAAATAAATAAAAAGGATTTGAATTGCTATTAAAAGAAAGGTACTTACTGACTTTATAAAAAGAAAATACGATGAGACTAGTAATTATTATATTACGCCTTTACTTGATTACGGTCTTTAGTAATACATTACTGTTAATGACGTCCATATTGTTTACCACAATAAAAATAAGCCTGTTTCATAATTTGTTGTATTTAAACATACGCTTGCATTCATTTGATTGCAAACAATGCCTGCGTATATTGTTTGTTTTACGTTTATGCTTAATTATTATTTAGTTCTATTACTAGCTTCAGTTAAACACATTCGTAATGGACATAAATTATTTAATACTAAAAGTAAAAGAGTGATTTACTAGGAACTCATCAAATACTTTTTTAATAATAAATATTGAATATAAGCCTATATTACTTTATTTTCTGAAGTGATAAATAAATTCATGTTATTATCCCAATGCATGAAATTCCACATGACGATACCGGCGATCATGTAAATACTAATAAATATGATAAATCCTAATATGATGATACAGCGTTTATACGATCATGCTACGCCAGAATCTCGGGTTCGATTCCCGATCAGGTCTAGTATTTTTTCATCGCTCATCTTCATATATCATAATTCTCACCGCCTGCATTAACAGTAATTGAGAACAGTCGGACCTAAAACAAAAAAACGATCATCTAAAGTTTACCTTGAAGACCAGAAAGAATTCCTTCAGTATGCCGCTCCGGTGAGAATATCACCCGCTAGAGGGTAAATGCATAATCATACTCAGAGAAAAGAGCCGCCATTCTATAAAAAAGGCCACTGATCAATCAAAAATTTATATAAAAGAGCCACCAATTTACACAAATACTAAAAAATATATATATATAAAAAAAACGATAACAAACGCCAGTGATTATGCCAAACTCTCCCCTTGCCCGTCCCACTAATTAAACAAACTAACTTGTCACTGCCCCATACAATTCTTAATTCCAATTTACAATACAATACAATACAATTCTTAATTCCAATTTTTCCCAAGTACGCAAACTGGCCATCCCCCCCAACACAAAAACCACACAAAAAAGGCCCCTGAAAAAAAAAATAAAAATAAACAAAAGATCAGTCATAATAATCATAAAAAAGGAAAACGTCCACTGAATAAAATAATTTAAATTTAGCAAAAGAGCCGCTATCCCCTCATTTCACCTGTCCCACAATATTAATAAATTGCCACAGCCCTATACATTTTTAATTCCCTCCATTTTGATGACTTCCCATTCCTCCATGAAACCGAATCTTATTAATGAACTAAAACTAATAAAATTCCCCTGAATTCCCCCAAGGTTGCATTTATTCCGTAATTTGTTCACCGAGCGACTAGGTGTTTCTGAACACGATGTCGCTAACTCAGGGCTTCTTAGCCCTCTCAAATAGGATTCATGATCCAGAGTAATCAGAAAGTCATAACCCAATACTATTAACCGACGATTACGAAAAATGCAGTTTATAGATCTCGCATAGTTATCAGTAACGGATTTTCCAGTTGCATCTTGACCACCTTTCATTCGTAGTGGTCTTTGATAATCTTGTAGATTAGCAGCAGTGGTGAATTTGCGTCTGCTTTTGTGTCGTTCAACTTACAGGAAAAAGGTCGGCATCTATGCTGGTACGACAATAACAACTAATATTTTTTAAAGCATTCATCAAACAGCCGGCGCGATACTAGACAGATTGAAAACAATATCAGCTTAATATCGATGTAGTCTAATTTTTAAGACTACTTATTTCTTTACTTTCCTAACAGTGGCTATGCGAAACCCCCCGTAAAAAAATATAAGTAAAAGATTCCTCTATAAAGATTATTAAAAATTTTACACGCTTTCTTTCACGAACCTAACTACGTCCAGTATACGATCCATCGATACCATAAACTTTCCTACGAGTGAACACTTTTAAAAAATAAATTATTTCACAAATTTAACTGATTTAGTGAGTTTACATAATATGTCATCCAATAATGAACTAAATTGTGTCATACCTAGTAACACACTTCAACGTTGTCCAATTTCTAGATCTGGGACTTCAGCAGTCAAAAGATTTTTGGTAAATATAAAATTATATATTATTCTAATTTTCATAAATTTTCAGTTACCGCTTATTAAAGTCCTACTTTTTACTGATTTTCTCTTCAATCTATAGTGTCAATGTTCACTCAAATTTTTCTTCTCATTCACTAGTTCTTTTGGTAAATATGAGAAACAATTTTGTACAAAATAAGGAAAAGTAAAATAAGTGGAACTAAATATAATTAACATTAATAACAATTATTTTATATCATGTCTTGAAACAAAAACAAATAAGAACTAAGACTAACCTAAAAAAATAAGGTTGGAAATTGGTAGTTAACATCTATTTGGTCCGTAATAAAGGCAAACGCATGCAAGATACTATAATAGTGTACACGTTTACTCTCTGCGCCAACTAAATGGCTCCTACCTCTTTAGTCGACACAGATCCTTCACTTGAGTTTTTCTTCTTCGCGACTATCTGGTAGTTGAATATTGATATTGCTAGCTTGAAAAATTATTTGTGACGGAGAATATCTTTGAAATGCTTGCATACGTTAAAAATTAACATCAAATTTTACAATTCCCTCTTATTGTAAAAGAAGGTGCAGTTGTAGTTACTTTTATTACCTCCCAGGGTCTTTATAATAATTTACTGAGCCAAAAAGCCATTAACTATATTCACAAAGCATAATATTCCTTATTAAGTTGACATATTATGTCAACGTGTATAAAATATTTGACCCATTAAACAACAACAAAAATGGCTAAGAATTTTACCTTCTTTCAAATTATCTTGCTTTATCTTTTGAACAATTTTGTATCTTATCACATTAGAAACAAAAATTTCTGCTAAGAGAAATACATAATATAAAAGCTGTATATGTATAGAATAATGTATAAAATAATAGAAGATAACGGTATTTGTAGTTGTAAGTTAAACCACAATACTTAGTTACATTACATTTAACCAGATACAATATGGTTACCAGAACCTGTGCTTAGGAAGGACTGTTGCCCAACACGAAAGGTATCCTAACGGACCAGATGTTTACTGATATTCACAAACAGTATTCATTGCCAATTAGATAATATATAGTTATGACTAAATTTTATGATAAACATTTAATTAAGCGACAAGTAAACATATTAAGTACTTTTATAATCTGGAAATTGTTAATGTATAATAATATACTATTTACATGCACTCTGTTAATCACATTTAAAGTATTTTATCAGAAAGGTTTTATTGTTCAGTAATGTCCTTCTTTTATAAGATGAAATCAAACATACCAACTTCAGTTTAATAAACGCTCATGAAAATGAAGGACATAGTTTATTTAACAGAAAAATAAGATTCTGTACAGTTACTTTCAGCGAGCCAGAATTGTAATTAATTAACAATTCCACTCAATTGCTTTTGCCATTTTTCCTGAGTTGGTGAAAATGAACATGATCAACTCTGGTTAAACAGCCATGTGCCCTAAGGTTTGTCTAAATATTTAGTTCATAAAGATTAAGGTACGTGAGCTCAAAGAAAACTTCGATTCTTAAAAAAACATAATTTCTATTATAAAACTTTCGACATTAGTACTCCTTTCCTATATTTCATTATTATATTAACGTTTAGGCTATTTATAATCCATTCAATTATTTATCTATAAGTAAATTTTTTTTATAATGCTAGAAAATTAATTTTGATGAAGATTATGTCCACTGATATTACGTAAATTTAAAATTAGTTTACTTTAGCAATCATGTTAACTTTTAATTTTGTATTTATAAGTATGTACAAATCTGTCCGTAACAGGGAGGTGGAGGGTTAAATTATTTGCTTTCGATCTGCTAGTTCCAGGGTACAAAATATAATTCTGTTTCATATCACGTGGTCAGCCAATTATATGACTGAAGCATTTAAGAACAAAAGTGGTAGAAGTGAAAATATACTAGTCAAAGTTATCTCCACTGAAAGTAATGAATTTCATTATATAGCCAAACCCTGTGGTGAATGAAATGAAGATATCATTTGTAGAGTAGATGCTTTTCTGAGGACCTGGCATACTGTTAAGTATACTTTTTCACTCAGTGAGGAAGGCATGGTAAGCCACCTCTCTCGTCGTTTTACTTAGTTAAACCTCTAGAGGTTCAAACTAGCTTTCGGCTGATGACCTAAACAACAACAAAGTGCAAAATGTAAAATGCATTTTAATTGGTAATTAAAAAAAACAAAACTTTTCTTCGGCTATGCCTAATTAGAAAGAACGATTAGGTATATATTGTAAGAAACGATTAGGTATGTATTGTTAATGATATATTATTTAGAGAGATAAAACCAAAGGAGATAAGACCGAAGGGTATTGATGATATTCAAGTTTGCCTTGGTATCGTTAATGTCGTTGTCTTATATCGCTTTAAATAGTGTTATAAGTCATATTGTTATAGCCATAGTCAACGTTTTCAGTCAGTGAATTATATCAATGGTTTTGAATCAAAGAGAGTCGTTATTAATCAGAACTATCTTTTATTGCAGATGCTGAAAAATGGCAATGCACAAGTTGAATTCTTTGTGTTCAAACTAACTTTATCTTAATTTTGTATACAAACAACCTGCCTCCTAAAAATGTAACAGTAAAAAAAATTAATAAAAATGGAGTGCCTCAAGGATCCAATAAATTGAAAGAAGTAACGATGATAGAAAGTGTTCTTCGCCTACTTTTTGGGTCGTATGGGTCCTTTAACTTGTACGTTTGATTTACTCTTCTATAACCCTCAAAATTTTCTTTACATTGTAGTTGCCCAACTTCATCATTTTAAATTTTTCAAAAGTTAAATGGTTAGTGGAGTAGTTGCACGGTACATATAATTTTGTGGCGTGACTTAAAAATTATTGAAGTTTTTGCAGGAAACTATATTATTTGTTAGCAATAAAATAAGTTCCCGAAGTTTTATAATTTATCTTTATTTACCACCATGTACAACAACCTACAATTTTGAAATAACAAATTTATAAACTGTTGGAATAACAGGATTGAGGGATGAAGTAAAACCGCCTTTAGACATTAAAGTATTCATTTTGTGGGAACACTGTAGCAGTACAGCTGGAGATAATTTAGTATCGACATATCAAAGTTATTTATGAGACAATTTATTTTATTTTTAAAAATCAGAATGTACTTTTATAATTTTATCTATGAGAGCTAAAAATATTTAAAGACTATTACTTTTTGTTACCTATATGAATATATACGAAGGAAAGTATTTTTTTTCATGTCGAGTTTTAGAAATCGAGTTTCACGAATATAAACGTTTTCGGACCTCCTGAATCCAAAAAACATGTTTTTAGCGATTGTCTGTGTGTGTGAACAAAATATCTTTAAAACAAAACATCTACAAAGTTGAAACTTGAAACTTAAATTAGGTACTACCAAGAAAACCCGACACGAACATTTTCATCAAAATCGGTCAACCTAGTCTTTTTTCACTTTTTGCGATTTCCCAAAACGGCTCGTACGGTTTTTTTATAAAATCGCCTAATTACTACATTTTTTATGCTTTACAAGATAGGGTAGGCGCCATATCTGATGAAATTCTTGTAGAGCCTGTTTTCTCGTAGAAAAAAAATGTTTTTTTTTAAGATTGTCGCCTTAATATGCATTTTCGGACAAAAATGTGTAATTAAATTTATAGAAAATTAATAGATCTATAACTTTGATTTAAGCATTTTTATCTGCAGAGCCTAGTTTAGCGTGAAAGAGTGATTTTCCGTATTATTAAGCCAAACTAAGGTTGGTTTTCATTTTGCATTATTCACTCATGATTACAATTAGGTTATGTTTCTTCACGTTAGGTGTTTTTTTATTTTTAATATTTCACAACTAATGTTAGGTTATTTGTTAGGTCAATGCATTATTTGCATGGGTAAGAGAAAATCCTAAGAATGTTTCACACCAGATTTTTTTTTTGACTGGACTTTTATTATAATTATCAATGATAGTTAAAAAATATTTAAAGATTTTTTTAGATGTTTAAATATTTCTTCCTTAATTTTTTTTCTTACTAACTATTGATTTATTAAGAAAAAGAAAATACGGGGACTTCAAATTTATGAATGCTAAGTATCAACAAAAGATTAGTAGGCGCCATATTTGTTTCTTCAATATTTACCTTCTAAGACCACATTTTTGTATTAAATAATAAAATATTAACAAATATTTCATATATCAATTACAACTCTATATTATACTATTGAATTGTTTATTTTATATTTTTGCATTAAATGAACTGATAACCAACTTGACGTACGTGATGAAATCTTTTTAAATATTATTAATCATTTATTTTCTGCAAGAACACATTTTCATAATCTTAAATAGTAATTGAAGCAACACAAAAGTTGTTCATTACTGTAACATGTTGTATGTATTCATTTCATGTTAATTTAGAAGATCCCTAATCCAACGACTTTTCAGTCATCGTTGGGAGTTGTGTGGTAGATTTGGTGTGATTAATTATTGTACTAGTGGACTATACCCCAACGAACTAAAGACTGCAGATGTGATCTAGTAAATAACAGCCAAGGTCGGATGTGAGGTTGCCCCATCGCTAAGTCACATTCTGTTCCACCGAACTCCAGCTGACTTTTTGTTAGGCTGTCATCCACGGTGGGACCACAACGTGACAATGCAGGATACGATTAACGAACGTCAATTGGCTCTGTGCTGATATCTAGGTCACTATGCTCCGCCTTCATCTGCAGTCTCTAATTTGTTAAGGTATAGTATGTCCATGTAGTTTATTAAGAAAGTTTTTGTATAGTTTAATAATGAAATGTTGAGAAATTAGTAAATAAAGTCGTTAAAAGGGTGCTTGAGCTATCAGTCTCATTGTCTTGAACTGCTATAGGTTAATGAGTGAATGAGTGAATAGGTTGAATACTTGAATATTTTGCGGAGCCAAGTAGTAACACGATTCAAAATTTTTTATTTAAAATATTTTTACTGTGTTCTCATTAGAAAATCACCTCTTTTTCAATCCCACGATCGAGTTTCATGTAAGACTGTTGACGTAGTTTTACGTAGTAATTATTATTGAGATGACGTAATATATAATGTAATATTACAGGAAATGGTTGATTTATTAACAAGCGTACAAGGTAGTGAAAATTAGTGAATAAAACGTGTAAGCCTTTTACACACACCAACACACATACACACACACACACACACACACACACACACACACACACACACACACACACACACACACACACACACACACACACACACACACACACACACACACACACACACACACACACACACACACACACACACACACACACACACACACACACACACACACACACACACACACACACACTACACAAGAGGAAATTCAATCGAATAAAAAAACTAAGCCTAAAACGACGAAGCTCAATTTATGTTATTTGTAACGTAAGTTTTCATGGTTTATAATGAAAGTTTTTATAATGTACTTATTGATTTGCAAATACTACATCATTCATTAAAGAAAGCAATGGATAGTGATGAAGTAATATTAAATAGATTGTCTTGACCAATAAAGAAGTTTAATTAGCCTTTCCAATATTTCATTGAATGCAGAAGAGAGGATTTGGGTTGTTTCTTTTTCATACTTCTATTTGAGGAGGATGTTTCAAGGCAGATATAATCTGCTCACCTTCTATCATTGTGTTAAAAATTTCGCACAAACTAACTGGTAAAAATAAGAAATGAAACAAGTAGGCTTAATTATTTAATGTTTAAACTTCTTATAATTTCATCCACATGAATTTTAAACATAACATCTGAAAAATAAACAGAATATTTTTAGAGACAGGCCAAAGTTGGTTAAAAATTTTAATTAAAACTATTTAACTACACAATTACGAGACGAACTAAGTTGCTAATTACAAACAACTCTATTTCGTACAATGCGGTCACTAGAATGAGATTCAGTCCAGAGGAAACGATTCGCATAAAGTTAAGAACTGTTTACTAAAACTAGTGTGTTCATTCGGTAATGCACTTGGCATTTTGCAGTATATCTAAAAGTTTAATTTTGTTTATACAAAAATCATGCCCATAACTGGCAGGTGGAATGTTAAATTAATTGTACTCGATCTACAGTATTGGTTCAGGGCTACAAAAAAGTTCTGTTTCTTATCACATAGTCATTCAATTATATGACTGAACTATTTAAGAACAGAAGAGGTAGAGGTGCAAAAGACACTAGTCAGAGTTATCTCCTCTGAGAGTAATGAATTTCACTATACAGCCAGACCCTGTGGTGAATGAAGTGAAGGTGTCATTTGCAGGGTGGAAAATGGGTGCTTTTCGAAGGGTCTGGCATGCTGATAATCATACGCTTTTAACTCAGTAAGGAAGGCTATAGTAAACCACCGCATTTCTCGTTTTTACTTAGTAAAACCTCTAGAGGTTCAAACCAGTCTTTCGGCTGTTTACCTAAACAGCAGCACAAAATTATTCAGTAAAAATCACTTTTTTATGATGCCTACATTAAGCCTTGGCTTGTATGTAGATACTAATATGAGGTAAGTATACAGTTAATAAACCGCCAAACCTAACCAGGAATCTAACCCGGGACCCCGGATAGAAGATTAATACTACGTTAACCACTACACATAACTGTATTCAAAATATTAGTTTAAAATTGTGTAATATAGGAACAATTTCAATCTGTAATATGAAATTCATTACTCGAAATAGATTTCTATATTTATATTACTCTAGAGGTAATATCTATAAATTTTGGACTCGTCTTACTTACTTCACTACTAGACAATCTGGATTAATTGTAAGCGTCTTATAGTAAATTAAAGTCCTCTAAGTAGTAGTTTAAATTTAGGAGTACATTTAACCATAAATTTAAAAACGTTTATGTATACATGATCACGTACAGCCAAGTACTACCACTAAGCCATACATTTTGTAATTTTTAAGGAAAATTCAGACTAAGGTAAAACTTTAAAAAAAACGAGTACACGTTTAGGCAGTAACGATGGTATCTGTAGCCTATACCTATATTCCTGCACCCTTTGTTTATAAACACTGACAGTTATAAGAAAATTTCTACTGTGGTTAAGGCATAACCTGTTTCCTGTTTCTCACACACGGTTATAAATGAGAGGATTTTTAAGCGTACAAAGTTTTCCATGAAAATTTTCAGCATAACAGTTTGGAAACTCGCGATGTCTAAATCCCTAGTCTCGGTAACATTTAAAAATTATATAAACGGAGAGGCTGAACATATATTATATAAAAATACGTACTCAATTCTGAACATTTTTGTTTTCTTTATTTTTAGACTACAAATTTGAAGTTCGCAAAACGATATTAGATAAATCTACTATTTGTGGATATTTAATTTTGGATTAATCTTGTTGTTCTAATACATTTTACATTTTAAAGAAAATAAATTTTCTGTTTAAAATGTTTGATGAACGTTAGTGTTCTGGCTAAGTTTAGATCTCAATATTAAATAAATTTGTTTTGGTTTTGGACTATGAAGTGCCTGATCAAGATATCAGTGTAAAATGTTAGGAGTGAAAGATCTACGCGATGATGTTCGACATTAAATTAATTACGATAAGTACATTAATCATTGAATCAAATTAGGTACTGAAGATGTTTGGAAGTTTGGAAGTTTCTGTGATGTTCATGGTTTCAACATCTTCCTCAGCGGTAAGCGAATACTCCAGAGTGCACATAACACATTACAATTTAAACGTATTGCAACGATTGTTCCGTGTTCTTTTGGAATTGGTTATTAATAAATGATAAAAATAAATTGTAAACTTACAACGAGTATTTATTTACAAATTAATAAATTACAATAAATAACTACAGTTATAGGGTAGCTACTGGTAAATTACAGGTAAACTACCTAGGTTAAATATATTACAAAATGTTATTTTACATTTAAGACTTAAACTAAATTTATTTAAAGAAAATATGACAATTTACAAACAAACAATTAGTGAATGAATTCCTACTTACAAGTTTTAACAATAGAACAGCTAATTTCTCGTTACGCATTACTGTTAAATTCACGCGTTGGTATAAGAAAACTCGTGTTTACTCACTCTTGTTTAAGCACTGGCTTCAAAACCAATCTACTACAAACGATTCAACCTGTATAGATTTTAAAATATCTCGTACATCCCTCCTACATCCGACTAAACAGTGACTACTTATAAGTACAAAGGTCAAGATAAATATATCTAGGCCTAGCAAAAAGCATCAAAAGAATTAGGTAAAATCTAGAAACATATAATAAATGAAATAGAAGAACCAAAGAATAAAATAGGAAAAGATAAATAATAAGAATAATAAGAAGAATTTCTACTCTATTCCAGAGAAACGATTAAATGGTTAGTAGGTTAGTTTACGGGTAATAACTACAACTGTTAAATACTATTTTGTGTTATCCATTGTCACAATATATGAGTGAGGGTTACATTACATGATGAAGTAACTCGAAAGTCACATGGCTCTACATTGCAGCTATCTCAACCAACGTTTTGGCTATCTCTTTTTAATGCAGTTACCTAATAACATACCATCGTCAATAACTTAATTAAGTTCATGTTTTAGAATATAGAGATTATAATCCAACCAAGAAAATTATGTATATCATTCTGAATTAGTAATTACGTCACAACTCGGGAAACTGGAAAATTGTACACATGGATTTAATGAAACTAAAGAGACACGATAGTTTCCATGGAGCACTCACTAGTTTACTAAGTATCAACATTTTCTGTGAATAAACAATATGAAATTTATATTTAAGATTTTATATTCTGCATTAAATATTTTTATGAAATGAATGTTTACGGATATGTCTCAAAATTTGAACACAAGTACGTGCGTCAATTTAACAACATAACGCCTGTAGGATTTTAAAAAAGTAATAAACATATTTTGCTTTAACGAGACAAACAACTATTATCATGAAAGTTAGGAGTCAGATTAAAACATAATTTAAAAACATAATAAAAAATGTATTTCAATAATATTCTTGGAAATTAAATATGTAAACAAAATTTACAGATTAATAACACGTCAATTGAATAAACGAATTAAAAATCTGAAACACTGTTCACTTGATAGTTATGGTAATGAGAAAACCTGTTCGTAATATAATTCCATTTTGCTAAAATATATTTTTTTTGTTAAATTTAAAAAAAACAACAGTACAAATAAAAAATAAATGTAGCCATTCTCATATCTTTTATTGTAGTACCAAATAGACAACTTGTAATTTTTGTTATTTATGAAGATGGTATTTAATTAAAATCAACGGCTGTAGGGATTTCCGTTCAGTATTTAATTCATCCCGGATCTTAACAACCGTTGAAAACAAAATATAAATTTAAATATTTCAAATAACATGATTAAAATACGAGTAACACTATCAAATCTTATACTATAACTCATTTTTCAATTAAAATGTATTAGAATTTTAATATATGTATTTGATGTTGTATAAATAATGTTTGTTTACAAAAATGTTCATTGTATACACCACGAATTGTACCAGGGACTATTTCATAAAATAATTATAATGTATTCCAGCCACATCTAGGCCTATAATATTGCAATTAATAAATATGACGCTTTGAGTAAAACTGAAACTCCCTCAGGTACTATACTATAAAAGTTTTGTGTAGTTAATTTCATGGAAACGATTCCAAAATTTGAAATTAACTAAAATTCCATTAAGAGAGTGTATTTCATACGAACGTGCTGTTTTAATCAAAATTTGAAACTAAAATTACATAAATTTACCCATATATTTATCTCTACTTATAGTACAGTGTCATCCTTTGACCTAGGATAAGTCAAGTGTCTACTGTTCAACACCCGGTCTCTCAAAACTAAAACTTCAATTGTAAGCTCACATAATTAAAAATGTTATATTTTTCGTACTTTGCTCAAAGATGCCTAAGAGCTACTTTTGTATTTCCTCTTTAAACTTTATCATGTTTCGAACGCTTTTCAGTGTATGGGAAACAGGTTGTGTATTTTGGGGGGGGGGGGCAAGTAGAGAAATTCTATGAAACCGTATTTGTTATAGCTCTAATTTAGAGAATCATTTGCTTATTTTTTGTACTTATTTGTTTGATTCATTTTGGGAAGTTTGGTGTGTTTTATGCTCATGTGTAGGCCTAAGTATTTGTCCACTATTAAATTGATTAAATTAAAGTTCTACAGTTTTGAAATAATCACCCAGAAAGATAAAACCGGTGATTTGTTTTTTTTGTTACCTATTATTGTTTCATCTTATGTAATTCTTCTAAATAAGCTGTGAGAGATTGCCAAGTTCCACTCTATACCAATATTCTGTAATTACTGACTGTTTGGTTTGCCCAAATGTCACATTTGTCTGTGAGGCATG
Source organism: Catonia carolina (assembly GCA_035578175.1). Lineage (NCBI taxonomy): Eukaryota > Metazoa > Arthropoda > Insecta > Hemiptera > Achilidae > Catonia > Catonia carolina. The sequence goes on from JAQMRL010000001.1 coordinate 396,427,418, forward strand.
AACTTTAACAGAAACAGATGGGATCATATTGAGACGGTATGAAAGAAAGATTTTGAGGAGAACCAGGGGAAGCAGAAAAATTCGAGATGAAGATCCTGAGCAATAAAATGAATTTGAGTATAACAGATAGAAATGGTTAGGAGAAAGAGAGGGACTTTACAAAAAACGAATTATCAATAGAAACAGTCATAAAAAATTGTTGTGAAACAATCACACAACTTTCTCTTGCCAATGTAAAGAATAAACAATGTAACTTGTGTTTAATTATGAGTAAACAATAAAAAATGAAAAATTTAACCTAATGCTAATCATGAGTGAATTATGCAAAATGAAAATCAACCCCTGTTCGACTTAAAAACACGAAAAATCAGTAAAATTGCCTCTAAACTAGGCTCTGCAAGAAATATTAAGTTATTTGTATAAAAGTTGTAGTTTTTTGTTTACTATAACTTTGATTATACAATTTTGTTATAAAATCCACACTAAGGTTACAATCTTACAAAATCCCATTTATTTACAATTTTCACGAAAAAACACAAAAAATCACAAATTCCTGCTAAATTAACCATTATAGAAAACAAAATGTTGAAACAAAAGTTGTAGATAGTCAAATTTTCTACAACTTAAATAATATACTCTTTTGATGTAAAATGCATATTTAGGCCTTAATCTTAAAAAAATATAAGAATATCAGCAGACATGGCGCTTACCCTATCTTGCAGAATTTATAAAAGTAGTAAATGAGGTGACTTTTAAAAAAAACATTAGAGCCGTTTTTGAGGAAATCGCAAAAAATTGTAAAATGCCACCAAAAGAACTACTACTTCCGGTTAACCGAATTTGATGAAAATGTTCGTGTCGAGTCCTCTAGTGGTACGCAATGTAAGTTTTACACACACACGCACGCACGCACTCACAGGCACACAGACTAATCAATAAAAACATGTTTTTGGAGTTTAGAGGGTCTGAAAACGTGTATCCGGTGAAAACTCGACTTTGAAAAATCGACATGAAATAAATACTTCCCATGTTATGTAAGGCAAAAGAAAGTAACAAGAACATTATAATTTTATGCACACCTGTGTAGACTGGATGACAAAAGGTTGACAAAACAAGTGGGATACTAAACAATAGACATAAGGTGTTAGAGACATCTAGAGATCAGCGGGATCTTCCTCTCCCACAGTAAATCAATCCTGTCCCGATCTCAAAAGATAAGCACACTAATTTCCTGAAATGGTGATGAAAGAGATGAATGGAAGTGAAAGAGTGAATGTTGGTCAGTGACAGCGAGAGGGGAATTAGGCTACGGTTCCCTTCCACGCCCCGCTGACAGTATGTAAATTTTTTAACTGGACATTTCCCTTGTAGTATTATAACAGCTCCGAGGGAGGTGGAGGGTTTTTTGCTGATGTCGGATCAATTTGCCAGACGGCGGGTTTGTGTTTGGTAGGCGGTTGCGGCCTCCTTGGGAATGGACAAGGACGCCTCAATTGAGTCCAACACTACTTCTACCCCATCTTGACGGAGTGAACATGAGTTTTTCTCGCCGCCTCGGATGAAAAAATAAAAAAAGGTGTTGGGTAGGTGATTCAAAGAAGTTACAAAGAATTTTGAGAAAATGGAAAAAACCGAGAAATTATAATAGACCGAACCAAGTTACTAACATCAGAGGTTACACAAAAAGAAAACGCAGAATCAAGGTTAATAGAGAAAGGAGCCTATAGTGAAATAATATTGAAAACGTTTACAGTCAAAATGGTTACAGAATATTGTAGTATGTATCTGTTATAAATGGTTTTATTTGCAAATAATACCGATAGATTGGTAGTGCAGTATATTTTTACAACTGTCAGATCAATATAAATTTTTACACATACCATATTTGAAATAGAAAAATACGAGTACAAAGCAATACTGTACGTTCCACTCTAAACTAACCATTTGATGGAATTATAAATACAACTAACTAAACATAAATAAACAGACTGGAAATCGATGTAAATCTGATTCCCTTCAGATCCAATCTTGTTCACGCTTCGTTATTCTAATTTTGGTGATAATGCAGTATTAAAATTTTCTGATTGCTATAGAATTTTCCCAAGTGTGCAATAGTGTAGTAATAAATACATTACGTATATTATTTTTATTAAAAGTATTGGAAACGCTCTCGTCATAGAAGATTGAAATAAAAATTCACTATTTCACAATTAACCTGATTATACACTAGTAATTTATAACAGAAATTGTAAATATCTATGCAGGTATTTCACTTCTACTTGGTTAAAAGAGTAAAGGGTTAAATATTAATAGTTTGTTTTGATGACCTTAAAAAGTGGATTATTAATTGAGTTCTCTCCCATAGGCGTGAAGTTATTAGTAGACTGGTCTATTCACGTCATTTAGAAGATTAAAACAAAAAAGCTTACCAATTTTAATCTAGTTAAAATTTTTAGACAATAATGAAGTGTCAAACCTCATATAAAATTTTCATAGGGATTAACAGAACAATACTGATTCGTCAATGTGGTTACAAACGCCAGGTTTAGCATGTTTTTATAAGTCATTCAGCCTTCATTTTTAATTCATAAAAATATTTTCCCGTTGCTAAAATACTGTACATTCTGTGTGTAGCAGTCATAAAATTAAAGAAAGTAATAGTTTAAAATTCCAAGAAGTTAAAACCAAAATCATTTACCACATTTTCGATAATACATCAAAATATTAAAAATCAATTTCATAGTCTCAGATGTGAAATTTAAAATAAAGTTATTTACATTAGGAAATTATTTAGTAAATATACTTTAAAAGAAATATTGAAATACTTTTGAATAAAACAAAATTTAAGCACGTGTTTAACGTAAAAGGTTTAGATTAAGTACTATACTTTCCCGCTCCTTTTTCACTTCTTAACGGTGCACCAGTTTGGTGGCCCATCCTCTCATTCAGCAACAAAAGAAAACTTTCCTACCTTCCCAATCGCATAGTAAGAAAAATTTTCAACCTCCACTACCTCATCAATAATAAAACCGTCCACGACTATGTTTGGAGAAATTCATACACCAAACTTCAAGAGTCCTTCACGACGCCGGTCAACGCTCTGTACAGCCAGTTGTCAGAGAAATCTACATGACACCTTGCCCGCCACAATTAAAGACTAAACAGCCATTCTACAATTTTCTATAGACTCCCTACAAACAACCGTCAAAATTTAGTACTATACCCCATCACCTGTAAATTCAGTCTTCCTTCTCATCAATATCAAATCTCCTCAAATATTTACAAATTTCCTCAACAAATTTACAACAATAACACCACTCCTGACTAGAAACAGCGTCCCTTCCAAAGACAATGTTCTCTTTGTTATTCCGGTTCCGAGTCTATCTTTTCTCCAATTATTCATCCGTAATTCCAAGTGAAGAAAAATCTCAAACGTTCCTTCCATTCAATTCTCCAAATGACAACGTAACCTAGCTACGATGTCGTCATCCCGAGCGCAAACTTACTTCTTTCAGGACTGGCTCGGCTGTAATCGTAGATGAACGCAACCTACCGAATAAAATATCAACTATAAAAACGGATGTACGCCAGAAAGTTATGTAGCCACCTAAACTGCCATGTTTAAACAATTGCCTAACGTATAGGCGTACGTCAGGAGATACATAAGAAGAAGTTTTCACTTACAATTACAACAATATAATGAAGCTATCTGTAAGTGTTTTAATTGTTAATTTAAGTTTATTTCTGATCAAGGACAAACATTAAATTTTTTTTAAAATACTAGGCTAAAGTTTTATTTTTTATTATTTACTTGTCGCCTTCTTTGCAGAATTCTAGAAACGTTGAACATTTGGTATGCTTTTTATAAAGGTACTTTTTTTAATCTCATATATTGAACGTATAAGATTCATTGTGGAGCTCAGCAAGCTATTCAGCCACACAAATTCACCGATGGTTTTAGTCAAAATTACTCAAAACCATCACAATATCACCGTGGTACATAACAAACAACATATTACTAGTACTTAAAAATTTAAGCATTCTTACAATTTTACAAAAAAATTATCATATTCAGTACAAAATACCAATAACGGGTCGAAGTACATTTGGCCATGTCACTTCTAGACAGTTTAAACGACGATGAAGATGAAGACTCCTACAGAATTGTTTTGAAACGATATAACATGTCATGAAAAATAAATATATAAAATTCCTCGATTAGGTAGTTACTTCACTCAAGGTACACAAAGAAAAAACTCATCTGCTTATTACTGAGGATCAGAGTAGATCTTAGAATTCAGTAGTACAGTTAAAAACCCAATCTCATAGCTAGCACTTTCTTGACGTCCAGATTCACAAAACAGTCTATTTAGTAGATAAAAATAAAAACTTCGTGAAAATTTTGAACTAATCGGGTAGCTGTATCCTTTACAATTTTTGCCTATAACGGGCAGGGAGTGTTAAATTAATTGCACTCAATCTGTTGGTTCCAGGGCTACAAAAAATATATCTGTTTCTTATTACAAAGTCAGCCAATTATATGACTGAACTATTAAAGAACAGAAGAGATAGAGGTATAGAGTACACTAGTCAGAGTTATCTCCTCTAAGAGTAATGAATTTAATTACACAGCCAGACCCTGTGGTGTGGAATTAAGTGAAGGTGCATTTGCAGGGTGGAAAGTGGGTGCTTTTCGGAGGGCCTGGCATACTGATAAGTATACTCTTACAACTCAGTGAGAAAGGCAATAGTAAACCACCTCACTCCTCGTTTTTACTTAGTAAAACTTCTAGAGGTTCAAATCAGCCTTTCGGCTGTTGACCTAAACGACAACACATCCTTTACAAATACATCTTTAAATCATGACAAAGTATTGGGTTTGATATGTAGAATAGAAATCCAATTTTCAGAAGCTTAAATTTTAAGCCCTGAATTTTGTTGGTGTTAACTGTTTCTACTGTTCCAAATACTAAAAGTCCGTATGGCCAAATTGGATGTAGTGTAGGTTTACAGAGCTATATATCATGTGTTAGTGGAAGATGTTATCAAGAATTTATAAGGGGTAAAAAAGTTTAAGTCTGTTGTTAAGTTGTAACTATTTGTGTTTGATATGGGTTTCTTAACAATATAAGTCAACTATAATGTGTACCTTTTCATCTAGAACCCGACAGAAAAACTTTGTATTTTTATTATTATAGGTATCAAAAATTTTGTGCATATCGTAATTTCCATAGCTAGGTATATAAGCGCGGCCGGTTTAGTTATGAGTCAGTTTTTGAGTTTCAACATTGAGTGAAGTGTGTAATTAAAGCCTCTTGGATACCGCGTAAAAGTTACGTTCGAAGAAGGTCTAACGTCTACTGTGTATCAGTTAGCGTATACGGTAATAATTATATATTATAATCTGTGTAAGTAGGACTTACAGCCCGATTCACGACAGAAAACACCTGTCTTTAAACAGCAATAGCTTATCTTTTGAACGTTGTATGTAAAAACAATTACGATACACAAAATTAAAGTTTGTTTTATTGTTAATTATATTAACAATACAAATATACATTAAAATTTTCGTAAATTAATAATTATTATATATAAACAAATTACGCTTAAAAAGGTACCCTGTTTTCAACCACTTTTTTTGTACATATACTCAACTTGAAGGTACTATTACTTTGTTCACGCGTACTATAAAATGTATAGGGCTACAAAGATTATACAAAATTATATGTTAATGTAATCGTGTAACCAACAATAAAACAAGATTTAATTTGATTTATCGTATTTGTTTTTACAAACAAAGGTTCATAAGATATTGCTGTTTAAATAGAGGGGTTTTCTTCGTGAATCGGAGAATAGTTAAAATTGAGCGCAAATGATCTTTTCACTAGTTAAGTTTGTTTTATATCATTGATTTATTCTTTATTCTTATTCTTCTTCTTTACGTTCCTATCCTTTCCGGTTGTTGGCCACAATATTAGCAATAAAACCTTATCCACTGCTGCTCGAAACAGATGTGCTGTCGTTTTCGAATACCACATTATCCGATTTTCCATCCAGGAAATACGTCTTCTCCTTACGATTAGTTGTCCAGCTATTATTCCTTGTAATATAGATTGAAGCAACCCATATCTTATTTATTCTTTAATATAATAGTTTATTATTTATTATGATTATCAATTTAATTGTAGTAATTGTAATTTATTTGTAAAAATTTATGTTACACTATTAATTGCAATTTAAAGAGGTAATAAATACTTGTTTATAATATTATAGCGATAGTTTTTTAATTATTTATTTGACCCAGATCCCGAAACGGACCTTAGCGATAAGTGTTACAGTATATTATTTTTTGTGTTGTTTATTTAATTTGCTTTTAACAAAAAAGCAGTAGATAAAATAAATTTCAACCAAAACCCAACACAATAAATAATACACAAACAGTTTCTTAGTAAAGTAAATTGGTTAAATTACAGTACGTAGTTTATAATAAAAGATTAGAACAATAGTTTTAACCTCATGAACAGAGGAATTTGCTGTACAACTTTATTAGATATGAGAAAATACGTACGAGTACTATTCAGTTTTAACAAAATTCCCCTGAAGGCTTAGGATTTTGATGTTTGAAAGATAATTGTTGTATGTATTGTACTTCTTCATATCTGTTTTTATTTACTATCAAAACGCAAAACAACTTATCCTTGATTTCAAAAACAACCGGATTACTTATTTGGTATAATTTAACTGAATAATATTTTATGCTGCTTATTTAATTAAATTTAACAATTTTACTGTCAATCCAATATAATTAATCCAATCCATTTCATTACAATGTTGGAAGACAAGGAATAATAATCTTGAATAGATTTATGCAGCTGTAAAATCATTTCCAGTCGATCAATTTTATTTAATTCATGCCAATAAAATCTGGTGTATATCTGATCCATGTATTTCTTAAAAGAATATATTTATTGTTTTCATTAAAGTTAATCATTCAAAACATGTACAAGTCCAGTTAATACACCTAAAATAAATAATATGTAAAAATAATATATGATATTTAGGTCATCAGCGGAAAGATTGGTTTGAACCTCCAGAGGTTTTACTAAGTAAAACTAGGGTGATTGAACAATGCCTTCCTTACCGAGTTGTTAAGTAGGTTTATCAGCATGGAAAGCCATCTGTAAACCACATATTTTCCACTATGCAAATGACTCATTTCATTCGCCACAGGATCTGGCTGTATAATGAAAATCCATTAATTCCAGAGGAGATAACTCTGATTAGTGTGTTTTACACCTCTACCTCTTCTGTTCTGAAATGATTCAGTCGTTTAATTGGTTGACCATGTGATGAGAAATGTAACTATTTTTTGTAGCCCTGGAATAGCAGATTGAGTGCAAATAATTTAACGCTCAACTTGTCTGTTATGAGCATATTGTAAAATACTCGTATATAGCGATAAATACGAAATTTTATTTTCGCGATTTGCAAAGAGAGATAAATAAATGAATTCTAATAAATATGAACAATAAAATTGATAAATACAAGCTGTAAGTTATTTATTAAACTTGTCAACAATATTGTTAATTAATATTTTCTCTGACGCATTAGTTAAGCTTAAATTAATTCCTTAAAGGTATTTTAATTTCATGTATTTAATTTCTACTAGCTAAGGATTTGATGAAATATTTTTTACTTTTCTGGATAAGAAAGCTAAAACTGTTTAATATTACTACAGAGCCAGCAGTACAGATGGTGTTATTTATATGGCGTGTGAACCTTTTTTCTCCAGGAATAATAATATACTGCCACTATCCGTTCCCCATTAATGTAGTCTGTTTATTACTGGTCGACTATGGTGCGTTCTGCAGAATCTTTATGCAGACGCAGACACATTCACATAGGCACACATTCAGATATTGTAATATAGCAGTGAATTGCAAGGAATATAGAAGATCCCACTTCCCTTTATTTTATAGTCATAAGGGCTGGCGTGTACAGTAATAATGCATACAGTGTAATTTTAAATTTATCGCCATTTATTATGTCGGAAAGTCTCCAAGCGGCAGCCCCGCAAGTCGATTTTACGTATTGTCTAGTAGCTTTTGCCTTTGTAACAAAATATGGCATTTTACTTCAGGGGACACGATCATGAAATTATCATGCAGGTGTATCACTACGTATTTTTTAAAACATAAAATGTCAGCTTATCCAATACTGGGTTTGTAAGATGCAAATATTCTTTAATAAATGTTTTATTTATGTAAATGTACTAAACTGGCTTATTTCAAATATGAAATACTATTAATTAACAATCTCAGCTAATGTTTTGTTTACGTGTAAAAGTAAGATGTGGTGATTTATTTTCGTTAATTTTAACCCTCATGTTTTTCACGTAATAAAGATGTCTTTGTAGTTATTTGACGCTCCTGCTGCAGTTTAAGTCTGAAGTAAGGATAGCAGTATCGTTTGTAAAGGTATCTGTTGTAGTTTGTTCGAATTGTGGGAAAGTCAAATGTTTACGGACGTATATGTGAATACTAAGTACACTGCCTCGAGGTACTGCCGAATGCACTGGGTGCAGAGCAGAAAAATACATATTTAATCTGAAATTATTAGTCTGACAGGTCATTTAAAAATACGTTGGAGATACGGAAGTTTACGCATAAAACGTACCCAGATTTTAACTGGTTTTCTGTTAATGGTATTTTAAAACGTATGTTACTTCGTCGAGATAAAAAAAAACAATTTGTGTTCACATATATGTTAAAGATCACAGTTTTTTTCTGTTGTTTAGGTCATCAGCCAAAAGGCTGGTTTGAACCTCTAGAGGTTTTACTAAGTAAAACAAGGAGTGAGGTAGTTTACCATTGCCTTCCTCACTGAGTGAAAAATTACGCTTATCAGCATGCCGGGCCCTCTGAAAAGCACAGATTTTCCACTCTGCAAATGACACCTTCACTTCATTCACCACAGGGTCTGGCTGTATAATGAAATTCATTACTTTCAGAGGAGACAACTCTGATTAGTGTCTTTTGCACCTCTACCTCTTCTGTTCTTAAATGATTCAGTCATTTAATTGGCTGACCATGTGATAAGAAACAGAACTATTTATTTTAGCCCTGCAATGGACAGATTGAGTATAAATAAATTGACACGCCACCTGTCTGTTAAGGGCAGAGTTTTTTTCTATAAAGTGTAAATATTTCTTAAGTTAAATCCGATGTTTATTTTAAGACAGCAGCCAATAAGAAAAAGAACTTGCTTAATCGGGTTCACATAACAACGAGGAAATTAAAGTCCAAACATTTCATTGTCATTTTGTAGAGCCAAAATAGCAATTATGAAAAAACACAAGCCGGCAAAGTGTAACTTAATACCCAATTTAATTTTCGAAGTATTTACTTCATAGAAGAAATTGCGATCATTGACAAAATGTGAACACCGATTTTTTAAATTAATTCTGGACGAAGTAACATACGATTTAAAAGTGCATTAACAAAAACCTGCTAATCCTGGCAACATTTTAGGCGTAATCATTTTAATAAAAAAAGTTCAGTTACACCAGTCAACGCAGAAAATACCAGGCATTTATTTGGTATAACGTTGAAAATTCTCCTTTTGGTAGTTTATGAAATAGAGTTCTTCAAACACAAGGGACTTCTTTCGTGACTGGCACTATAGTAATATTGCGTAATTGTTGATACATTGTTAATGGTTTATATATTGTTAATTTACTTCAATTACAACATAATCGAAAAGTAATTTCATTGTTGTTACCGAGTGTAGAACTTGAAGAAGGACCATAAAAAGCACAATGAGGACCCAATATTTGTAAATTATATACAAATGTATTCTGGGAATATAACATTGTGAGTTAATAATTTGTTTTTCAATTATTATTATCGTAACAATTATTAATCGTAACAATTTATCGTAACAATTATTAATAAGCCGTAACAATAACTAGGATTATTGCGACATAAATAGTATAAAAAAGAAGAAATTTTCCGAACATTTTACTCATGAGTACAATAACCTTACGTTATTGAAAATGTTATTTAAATAGGACTGTATCTATTACAGTAAACCACATAATATAGATAAATCATACCCGTTATCTGTATCTTAAGTGAAAAGAAAGGTTAACAACTTAAAACACAAATAAGATTAATATATACACATTTAATTAGTTTTTAATAAGGAAATGTAAAACATAATTTTCAAGGTTGCCCATTTGTAAAATATTTAGACAATAGTAAAGAATACATACATAAGATATTGGTAAAGGGTATGTATACACTTCGAAAGGACTTTATACAACTCCCAAGCAATACATTTTATTCAAGGCCCAAATCGTATATCATTGTATTAAGGTTACCTTACACGTTGGACAGTATCTGAAGCATACCCTGCGACACAGGTAACTGGATCTGCAACTTGTAGCATTACCTTCTTATTCTCACCTACTCACCACTAGAATCAGAAGAGGTATTCAATATGGCGGAAGAATTAGACTCCTCCTTTATTTAGAAGTCAGTTATCGTCAGCGAGTCGATCTGGCAGGTACAACTAGCGTACGGTTTTCAACTAGCCTAACTTTTTTACCTGTACGATCTTGTTATATCATGTTACTTACGTTTATTTAAAAATATATACAATTTAATTTATAAAAGTGTCTTACATATTATTTAAATAACAAAGTTGGTGTAAAATGTGTTTACTGTTTGTTAAAATAATAAATCAAGTGAGGTAAACATTCTAACCAAATTTCTAACAGTAGGCCTAAATATTAATCATGGCAACTTTAATTGTGGGTTAGAAGTGAAATAGTGTTAAGTGATTTTTGTTTTAGTGTAACAAATGTTTATAATTAAACATGTAACTTCAACTTAAACAAGTACCGAATTAAAGGTACTTGTAATTTTTAAAGTTATTATTTTGTGACCTACTTTCAAAAGACAAAAAAAACCTTTTTCGAATTCATTGAGTTTGGCCCTAAAAATTATACTTTTGTTAAATTTTGCAGTTTCTTTTATAAGAAAAACAAACGGTGAAACATGGAAGTTTTAAAATTTTGGAGTATTTATCTTCATATATTAATCGGTGTTGTTTTGACAACAGGTGAGTTCTTTTTATAAATATCTAATCATTTATTTGCGGTATATTATTTTTAGTAAGTTTTCACTATTTTATTATCCATTTAGGTTTAGGTCGCCTGAACCTCGAAGGTATCTATATCCTCCTGGATCGACTTTTTCTACAGATCGTAATCGCTGCGCTTGTGACAACAAATGATTTGCAGGCATGCATAAGCTGTCCAATGCTCTCATTGCAAAAGTCACATTCACTTAACTTTTGTTTGGACTCTAAATTAAGAATTTATCAATAACCGACAAGAGCTGTTTGCTAATAATATAATTTTTGTCTCAATATAGAAACAACGACAATTGTAAGTCGTGCAACTTGCTGTACAAAATTATGATAATGTATTTGTATGTGTGTAATACCTTATTAAATCTTGGTTAAGGAAATCACCCTTTGGCAAATTCTTGTTGGTGTTTTATATCTGATTCCTACTAAAGCAACTTTTCGATCTCCTCTGAGGATATTGTTGTAGGTATGGGTGCACCAATGTTCATAACTCAGGATTTGTGTGATTAATTAAATTCGATTGAAAACGAGTGTATACTTTTTTATTTCTATGTTGAGGTCACGATTTATTATATAGACCTAATATCGTACATAGTATGGGCTACAAGTGGTTAAAGTTAAAGAATTTGTTTTGAAAAGCTTTTATCCTGTTTTATTCGATTGTTTTGGCGAAGCATAGATCAAAGCTTCGTACATCCATATTGGATAAAGTAAGTTGTTGTAAACAATTTAGTTTTTGTTAAACAGGTGTGATCTTTAGTGGAGTAGAGATTACAAACTTTTTAATCTGTCTTTTAGCGAAATAATAGTTTGTCATTTGTGATATTTCCATGTGTCTCCTATCTAGAATAAGGCTTTAATACTTAACTGTGTGTGTGTCTGAGGTATTAAATTATTGTAATAGTATAAAGGTTGACAGGTTTCCCGGCGAAAACGTAATTATGGTGAACGTGTATGGTGCATTTTTTTAGTTTAATTTAAAACATTATGTTGTTGTAATTTAATTCATGTTATTGTCTCGATGTATAACAAAATTCTACGTACAAAGAGAAAAATGGCTTGCCAGTTTAGGTATGGAGTCTTAATGTAAGAAATGTGTGTGATGGATCGGTGAAGAAAGAGATGAAGAACAAGTCTGATTTTTATGGTAAAAATCTGATAACTCTGTCCTACAGTCAGATATTTTCGTTTTAGTTTATTTAAACAGCTGAAGTTCTCCAAATGTTTGCCACTTCCAACATTATAAAATGCAACTTGTGCGTATGTAATTTCCACATCTCAGCTCGGAATCAAACCAAATTTAGTCATAAACAAATTAAGTAAAGTGCTTTTTCTGATTGCTCTAGCGAGACGACCTGATTTTGTTTTAATAAATAATACCAACTTTTATGAAGGTATAAACTATATTCTATGTAATCGCAATTTTTCTTTGTTTAAACGTATTAGTTTCATAATGTTTCGTAATTATCACATAGTAGGCTTACACGAAAAAATTTATGGATAGATTACTAGAAAAGTCTTTACAAATAATCCTCAAGAACTATTTGCGGATCCTAATCGTCTTTTATCCAGAGTAATTTCATCAAAATTGGTTGGTATACGCCAGAGATGACGCTGTCGGTCATCAGCCCTTATAAAGACAGTCTAAATCCAGAAAAAATTTGAGTAATTTAAAACAAGATACACAGATCTATCCAATGATAGATTAATTATAATAAATGAAATCATTCTTATCCAATCTCAATCTCCATACTACCTTTATTTCATTATATTCTTTATTTTATCCGATCTGTCTGTTGCCTAATATTTGTATGAATAAATCAATTGTTATTGTCAGACATTCAGTGAATTCAACTAAATATACTTACACTTTACACAAGAAAAATAAACTTTGTTCATTGACATCGGTGCTTCGTGGTCCAAACACAAGAAATTGGTTGTGGTTAAAGTAATAAATATCAGGGTCCTCCCTAACGCTTATGATCTTTGCAAAGTAGAATTAATAAAATTTTGGTTAATTACTACTTAGCCAACTGTTTATTATGAACAATAAAACCTACCCAAAACACGTTACAAAGTTTTGTCCGCAATCATAGATTTTGGTTATTAGAAATAACTTAAAATTGTATCGCCCTATTACAACAATTTCATAAAATAATATTATTTTAACTCTCCTTAATTGTAAAACAAGTTCTCCAAAAGGATCAGTGTATATACAAATAAGAAAACCCTCACTGACTCATTCGTTCACTACCAATATAAAAACAAAAAATGGTCATAACAGGCAGGTGGAGGGTTAAATTATTCTCACTAGATTTGCTAGTTTCAGGACTTCAAAAGTAGTTCTGTTTCTTATCGCGTGATTAGCCAATTATATTTGAAGCATTTAAAGACAGAAGAGATAGAGATGTAAAAGACATCAGAGTTATCTTCTCTGAGAGTAATGAATTTCATTATACAGCCCGACCCCGTGGTGAATGAAGGTGTCATTTGCAGGGTGGAAAGTAGATGCTTTTCAGAGAGTCTGGCATGCCGATAAGCATTCTTTTTTACTAGAAAGGAAGGCATAGGCATTCATCACCTCACTCGTCATTTCACTTAGTAAAGCCTCTTAAAATTCAAATCAGCCTTTCTGCTGACGATCTAAACAACAAGAACAAAAACATTTGTTCGATTGGCACACTATCATTTCCGCCTCGCCAATCCATCACTATAACAAATATACTCATACCTGCACTAAGACTTAAATACCTAAACTGGCAAACCATTTTTTCTATTTATATAATTTTTTTACATTTACATAGAGTCAATAACATAAATTACCTCTAGAGCAGAAATTACGCACATTTATTGTCTCATAGAGGTTGAAGAGAAAGCTAAAGAAAATACATTTCGATGAATTGTGCCTAAGGGCTACAAAGGGTTATCCTAAACAAAAATATAGCTTATTATTTCTAAACCATTCCGCAGAGCTATCATTCTAAAAATCGATAAGTATATGATACCTAGAAAAGTAAAGTACTGCAATATAAATCACCTGTTGTTAAGAAGTAGAAAAAGGGTAACAACCCTGAAGAAATAATTAGCCTATTATTTATGCACCCAAAATGTTGTAATTACTGAAATCGGCACTAGTAATTAAAAACAACAAGGAAAAGCAATTAAGTGGCATATTAGATAATTTATTGCCTTTTTTATAGAAGTGGTGCACCCCTATTCTGCTAGCCGTTTTTAAACGGATCATTCAAGAATTGATCCCTGATAATTTTGTTAATTATCATTCGTAATAAAACAATGAGATGAAAGAATTTGGTAGCTGACAGAAATCCCTTTCATTCAGATATTATTTTACCTGTGTGTGTTGAAAATGGGCGAAATTACAGCTTACAAGTTGTTTTAAGAACGACCTGGATGTGTCAAAAATATGAAAATCAAGTGCAAAATTATTTTAATTTTAATAGTGGTGTTGATTTTTGTGCTATCAGACCCTTTTAGTGTATGTTAAAGTTATTTACGGTTAGGTAGATTTAAGTATTAAGAAGTCTATTTGTTGATCATTGTGGATGTACCCATCTACTAAAATTTGCGTTTGATATTAATTACAATCAGGAATGTTTTTAGCTGTATTTAGAACTACGGGACAACTGGTATAATATCTGAACACTTTATAGAGCTTAGGAAACTAATATAAAATAATTTAAGGAATTGTACATTACTTAGCCAAAGAAAACGTATTAGTTAACAATATTTTATTTGCATTCGCAAGCAAAAGGTCATGTAAGATTATTTGGTTTTGAGTTGAATACTTTTATTTTTTCACTGTCACAAAATTTAACCGGATCTATAAAATACCCTGCAACAGAGATCGTTTTTGAGTACGATTTGATTCGTTGATGATTGATTTCTTTGTTATTACTTAACAATTTAAAAGTTTTACAAAATGTAACTTACAAAAATTAACGCAGGGTGAGCTTAGCACAACTTTCATTTGATTTAAATAGATGACATGAAAGTAGATTTTGTAATTGAAAAGCAACTGTTATTTCAATACTACCTAATGTAAATGTTTTCCAACCGAGGTACTATTAACAACTTACTCTGTAATATTGTGCAATTCAAATTATTTATGAAATAATCCTACACAATAAATTTAATTCATTCTTGTGACCTACTTGGGCCTACTCAGAAATGATTATTCTAAAAACAAGAAAATTTATATCAAGCTATTTACGGAAAACGTGGGCAAATTGACCTACTGTATCATATTTCATAAAAAAAAACTGTAAAAGCTACAATAATGTTGTTTAAGTGTATTAAAAGTCATTTCGTAGTCGAGTTGGCTACTCCAACCGATGACTACTACTAAGCCCGGTTTGATTTCCTGACTAGAATGCGAAAGTACTGTGTAACGTTTATGTTTCAGACCCTCTAAATGGGTCCAAAACCAAAGTTAATGCTATTAACTTTAACTGCTGATTCGACTTTAAACTGTAAATTCCAAGTAATAGTTATTTAACTTTAAAGTGATCCTATCTTTAATACGAAACTGGGAGCTACAATAGTAACTATAAATGGTATTTCTAGCACTTGCATGCAGTTAACTTTTTTTGGCTTAAACTTTTTTTTTATTTACAATTGTACAATTTTTTAAAGCACAACTAGTTAATGAGATACGATGAATGAGAAATGGCGGGAATGTGACGTGAATGAGAATCGATCCAGTGACCGATTTCGGCGTAAAATTTTGCAAGGAATATAGTGGCAATATGTTTCAATGGCAATGATTTATAAAATATGATGGATGATTATTTTTTATATGAAATGATTATTTGTTTTTATGAAATGAAACAGGCATGATAAGTTAAATTAAAATGGTTTTTTTGGTGATCGGAGAAGATCTCTATTCCACCTTCGTTTCAGTTGACTGTTAACAGGGAGATCGTTAGTTGAAAGATGTTGGACAGTTGGATTTATGTGGTCAATTGTCTTATGTGTAATGAGTTATATGTTGCGTTTACAATGTCTTGAAATGTTGGTATTTTCAGGTCTTCGTGAAGGGTATGATTGGTTACATGAAAAGGTGCGTTTGTTATTGCTCTAAGTACTTTTGACTAAGTGTCTTAGACGAATATTCAGTGTTGTATCGTGGCAGACTCAAAAACTTGGTCCACCAAATTGGCCATACAAGTGGTTTAGAGAGGAGTTAAATTTAATATTAAAATATTTTGTCATAATTTTAGTCGGAGTTGTGTGCATTTCGATCAGTTGTGTTGCATTACCATTACAATCAAATAAGAAGTAGCATACATTTTTATTTAATTTTAATTTTGTTTTAATTATCCTCGTTTACAACGGAATGTCGGTGTAAAGCAAATCATTCAACCATTAAATAATTTTTATTGTTTTTTCCCAAGAATTCAGTCGCTATGGACTTCTCGGTAACGACAATTGACTTTCCCTTCTTTCTACATTTCTCATCCGGATCTACCTTATTTTATCGTTTTTCTCCTCAACAACCTGTTCACAAGATATACCTTTTCTACCTTCTTCAGAAAATCCTGTCTTTTTCTTTAGTGTTTTTTGTCTCTTAATTTCCGTCCTTTCCATCGTTTGTGATCTGTATACTCGCAACTTCTAGATGTCGCTGTTTCTCTTTGAAAGTTTCTTTCATCTCAGCAGGAATGACCAATCCAAACAAGTTTCTTCTGAAGTTAATTTAATCGAAATTTTCAGATTTGAAAAATCCTAATTATTGTTTGTGATTAAACTGGGTTTTGTTTTTGTCGATACAAATGTCGAAAACCGTTTTGTTTAGACGATTTTCGTTGATATATTTCATGTGTCCAAAATAAATCTTACTCTTGTTTTTATGAGTGTATCTTCTAAAGTTATCCTGTTTTTATTTCGTCTTTTTTCAGTTTACGTATTTTGCACTGTAAATTTTGCGAAGAATTTTCCTTTCCAATGTTTCTAGATTTTACATTTGTGTTATGTTTGCCTTTATTGTTTTGTTCCATCGTATTAGATAATTACCGGATTAGAAATTGTTTTGTAACTTCTAATTATAGCGTTTCGCGAAGAATTTTTCTTCTTATATAGATCGCTACGATTCGTTAATTAAAGAAAATTTGTTCAGTGTTCCTAATTCTTCCTTCATTTGGAGTTTTGACGATAATCTTTTTTACAATTAAATCTGTTTACGTTTGGTTTGTACTAATAATTTATAAATATAATTTTTTTTATTACAGAATTACAGTGCAAGACTTCTCATTATACATGTTAATGAATTTTAAATAAATTGCTTTTTCCAGAAATCTTTATTTGTCGGAATTTTATAAACAATCATTGTGGTTGCAAAATTATAATGTCTATTCCCTTGTAGTATCGGATAAATAAATATTTCATTTATTAGTTATTTCCAATCAGTTTTATCTACGTTAATTTTGAACTTCAAAATTGTATTTATTCCACATCTTCACAGCAGCCTGTACAAATCCGAGTCTTCAATTATTATTAATCAATTATTAATTATTAATTAATTATTTTATCAATTAGTATTATTTATCATATATCCCTACGTTTCAACTTCCTCTTATCACCGAACTTCATTTTGTGATTTGGAATCAAATTATAACAATTTAAGAGATAATACTTTATAGGGTATTAGAAACTTTGAGCATAGCTTTATTCATTGTGCATGACCAATGTACTTGAAAGTTATATATTTATATATTGGATCTACACTGGTCATTCCAAAAAAAGCTGAAAATGGATTTTTTAACGTAAATATTTAATGTTGTAAATATAATATTAGCAACTTGTTCTAGTTAAGTGACTGAATTAAAATTTTTATAGAAATTACTATACTTTTATACCTCATTGAAGTGGCACAGGCCTAACTTTAGATAATTTCTGTTACTGCAAAACCTATCTGTATTTCACCATGTAATTTATAAAACTCAGGGAAGTACGTGATACTAATTTAAATTGATGTGAAACTGATGACGTCAAGATTCCATTGGTGAAATATAATTCAACTTCTTGGCCAATTGGTAGGACTGTAGTGATGATTACAAGCTCCAGCAAGTAATTAAAGTTTTAGAGACCTTTAGTGTCATACTTAGAAATTGTTATAATAATTGTAATAATAGATACAAAATTTTCAAAAGAAAGTGTCAAAAATTTAAGGAAACGCTTTTATATTTTCTTAAAATAATAGAACGTTTTTTATATTATTAAACTAAATACATTTACTGTTATTAAAGAAAATTATCTGATGTTTACATAGCAGTGAGCAGTTGTGATACAAATAATAATAGATTCAAACACAAAATGTTCGGAGAGTCATTGATAAATCTTTAAAAAAATTCTCAAAGATCGATTAACTCTGGGAAGTACGCGTTACTAATTTAAATTATGGTATAACTTGATTATTTAAATTAAAATTTACTTCCTTAGAATTCAATTAGTGCGCTCTAAATATTTTTTATTAAGGATTAAATTTTAACTTAGATTACTACGCAGTGCATGTAGTATTAAAATTTCAGTTCCTGTTGTCGGATAAACAGCTTATGATTAAAATGTTAATCATGTAGTGCTTACACGTAGATAATTATAGAACAAAACACTTTCTTTATTATGTTGGAAATTTTTTTGTTTGGTTTCAAATTTTTACATCTTGAGTACAAAGAAAAGTTTTTAACTTTCTAAAATTTATCAAAGTAGCTAAACTTACAATGCTTGTTCATATACGGTACCGCTAAATATATTCGTGTTTAAAGAATTACAATAAAAAGATTTTAAAGAAGTATTAAACGAGCATAAGAAAGTTAGTTTATTATGCTACCACATCCGCTTTTAATAATTAATTTGTAGTCAGTTACTTTAAATAAGTAAGAGCTATGAGTATTTTGGTTATATATTTATTTGTAATACTAATAAGTAAGCGTAAACAATTCAAATTAATTATATAAAATATATTGGGGATTAATATTACAAGTGATACCTAATAAAACGTGGAAATGGTTTCCTTCATTTTGATCATATTTCTTTACTGCAATTCTGAAAAATGTAGCATAAAGTGAATGTTAAAAGTAGATAAATTATGTACTGTCAATATCAGAATATACTCAATATTTTTTGCACAGTAAAAACTGTTAAATAATTCTGCATGGTAACATAAAATATTCTATATAAAATAAAACACTAGTGGACGAGAGGTCATGCACGTATGATAAATGGAATCATGAACAATTCATGCTCTAAACCTTTAACGGGCATGTAAACCCCCTGTGCTGGAAAGTTAAAAAACACAAAGAAATTTAAAGTGGAATTACTTTGAACATTGAGTGGGTGAGCTAATATTTAGGCTATATAACATTGTTTCGATTGTTATTTTAGTGAAAAGTAGAGAATAAGAAAGTTTTTCTTTTATCGTTTCTTTGAGTGATGAGTAATATTAGATGGATGACGTCTAAATGTCAAAGTTACGAAAGGCGTATTGAATAAAAATCTGTATTCTATGTACACTATTAAATAAAATTTCTTTGTTTTAGAAAAACCATTTTACTTAGAAATCTTGTAAATTACGACATCTTATAAATTAATTGTAATTTATATAATCTTTGTTTAGAAAAAAAAGAAAGAGTGTTATTGAGTTTGAAAAAAATAACTTTCTGAAGGACGATACTACAGTTTGAACTTGTTGAAAATCTAATTTCTATCTGAACTTTAGTGAGTGAACTTTCTGAAAATTTAATAATGAGTTAGTAGTTTGTGTGACCTGGTAGTTTATTGTACAGTAGAACGAAGTACAACTTATCGATAAATAATATTTAATTAGGCATTATTACACAATGCAAAAATAATTAATTAAAACAAAAAATAGTGTACAAAGAGTTTTGTTTTTATTAAATCAACATAGAAAACCAGTTGACATTTGAGGTGACAGCAAAATAATCCAGCATTGACAAGTGAATAACGGTTCTTGAAGAATAACAGTCTTTTCCACAATGAACCGTAACTTATTTTATTCAGTTCGCTGTATAATTCCAACTGTGCTTCGTGCTTCTATTGAAAAGTCATAGTATTTCAAACAAATAGGAATCGTAAGCTACAAAAACCTTGACTAATTAATATAATTCTTTTGTTCTATCTTGTGCACTTATAAATGTTTTTCATCAAATCTTTAGATTTTAATTCGGTTAATATGTTCTGTCAAAATGAAATTTTTTCTATCTGCATTCTTAAATAATTGGAGAGTATAAACCACATTCCAGGAAATAATAAAAAAGATCCTTTGTTTTCGTAATCCTTTTGAATTTTATTTTTTGTCGGTAGTTGTAAGGTACCCCATAACAAGCAAATCTGTTGTACTTCATATCAAAACTGACATGGATACCTTCGTATCTCGGATTTTTTTTTTTGCTTTTTCGTACATTACAATCTGTTTATTTTATTTAAACAATAATAATTTGATTAAGCAAAATGAGTGAAAACTCATGAAGTCAAAAATCCATCAATTTCCTGTTCTAATAGATATAAAACAAGAAACGTAACTAAAATATAAAGGATTGTACGTTAAATTTTTATTGCACTATAAATAAGACAAGTCTAAAAGAACCTTTCACCCTAGAATTTTGAGTTAAATTGTCTAATAAATTGATTGTTTGTCAATTTTTATGCTCGTGTAAGTTAGTCTATAATATATATGTATATACATTTTAAAATGATTATTTTACAACTCTATTGACTGTTACAACAAGTACATGTGTAGTGTGAGAGGGGTAACACCCCCTTTACTACCTCCCCAAGAACTGTGATTAAAAAATTTCTAAATAATTTTAATAAGGTTTATTTCATTACATTACCATGTCTACTGACCTGTGAAAGCGTTTGTTTCTGTGTCGGACGAAATTTGCAAATCTGTATGCAAGGTCTTACTAACCTAAATGGGTGTTTAAGGCGTAATGTTTTTGATTTAAATGCCTGAATCTGTTGTAAATAAGAATGACTAGTTGAACCGTAAATTTTGGAACCTTAAATCAATACAGGTTTGAAAATAGAATAATATTTGCGTATTTTTTTGTGCCTCTGGTAATTGTGATCTTTTATAAACTCGGCAGTATAAAAATTTAAATCTGGAATTTAGTAATAAACGGTTTTTTGTTTGTGTGCTCTAAGTCAGACGTTTATCGAAAGATTTAAGACTATTCAAATATTTAACGCTGAAATCTAAATTTTTTATTTTACTGTCTATAATAAATTTTGACTGGAATAGTTCTAAAATTTCGATGTTGGGATTTGTAGTAATATCCCAAAACTGTATTTTATATGTCCAATCAAGTTTTAAATTTTATTTAAACATATTTATTTTGTTTGATTTTTGATATGAGGGATTTATTGCCGAAAAGCTGATTAGTTACATGTTACTAGACTTAAGATCTAGTTGTTTATTTTGTAACATGTGTTCTGTGTCCATGTAAGGCGACGATCCTAAGTGTAGGCCAAGATATCTGACAGCGTCACAATGTGGAATGATGTTATTGTTCAGCTTTGCTGCTTGACTGTTGTTTTTTTTAACGGAGTAATGTTTACAGATTTTGTACCATGATACCAGCGTGTTGTCACGAACATTCTGTTTGTAATATTTTTGTATTACAAGTTATTATAGAAATTTCTGCTACGTTTCAATTAAAATCATCTCAATGTGGCGAATTATCGTAACTTCATTGTAGATAGAAAATGAAATGGCCAGGATAAGTGCATACATAGTAGATAATATTCAGAAAAGTCGTTCATTTAATCAATTATACAAAACAGTTGCTTAAATTAATTAATTTATAAACAAAAACTGTTTCGATATTATATTCTTCATTCATACGTCTCGTTCATCTCAACGTGCCACAAGATCTAGATATACAGTGAATTATATTAACTTGAAAATAATAACCAGATAGATTAATTGCATAAATTTTTAAAATATTTTCTTTACATCAGCCTTATATTTAATTCATTATAAAAGGAACTAAAATTTCGTTGTGCTATCCACAGTATTTTTTAGTAATTCGTAGAACTGTATATTAAAAATCACTACCTGTTTAACGCTGTATAATTGACTAGTAGAACAGTATATCATTAATTGAAACCAAAATAATTTGAAACGCTGCATATTTTATTGAAATTAGAAGTTCAAGGAAACAGTAATTGAATAACTATAGAGAAAGTTAGTACTGTATTATTTTAAGAACTTTCGAATGAAGTAACTTTCTTAATGAAAATGACAGTTCTTTATTTAGTTTGTAGTTGTATATTCGAAACTTTTCGTTGTAAGTGAAGGTTACCTCTATAAACTATACTTATCATTTTTGAAAGAAGGTAGATTATATAAAAGATTTTTTGTTTATTGTACTTTTAATTTATAAAACCATTAATTACATTCAAATTTAATGGTTTTTAATTAAAATCTTTCATGATTGAATAAATAAATAAAAGCGAATTATCAACTAATAGAACAATAGCTCTCATAGAACAATGAGTAGATGTGTTGTAAGTATAAATCTTGAGTAAGTAATACC
Source organism: Catonia carolina (assembly GCA_035578175.1). NCBI lineage: Eukaryota > Metazoa > Arthropoda > Insecta > Hemiptera > Achilidae > Catonia > Catonia carolina. The sequence goes on from JAQMRL010000001.1 coordinate 396,450,148, forward strand.
CCTTGGTATTACTCTATAAAATTTCCCATTTTGTTGAATTGATCTTGCCAGGAATGTAAAATAAATTACACAATCACATATTAAAATAAATCTGTAGGGTGTAGTCTCCATAGTCTTCTGTGTGTTCCACTGTTGTCTAGGAGATTGATGGCTTCTGGATTCTGATGATTTTCAAGTCTTGTTTGGTAACTGGTGCAAAATTTCTGTATAGCTTCGTGTACCGTGGGAGTGTTCGTGTCTCTGTGCAATATAGTGTTGGATATGTACCAAGGTGAGTCCATGATGTTTCGAAGTATTTTTGACTGAAACCGTTGAATTATTTAATGTTACTATGACTTGTTGTGCCCCAGAGTTGTATCCCATATGTCCACACAGGTTTAAGTACAGTTTTATAAAGTAACAATTTGTTTTGTGCCGATAATTTGGATTTTCCATTAAGCATCCAATACAGCTGTTGGTATTTAAGATTTAACTGTTTTCGTTTGTTCCATATGTGAGTCCTCCATGTTAGACGCCTGTCCAGGTGGAGGCCAAGATATTTTGCCGTATCGGATTGTGGAATTTGTACGTTGTTAAAAAACACTGGTGAACATGTTTCCCGTTTTAGTGTAAATGTGACGTGCACACTCTTCTGTTCATTTGTTTTTATACGCCACTTTTTTTGCCAATTTTGTACGCTGTCTAAGTGTTGCTGCAAATTATGAGATGCAATTTGTGCATCTTCGTGTATTGCCTGAATGGCTGTGTCGTCGGCAAATGTTGCCACTGTAGTGTTGTCATTTTGTGGAAGATCAGAAGTGTAAATGGTGTACAAAACAGGAGACAGCACGCTTCCTTGAGGAACACCAGCTTCAATTAATTTTAGAGATGATTGTTCGTCCTTATATTTCACTGTAAAGTATCGGTCCTCCAAATAAGATGCAATAATTGAGTAATACTGATGGGGAAGATTTTGTTTAATTTTAAAAAGAAGACCCACATGCCACACTTTGTCAAAGGCTTGCTTGATGTCAAGAAATGCCGTGGAGCAATATTTCTTTTCTTCAAGTGCTTTGTAGATGTTGTTTACAACTCTGTGAATTTGCTGAATCGTGCCATGACCTTCTCTGAAACCAAACTGGCAATTCGGAATGAGATTTATGGTATCCAGTACTGGGCGTAATATCTGAAGCAATAATTTTTCAAATACTTTTGAAAGAATTGGCAACAAACTTATTGGTCTGTAAGATGATATTTCGTGTGGTGGCTTCCCAGGTTTTAGGATAATTATAATTTGAGCAACTTTCCAGTAAGAAGGAAAGTACTCCAGACGTAATATTGCATTAAAAATTATTGTAATCAGCCTAAGGGCCTTGTCAGGAAGTTCTTTCAAAATTTTCCCCGTGATGAGGTCAAAACCTGGTGCTTTATTCGAACTCAAATTTACTTTAATGGTGTGTTTTATTTCAGACAATTTAAATACTTTTATTGGAGGACTCTTTTGAAACGGAGAACTAAAAAATTCAAATAATTCTTTTTCATCGTCTGGATTGCATTCAGATGGGAAAGGTTTAAAAACCTCTGATAGGTACTCGGCAACCGCTTCAGCCTTGTCATGATTACTTTTAGCCCAACCAGTTGAAGTTTTAAATGGAGATGTGTGAAAAAAATAATAGCCGATAATTTTTCTTGTGTTTATGATAAAAGCAAAATCTGCTCACTAACTTAATCGTCACGAAATTTCCAGACCGAAAGGCCGAGAAACTTGAAATGTGGTTGGAGTTCCATTTCAGTTGTAGGTGTTGGTTATAAAAATTTTATAAAGAACGCAATTAGAAAAACTATTAAAATCGGGGTTTTCGGAAAATTATGGCTTTACGGTATGTTGTTTAAGTTATCAGTCGATAGGCTAGTTTAAACCTCAAGAGGCTTTACTCAGTAAAATAAGGAGTGAGGTAATTTACTATTCTCACTGAATGTAAAAGCCTTTCTCACTGAATGTAAAAGTATGATTTACACCCTGCAAATGCCACCTTCACTTCATTCACTTTAGGGTCTGGCTGTATAATGAAATTCATTACTCTCAGAGGAGATAACTCTGATTAGTGTTTTTTTACACCTCTACCTCTTCTGTTAAATGTTTAAATGCTTTAGTTATATAATTGGCTGACCATATGATAAGAAACAGAATTATTTTTTGTACCCCTGGAACTAGCCAATTGAGTGAAAATAATTTAACACTCCACCTACCTGTTACTGGCACTTTAAGGTATATTTTAGGTAAAAATTCACATAAAAATTGTAAAAAAATTTATAGTTCTACAAATTCTGTGTAGAAAGTTTTTTATCATTCAATACTTAAGTAGCTGGATTTTTTTTAAATTCTGAAAGCACTGCGTTATAATCAGTTTTTTCGAAGATATGGATTGAAGTTCATTAAACGTACAAAGTACATACGACCAGAAGTAAAAAAATAAAAAAGGTTCAATTTTTATTTTAACATTTTTAAGTCCGGTGCGCAACACTTCAGTAGAAATTTGTCTTTGCCTTTTAAAACTGAATCGAAGTTCACTGATCGATATAAAATTGTGAAGAGTGAAAGGTGAAGAGAACTTAAATTTATATAAATAAAAAGTAAGCTTCTTAGAAACATTTTTGTACACAGTTATATTGTAGATTCAGTATATATGTAATATATTTTACGAATGCGAAAATAAACGTGGGTTATTAGTTTATACACATATTTTCTATTAGATAAGATTTAATGCAGCATTGTTTCGAAGTAATTGCATTTAATTTAATATAATGATTTGTGAATGAATTGAAATTGCAATAGCTTTCGTGATACTGCAGTAGATTTTATGTGATAATGACTTAACTTGTAAGCGCCGCATTAGGTAAAGTTTAATTTAATTCATTTATTTAAATGAAGTATGCTAATACCTCAAGCTAAGTACACCGCTATCATTTGTATATGTGGTCTGAATGCAGTTCATTCACAAATAATAATACGTGCATTGGTGGAGTAACTTACCACACAATCAGCTTTCATTGCAACATTTGGTGTAGCGTTTAACCGATATCATTCATCGAATACAAACTGTAGTTGTGATTGCAACCTGTATCTCTAATGTGTTTAGTTTGTAAATTTAGCATTAAATCATTTATGTAAGTAGTTATTAACTAAATTTCATCAAGGTCCATTTAAAATTTTGATGAAACTGCCACAGTCCGGCCAATTTTTACTTTCTCTTGCCTATATGAATAAATAGGAAGGAAAATTTCGATTTTTCGAAATCGAGTTTTCACCAGATCTACACGTTTTCAGACCCCCTGAATCCAAAAAACATGTGTTTAGCGATTGGGTGTGTGTGTGTGTGTGTGTGTGTGTGTATCTGAACAGAATATCTCAAGAACGGAACATCGTACGAACTTGAAACTTAAGTTACATACCACTACCAAACTCGACATGAACATTTTTATCAAAATCGGTCAACCGGAAGTAGTAGTTTATTCGTGTAATTTTTCACTTTTTTGCGATTTTCTCAAAAACTGGTCCTACGATTTTTTTTAAAAATTGCCTGGTTTACTTAATTTCTTATGCTCTACAAGATAGAGTAGGTGCCATGTTTGCTGAAATTTTCGGTGAGGCTGTTTTCACGTAAAGAAATTGTTTTTTTAAGATTACTGCTTTAATATGCATTTTAGCGCAAAAGTGTATGTAATAAAAAATGTAGAAAATTTAAAATCCTACAGCTTTTATTTCAAACACTTCTTTGTATAACGCTTAGTTTAGCAGTAATTAGCGATTTTCTGTTTTTTCTTCACGAAAACGTGTGAAAAATCGATTTTTTTAAGATTAAAGATTAAATCGATTTTTTTTCAGCATTAATATGCATTTAACGACAAAAATTATATTATTAAATAAAATTTATAGGAAATTAAAAGATCTACGACTTTTATTTAGAGCATTTTTCTCTTCAGAGCCTAGTTTAGCGTGAATGAGTGATTTTCCGTATTGTAAAGCCAAACTGAGGTTGATTTTCATTTTGCGTGTTTCACTCATGTTTAAAATAAGGTTATATTTTTGAGGTTAGTTTTTTGTTTATTTCTAATGTTGTATTACTAATTTTAGGTTATATTGGTCATTATTTGCATTAGCAAAAGAAATTTGTGTGAGTGTTTCACGCCAAATTTTTTTACTTAGGTCTAGGTTTACTTTACCGAGAGTAAAAATTTAGATATGGCAATCATGCTACAGTAGGTTCAATTTAATGAGATAGTATTGTTTAAATAATGAACGTATGATATGGTTAAAAAAATAAATTTTTTGTTACCATTATACAATATTTTATATTATTTATTTATATAATATTATATTATATAATTTATATAATATATAATATTATTTATTGTTATTATTATTTATATATATAAATGTTTTTGTTATTCGTTACCGCTAGAGGCAATTTTTTTCATAATTTTGTAAATTACCCTATCAGCTGTTATGTTATGATATTCATACGGTTAAAGTTTTAATTTGATAACCAAATAAATTGATTTATTTATACCGTGTATTACAAGAATTTGTAGTTACCATTGTAAAATATAGTTTAAATCGTTCTGAAAATTTTATTATTGAATATATATTTATTAATATACTTTGTAATGACCGACAAATTAACAATACAACCCGAATGTTAAAAAATACTGCATTTAAATTTGTAATAACAACAATGATAAAAATTGTAGAGGGAATTTAATTTCCAACAATATTTTTTTTAAAAATAAATTTAAAATATCCCTCAGGGGAAAAGTTACTATCTGCATAATTTGAATTTACTGTAAGTATATCTTAATAATAGTAATTGCTGAGTTTGAAAAACTGTTGAAAAAACAGTTTCAAACTACTGTATTCCCGTGTACAAAAGTTGTAGTTTTTTTTAAATTTTATAGCGCAGCGTTATCACGAGTTACGTACAGTCTGATCACGGCCTTAAACTTGTCCAGCGAGCATCAACTCTCTTCATAGAAACTTAGAAACATATCGTGTTGACTTCACCAGTTGCTCAGCCTAAACGTAAAAAAATGTCACATCATTTACGAAAATGAAATATGCATACAAAAAAAACAAAATTTAGAGCTCGCGGTCCGCAAAAAAGAAGTGGCAGTCCGTCAATAGGTGACCACAGCTCTTTGTCATATTACAATGCTGATCGTATTAATTTGGAAAAATTAAATAATTTTTCCTCTCAGGATGTAAAACATTCAATACATATGGAAAACTTGTGGTTATTATGAATAGGCTTAATAATATTAGTTGGGCCTATTCTTTATTTTAATACATAAAGGACTAACAGTATTGACTTTTATGCAACATTGATATGAACTTCAAAAAATTTTCGAAAATTCTCCATTGAAAATTTTAAAAACAGCAAACCAACACCGAAATTTTGCGAATTATATACGTTGATTTTTGCACAAATGTGTGCTCAACTGAATGTCTAAACGCTGTAGTAATGTTTACACCAAAATAAAATTATTAATAAAAAAAAAATAATAATAATTTGAATCTACTGTAACTATATCTTAATAATAGTAATTGCTGAGTTTGAAAAGTTGTTGAAAAAACAGTTTCAAACTACTGTATTCCCGTAAACATTATTATTAATAAAATTATTACCGTGCTATTCCACGGTCTCTATAGCTCCTTATTTAAATAGAAGTAGGGACTAGATGTGGTTATGGAACGGAAATAAAATTAGAATTTAACTTGCTAATTTTTAGATCCAAGCCGGAAATTTAATCAAAAGAGTTGGTTGTAAGCCTGTCACACTACAACTTCTCGGGATACACTAAATTTTATTAATTTTTTTAGAAATTTGAGAAAATTTGCTAATTTAATTATACATATATGAAATAAAACGGACAATTTAATTACACTCTGTACTAATTGTACCTATATTTTACAATAACTAGTTGTGATATTTTTATAAGTTATTCAAAGATTCTGTTTTGAAACAGAAATATTAGTATTCGCTCTTACAAGTTTATATCCTAGCTGGAAATTTAACTAAAATATTTTAGTTTATAGGCCTACCAAGTTACTGCTATTCCACGGGAGAGACTAAATTTATTTATTTTCAAAAGAAATTTGAAAAAAGATTTAACTAAACTTGCTAATTCTGTTTATACTACGTAACCTAAAATAAAAAGTACAGCCGTAATTACAATTTGCAGTAAATATGTATTATACAATATTTATGAATTTTTTTTTAGTTTAGAATAGTTTTTTTTTATAAGTTTTTAAAAAGTTTTTGTGATTTATTAGGGGTCGGTACATATTTGTACTTTCATTAGGTATACCGATAATGCTTTGGAAACGCCTACATGAAGATTTGATAATTTTTTTTTTAAATATTACAGCAAAATCTACAATCTATTCTTAAATAGAATAATTATTAGATGAGTTTTCTTTGCTACATGACACGACCGAAGAAATACACACTAATAAGGGACTTTCCTAGTTTTAATTTATTTGTTGGCTTGTTGATTTAAAATAAGTCTTTAGGATGTCTTAATTTCAGTAGGCTAAATGAATAATGCTTAATAAATATTATTAAAACAATTTTCAAGCTCATTGTATTGAAATAATAATAGTTTATGTGTTGTTTTACCGGATAAATTAACCGGAGAAGTCCAACTAAGTAAATGATTGTTAAAACCGATTTAATATGCTAATTTTACTGATGATATTCAAACAACGGATGTTAAACAATCCTAAATTTTAATCTGAACCAGTTATTCGTTTTTTTAAAGAAAATAATACGTACAAGGATTCAGTTTTTTAACTGGTTCTGTATTTCCTGATTATGAAAGTTCATTTTATAAAGGCCGCTTACTTTGGCCTGTTACATTTTTTTCTTATCAAAGGCTTGGACAGCATTCCATTACTTATTAAAAACGAGAACCCATTTTCATTTACTGTATTAGAATAAATTTGTGTTTTTCTACAGATATAATCATTAATTTTGAATACAATATTTGTAAGAACTGTATTGTAGGCGTTTATGGAATGTTATTTTTTAATTACTGAGTGTAACTTATTGTTTTGTGTAAAAGAAACACTTCGCAATATAAAATTCCTATAATACTGTCGTTTTCATTTTTTTATCAAATCAGCAAAACTACAATCTGTTCTGTTATAAACGAACAAGAACAATAAGTAATAAGGTTAACATAGAAAAGACAAATTTACAACATTATACATAATAATAAATTGTTATAAATAACAAACTTTTGGTAATTTTAAAAAATTAATTAATTTTGAAATGATTCAAAATTTAAATATAAAAGGAAAACAATTACACATATATACACATAAAAATATCTAAAATAAAAATTTAATTGTGTTCGAATCTGTTAATTAAATCCAACTCATTGTATCTGTTAAGTCTTCTAAACGTATAGTCACCGTTGTCCAGTAAGTTTATCGCGAGATGATTTGGATGTCCGTTTATTTAGTCGTTGTTCGTATGTTTTGCTAAATCGTGTAATATCCTGTCTCACTGAGTTAAGTCGTATGTCGTTATATATATATTTGTTCCGTATGTACTATGGTATCCTAAGAGATGATCGTGAAAATTTTGTTTGAAAACGTTCTAAAATGTCAATATTAGTATTTTTTGTTGTGTCCCAGAGTTCTATCCCGTACGTCCACACCGGCTTGAATATTGTCTTGTATAGCAACAGTTTTGATTCAGTTGACAGTCGTGAGCATCTCCCAGTTAAACAAAATATATTTTTCAGTTTTAAGTCCAATTGTCTTCGTTTCGTCAAAATATCTTTTTTCCACGTCAGTCGGAGGTCCAGATGAAGCCCCAGGTACTTCACATCTTCTGACTGTGGCACCACAATGTCATTAAGTACTACTGGTGGGCACGCTCATCTACGTAGAGTGAATATCACATGGACTGACTTAGTTTCATTCACCTTAATCCTCCACTTCTGTAACCATTCTTGCAAGGATATCAGAATATCTTGCAAATACCGTGAAGCTACAGTCGGATCTTCACCACATCCAGGACAGCAGTATCATCAGCAAAAGTTGCTAAAACTGTATTTTTTCTAGTCAGCAAATCCAAAGTAAACAGAACATACAAAAGTGGCCCAACAACACTTCCTTGAGGTACGCCGGAATTAATTTTGAAAAATTTCCATCAAATTTTACTCTAAAACATTTGCCGTCCAGATATGATTTTAATACTATGTAGAAATTATGAAGCAACAGCGTTTTCATTTTGAATAGTAAAACCTTATGCCAGACTTTATCAAAAGCCTGGCTTATATCCAAAAACGCAGACAATAATGTTTTTTCTCCAACGCACTGTTTATTATACGAACCACCCTGTTGATTTGCTCTGTACTATGATGTTCACGAAAGCCTAATTGATGGTCTGGTATAAATTCTGATATAAATGACTTCAATCTTTTTAGCAAAAGTTTTTCACATAATTTTGAAAATATTGGCAAAAAACTTATCGGTCTATATGAATTCACACTAGTAGGGTCCTTTCCCGGTTTTACGACCATAACAATATCAGAGATTTTCTACTGACCTGGAAAATAGCCGATTCGCACAATAGCATTAAATATTGTATTTAAAAGTATAAGTGCTTTCCTTAGTAAATATTTAAGAACTGTTCCCTTAATAAGGTCATGTCCTGGAGCTTTAAAGAAGGCAACTTGTCGATAGTCGATTTTAGTTCTTCGGGAGTAAATTTCCGTATTGGAAGAGACATTTGATAAGGGGCTTCTAAGAAATTACCAATCTCTGTATCATCTTCATCTTCGTTGGCTGGAGGTTAAGATTGGAACACTCTTGCAAGATGTTCAGCAAATATGTCGGTCTTTTCAATTTTTTGGTAGCACTCCAGAGTGAATAGTCTCCATCTTTAGTCGGCGAAAGAGTCAAAAAATAATTTTGAAAAGATTTGTTCTTCCAATCTAAAATCAGCTTTTTCAGTTCCCTTGTCGAACGATTAAAAGTGTTAAAAATTAAACACTTATTGTACTTTTTATATAAACGAACTCTTTGTTGTCGTTACACAATGTTTTATATTATTTTCTTTATAGTTCAGTTGTAAAATAATTTGCTTCATTCCCATAAATTTCTGCAAACCTGATATAACACAACATATTACAAAGAAATAAATAACATTTGTTTATTTGTTTGGTATTACGATGAAATCTCAGAAACTACAGTACAAATATGAAGAAACTAATAAAGAAACATATATCATTACGTAATCAATAAATTACTATTTACTTATATTTAATAAATTATTTAATTTAGAGTTGCTCTGAAATCTGTAGCGTTAGATCAAACTTTGTTTCTGCTGCATCTTCTGTAAAGCCTTCTTTGTAGGTCGCCTGGTAAATTCGGTGATTCTATATCACCTACATGGGTTTTCACTGAATTAGAGTTTTTCCGGAAAACCATAATACAGCTTTAGTAATACATCATTCACATAATGAGTGTGTAAATCTGCATGCAAAACCCGATTTCATACGTAAAAGGGTTATCTTCCTGAGTTTGTACTATGAATCGAAATCTTTGTAGATTTGGCTTCCGTACATATAAATCAGTTTTTAAAATCTTCAGCGAACGGTTGGTTTTACGTGAAATGCTTTATGAAACTTTTAAAAGTTAATATTGTGAGAATTTTTATTATTGTACCAGCATAACTTACGCTGTTTAAAAATAAAATATTAAAAGTTAACTTAAGTTTTTCAATTTTGATATTAAAAGGCATTGTATCTCTGATTGTGAATCACCGTCTTAAACATGGGTTTCATATCTTTGATTTCTTTGGTTGTATTTTTGGTATTCTTTATTTATGAGAAGAAAATAGTAAAGTAATGCTACAACTCAAAGAAAACAAAATACCGTTTCTCTCTGACAGAGAGAGCATTTGCTCTCTCTGTCAGAGTGAAACGGTATTTTCAGAGACAGAGAGAGCAAATGCTCTCTCTGTCTCTGACTACTAAAAAAATTAACAAAAAAAAAATATTTTTGAAAGTTGTATTCGTTGTTTGTTACAAAAATATTTTTGTCATGTCAAGGAAATTTAGCAGGATAAAAGAGCATTTTACATTTGACCTTTAGAAGGTTTTTCTTTTCGTTGTTTCTTTTACTTTAAATGTTTATAGGCTTATGAATTTCTTTTGAACCGTAATGTAAACTTTTAGATGTTGTTATGATTCTTTTTAAGTATTGCAATTTCAAGGTTTCTATCATCTAAGCTGATATAAGTTCATTCACTTAGTGTAGCAAACGAGAGAACTACCTTAAAGAATTAAACAATGTTTCTAACAGGCTTTAGAAATATATTGGTATTTTACAATTTCCTACTTTTCTCCCTGGCGTTTTTCCACACTCGAGGCTTAATTAAATGAAATAAAATGAAAATAAATGTTCTTCTCATTAAGAGTGCAAGTGATGAAAGTTTTTCGAAAGGTTTTTGAGAAGTGTCACTCAGTGTAGTGAACCATGTTAAATGGTGTCTGAGAATGCATTGTTGTATTTTTAACTTGAATAGACTAATTTTCATTAGCATTGCAGTATGTCCTAAAACCAATATACATTAATAATACTTTGTAGTCTGTGAACAACTACGTCATGAGCGTTACCTTCACTTGTAAAATAAAAACTTTTACGCCTGCATAGACAATCGGTTCATTATAAGTTTAGCTCTGCAGGAGTAAGATTATCTCAAGGATTGTCTTAATAAGTATGGGAATAATTATCATTTCTTATTATTTAATATTAATTAGGCTTACTAATTATTAGAAAAATAATTATATTTTGATAACCAATAAATTATTATCTGTCAATAAATAAATACATATTGCGCAGTGGGGTTTCCCGTTTTAAATATTATTTCCTTTTTAGTCTTGGTTAAAGCTGCGTCAACAGCTCCATTCTTGGCGGCTACTTATGGTTGGTTATTAACCGGTGAGTTTTGACATTTTCATTTCTATAACTCGAATTTTCTATATCTTGAATTTAATTCTATTTCCCTTCAACCTTCCATGCATTTACTGCTTAAAAATCCATCTATAACTCGAATTCCGTCATTTCTCTAAGTCGAAAAATGTATTTAGTTTCTTTTGACGAAATTATTTACACAGTTCTCAAAATACCATTTTTGGTCTTTTGAAAACTGTAGGTAAAGTGCTGCTTTTTTTCATTTTGAGGAAATGTTCGACAATAAAAGGGTCCAACCCTCAAAGTCATCTGGTTGCCTTTTTAGGTCTAACAAGCGTAAACTAAAACAATGAATTTCTTTGAATCGAGGAACCTTTGGTAGACCGCAGAACAATAGAACCATAGTCTGTTGGTACAATGTACCGTATTCAGCATGGACTGTATTTAAAATAGCGTAATTTTGGAATACTGTACAGTGTATACAATATACACTGTAGCTTATAGCTAAGCTAAATGCAACGTACAGTACTGTATTGCGAAATTACGCATGTCCAGTTTGCCTACATATTTTACATATTGTAGGCTGCTGTATTAGCCTATGTGGAATGTTCTGTGTTTATTATTTTTTAATAATTGATTAGTTGTTATTTTTTCATAGCTCGAAATTACTGTAACTCGAAATATTTTCCTCATCCCATGTTGAGGATTCGAGTTATAGAAGTTAGACTGTATTATATTTTCCAGATTCTAGCTCGGAATCCAACTAGGTACCTTACACTTTGTAATCAAGCACGCTAATCGCTATGTTACTGAATAAATATAACAATTGAATAATAATTAATTTTAGGGTTTCATAGTATATAAGATAATTTTATCAGTTAAATATAAATAAATGTTGCGCTCGAATTTCACTGAAAAAAGTCAATCGGTGATATATTTCTATCAATATTTAAATCAGATATTAATATTCATTTTTTTTAGTAATGAGTATGACAGACAGAGAGAATGAAGCAATTATGTTATTTTTTTTTATCGGACAACTTTTATCGAACAGGAGTTTTTGTAAAACTGATTTTGTAGTTACTTACGTCAGACTACAATCTGTTCATATAAAAGAATGAATAGATAAGTTAACTATAAAATTTGACATAGTGACTTGACAAAACAATTTTTAATAAATTTCCTTAAAGTAGGCCTACATACAATATACTCGTAAAATAAATGTGGTTAAAAATACGTAGGTACTATTCACAAGTGAAAATTATTGTCTGATGATGATCAGATGGATGAAATCGTAATCGGTCGCCATTTTCTAGTAAGTTGTTGACTAAAATGTTTGGATATTGTTTAATTTTACTTTTATTTTGGGATTTCTTTCTTAACCTGTTGGTTTGTTTATGTCTTGATGAAAAGTGCTGCTTTTTATGTACCAGGGAGTGTACCAGTGATGGTGCGTAAAAATTTATATTAAAACCGTTACATACTATTTAATGATGGATATTGCAAAGGACTAATTGTCAAAATATTATTACTATTTATTCATAATTAATATTAACACATATCCAAAAATAAGAATATTGTTACAAGCATAAAATCCGCACAGAAGATTAAGAGATGCTGGAATATAGATCTTGTTTAGAAAACAGGCTTGCACTAGAGGATGTTCTCAGTAAAAACAAAAAAGGATGTAACACACTCACAATACGTAAATATGTGTTGGTTGTATTGACTTAAAAGTTGTTACTGAATAAAGACAAAAAAAAAAATAGATTCATTCATACTTTTTATCGTGCATTAATATTAGTTATTTCATTAATTTACCAAAAAATAAATTTAGAATAATAATTTATTTAGAAAAACCCCTAAGAAGATAAATTTTAAAATTGTTCTTTGAATATTTTAAAGACCATGAATTTATTTTTAATATCCGTAACAAAAGTAAGAAGTTTGGTAGTTAAATTGACAAATTTAATATGATTTATTACTAAATCAAAGACACTGACAATGAATCACGTCAGTCGAAGAGAAAGTGACTGTTGTGTCTTTTCTGGTTGTTAACCCCGTACGTTTTTATTGTACAATTTTATAGAATCACAGTAAATGTTTTTGCTTATAATGTTTAATTACGTTTAGGAAAAATGCCTCTTGTTACAGAAAGTGAGAGTTTCATTGACATATTTAAAATAATTGTAGTGGTATTCAGGCCTACTACCATCATTAAATTCTGAAAGCTTTAAAAATCTTCTGATTCAATAAAATCTTAAATTGGTGTGCAATACTGAACTAAGAAAATCGTACTAATAATTTTTCCGTTCTCATCTTCTTTTCCAGCCCATCATCATCCAATGTTGGATATATGCCTCCTGTCTGCCTCCACAATCCTCTGTTCTGTGTCATTCCTATACAATTAAATCCGGTCACCAGTTTTAAATAGTCTCTCCACCGTATTTATGAATGACATCTACGTATTTTCTCTTTCCCAGCCAGGGCCGACACTGTTAAACAAACTTGCTTCATTGATAATCCGTCTGCATCATTGTATATCCGACACATCTCCATAATAATGACGCCACATGCTATCTTATGTCCACTAATCTAGGTTCCTTTGCCAAATATCTTCATTTCTTACTCAATGTTTCAATTTTATATTAAGCATCAGTCTTTTCATCAATCTTTCTGTTTTGGCCAGCCTTTCCATTTAACCTTTTGTAAAAGATCATGTTCGTTCAGCGTACGATAGAACGAAAAGTTCATATCGATTAAAATGACTCGTTTTTAGTCTTAAGGAAATTTTCTGATTCTTTCGATACGTTCTTTTTCTGATACTTTGTCTTCCAAAGTCATACCATGCTGATCGTATGCGCCTCTCTATCAGCGGTTTGGCTTGTTTTACCACATTTAATGACTTTCTTGTCCGAGATAAATATATTCCTCGGTACGCTGTATAACAGAGTTATCAACCATAATATCTCTGTTTTTATTTTAATTAATCATAATTTTTCTTTTGACCATATTTAGCTTCAATCTTATATTTTCGGATTTGTTGTTTACTTCCATCAACTTAGACTACGATTCTTCAAAGTTGTTTGATATTAAGACCGTATCATTAACATATTTTAAATGGTTCAGCCTTTTCAGTTAATTACGAAAATATATGTTGTATTAATTTTCCCGGCCATCGAGCCAGCCCAGTGAGTCAGCTGGTAGAAAGTCTCTATTATATTTTAAGCAACACTGGTTGGGCAAGCGATGTTTTATGGTGACCAGCTAACAGTCCTTAACAAACTCCACTGGGGGTCCCTGTTCAAAAGTTCATTCCGAATCAAGTCAAAAAATACAGCGAGAGCAGCGTTCAAATTCGGTGATTGTCAATAAAGTAAAGTTCCGGATAACAAAGAAAAGCTAAAAAAAAATTCACTTTACTTTACAAAAATCATTACAATATTTTCCTTAATTACAATTTAAAATTTACTTATTTTAACTTTGTGGTGTAGATTATTCGTGTAGGGTAGATTATTTTTCAATAAAGATACCCTACTACGGTTTTCCCAGTTCAAAGGCAGATTAATTTAGTGCTTTTGCGTTTATGTTCTATACTACAATACAGTACTGAATATACACAAAAAGTTTTAGTAACTTAAGTGCTGATAAAAATACCAAGAGAGGTATAAAACTGTTATGCTATAATATATTGTGTAAGAATAAAAAAAAAATAGAACAAAAAATACAAAATAAAATGTGCAAATTTAAAAAAAATTCATCTACATCTATAAAAACTAATTGTGGAACAGATAAACTAATATGCCAGTCTCATTTGTCCAAACATTGTAAAGGTAGTGCCTTAAATCAATTTTATCTTTCACTTATATCATGTAATCTAAAGAATTAATTATTTTTTTGTAGATGGGCCAATCAATAATTGTCATAATTTCTGGAAAAATTTTGCTATAACACATAAGCCCGTAATGTTTTTTTTGAATAATGTTTGTTAAATCTAGTTCTTATAAGCTAAAGTTATTAAATTTTTAAACAGACATTGTGTAGAACAAAATAAAATGCTTGATATTTAGAAAATTCAACTAGTCTAGAGTTAGCTAATACAGTTTTACTGTTAAAAAAGTAAAAAATATGAGCAATATATTTTGGAAAAAATTAATTAAAAGAGTTGAATGTACTTATTATAGACTGCAAATCTGGACGTTATATATAAAGATAATTCAAAAAGTTTCTTATTTAGAGATCCGTCCGTATCTATCCTGTGTCTAATATTGGATGAATTTATCATTTTTTATAATATTAGTGCTTAAAGTTATTACGCCTGCGTTATGCGTGGGTTTATTTCTTGCCTCTGAGAAATGGATTAAAATAGAATGACTTATTGATTTTTGTGGATACACTTTACTTTTTCTAGGTATCACTTTACAATACTAATGCCAGTATACAGAATTACAGCTTTCCGGAGAAATAGGCTATGTAAGTTATTTTTATTCTTTAGGGTTGTTACTCGTTTTTTACTTACTTCTACAGGTGGAAATTAAAATGCATCAGTTCTCCATAGTTCCTTCCTTATTGAATTCGCATACTGGTTTTCAGAACTGTATTATCTTCTGGAAGATAAAATATATGCATTTATTTATAAGGTAGTCACCCCTTTTTTAATCTCTATGAGCAAGTGAACGAAATTTAATATCCTCGATTTTCTATATTTTTTTATCAAATTTAATTTATCTATTCTATCTTTACTAAATTTAATCTATGTGATCGGGACGTAAGATTTTTGTTTTACGTCCAACTGTTAAACTAATACTGTCGGTGAAATGAGATAGATGAAAATGAGTAATGAAAAAATAGCAGACCTGATCTGGGATTGAACCCATCCATGACTTCCAACATAGAATCTTAATACGCTAACTATTACACCAACCATTCTCGGGAAGTTGAAGTTTTAATTACAAGTGGGTTAGTAATAAGTGACTGTTTTTTGAGTTAACGCCTGACGGTTGTGTTCATGGCTAGTGCAAACGGTGAAGATGATAGATAAATCTTCTGGATGATTAAAAATATGCCAAACCTGACCGGGAATCGAATCCACAGTTCTTGGTTTAAAAATCAGTAGCGCTGGCCACTACTACACTAACGAGTCAGTCAGTGAGGCCTTTTGCTTTTATTTACTCACGTTACCCTTAGATAAACTTACTGTTGCGTAGAAAATATATCTGACGATAGTTATATTTAAATGATTCATTTTATTCCACAAGTCTTTATTTCCTTTATTTTAAAAGAAACATAGTAGTGAATATATGAAATTTTTATTTCTCAGGGAGAAACTTTAAATTTTTATAACTTATAATTAGCACAGCGTCTTGGCTGGACTTGAGTGTTTGAAGTGTGCGAGTTTTAAAGAATAAAGAATTTAAACTTTATTTACTTAATGAATGTTGGGATTACATTTTGATGTTTTACGTTTACACAGTTTTAAATTTTGATGTTGCTGATTTACTAATACTTCTCAATGAAATTTAAGCGTTTTTATTAAAATTAAATGACTGTAAGTAGGTCGAATTGAGTTGAGTACCATCAATAAAAGTCAAATTCACAGAATGTTCTGACGGTTTGATCAGTTATTGAAGTTGTGTCTTCTGCAATTTTCCTTACGTATAGCATCGATATTTATGTTTAAAAATGAAATTTTTATTCAAACCTTTACTGTTTTAGCCAATAGGTTTCTTAGAAAAACAAACACGGATTTTTGTTTACACGTTTTCTTTAACTTCCAAATACTAAGATAGGAATAAAATTGTTTTATTTTCAGTATAATTATAATGCATTGGCTGAAAAGGCCTACTATGTAATGAAATAACTTTTACAAAAAATAAATTTAATTATTAAAGTTGAAACATGTATTATCAGTTTCTTAAATGTTAGAATAATTAATGACTTAACTCAGGAAAATAAGTCAGACAACATAGAAAAGTTAATAACAAATTTTTCTAATCATTTATAACTTTTAAATCGCTTAGTTGTTTTACTAGAGAATGTTATTATAGCTTGTTCTGCTTTCACTTGCACCAGAAAGTAGGACGAAGACCGAGTGGGTCGAAACAAGAATATTAACTTCTCTCTAGTACATATCATCCAGTTCAACATACTTACCTCAGCTCTGCCTATCTGGAAAGGTTAGATGTTTAACCATACTTGAGTTCATAGAGTTTAAGCGTTATTGATTGTCATGCAACAGACGTATACTACAGATATACACATTCCCTATATCCTTACTCAGTTTAAATTTTATTTTCTGACTGGTGCAGCGGTTAGCGTGCAACTCTGCAAAGCGGAAGGTCCTGGGGTTTATTCCCGACAAGCCTCTATGAAATTATTACATGTTCATAACCTCGTTAATTAACCCAAAGTTGATTTCCTAACTGTTGATGCAGCATAAAATAATAATAAAAGAAATCCAATTGAAACTCTTCATAAACTAGTTCCTACTGCGGTATTTTTATTATTACGTTACTAATTAGTATGAAAAATAATTATTTACAACTTTAGAAAATCGTTGGTAGTTTACATTTTTTCTAGAATTTTTTTCCATTTACAGTTAATTTGTAATAATTTTTCTAAATTTAATTTCTGGTAATCTTTATTTAAACGAATAAAAAAACTGAATGAGTACTCATTTTTTCATCACTAATTCTTTACCTTCCCGTTCAATTTAAAGCGGATTTAAGTGCACTTATTTTTTTACGGATAAAAATTTAAAGTACTTACAAGTGGTAAAATAGCGGCGGAACCCCTAAATAATTATTTATGATTTCTGTACTTTCCCAAAGAGACACAGTTCTAAAAATTATGGGTATTCTTTAAGAAACTTATAGAAATCAATGAATTTTAATTACATCAAAACAAAACACAAAAAATAGAACATTACACCAACAGACTTGCAATAAATTTACTAGACAACAACAACAATGAAAATTGATTGAAACAACTTACTTTTTTGGATCTTCCCCATCGAAAAAGTTAACTTAGGTATATCATATCAAAATTCAGGTCATACATTAATAAATATAAAAAATTATTATCTTAACAGTAGGGCCGAGCAGTACTCTTTCATTGCTAAATTATTATTTTAAGTAACACACGGTATTAGTAATACATTTATTTAAAAAAATAATTATGTAGCATATTTATAAAAATAATTGTAATATCAAAGTTATCAGTTTGTCTCTATATCATTTTTATTATTTGTCATAATTTTTGAAACATTTAAAATTATCTATTCTGTATGTTTTCGTCTTACGTAGTTGGTTTATTTTTATACCAGGATAACATTTTTGGAGTTAACTCTCAAAATACAGCATTTTAGCTAAAATATTTTATTGTTTCATTTTCTCAAATTTGATTATAGTTGATTGTTTGATCTGATTGCAAATTTGTTTATAACAAAAATGTTCACCTACTCCTAAGAGGTAATTATAAGGTAAGTACCGTAGAGCAACAAATATTATTTTTCTAAAGTAAAACGTTTCTAAAACTCGGCATAAAGGTTACAATAAAGTAATTTGTTAGCCAGTGACATTTTTTTTTTTTTTTTTTTTTTTTCTCTTTAATTATGTATTTGCAACTGTAAAATTTTACAATAAGCAAATGAGCTGGTTTTAACATAGGAAAATTTACAATAACAAAGATTAGACCCAGTGGCTAATCTTTGTAGGTGCCACGAGTCATTGTCTTATAAGAGCAGGTCTCTATTCCATGAACGGCGAAGTCGTCGGCGAGGATTTCCAGGAAGAGTACGAGATGATAAGTTTTTGATGTATGGATTTTGATGGTTTTGAAGTTTTCCGAAGAATCTTCTGTAGCAGCTGTATGCCATATCTTTTATGTGTGGTATTTTGAGGTCGTCATGTAGTATTCTGTTGTTAATGTAGAATGGAGCATTGGTGATGAGTCGTAATAATTTTGATTGAAATGCCTGTAGTTTTCTGATATTACTTGGCTTTGCTGTTTCGTAGATTTCAATTCCATAAGTCCAAATTGGCCGAATGAATGATTTATAAATGAGTAATTTTGAACGTAACGGTAATCGGGAATGGCGTCCTATGAGGTGGTATAATTGCTTTACTTTTTTATCCAAAGTCAGTCGTGTATTGTGGATGTGTGTTTGCCAGGTTAGTCGTCTGTCCATCGTGATGCCTAGGTATTTTACTGTGTTCTTTTGTGACATTTAATCATAATTTTAACGCAACTACTCTGATGCTAGTAATAAGCTGTCATAAATTGAACAGACTGTCATAATTATTACCATTACATATAATTTTTGTTTTAAAATATGTTTTGTTTATTAAAACTGGTGAGAATGTGTCTTTTCTTAGTGTGTTACATGTATGTATTTTATTTCATTTGTTTACATACGCTATTTATTCCGCTAGTTTTGTATGATATTTTTAAATGTCTAGACGCTGTAGCTGGGTCTGAATGGACTGACTGAACAGCAGTTTCGTCGACAAAAGTGGCTGTATAGTGCTTGTGTCTGTAAATCGGTGGTCTATAAGCTGTACAGGAAGGGAAAAAGAATACTGCCTTGTAGGAATCCAGCGTAGATAGGATGTAAACTTGTTTCTGCTGTTTGGTACTTAACTAAAAAGTATGTGTCGGTTATATTATGATTTTATTTACAAAAATAGTAAATGAGAAAAATTTTGCATTCTCATTAACAGAGGAAA
The DNA here is from genome assembly GCA_035578175.1 of Catonia carolina. Taxonomy (NCBI): domain Eukaryota; kingdom Metazoa; phylum Arthropoda; class Insecta; order Hemiptera; family Achilidae; genus Catonia; species Catonia carolina. The sequence continues at coordinate 396,469,843 of JAQMRL010000001.1, forward strand.
ACTATTTATATAAATTGTACGAATGTAGAATAAATACGTAAGTTACTAGGAATATTTATTTTAATAGGAATTAGTTGTAGCCTATGAATTAAATTTTTTGTTATTTATCAAAAACTACTCCTAATTTTTTCCCTAATAAAATTCACATAAATTTTATTTCTGTTCTACTCATCATTTTCTATCTTTACAATTCAAATACCTACCTAATGTAAATTATTTTCCATATTGTATATGGAGAAGTAAAACGTATGAAGAAATCTTGTGTGAAACACTCAGACGACTTTATTTTGCCAATGCACATAATTCCCAATTAAATCTAACATTAGAAATAAGCAAAAAAACTAACCTCAAAAAATTAAACCTAATTTGAATGATGCAAAATGAAAACCAACCTTATGCTGGCTTAGTAATACGGAAAATCACTTTTTCACGCTAAACTAGGCTCGGTAGAGAAAAATACTCTAAGTAAAAAGTGTAGATCTTTCAATTCCCTATAAATTTGGTTATATGCACTTTTGTCGTAAAATGCATACTAAGTCTAAACTCTAAAAACACCTTTTTACAGATTTCTATGAGAAAAACAAATATTTACTAATTTAATTAAAAATTAATTAGTAATTTGTAATTAATAACTAATTACTGCTAAAATAAATGTTATACAAAAAAAGTTTGGAATAAAAGTTTTAAGATTTTCTGCAACTTTTATTATATACACTTTTGCGCTAAAATGCGTAATGAAGCCTTAATCTTAAAACACAATTTTTTTTCTACGAGAGCACAGCCTCTCTAAGAATTTCCGCAGACATGGCGCCTGCCCTATCTCGTATAGAATAAAAAATATAGGAAATGAGGCGATTTTTAAAAAAAGTCGTAGGAGGCGTTTTTGATAAAATCGTAATAAAGTGAAAAATGACACGAATAAACTACTAAAATTTCCAGGGAACCGATTTTGATGAAAATGTCGTGTTAAGTCCGATCGTGGTATCTTACTTAAGTTTTCAGTTTCAAGTTGTACGATGTTCCGTTCTTGAGATATTTTGTTCACACACAGACCAGTCGCTAAACACATGTTTTTTGGGTTCAGGGGGTCTGAAAGTTTATATCCGGTGAAAACTCGATTTAGAAAAATCGACATAAAACAATACTTTCGTTCCTATATATTCATGTAGGCAAGCGAAAGTAAAATGGAAAAAATTAATCTAAGGATCGTGGTTCCAATTTTGTTAGGCAAAAGTCTCTCATTCTGTTGGATAAGTAGTAGGTTGTTATTTAGTTACCGATCGGTTTTGATTTAAAAATTTAACTACTGTATTTTAGTATACTGAGTAGTTACCTTGTAAGTTAAGTAGTTTTGTTTAACTTACCGTCCTTAAATTTACTCGGCTTCTACATTACTAGCAAAATAATTTTTTTATTAGTTATAAGAAGTAAACAAATTAATTGCATAAAAAACTGTTTAAAATCGACCAGTTTTTTTACCGGAATAAAATACACGACTATATTTAATTTTTGTGTAATATGTCTGACAACGTTAATTAAACGAATCCGTCAGTTGAGTTCTTGGAAGATTCTTGGTGGCATTATGATTCTTCGTCGGCCTTGCGAGTGAAAGTTTAAAGAGGCCAAGCGGAACCCCGTCGCTAGTTAATGACGTAGGACTTCAGAAGGATGGGGACTACCCGGCAATTGGCTAACCGTTCGCTAGTTTACCTTGCATTGATTAAGTCTGTCTTTCTCCAGGTGTTGCCGGACATGATACTTATGTATCTATTAAACTTTGTTGTTATCATGATCTGCTAGTAATAAGGTTTAATTTTATTTATAAACTGATGTAACCAGGCAAACATAAATATTTATATTAACCTTATCTTAAATTATTGAGTTCAAAAGCGTTATCTCATTATTATCGTATATAGGAGTTGAATTTAATCATATTTAAAGTTTTCATATTTCAATCTCTAAATCTTTTCACATCCGTTGTTCTAATAATAAATAAATAAACTTTATTGTTAGGTAAAAAAAACTTCATACTAGCCAAAAAATTTTAAGATTGGACAATATAAGGTTGTTACTGCATAGAACACAGAACCTGACATTTGCTTGGAATCACCAAAGAAAACTGTACGGAAACCTTGTACGGAACTTTGGTCAGTTTAGCCAGACATTTCATACTAAAACTAATTGACCACAAATTAATTCTTAATAGTATGCCGTGTTCATATTCACAACCCTACTTATTAATTATCCATTCTGCCCTTAATAGGCAGGTGGAGTGTTAAATTATTTGCACTCAACCTGCTAGTTTCTATGCTACAAAAATAGTTCTGTGTCTTATCACATGGTCAGCCAATTATTTGACTGAAACATTTAAGAACAGAAGGTGTAAAAGATACTATTCAGAGTTATCTTCTCTGAAAGTAATACATTTGACTATTCAGCCAGATCCTGTGGTGAATGAAGATAAGGTGTCATTTGCAGGGTGGAAATTAGATGCCTTTTTGAGGACCTAGCATACTTTTTCACTTATTGAGGAAGGCAATCGTAAGCCACCTCACTCCTCGTTATATTTAGTAAAGCCTCTTGAGGTTAAAAGTAGCCTTTCGGTTGATGAACTAAACAATTGTCCATTTAACAGTTTTCTTTTTTTACAGACCAATGATTAAGTTAAAATTTTTGTTCTTGTAAGTGAAGTTCAGCTGTTCCTTATTTTAAGTTGCTGACCTACTTTCAGATTAAACACTAGACAAACCTATGTTAAAAATTGATAAAACATTCGAAACACTACGGATTTTGACATAATTTTAGAAAATTCTGCCTTATTACTTTGGTACATGATTTCATTATGAAAAACTATAGAAAGAATTTTTATTGTCGAACATCGATTTAGGCTAATGAAATTTCGTAGAAATTATTTTCCAATGCTAACAGCTTAGAGTGTTATTATTCGTTAACTGTTTATTAAGATTAATAGTACGAAATATAGTTTTAAAGGTCACAACTATCTTATTAAATTGCAAAGGGAAAACCAATATATTGTTTATTCACTAATGACTTACAGAGATGGCCTTCAAGTAAGAATTCTTAGGTGGGATTAAATAGCTTTAATAAAAATTAATGAAAAAACAACAGACAAACAAGAAGTGACAAATTATTTGAGTTAATAATTACATGTATTTAACAAACTAATGAGCTTAGATGGTAATGAAAGTCGCTTAGTCATTTTTAGGAATAATTAAGCACAGAATAAAATAGTGTGTAATTTAATGGTTTTAATCAAAATGTAATTGTTTATAATATTACTACATTAACTTCTTAATTGTCTTAAGGTTTTTGTACATTTTTCATCCTCATTGTATTTTGCATCAATCTGGAACGCTAATTTTTTATACGAGACTAATTACCACCCCGCTGAATGCGCTTCCCAGGAATCTAAACTTAAAACATTTAAGTTCTCACACAAACTTACTTGTTGAAAGCTAAATCACAAGTGTAAAAACAAAACTAATACTGGATACAGGAATTTTGGTTAAATCAGTTACTCTATGAACCATCTGTGGGAATAAATGTGATCTGATAATAACTGAATATATTTTTATAAAAGGAATACCTATGTAAAATTCTAAAAGTGGTATAATTTCTTTGATTTATGAAAGGTTTACTTAAATTTTTACGCACAATTCGGTTGTGACATTATTTTTCTAGTATCTTACCACGAATAATTTTCAAAATTTAAACAAAGTATTATGCAATATTGTAGGGCAGTTAGTGTCCCATCCCTGATACATGACGGCATTACATTTTAGACTATACAGTAGATGGTATAATTTTCCAAACATTTTACACCAAACAAAATAACAGTTGACTTCATTTTACCAGTCACAACTTTTTTTTAAATGTAGAAATTGTGTTGTTTAGGTCAACCGCCGCATGGCTGGTTTGAACTTGTAGAGGCTTTTCTAAGTAAAACGAGGAGTGAGGTGGTTTACCATGCCTACCTCACTGAGTACAAAAGTAGCCAATGCTTATCAGTATGCCAGGCCCTCCGAAAAGCATCTACTTTGCACCCTGCAAATGGCACCTTTACTTCGTTCAATACAGGGTCTGGCTGTATAATGAAATTCGTTACTTTCAGAAGAGATAACTCTGACCAGTGTCTTTTACACATCTATCTCTTCTGTTCTTAAAAAGTTCAGTCATATAATTAGCTGACCACGTGATAAGAAACAGAACTATTTTTTGTAGCCCTGAAGATTTTTGTAGATCGAGTGCAAATAATTTAACACTCCACCGGCCTGTTTTGGGCGTATTAGAAATTACGTAATGCAATTTAGTTATATGACTATTGCTACTCAGGAAGGTCTAAGATTTCCAGTCGTGCAACAACTTTTAAAATTAGTTTTGTAATTTGTAAGATACTTCGTACAGACAATTTGCCATTTTTGTATTTTGTTGACTCTTTGGAAAGTTGTAGAACATTCTGTTTAAGACCTTTAAGAAGGTTTGTTTAGAAACCTATATTAATACGTGCACACTAATCTATGAAGAGTCTTGCTGAGGAGCTTCTATGAAGTTAATTAAAGTCTGTTATCCTTTAGAGTATTAATATCTTAATAATAACAAATTGTAACTCTGCGGCGTTAATTATATAGATTTTGAAAACAAATACTGTAGTACTTACCATATATCAATCGTTCTTACTTTCAATCTTTTATTTACTTATTACATTAACTCCAGCGTATCCGACACATGAAAGTATTAATTGTACGTAAAATTAATGAGAGAAAGAGATACAAAAAACTTGTGGCCTATAGGAGACAAGGATTAATATAAGATATAATTTAACCTTTATTCATGAACATTGTAGGATTACGTCACTTTATGTATTCCCAGGAAAGTGTATCCACTGGAGAATTTTCCAGGGTATTAAAATACAATTACAGGGTATTATGAATACACCTATTATGTTATAATCACTTGGATTCACATACTCATTCAAAAATATTCACAAACATTTTTTTACGGTCTTTTTATTGTTATTAATTTTAATAGTTTTTATTAACTTATTTATTAGCATATTATATATTAACTTATTTATTTTATTATGATACTAATCAGCCGAAGGAAGTTATTAATATTTTATTGAATGATGTTAAAAATTATGTAATTCTTTTATAATATTAAAATTTAATAATAATTTACTCCTAAGTAATTTTGATTTCAATCGAAGTAAAATAAAATAAAATTTAACCCTGGGGATTTAGATTCTTGAGTAGATATAAATAATTGATTCAGGTTTAATGTTTAGCACACACACTTAGGGTAATATATTATTTAAATAATATGTTAAAGTCCTCAACTCTAGGACTGAACCTTTGTCTTCCATATTGGATAACTACCAGAACTTTGTTATCGTTTTTTTGCAGTGGCTAAACACTTAGTCCAGATTAAAAATCTTAAGTAAATATTTATAAAGAATTAAAATTCTTTTCAAAAAATGTTATAATGTAGTTTCTTCGTTACTTCACTCGTTAAGCAGTCATTCGTCATCAAAATTTTAAACTCAACGTAACGTGTAGGTCTACAGTAAAACTGTACCCTAAAGCCTCTCCAGTTCGTTTCAACTTTTACGGTCGAGAACTTTTGGTATGATATTTAAATAACATTCAAGAATGGGTGAACCAAGTTCGAAATTCATATATGAATTATATAACCAAAATCTAAAAATTGGGGGTTAGGTCCTACTGGTCTATCAAGGACTAGATATCGTCAACCTATTAGCCAACAGTAATAAAATAATTACTTCAGTAATTATATTTATTTAAAACTCACATACTGAAAAACAATTACTGCATTTATTATTATAACTTTATTTTTTATAGCAAGCACTTCAATTGGTAAGTTCCTAACAGCAAAAAATCTGAAGTTGCTGAAATTAGTTTTAAATTATCATTGAGCATATTTCACAAAATAACCTAAAACCTTTTGCTCAGAATAAATAAAATATCTGGTTCTATTTAAAGATTCAATTTTACCTATATGATTTCTGTAATATTTAATATTATTTCTTCTCCATTACAAAATTAATTATAAGGATAAACATACAATTTATGATGTAGACGACCGAGGAAAATATTAATAACGACGATAAAGAGAAATTCTTCAATTTTAATAACGTTTTATAGGTCATAAAATGAATAAAATATACAAACCGAGATTTTACAGATTAGATAATCATTAATGAAACCTAAATATTGTTACGAGTTTTGTTTTAAATTAATAAATGGAAAGTGGTACGTCATGTGGTCTAAATCTGGCATTCTTAGAAGTCTATGTTAGGGAACTTGCGACCAGTAATTGAGAAGAAAGCGTGACGAGAGTTGATGCGTTAAAATGAAAACGTCCTGTAACGTTAACATTCTTCTTTCTTATATTTTAAAGGTTCAATGGCTTTCAGTGAGTTTATATAAATGTAATGATTGAAAATGTATATGCTACTGCTGTTTTAATATCTAAATCGTCAAAACTGGTAATAAAAATGTAACGGGAAAATAATGAAGTCATAATCTTTATGACGGTAAATGATACATAATTTACAATAATAAAATCTACGTTTTTAAATAACAGTAGAATAAAATTTTTACTATTATTTACCGGATTTACTGACAAATTATTGTAAGGAAATGTGTCAGAATAAAATTATTTTTTGCGGAAAAACTGTATAAACTAGTTTTTCATTAAATATTACTTTCATTATATATAAATAAATATCAACTCTTGGGTTATTAGCAATTACATTGTCTTACTGAGGATTATTATTTGTCATACAATTCTGAAAAGCCTAAAATTTTGTTAAAGATTATTAGTACGGACCAAAATAAATTAGCAAAATTGTTACGAAATTTTTCATTCAGTGCTAATCATTATTTCACGAAAAGAACTAAGTGATTGAAAGTAGAAATGTATAATTAAAATATAATATGATCTGAGTGAATGAAGGTTCTGTGTAACTTTTTCCAAGAAGTAAGTTTTTGTGACGACTGCATGAAAGAAAGTGTCGAGTACATGTATATTATGTATATATTGTTTCTGTAGATTTATAGTGTTCTTATCTCTACGGTTAAAAAAATATTTGTAGATAAAGGGGCTGTTTACTGGTTAATTTTATTTTTTTGTAGTGGATAAAGGTGTTAAGATAACTTGATATATTCTTCCTGCAGGGTGCATTACAACCTCATAAACAATCTTTTTACAATAACAGTAAATAATTAACTACAATGTATTACTGCAAATTATATTTGTTGCTGTTGTCGTTCCGGTTGTCAGCCGAAAGGCTGGTTTGAACCTCTAGAGGCTTTACTAAGTAAAACAAGGAGTAAGGTGGCTTATAATTGCCTTTCTCATTGATTGGAAAAGTATACTTATCAGCATGCCAGGCCCTCTGAAAAGCATCTACTTTCACACCTGAAAATGACACCCTCATTTCAGTCACGACTGGGTCTGCCTGTATAATGAAATTCATTACTCTCAGAGGAGATAACTCTGACTAGTATCTTTTACACCTTTGCCTCTTCTGTTCTTAAATGGTTCAGTCATTTATAATTGGTTTACCATGTAATAACAGGAGCATTTTTTGCTGATCTGGAAGTAGGAGATCGAGTGCAAATTATTTAACACTACACCTGTCTGTGATGGGTAAATTATTGTAGTTATAAACATTTCTTCTCACCACAGAAAGGTGTAATTAATTTTTTTTACACAAATTCTCTTTCAAAGAATTTTCATTTTATTATTGAATTGCCATTCATCATATTATTGAATACAGTTTTTGTGGATGCGAGTTTTATGTGCGTTATAATAATGATATTTAAGAGAAATATTGAAAGGTAAAGTTTGAAAAACCTTTAATTGCTTATTATAAATTTTTATGAAGGTTGTATCAAAATGAAAGATATTAGATAATTCACAAGAAAATAAAAATTTGATCGCATTTTTTCAAAAATATATTTTTGTTATGTAGCGCCTTCTTCCAGTAAGCTCTTAAGGCCTACTTAATAATCGAAATAATAACGTAAATCTGCTTTCAAGGAATAGTAAACGGAAACATTTTTTTGTTTTTAAAAAATTATTGGATATATATATAGCATGTTTTAATATACTCGTATTTTAAAAAAATTACTAAATTTATTAATTGTCAAAACTTAATTCACTTCTTGGAGGTTGCGCTCATCACTGCAGTCTTGTAATATTATGTATTTCCCTGGAAGATACTTTGGCCAGAGATGTTTAAAGGTCTTTGCTGAGTACTCGGTATCACCCTAATAGAAGTGAAAGTGTGCATGGAATTTAAATTTTTTTGCATCTTCTAGTATTTTTAAATTAATTGTAGTATTAGGTTTGTGATGTAAAGGGTACATTGCGTTACTCAAGTAAAATATTGTTTTTTGTATTGCGTGATACGTGAAGAATAAGCAGATCCCCCTCTCCCCAGTAAACTTCTTATGCAAAATTTTAGGTAAGAATGTAATGCGTATACCTACTATGTTTCTTGCAATCACTAATAGACTGTTCTATTTTATCTATTTCTATTCTATAGTGTCTAACATTTTATTACAAATGAATTGTGAAAACTAATTAGTTCTTCTAAGATGGATTGGCCAGGCCAGAATTCAAATGTCAGTTTGCTTTTAAAAATTAAGAAATGTTAGACTCGGTACATTGAGATGCTAACATACCAATAAATGTCCTTTATTAGATGTCCCTATACCAATAATTCAAAAACCACAAAGGAGCAAATGGAAAATTTATTGTTTTTCTTTAAAGTTGTTTTAGTTCCCTACAGCAATAAACTTTAAAAACAAAGAGCACTCTTGTCTTTTCTTCTTTTATAGGACACTTAGAACAGTCTAAGAATGCAGGCGGATACTAATAATTTACATTTATGTGAAAGTTATACGCGTATTAAAAATAATAATTTTATCTGTTTTAATTACTGTTAATGAGAATTTGTTACAAAAATAAATGACATTGGGATAACAAATATCTTGTAGTATTATTGATGTAGTAGAGAAAGTATCAAATCTTTAATGAGAAATAACATTATGGAAATATTCAAACAGACATAAAAAATAAAAAGGATGAAGTACAAACCACAAATACGATTACGTTTCTAAATAAAACATTTTTAATACCAAAGCATGAGTGGCTTAATTCTTACCGTATTCGATTACTAAGCTGAAGAATCTAAGTTCAGTTCCTAGGCTAACTGAAAGTCTAGGAAACATTCTCATAGCCTGGTTAAAAATAACTTTTACATGTAACATTGAACTCTTTTTAAAATGAATAGTCCTATTTTTATAATTCGTGAAATATTTCTTATGAAGGACAGGTTGAGGTTCTAATAATTATTTTAAACTGCGATATGGTTTACAATAACAAATCCACTTGGGCCGCCAATATGGGCCAGTGATTTGAGCCTCGCACACTGCGAAGAGAAAACTACCGCTTTCAATTCCAGCTAGTGTCTAGAACTTTAATAAGTTAAACTCATATTCTGTTTTGTAACCTATAGTATTCGCCAATAACCAAACCAGTTGATGTGACTTTAATTAAAAAGTCTACTGTCTACTTTTCTAACGATTTTTCCTACTTTTTTATCGATTTTTAGAACAAAATCTCATTTTTCAAACAAGAGTATTATAAAAATGTAATGCTTATAATTGATTGTCGAATATATTATTAACTAACTGATCTCTATTTTTGTAAAAATTTTAATTGATTTTCTACAATTTTCTTGGAAATATATGCAATAAATTTTCTTGTAAATAAAATAATTGATAGGCTAGGTTATGTTTATAATTAATTAATTAATATTCTGATAATTAATTGTTAACTTGTGCTGGTTTCTCTATTATGAGAAATAACATGATGTTGTAGCGTAAGGTTTACATTGGAGATCAAGTGGTTGCAAAGAGAAATGAATATGATTTAATATCACATAAATTCATTCCCTTAACAGCCCTGGATGGCATCGGACCTATGATTGAGCAATGTTATTTTTAAACCCTATATTTTCAAGTCTTACGGACTAATTGTTTTAAGTTACTACCTACAATAGATACTCATCACAACTAAGACTCTAGGGTACATCACACATTCACTTGAAAGTTTCAGTATAATGACAGTACTTTCTGCACGTTAGATAATAAAATAAATATATATTTTTCAGCAACTCAAAGTGGGAATAGACATAAGTATATTATTTACAAAATTTATGTACAACTAATTATACGGTGTAAAATGTATTCCTCTTATAATTAAAAGGTGCGTAAACATTATAAAAGTTTTGACTTCAAAGTACCTTCAGAATTACTTTAAAATAAATGTTCATGCAGTTTTTACGTATTCATCATATTACTGATATCTGATATTTTGCAAACTTTCCTGTATGTTTGTAAATAACTTAGTTTACGTATTTAATTTGATACTAGAAATTCAACAGAAATTTTAGGTCTCTTTTACGATTTTGTTTAATTATTTCATAACTATTTACGTACACTTGCCATTTGCCATTTGCCATTTGCTTAGTTCGTTACTGTTGGACCGAATTTAATTATTGACAAGTCTAATTAAACAGCGTTACCTGCAGATTTGCGAAAATTATTAATTTTCCCTGGAAACACTTGCCTATTTTATATTAAATTAATAATTTAAAATGTACATTCCCTATAGTAGGTTTCCATTTTCTTTCTCGTATAAGGACAACTTTAGACCACGTGAGGTTACTTTAGACTTTTCTGAGAGCTGTTTTTGCAGCCCAGTTTCTCAGCATTCGCTCACTGTAGGCTTTCCTCCTTTCTTTTGTCCACCCTGGGTTCTTTTTCTGTTCTTCATGGAAGCCCGAAAAGTCCATAATCAGTTGTCTGAATTTGATTCGGTTCATTAAGTTTTCTCGGTTTGTTCCGGTCTTCTCAGTATCCTTTCTGACTTCTTTAAAACTTTATCCGACACCTCAGGTGTGTTGTTTAGTATCTTAAAAATGTATTTTGTCAATCGATTGTCATCCATTCTATACAAGTGTCTGTAAAATTTTAGTTCTCTTTTTCTAATCGCTTCCATTTAATCGGTCTCTAGTATGGCAACAATAAAAAAATGAAACGTATTATTTAATAATAACAGCTGTTTTAAGGGAATTCGTACGAAATTATTTCTCAAATTATCGATTTTCGATTTTGTGGTTAATGTAGTTTGACATTCCCTATTTTCAATTGCGTATTAATCACGTCTCAATGGCAAAAAGAACAATTTTTTTTGAGCTTTTTACAAACTCATGTTCCTGTTCCTGGAAAGTTTAATTTTCTAAGAAACGTGATAGTTTAATGACTAATATTTTCAACTATTATCAAAAGATATTATTTATCAATGATATTAGTGTTTAGTTTCCCATTGGGTTTATGTTTCTGCTACTTAAGTTGTACTGTCAGCTGTGTCTGTAAACAGCACGAGTTCATATCTCGTCATCTTCTATCCAGTCTTCTTCAGCTAGATGTCTTTTATTAACTGTGAATGAAAATTCCAGTGAGTTTAACTTTTGGGAGTTTATATGCATTTTTCTCAGCGTCCACAAAATATAAAAGGCTGAAGTTTCTATGGGTTATACAGCGTACCCATAATAGTACATTAAATTGAATGTGTGGTTTCATAAAAGATTAATTCAAAATGCAGATAAAACATTGTTTCACCTGAGATCAATTTTTAAAAAATCTAATAATGAAAATATCTAACCAAAAGAAAAGTTGTACTTTCAAAAGTTGTATCAAAGACTGATACTTAATTTAAAAAAAATAAGGTTCTGTCTGTTGCGGTTGCTAAAAAAAGTGCACCAACGTTAACATCGATGTTTTTTTTAATATTTAGATGTTTATTTTTTGTTTTTCTTTTACTGTAACCGACTAAAAATTTAGGTAAATTTTTATGTAATTTTAATGCGTTCTTAAGGCGTTCAAAATTATAGAACGTTGCTTGATTTGAATGAGAACCAACTTATACGCTGGAAACGATTAGTGTTTAATAACCTTTCTTGATTTAAAATAAGAAAAAAAGATGATTGAAGAATCTTTCGGCAGAAAATCCCGTTAATTACTCAAACATTCATTGATATCGTGTTTTAAATGTGCAAAAAAATCATTATTTATTTTCCTTCTCCAAACCCAGACGGAAACAAAAATATAATTATCAGCATTTTACAATTTATGATTTTGTTGTAAATAATGGGAAAGTAAGGCTATAAATTGATTGGCAGAATAAATAAGTCATTTTATTACGTCATGAAAACATGAAAAAATTAAGAATAGAATAGGTGGAAGATTATTACAGAGGTCATCCACGGCACAGTCAATTTATTTTAATAGCGATGAGTGCGAATTTCAAGGATTTTTATTAAGTAAAACAAGCCACAATATTGAAAACAAAGTAAAAAAAATACAACTAAAATCAAGATGGGTTCTTACTTCTGCTATCCGAAAATCTTTTTAATATTATTATCGAAATACGATTGTATTTCGGTGTAGCTTAACTAATAGTAATTGTAATTTTGCAATAAATATCAGCATTGTTATGAATAAAAATTAAAAATATATACCTATAAATTTAAATTTATAGGTATATATTTTTAATTTTCTGAATTAATTCAGAATGAGTTAGTGATTTTAATGTTTGTAACCGTTAATCCAGGTTCGTTCCGGATCTGGTTGTAATAAATAATAACAAACTAGACTAGGTTAATAAAAAAATATTAATACACCTTGACAGCTTTACCTAAACTCAAAATAAATTCTACGGCCGGTATGTAAAAGCTCTTTGTCGGGATGAGTAGTACTTTGATGCAAGTACTGTATAAGTAATGGTACTTACGTGTCAGCCTTTTAGTCAATATAAATTGGTTGTGTTATACGAGTATAAAATGAATTGACAAATTGATTTGTATGTATACGATAATAGTGCTTATACGTACGTGTATTAGTAAGCGATTGTATTCAGGTAAAACATTGTTTGGATTATAGCCATCTTTTTTTTGTAGCTAAGTTTAATTTTGCCTATAAATTAATTGTAATTAACCAAATCATAATTAACCCAGTAATTTATTAGTAATCTAAGCGTAATAATCTATTGTAATTTATTAACTTGTAAATAAATAATTGCTATGACGTTAAAAGAAGTTTGTTATCATTTATTATGACCGATTTATTATTATACTGAACGAACCTGAATTAAACGTTACAGTATTTTAAATTAATTTTTAATAAAATTTCAATTTTTTAATATTTTTTAGTTTATTTGAAGTCACATCAACTCCTTGGTCATTAGCGATTAGTGTGGGTTCGGTACTGTAACAGTGGCTTTTAACATATTGAAATTTCCAGGCCCTTGCCGGTATTCAAACCCGGGACCTTCCGCTTTGTGGGCTAGCGGACTAGTCACTACGCCACAGAGGCGGCAAAAATTTCAATTTCATTAAGCGGTAAAATGATTATATTTCCTAGGTCCCTCCGTAGCGTAGTGGTAACTTATAACGTGGAGGTCCAGGGTTCTATTCGCGGCTAGGATCTGGAAATTTTTACAAGTTAAAACCAACCGTAGTCGCTAATAACCGAGCTAATAAACTAAAAACTAAAATAAATACAATTTAATTTCTGTTTTGGTCGTTATCAATGAATTTCATTGTGTAAAATAGTTTTCAAAAATATTACTTTAAATTTATCGGAATAAATCAATTTTATGTAAATTTTGATGTCAAAAACAGAAAATCACCAATTACCGCTAAATTAAAGTTTTAAATAAAAGTTGGAGCTTTTTTAATGTTGTTTAAATCTGATTATATTTATTTGCCCTGCAATGCATGTTGGGGCCGCAGTGTTGGAAGGAAACATTTTTTCTGCGAGAGCGCGGTTTCCTCAGGAGTTTCAGCGGACGTGGCGCTTATTTTATCTTGTAGTGTAAAGCACGAGGTATGTGGTGGTTTAGGCGATTTTTAAAGAAAATTTTAGGAGACTTTTTAAGAAAATTCCAACGAGTGGAAAGTCACACGACTGAACTGCAACTTCCCATTGACGTACTTTGATGAAAATATTTGTGTCGTGTCTGGTGGTGTCTGGTTTGGGGGTTTGGGTTTCGACTTCATGCGCTATTCCGCTCCTAAGATGTTTTATTCACACAAGCACGCGCGGACTAATCGCTGAAGGCACGTCTTTTTGGGTTCGAGGGGTCTGAAAACGCGTGTGTCCGGTAAGGGCTTGATTTGAAAGAGACGACATAAAACCAACATTTATATAGCCTAGGTTGGGCAAGAGAAAGTAAAAATTGACGGCTTCGAATGAAATGAACCAATGAAAAAAAAAAGTTTTTTTAAATTTATTCAATTTACTTTTACAGAAAAATGGTTTATTTTAATAAAGAAACGTAACAAATTTAATCGGATAACCATGAAAATTGTTTTATAGAGGTAAGAATAATTGGAAAATTATCAATTATTTGCAAAATCATTTAAATCTTCTCCTTTGAGAGTGATAATGCTTATTTATAATTTTTGGAAAAAAATATTCATCAGTTTTGTTTACTGTATTTCCAGTCCTTATTTTCTTGGGTGTAATCGTTATTGAAGAGAACAGAAGTGGAATCACAATTGAATTTTCGGTATACGGGTCAAGTGCCCAGTAAATTAATTGGAATCATTCGCAGTTTCAATACGTAAAAAACGAAAAATATCAATAAAATTCTCATGAAATTTGAATTACTTGTTCATGGCGTAAGAAGGTAATTTTAAATTTTAATATAATATGTAAAAGGTTCAATATTATAAATGTATTATTAAGTTAAATTGGTTCATACCAAAAGTTAATATTACGCCTACAATTTTATAACAAATTATATATAGCCTATATGTTTTTAATTCAAGCAAAACTGGAAGATATATAAACGACTTAGGCTAATATTATTTCTTCATTTTTACGGAATAATTTTATTTTAAAATTAGTAAGGTAGGCAAATAAATTATATTGTTTAGGAGAAAAATGTTGCTACTTATTAGGGATTTATTTCCATTTTCATATTTTCTCTTGGTCACCCTCTCTTACCTCTTTACTTTACATTGTATCTGAATTTAAAAAAAAGTAAAACGAGAGAGTATTTTTTTATAACGATTATTGTTCAGCATTCGTACGAATATCATGAATTATAATATTTTTCAATATAATAAATTGCGAAACAAACTTTTTCACAGCGTTAAGCTGTCTGTTCATTACTGTATCGCACATAATTAGTCATTAATTATATTGCTGATAAATTAATGTATTTTTATATTAGCAAAGGAAATAGTTTATTTAAACATCCGTTAAAAGTAAGATTCGTTATAAAAATAAAGAGAACAATCAATTAAATGTAACCGCTAGCTCATAAATATACATTAATATTCCCGGCATAATAGTGATACATTTTTATGTAGGTTTGTGTCGGCAAAAATTTGGTAAATGTTTGTGTGGGGAGAAGTTCGTTACTTGTCTAAATAACCCATTAAAAGTAAAATTAATGTGTCGATGTTTAAGTAAGCAATCACTACACCATAATATTAGTTTGTATTGTATGTAGTAATTGCTTACACGTGTCTTGTAATTTTTAACGGAAAATGAGCCCTTCGAAACTTAAAAGAAGCGTTCTCATTGGTCCAACGTCATACTTAGAGGGGGTTGTACCGAGTTTATATATAGAGGGCAATTGTAGTTTTTCAGGAGTTCGTTAATTTAATTTCAATAGTGGAGTTCATTGATTTCAATAGAGAGTTCATCGTTAAATTTAACAAGTAGATTATGGCTTGAGTTAAAGAGTTCACTAATTTCAATGGATCAGAGTTTGTTAATTTCAACAGACCAGAGTTCGTCGTTAATCTTAATAGTTTGATAGTTTGGCGTGAAGTGAAACAGTTTTTTAAAAATCATTATTGTTTTATTATTTATTTTAAAGTTAATTAAAGGCGGTATGTTAATAATTTATATTGTGAGCTGCGGGGAACATCAATGTTACATCAGGTTTTTATAGAGTAATCATATAAAGTTTGAATTGTTAATATTTTTCTATCTTGTCCTTATCATTGTTTAAGTAATTAAAATATTTATGTATCGTAAAATTAATATGTTATTTTTATTTTATTCTACATTGCATGAATTTTACATTCCTTTCAATTATTCGACCGAAGTCATGTCTTTGGAACAGTATTGTTTTCTTAAGTTTTAATTTTGTTTTTAATTGTATGTTACCATACAGATTTTATAATGGTATATTACTAATATTTTAGTTAGTGGAAATTTCCAAAGTGAATTTACACATTCATATTTATGAAACTTCCAAAATAAAACTCATTGGAATTTGTTAACGCAATGCAAATTACGTACTACATTGTTACCCGTATCAGTTATTACCATTTAGCTCTCGCTTTCAAAAGTTGGATGCATTATTGTATTGAATAAAAGAAGGCTGTCCGTTTGTATGATGGTTTTGAACATGTATGTGGTGTTTTTTTTGTTTGACGTATTTTCCTGCATTTAGTTGAGTATTGCGGTTGTTATTGGATAATTATCATAATCTAAATTTTTTTAAATATTCGTTCAAGATAAATACTTACAAATACATATGTGTTATTTTCTAGGAATTCTATATGTTTGTAAGAGACTATAAGCAAAATTGATAGGGTTAATTTCTAAATTAAAAGAAAAAAACCGATTTTCCATGGTTTATTTTTTTGTGTGATCGTCAACTGGTTTTATTTTTATATTGGCAACCAAAATATTTTATTATAATTACAGCCTTTCTAACTTGATTTTGTCATTTATATGCATAAGTTAGGATAGCACTTATACTATTAATTTATGGTATGCTTTCTAATAATCATCATATCATATTACTTGCCCCATACAATGTAAATTAATCACTCAAAGTGACCTTGATTTCTAATTTATCCTAAAATAAATATGTTTTTTCGGTTATAATGTGTTCATGTTAATAATATAGTATTACTATGAAAACAAATATGTACACGTTACATTCAGTTTAAGGTAACTGTCCGGCAGTAAAGCTATACCACAACATAATTCCATATTGTGAACTGTCAGATATCTTGTCTTACACTTAGATTGTTGCCTTACTTGGAAATAACACATAACTTAACTGTCAAAAAAAAACTAGATAACCTAATTTTTTGAATAATGTATTGGAATTTGCGTAAAAACCACTCTGACAAAATTAAAAACCAATCTGTACAAATCAATATTGAAACACATATCAATATTTAGACAAATGGAATAATAACGTTGGGGTTTTTCCCCTGTCAACGACCCTCAGAATTTATATAATCAACAAATTTATTTATCTTAAATACCGTGAAGCAAAAAATTTAAAAGTCAGGATTAATTATTTGGATAAAATTTCCAAACGTATATAAACTTATTGGCGATCATTATTAAACAGTTTTGTAAATATTAATTCAATGTTAATGAAATTTGAGTTTTTGTACTTGCTTTGTCGATATAGTAATCAAAATTTAGCGCAATATTCTTCTGTATTTTATTTATTCATTACTTTTTATTGTTATTTTTTATATATATTTATAACCATCACAAAGGTGATAAATCATCGACGGATATTTTGACTTCCACTCCTTTATTCACTTTTTTCCAGATTAGTTATTCATTGTTCAAAGCAAAAATGAACAGATTATATCCTAGTAGTATTATAATACAATAAAAAACTATTACCGGCCGCATTGGCGCAGTTGGTAACGTGCTCGCCTCTCATCATGCGGTCCTAGGTTCGAATCCCACTCAGGCACGGCGTATTTTCATACGTTACAAAAAATCATTTCATCCTTTATCGTACAAAAGTTACACCCCAACGTCGTCGCTAATGATCGTCGTAGTTGATGCGACGTTAAAGAAATGAATTAAAAAAAAAAAATATATTCGTGTTACTGAAGATTACTAATTTTATTCATTTCAGTCTTGTTTGTAAAGTCACCAAGGGAGAACTCTTTTACTTATCAGTTAATTGTCATTTCAACAAAATTAGTAGTATTTACGACTTTCATACTTATCTATATACCGTTACAGTGTAGGGCCTACGTTATAACGAAATGTACATTCAAAATTCGGTTTGTAAATCAAGTAATCATTAAGCTTAAGTAGGTATTCTTTTTCTGTAAAAGTATCCAAACTGGAGTAAAAACTCAATTTTTCAAATAAATTGCTTTTTTACTTTCTCTTGCCCATACGAATATTTAGGAAGGAAAGTATTGAGTATTGTTTTCATGTCGATTTTTCGAAATCGTGTTTTCACCGGATCTACACGTTTGCAAACCCCCTAAACCAAAAAAATATGTTTTAGCAATTGGTCTGTGTGTGTGCGCGCGCGCGCGTGCGCGTGCGCGCGCGTGTGTGTGTGTGTGAGTGAACAGAACATCTCGAGAACGGAACATCGTACGAACGTGAAACTTGAACTTAAGTTAGATACCACTAGAGGACCCGAAACTAACATATTCATCAAAATTCGTCAACCGGAAGTAGTACTTTATTTGTGTCATTTTTCATTTTTTTACGATTTTCTCAAAAACGGCTCCTACGATTTTTTTAAAAATCCCCTCATTTACTACATTTTTATTCTCTTCATGATAGCGTAGGCGTCATGTCTGCTGAAATTCTTGGGAAGGCTGTTATCTCGTAAAAACGTTTTTTTTAAATTGCGGCTTTAATATCCATTTTAGCATAAAAATGTATGTAATCAAAGTTGTATAAAATTTAAACTCCTACAACTATAATGCTTAGTTTAGCGGTAATTAGCGATTTTATGTTTGTTCTCACGAAAAGTTTAAAAAAATTGATTTTTTAAGATTTCAGCCTTAGCTTGCACTGTACGACAAAAGTGCATAATAAAATTTATAAGAAATTTAAATGATCTAAAATTTTTATTCAGAGCATTTTTCTGTACAGAACGTAGTTTAGCGTGAAAAAAGATTTTCCGTATTTTTGAGCCAAACTGAGGTTGATTTTCATTTTCCGTCTTTCACTCATATTTAAATTTAGGTTATGTTTATTGAGGTTAGTTTTTTGTTTATTTCTAATGTTTTATTACCAAGCTTCAGTTATATTGTTTATTATTTGCATTGGCAAGAGAAAGTTGTGTGAGTGTTTCACACTAGATTTTCTTTTTTAAAAAGATCACAATAATTTGCTGTGACCGTATTAAAAATTAAATACTGTAGCTATTACAGGTAAAATTATATAACCCTAAAAGCAAATATGGTAAATTTAAATTCCAATTCTATACTATCTTTTTTGTTTTATACATAGCGCGTTATTTAACCGTTATTAATTTTAATATAGTATTTATTTTACTAGAAATGTAATTAAAAATATTGTTTATAAATAGCTTCAGTAAAAGGCTTTTATATTGATGTTGTGTAATTTATTAAATGTGTAGGCTATATTTTTTTGTCCAGGAATTAGCAATAAGTTTATGAACGGGGAATAACGCATCTATTGTTCCCATCAGTTTATGTATTAAGGGAATGAACATAGAAAAATAAAATGTAAATTGTCTGTATTTACATAATAGTATATACATTTTATTAATGTAATTTTCAATTATAAATTTTGATATATAGACTACATATAGGTAGTATGTTAGCATAAGGAATTTGCATAATTATGCTAATGATGTGGTATTGTTATAAATAATTCATACATCAATATTTTCTGTATTAAATTATGTTATTTTAATCTTTCTGTGCTAAAAAAGTTATCAGTGTTACGGATTAGGAATTTTATAGAAAATATTAAAAATTAATTTTCCTAAAAAAGCATTTATTTCAATGAAAAGACATGGGAATTGCGTTCTTAATTTGAAACATACTAAGTAATTTTAAAACAGTGAATTAGGAGTGTTATGAAACTTAATTGAAATTTTCGTGTTTTAATTTACATAAATTGTTTATTCTGATTTCAAAGAACAAAATAAACTATACAAGATAAAAAATTGATAAACTTTTTATTCATTTTTTTGGTTCATGAACTTGTATACATGAAAAGTTCAGTTATATTTTAAGACTGGAATGTCTGACAAAGCTAATATTTTTTTCTAAATACTTCGATTTCCGTAGTAATATTATTATTGCATGTGGAAGTTCAACGTGTTAGTTATTTCGGATTAATCATGAGTACAAGAAATACGTGTACCGCTTGAGGGCGCGAACAACTGGTTTCTTCCTGTTATTGCAGTAAAATTCGTGTAAATCCATGAATGAACGTCTATAACAGATTACACTAAATATCTTATTTTTAAACAAATCAACTGCGCTATAAAAGAGTAAATTTCTGTATAAATTGTGTATAATTATAACATTAATTGACAAATTTATTGTTAAAAGTAAAGACAAACCTCTGCTCCGTACGTAAATATTGACATACCGAGAAGCAATTTCTTAAAGAACTGATGATCATTCTGCCGCAAATATTTTTATATAAAATCCGAAAATGAGATTTTAAAATGGTAATAAATGTGTTATAAATTTTTGTAAATTACGGAATCTTACTGCTCAAAACAATATAATGTTTTCGACAATTTCATTAAAGTCTGATAACTACTACCTAATAATAATTATTACTTGTATACAAAAAAATCAATACTCAAACCAATTTGGACTTACGGGTTAGAGCTATGGGGTACAGCTAGTTCATCAAATATAGAAATACTGCAGCGCTTTCAATCAAAATATCTGAGACTAATCACTGCAGCCCCATGGTACGTAACTAATGAAATATTACACAATGATTTAAACCTGTCTTTCATAAAAGAAGAAATTGAACAACGTAGCAAAAAACATTTACAAAAACTAGAAGACCATCAAAATCCATTAGCGATTAACCTCCTCAAAAACAGCGAAGATACTCACAGACTGAAACGTTTAAAAACATTAGACTTATCTTTACAATTTTGTAAATCATTTAAACCTTTTCTTTCTTTCTACTTCAACTACTGATCATCTTCATCTCATAATTGGCATAGTTATCATCATCATCATCATCTCCAGTTTCAACAACTTCGTGTTTTAAGATGTTGATTCACAGTTCATCAAGTTTAGTTCCGTGCATATTTGTACATTTATTTTTCTTCAGAGTTTAGTCTTGTTGAAACACACTACTGAATCTGGTTTATATTTTATTTCTAAGGACATTACTCAGATTTTCTCATCTTTGCTTAAAGTTGTTCCATTTATAAACTGATTGCAAAAGAAACATACTGTTAAAAAAACTAATAATGACCATAATGGGCAGGTGAAGTGTTAAATTGATTGCACTAGATCTGTTGGTTCCAGGACTACAAAAAATAGTTCTTTTTTCATATCATATAATCAGCCAATTATATGACTAAACTATATAAAACAGAAGAGGTAGAGGTGTAAAAGACACTAGTCAGAGTTATCTCCTCTGAGCATAATGAATTTCACTATATGTACAGCCACACCATGTGTTAAAGTGTCATTGAGTGAAGGTGTCATTTGCAGGGTAGAAAGTGGGTCCTTTTCGGAGAGCCTGGCTTGCTGATAAGCACACTCTTTCAACTCAGGGAGAAAGGCAATTAGTAAACCACCTTACTCCTCGTTTTTACTTAGTAAAATCTCTAAAGGTTCAAACCAGTCTTTTGGCTGTTGACTAAAAAACAACAACTACTAATAGAACAAGGAAAGTACCCGCTACTTAACTTATTTATATCTACCTAAGTGGCATACATTTTTAATCTCTTTAATTCTTTCATTTCGTTTGATTTCAACAGCTGTAGTTATTCTCATGAACTTACAGTTTGTTATGTAGGTCAGTAGTTTTGTTTCAAGACATATTGATGGCAGGAACGATTTATCTAAAATCTATTGGTTTGAGATACACGTTTTTCAATACATTGCAATAAAGTAATCGTGAATTTCTTAACGATTTATCTCGACGTTACTTGTAATCGTGACCAATCAATGTATTTTTATAGAACTTTAAAATTACGTTATTTCAGTTCACCAAAAATGATGTAATTTTACTTAGCAATTGAATTATATCCATAAAATTCTAAATTATGGTACTATTTTATGATTTATAAATCCATTTATATTTACTGTATATTTTATGGGTATACAATGAAAATCACATTGTAATATTAAATGGTTACACCCCTTAGGTGTCGACCTACATTTTCTTGTTTAGTTTTTCATAAGAACTCTTGAGAAAAATTGGGTTCGTGAACGTATTTCTGTTTATTGTTGGCTTACTTAGCGTGTCTGTTTAATTTTGTTGCGTGCTCATGAAAATGCATTTAATTTTATCTGTACAGTTACTCTCAATTACCTTCCTTTTTCATTTAATAGCTAGTTTAAAGACATTTTACTTTGCACCCAGAATGTCAAACTTAAAACATTTAACGAGTGTAAATATTCTGCTGAATTTGTCTCTAATTTTTTTGAAAAAATGTTTCTATTGTTGGTTAAAAGCATCTTTTTCAATTTATTCAGTTGAGATGAAATGTGTATAAAAACCATATAAAGACATTTATCTTAAACCCATAAATATCTAATATCGTATTTTCTTTAAAACGTCTTCTTTTAGGC
The DNA here is from genome assembly GCA_035578175.1 of Catonia carolina. Classification (NCBI taxonomy): domain Eukaryota; kingdom Metazoa; phylum Arthropoda; class Insecta; order Hemiptera; family Achilidae; genus Catonia; species Catonia carolina. The sequence continues at coordinate 396,492,527 of JAQMRL010000001.1, forward strand.
CTGTATAGTAAATGTCTCAACCTTTCTTTGAGAATTTTTAAATGTTTTATTTTATAAAATTCGTATTAATTTTAAAATTAAATGTTAAATATATATTTTTATGTAAGCAATAAAACTTTTTACAACAATTTCAAAATTCCAACTGTAAAGGAATTAACCGCGTCCTTTTTTAGTAAATTTTGCGAACGACTAGATGACCATCCTAAGCAACTAGCCCGTAACCTAGCTACATAAACTTCACAACTGTAGACTACGAAGTCTGAAGCGAAAATGCAGCAGAGATCTCTTTGTGTAATAACGGACAACACCCATAGTTCTAAAGAAAGAATTTTTATTGGGTACCTCTTCTGAAATAAAAATTCCGCACTGCCCTTTAAATGAAATAAATACGGAAATCATGCAGCTCATTGTACAGTACCGTAATGAAATTTAATATATTTATATATTTTTTTTTGTAAAATTTAATTATTATTTACATTCGACTTAACAAAAACTTTTAGAAAATGGTAGAAGTTGAAAGATCAGTTTATCGTAAAAAAAATTCAGCAACATAGTTATTATTTATGTTCTTCAGATTACTGACAGATTATAATTTAATTAAAAATAGTTTTTTTGTTATTTTTCTTGGATCCAGGTAGTAGTTTCCTAGAATATGCGTGCCATATTTTCTAAAAGCTGATTTTTGTTAATCGACTAACAGTGCGCGAACTTACGTTCTGATTTGTTATTTAATTTATAGTTTATTCTTTATCGATACCAGTGGTAATTTTCGTTTGTGACATTCGTTATTTAATATAGTTTTGTTTGATATGTGACATTATGTGTGATATTTATTTTAAATAAGACATTTTCATTTCATTTAAATTACCACAACAATCAACGTCGGTTGCCATGGCAACGGAGAACACTAACCTAGAAGTTGAACCAAATGGCAGTGATTCAATATGGGAAACTGTGGTCGGGAAAAAAAGACCACTATCAAATAGTGATCAAGATTCACGCTTAAAGAAGAGACAGGAAATTGACAATACGGTGCCTCTTTCTAACTCTTTTTCGCCACTGTCAAACACAATGGATGAAACAGAACTACGAGAGCAAAAAGTTCCTCCAATTTATTTAAAGGGAGTAGCAGATGCCAACTGTCTTATAAAAATACTGAGAGACGTTGGAGGACAGGACTCATTTACTTTAAAAAGCAGCGTCTCTAACGTTATCGTTTACCCGAATTCGCCTGCAACCTACAGGATATTTGTGCGGTGCCTTGAACAACACAACGCAAATTTTCACACATATCAACTGCCTTCGGAGAAACTTCCAAAGGTTGTCGTACGCGGATTACATCCTTCTGCAAGAATAGAAGACATCCAAGAAGCTTTTCGTCAGTTAGGATACACTGCTGTGACAGTGACAAATGTACTGTCTCGCCGAAAAGTAATTATCAATGACAAACAAGAAGAAGAAATTATCCGAACACCTTTACCACTCTTTTTTGTGGAAATAAGCAGTGACACATACGACGAGAAGGTTTTTGATCTGAAATCTCTTCTTAGCTACAGAGTTGTAATTGAAGAACCACGAAAGAAACACAGTATTCCACAGTGTACAAGATGCCAGTCGTTCGCTCACACCAAAACCTACTGTCGCCACCCATTTCGATGTGTGCGTTGTGGTGAAGCACATGATTCAAAAATCTGCACAAAAACACGCACGACACCTGCAAGATGCGCTAATTGCCGGGGCACGCACCCTGCCAACTATAAAGGTTGTCAGGTGTACCAAACATTGCGCAATCAACGACAGCAAAGGACAGCGTCTTCTGCTCCAGCACAACCAGCAGCAACCACATCATTCAACCAGACAGACTTCCCTCCACTACCAAACAACACAACAATCAACAACACAGCTTGGCAAAAATCTTCACAACCAACTACAGCACGACAAAGAACATACAGCAACACTGAAGACATCAACACTAACCAGTCGTCCCAGTGGCCTCCTGTCGAGTCGCATTCACAGACATCAACTGATTTAGTAAGTTTAATCACAAATTTAAATAAACTCATCCAACCTCTTTTCAGTCTTCTTTCACAATTAACTAATCTCACACAGTCGCTTGCTCACACATATGCCAAATAACTTACTGACTTGTGGGTCCCTGTCAGTTCTTCTATGGAACGCAAATGGTCTCGCCCAGCACAGAAACGAACTAGACTTTACATTGCATGACAAACGTATTGATATAGCTTTAATTACGGAAACACACTTTACTTCACGAACTAGGTTCTTCATTCGAGATTACACAACATACAGAACGGATCATCCAGACAACACGGCTCACGGTGGTGTTGCAGTAATTATTAAATCATCTTTAACTCATTATCCCTGTCAAAACATTTCCACCCCTTGCATTCAATTCTCCTGCATCGTAGTAAAAACTCTTCATAAAAATATTACAATCGGTTCTGTTTATTGTCCTCCACGGTTTGTTATCTCTCGAGCTATGTTTTCTGACTTCTTTACTAAACTTGGTTCGTGCTTCCTAGTCGGTGGTGACTTTAATGCTAAACATGTTCATTGGGGCTCTCGATTGAGCACTTCTCGAGGAAGAAATCTTTTTAGTAGTATAACTGCGAATAATGTACGTGCAATTTCTCCGAATTCTCCCACTTATTGGCCAACTTCCCCTAGAAAAATTCCGGACCTTCTTGACCTGTTCTTCCAAAAAGGCCTAACGAACGTTCCATACGACATTTCGTCTACACCGGACTTATCATCTGACCATTCCCCTGTGTATCTGTCGCTGTGGGCAGAACCCAGTTCCCAAACCAACCCAACCTTAGTCGCTGTAGAGACGAATTGGAATAACTTTCGTGAGATTTTAAACACTTCTTTAAATATACCTATTTTACTGAAAACCGGAGAGGAAATAGAAAAGGCAATAGAATTCTTTAACGAAACTGTACAGCAGGCTGTATGGGCCTCTTCAATCTGTAAATCTCCGAAATTGTACCCAATTTACCCACAATACATTAAAAATCTTATCACTGACAAACGGCGAGCCAGGAAAAGGTGACAAAACACTCGATTGCTTGCTGACAAACGTATATTTACTAAATTAACTAATTTACTTAAGATTCAACTAAAACTTTTTCGAGATGATAAACGTGATGAACAAATCAGTCAACTTTCCAGTCGGGATGGTAGCTTGTGGAGGAAAACACGAGCTTTGCTCCGACAGTTGCAAGTGCGTGTTCCAATACGTAACGAGGGGGAGCCGTGGAGAATCACAGACGAAGAGCAAGTAGAACTCTTTGCTGACCATTTAGAGCAGATATTCCAACCACATCAGGACTTAGCAGACATCACACATGATGGTTATGTCCTACAATCTCTAGACACACCTTTGCCGGTTTCGCTTCCCCATGATCCGATTAAACCTTCTGAGATCAAACGTGAAATAGCCGGTTTAAAAACTGGGAAAGCCCCTGGATATGATCTTATATGCTCCGAAGTACTCAAAGAATTGCCTCGAAAGGGTATTGTATTTCTAACATGTTTATTTAATTCTATCTTTCGTACAGCAACCTTCCCTATACAGTGGAAGCATTCGCAAATTCGTATGATTTTAAAGCCTAATAAACCTCCCTCTGTTCCTTCATCGTACCGCCCAATTAGTCTCCTTCCACTGTGCTCCAAAATATTTGAAAAGATTTTACACAAACGGCTTTTAACTATTCTTCCACAACATGTCATCCCTGATCATCAATTTGGCTTTCGGTCAAACCATTCTACTATTCATCAATTACACCGTATTGTCGATATTTTAGCGTCATCATTAGAACGGAAATTGTATTCGGCTGGAATTTTTCTTGATGTCAGTCAGGCTTTCGACAAGGTCTGGCATAACGGTCTTTTATTTAAATTGAAATCTATTTTACCGTCTACGTACTATCTTGTAATCAAGTCGTTTCTTTCACATCGCTTCTTTTCTGTAAAACAAGGTTCTGCTATATCTTCGTGTCGTCCAATAAATGCAGGAGTTCCCCAAGGAGCAGTTTTGTCACCCCTTTTGTACTCCATCTACGTATCCGATTTTCCTACCACACAACAAACTATAACTGCAACATTTGCTGATGACACAGCAATATTAGCCAGTGAAGCCAGGTGTGAAGACGTAACGCTTAATCTTCAACATCACATAAACACTGTACAACATTGGTGTAATACTTGGAAAATTAAACTTAATGCTGAAAAATCACAACACATTACATTTACTCTCAGACGACAAACTTGTCCCCCAGTTTATTTACACAATACACCGATCCCACAAAAAACCTCAGTGAAATACTTAGGACTGACACTAGACAGAAGACTGACATGGAATCCACATACTAGACTCAAAAGGCAATCTCTTAACGCGCGGTTAAAACTTCTCTACAGTCTTATTCACCATAAATCTCCTCTTCCAATTACTCAGAAACTTAACTGTTACAAGGTACTTCTTCGTCCTATTTGGACCTACGGTTCTGTGATCTACGGATCAGCTAAAGTATCTAACATAAAACGTATTCAGACATTCCAGAACAAAACTTTACGCATCATCACAGGCTGTCCAACATACGTTAGTAACAAAACATTACATAGAGACCTTAACATTGAAACGGTGGACGAAACAATAAAGAAACTATACAGACGTTTTCATAGCAAACTACATTATCACACAAATCCACAAATTCAGTCATTGTCCGCTCCTCACCTACCACAGAACCCACTTAGAAGACTGAAAAGGCAATGGAATAGAGACCTTTTGTGAATCGTCTTGAGGGGTTGCCGCTGGGCGACTACCTCACACAAGTGACATCAATATAATTATATAAAACTATTGACATTATAACTGCTGGTCGTGTTAAATTGTTACACAGTTGTAGTTTATTTTTCTTAAATAAAGTCAAAAAAAAAAAATATTTTCTAAAGCTGGCCATATTTTCATAAATTTTATAAGCTATGCTTATAAAAGCATAATAAAGCGAATAGTTTGTCATGTAGTAGAAATCTTAATTGAATAATTTTATTGTAGTGAAGAATACTTTTTTGTGATAATACGATATAAATTTATTATTTTAAAATAAATTAAAAATTGTAAATTAAAGTTATATTTAGTTGTAGGTAATAAAATTAATATTAGGTTATGTTTTTCATTTTATCTCGTTTACTAGTTTGAACCTCTGTAAATTTATACTAATAAATATAAATATTATAAACTAATCTTTTATCTGCAATTTTGGGGTTAAAATTTTAATTATGGTGAACCGGTAAAGTTTAAAATATTCTGGCAATTTTTAAGTCTTGTACACCAAAGTTGGCATCGTAATTTGTTTTCTACATCTTCTGTACTATCGAGAAGATTCATTAAAATTATTCAATACCAACTTTTCGCGAAATACAATCGATAACCAATATATAGACTAATAATCTGATTTGATCGTTTAACTGATATTTTGAATTCTTACAAAAATATTCAATCAGAAAATTTGCACAAATGTTGTAATTTTTTTGCTGCTTTGATTAAAAAACAAACAAACAATACTCTCCGGTACGCTTTATCAGCTAAGGGGCGGGAAAACATTGTATTTAAGGACAATAGCGTAAAAGGTTTTAATTCAGGAAGTCTGATTTCGGAGAATTAATTATTGGATGACTAACTGTTGACGGTTCATATAAGTACTAGAGTGTCAGAACTCACAGATAACATTTTATAAATATTTTCCCGATTTTGCTTATTTAATGATTCCTGTTTAAAGTAAATTAATGAAAAAAGTTTGAATGTAATGGTAAATTGTTAACTTAATAAAGTAGCTACTATAATTAAAAATAAAATTGTGACTTGACTTCCTGACTTGTACCATTCTATTTCACGCGCGGCGAGTAAATAGAGTTCCCTGGCATCGCTGAATTTTTGAAATATTTTCGTTTCAGTTATTCATCACAAGTTGTAGCCTCTTTATTTCTGCCACGCCCAGTCCCAACATAGTATGGTGGTACAATCACGTAGTTGTCATGTACATGCTTAGTTGAGTCATATATTTCTGTTTCTTACTGTAACATAGTGATTCGACGCCTACGTCTGTTATAGTGTTATTGTTTATTTTGATTATTATTCTATTTTATTGCATACAGTCATTTAGGAAAATTTAATACAAGTACAATATGTTCATAATTTCATAAAATTTACTTAAGCGGGGAATCCCCGCCTTCGCGTGTAGCTGCGTGGGAAAATACAGCGAAACCAGAACAAAGTTACTGGCAGATATTTTTTATTACCTAATAAAACCCTGCTGGATATGTTGCAAAATATATTTTTGAATAAAATATATCTTATTCCTTTTCCTGTAATGTATTAGTACTTTCAACCTGTTCCGACTTTTTTGCCTATCTTTTTCGCGGCCTATCACATCCCTTCGTCCACCAGGTATGTAGTTTAATGCTCGGTTCGCCCATCTATCTGCATTCACTCAAATTAAATGTTCCTTCGATTTCTCTCTGCACTTGCTGACTGTTTATGAGACAGAGGCGACATTTAGGTGGGCCTGGATTTCCTCATTCTTAATATGATCCATTAAACTACACCCTGATTTTTTTTCTCAAGAACCGCAATTGCGCTACCAATAATAAATAAAACATTATTATTATTATTATTATTATTATTATTATTATTATTAAATTAATTAAACACAATCAACATTAAATTAACAAAACATATTATATTATAATACGTTTAAATGTATAAATAAAATTATGTATACATTTTATCCGTTGTACATATATAATAGCAAAATAAAATATTGAATACTGTAGTACTAAAAATAAATTCGTTCTCTGTGTTGAGGGAATCCAAACTACGCGTGTAACGGTGTTATAATTATTCTTTCACTTGTAATGATCATTAGAACCATTTAAAGTGTACAGTTTTTATAGTACTTTTCTTAGTACCCTATCAAGCTTTTTCGAATTGCAAAAATCATTATTTTTAATAATTTTGGTAATTTCACAAGAAAATAATGTAATACAACATCTATATAATACAAGTAACAACACACCGTTTGAAGGTTATGTAATTAATTTTATAATTAGAACCTAAAGAGCAAATTTGCAATAAACTGATTATACAGCCAATTAATTCTGGATTAACTCACTATGTTAAATAAGATTAAAGTAAATTTAATAATAATATAGTGTTAAGTTGACAGTATAACTGATCCAGCTTATTTAGCAAGAGTTGTTTTAAAAATAAATTAAACGAGATTCATAATTTACTACAGTTACACGTACTTCTGATTTATAAACGGTATTACTAAACCTGTAATTACAGATTTAATTATTTTAAACGCTTAAATTAGTGATAATAAATGAAGCGAAATTTAATTATAAGTAAATACGGTTAAATTCGTTAGCTGTTCAATGCAGACAGTCAAGAAAACGGATATTATAAAATATATGATTCAAGCAATTTCTGTTTCTATTATTATTCTGAATTGATAATAATTAATATTACAGGCAATTTAATTAAATTTTCCTGTTTTTTTTTTAATGAAGGAATATATCATAAATTTAGACGCGAATAAAATTATTCTTAACTTTGTAGTGTATTAATATTTATTACATTTTTTAAATATAATTTTAAAACGCCCATAACAGACAGGTGGAGTGTCAAATTATTAAAATTCAATCTGTTCGTTGCAGGGCTAAAATAAATAGTTATTTTTCTTATCACATGGTCAGCCAATAAAATGATTGAATCATTTAAGAACAGAAGAGGTAGAGGTGTAAAAGATATTAATCAGAGATATCTCCTCTGAAAGTAATGAATTTCATTATACAGCCAGGCCCTGTGGTGAATGAAGCGAAGGTTTCATTTGCAGAGTGGAAAATGTGCTTTTCAGAGGGCCCGGCATGCTGGTAAGCGTACTTTTCCACTCAGTGAGGAAGGCAATTGTAAACCACCTCACTCCTCGTTTTACTTAGTAAAACCTCTACAGGTTCAAACCAGCCTTTCGGCTGATGACCTAAACACAATTTTAAAACAGTATGTGGGCGTGAAGAAAAAATTTTCTTTTATTTCGTCAGATGATTATAAATTCCATTCAAAAAATCAGAATATCCAATAACACCGCTAATTCAAACTAATTTCGTAAAATGGTGTTGCCCGACTGTTTATATAATTAAGTGAGAATACAACACACTTATTGTACTCATAAAGTAGTCACTGAACTACTTTTCAGATTAAGCGGATAAGAGTGGTATTATTAAGTAGTTCATGCAACAAATTCAGGCTGTGAAAATACAAAGATGACGAGAACCAGTGGCTGTCAGCTGACGATGAAGGTATTCAGCTTATAGACGAAGAAATACTTTTCGTAATCATGTCCGAATCCAGCGAAGGTCCAGAAGGAACTGATGAAATGTGTAATACGGAGTGGTTTATTTCACATTCAGCAGAAACAGCAGAACCATTGAAAATAGCACTGCAGTAACTTACTGTCTTTCTATAACTTGAAGGCCTCCCGCAGAGGGGAGCAATGTACGGATTGTAAAATCAATTCAGAAAACATTTCTAATTTTTTTGGTTCGTCCAATTTAAATAATTCTTTCACTAAAAATTAATTGAAAACATTTTCTCTTTATTTTGTTTCCTGCAAGTGTACAGTTATCTTTAAAGACCAAAAAGTTTCTCGCATGCTGACTTTTTATGTCGTGTTTCGCGATTTTACAAAATTTATTTATGAAAATACCTAGTAACTTAAAAAGTAATGATTTTCTGTTAAATTTTATTGCATCATTGTTTTCCATAATTGTTACAGAAAAAAACCTGCCAAAGATTATGTTAATCCGTGAAATAATTGTTGAACAACGACGATGTGTTTGAAAAAAATGCTGTTTCTTTCTTCAAAAACAAAAATTTTACTAAATTATACATTAAATCATTCAGCATGTATTTTTCGAAGTAATGTTTTAGAACAAAAACATGCGAAATACTTTGATTATAAAAATATATCATTTCCGACAAGTGCGTCACTTAAAAAAATTAGATGTATGTTTTCTGACATGATTTTGCAATCCGCATATTTCTGCCCTCCGCCGGAGGCCATCTAGTTACAAATAGACAGTACATAGCATACAACAACGATAAATCTTTGTTATGTTCATTTTCTATTCTCAGCTATACTGTGTATCATTGATTTAAATTTAATTTCCATGTTTAGAAGTCTATTAAAAAGATTTTTTCATTATAAATATACGTATTTTTTAATTTTAAAACACGTTTTATGCGAAAATAATGTGTTGAAATTATAAATCTGTTCGGGTTATGCAAACTTTTGGATTAGTGGAGTTGTTGTGTAATTTATTTACAGAATTTTATCTTTTAAAATTTGAAAACTAAAATTACTTCTTTATATTTTAGAGTATTATAGGCTAGTGTTAGGCTTCGTTTTTTTTTAACTCGTTTAGGAATCCGATTAAAGTAGACCTGCAGACAGACGACCGTTGAAAGGCCAACTGGACAGAAAGCTCAGCAATAAAATATGTCTTCGAATAGCGGTTCACTAGTAGAGGACATCTGGTATGAGACTGTGTCAGTTTCTTTCATGAGCTATACTCAGCAATAACCTGTTGTACTCTAAATACAATTAAAATACTAGTTATTTATACCACAGAATACATACTGTAAAATTAAGGGGTAATTTATTGTACGAGTAATTAAAAAAATTATTATCTAATTTCAAATAAATAAACTATCATTAGATTTAATTAAAAATCGTTGACAGAGTGAACGGTACTTGGCAAGGAAACCTATGTTTATATTTTTTTATATAACCAGTTTTTAACGTCAAATCGAAAGAATCTTTCTGGAGATTGATGAAATGATTGGTACAGCTATGTGTTAGCAAAAAAATGTCGTTGATAAGTTTCACTGAAACATATTTATTTAATTAGAAGAAGGGACATGATTTTGCGTAGTTGAATGGTTAAATAACTGAATATAATTCTTTTACCATAGAAAATCTGTGTACAAAACCAAAACTTTTTATGTAAGATAAAATGTGTTCTGTGTTCTCTTGGGCGTAGATCACCCAGCAGTAAAATGCTGTGCCAAATTCGTATTACAAAAGATTTCTGCCAACCACCTTTTTAATATATTTCTTACTTTATGTGGTAATTTTGGTAGTAACCAATGAATGTACTACTATACTCTGCCCAACAGTCGGAAGATACCATTGCTTATGTAGTCACAGCGCTGTTACGTACTGTGTTAAAAACATTGACTCACGCTATGAAAATAAAAGTTTTTCTTATTGTAGGCTACATTATACTTACGTTATTAAAACAAATTACGTTTGGAATAAAAATTTTTTACGTTATTATCTGAAATATTTATAATTATGTTACAGAACTGGTATTACATTTGTAATTGAATATAACTATTTATAGGGTAATGTAGAGCATTTTGTTTGTAAAACCATTAAATGTAACGAAAAGATAAAACATATTTATATTAAACATTATTTTTATTCTTACAGAATCTATATTTATCCATTTCATCGCCATAGGCCTATAAATTCTATAAATTTTTATTCTATAAATGTAACTATTTACATTTATTTTAAAGTATTTAATTTATTTTTAATTTTAAATACTGCGTCCTTTAACCGATTATTGGGGCTGAACATTATTCCTTATATAATAGTCACTTATCATTTTAACTTTAGTTTAAATTACAATCACAACTAAAACTTATACGTTATTAATTAAATACTACGTATGTATGTAGGACAGATAGTAGCGGAGAGCTTATTGCTCTTTACAACCAATGTTAAATTGGAATTGTCTATCTTTTCCACAGTCTCAAGTTACTGTTGGATGTAGTATAGCAAAGTATGTATAACTAGCAAATGCGTCTGTGCTACGCGTGTCATTATTAATAGCATCCGAAGTTTTGCAATAAGTTTGGGGTTGCAAATATCAAAGGGGTTGGTTAGATCATTGTACCTATTAAAAAAATATAATGAATATATCAACAGAAATACTAACCACGAATAAATAATCAGGACTATTATATGTAATTTAAAGGACGCTTATAATTAACCCAAATGTCTGGTAGCCACATATTGGAAAACAAAAAATGTATAGTAAATCAAAAACCATAAACATAATTTACTTTAAAAAAAATTTCAAAACACAACTTGGGGTAAATAAAAACAAATCAGATAACATGAACGTCAGAAAACGAAAAAAATTCACTCCGATTCTAAAAAGAAGTCGCCGAACCTAAATACGTTGATTTGAAATTTTCCGGTCGCATTTTTACGGTAGGACTCGTTACATAGAATGTATGAGAACATTTTCGTTTTCTTCGTCTTAAAATATAATAAAATTCCGAATATAAACTTGAATCAGTAAATAGTTAACTATTTCCAGATTTTTCAGAACGGCATAATTTCATCGGAAACTAAGAAAACTCGTAAAACTGCAAATATTATCTTCCTGGGGTCACAGATGCCCATAACAGGCAGGTGAAGTATTAAATTAATTGAACTCGATCTGATGGTTTCAGGGCTACAAAAAATAGTTCTGTTTCTTATCACTTAGTCAGCCAATTATATGACTGAACTATTTAAGAACAGAAGAGATAGAGGTGTAAAAGATACTAGTCAGAGTTATCTCCTCTGAGAGTAATGAATTTTACTATACAACCAGACGTTGTGGTGAATGAAGTGAACGTGTCATTTGCAGGGTGGAAAGTGAGTGCTTTTCGGAGGGCCTGGCTTGCTGATAAGCATACTTTTTCAACTCAGTGAGAAAGGCAATAGTAAACCACCTCACTTCTTGTTTTTACTTAGTAAAACCTCTAGAGGATAAAACCAGCCTTTCAGCTGTTGACCTAAACAACAGAGTCACAGAAGACAACTGTTCGGTAAATCTTCAAAGAAGTTGACTCTAAGCGGGGGTTATACAGCTGCTGCCGCATCCTGCATCTCAAACTCCGCCTCGATCTGTTCCACCCCTCCATCTCAAGCCCTCTCTGATGCATAGCCTCTCTCACCCGTTCTACCCAAGTTCCGCAGGGTCTGCCTCTCTTCCTCCGAGCTGGCAGTTAAAGATCATTTTTGGCAACTTTTCCTCTTACAATGGACGTTTATGATCATACCAAATCATAAAAAGTGGTGTAATATGACAAATTTACTGCACATCTGGAGTTGTTTATTTTTTGAGTCTATTGAAATAAATAAACATCTCCAGCTGATTGAAAAATTAATACTTTGAAAATTATTAGAAATATTTAAAAGAGTTGTTTATTTAGTTACTAGGCAACTAAAGAAGAAGAAAAGATTTTGTATAAAATATTTTAATGGACGGTTTAACGCCAAACTGTTAACATCGAAAAAGTTTACCGTCCATTCAGTCTTAACAAATTAGATTGTTTTATTCTTATTTTATGTGTATATTTTTATAGAAAGTTGTCTCAGATTTCTTAATTGATATTACGTTAAACAGATTTATAACTTAAATGAGATTAGTGATTGCTGTTTGTGTAAACAGATTGTTGTTATTTGGTTCGTTTACCATTTTTATTCAGTAAATAATAATGAAATATAAAATAATAAGTAATAAAGAAAAGTTTTTATTTAAAGTCGGCATTCTCTTGTGTGAGGAATAAGTAATCACACTACAAACTTTAGTTCATCTTGTGTAAAAAAATAAAATAACTTTTAAAAATTGGCAAATCCCTTATGAAGAGATATTTAATTATGTTATAAATTGTCGATCCCTCGTGGGGAATATTTTAATTTTTCTTACAGTGGGTTATAGGAAAACCTTAATTTTAATTTATTTGCTTTAACCGGCAATTTGGAAATAAGTTACGAGGGTAATGGCACACCTGTACTGGTAACGCACTATAAGTTGACGATTGCTCCTATTGTGCAGTGGACAGTATACTATCCATCCTACTAACATCAGCCAACATGAAAACAAAAGTGCTAGTATCGTAAGACGTATCAAGCGTGCTACTTGATGTAGCTGATGGACTAACTAGTTATTACTACAAATCTCAGTGTGCAGTAATTCAGTTTCTGCTGATAACTAATAAAGAACACTAAATATAGCTTATCCCCAGAAGTATTGGTTATTTATTATGAAAGTTCGTTAGGGATCCATAAATAAAACAATGGAATGCTTATAAAATGACATAGTTGTAAACATACCCAAATCAATGTAAGAGTAAATAACTACAACATGGTTAGAGCTATTGCTAAGATATATTTAGAAAAGCACACATAGTAGCACTTCCACCCCACTGCATAGTCATTCTTACACTCGCTGACGATCGTCAACTTATAGCGCGTTACCGGTACTTGGAGAGCTAAATTTTAAAAAAAGGTGACCGGAATCTGTCCAGTGGGAGATGAGACCATAATAATCTTTAACCTTTTTTATAGTAAGTTATATTGATGTTCAACTTAAAGTAAAAATAAGTTATTCCTGTTGTAGGTGGTACGGAACATAAATTATGTACATTAGGTCATACATTATAGAGTAAGGGGTTTTACTTAATTAGGAAGGATATATTTAAAAAAAAAGGCTAACAAAAATCATCACTAAATTCAACGCTCACTTTGTAAAACAATGTACCTCCCGTCAGTTGTGTTCATCGACAACGTCGAGCAAAGCTTATCCATAGAGGTTGAAAATATTGACATAGTAAATAAGCGTTTTAGTTTACGCGTATGTTAAGTACATATTTGCACACTTTGGTGGCCATTTATATATAACCTAAGTAAACCAACAGTTAATTAACCATTTCATTTTCTACTGTAACTCATTCGTCATTAAAAGGTAAGCAAACGCACTATTCACGTCATAAAATTCTTTAGTCTGGTGTTTTATTTGTACAAATTTTATTTACTTTTTTTGGCTATGTGAAACAACTTATCAATGTAAATTAATTACTAATTAATTAAAAACCACGTTAATTGCAAATTTAATCATGTATATTCAAACCAACGTTCGTACGTGAAATTATATAATTACTTTATATTATGGGAAAATATTCCGGAAGTATGTGAACTGTTCAATAGTGGAAACATTCCCTAAGTTCGTGAGTGTAGCCTTAATCAAAACTATAAAATATATAAAAGATTTATGATAATTTCAAAAGTATGTAACGCAGATAATTCAACTAATTTGTCAAGAATTTATGTTAATAACATTAGAAATAAAAAAAGTTATGAAGTTTTCTCATTTATAACTAACATCATAAAAAAATAACGTTTGTTTATTTATACAAGGTAATCCCGGAAAATGCCCGTAACAGGCAGGTGGAGTGTTAAATTATTTGCACTCGATCTGCTAGTTCAAGGGCTACAAAAAATAGTTCGGTTTCTCATTACATGGTTAGCCAATTACATGACTAAACTATTTAAGAACGGAATAGGTTGAGGTGTAAAAGACACTAGTCAGAGTTATTTCCTCTGAAAGTAATAAATTTCATTATACAGCCAGACCCTGTGGTGAATAAAGTGAAGGTGTTATTTTCAGGGTGCAAAGTAGATGCTTTTCGGAGGGCCTGGCATGCTGTTAAGCATAGACTACTTTTGTACTCAGTGAGGAAGGCTAGGTAAACCAACCACTTCCGTTTTACTTGGTAAGATCTCTAGAGGTTCAAACCAGCATATCGGCTGTAAACCTAAACTACAACAACAATCTCGGAAACTTTCCAACCGATTTCAAAATTTTTTCACTAGTGTAAACCATAGCTTTCGAATAATGTAGGAATGTCCTGAAAAATGTAAATTGATAAATACATTACAAAATTAGCTAAGTTTTTGAATAGTTTATAATTTACCGTAACAAATCAATGTTGTTCAAAATTTATTTTATTTTTCTATTATATTACACCCAAATAAAATGTGTTATTTAAAAAAAAACTACGTTTTTCACGTTATTTTTTATAAATATACAACTGCAGATTTGTACAACCAGTAAATTTTATTTTGTAGTTTGTTTTACATTGCTTTACCACTTTTGAGAAGATCACTCATAAGCAGAACTCTCGTGTTTAAAAGCCATGACATTAATAAAATTGGTGTTCAAAAATTACCGGTTAAATTTTTAATACATTTACTAAGGAGTAAAAACGTCAGTTGACTTTTGGAATTTATCCCAAATCGCTGCTTCACCTTCTGCGGAGTCGACAATTAAGGTTACCTGGTAAATTTGGACTATCTCAAAAGCGGATTAACGGTTGTTTTCGTTTACTAATTTTCATATAAATCGCTGGTACGTCTGTTGAATTGTTTCATTTATATAAGGAATTTTAAGATCTGTATGTAGTGTATGATTAGAAATAAATAACGGAGTGTTAAAAATTGTCCGCAGTAGTTTTGATTAAAAATGTTGTAGTTAATTCAAAGCTGAAGATTTACCTGGACCGTAAATCTGGCATTCGTACATCCACATTGGTTTAAGTATTTATTAAGAAGGATTTATAAAGAAGTACTTTCAGATAAGAGGGTTATTTTGATCTTCAAGATTTTTTAGCTGTTTGCATCTACTATCTAAAGCTTTGCACTTTATGCTGGCATTTACGTTCCAAGTAAGCCTTGTGTCCAAATAGAGTCCGTGATACCGAATTTTGTTAGCTCGTGTTATAGAAGAATTAAACAAAAGTACTGCAAGTTTGCCGTGCCAGGGTAAAAGTAACATGTTTTGTTTAATCGGAATTAATTTAAATTCTCCTTTAAGTAAACCATGATTCTAAGATAGTTAAGTGATATTTTAATTTAAATACCACAATATCGGCAGAAACGGCTAAAGAAATTATTACTGTGTCGTGGACAAACGAAGCTAAAAGTGTGGGATAATTTGTTGGAATGTCAGTTGTGTAAATATTGTATATTAATGGTGCGAGAATAATTAATTTATGCATTGCCATGGTTTACTGTATTTTTTTAATGTTGTTCTATAGGTCAACAGCCAAAAGGCTGGTTTGAACCTCTAGAGGTTTTACTAAGTAAAAACGACGAGTGAGGTGGTTTACATTTGCCTTCCTCACTATGTGGAAATTATGCTTTTTAGCATACTAGGCCCTCTGAAAAGCACCTGCTTTCCACCTTGAAGATGACACCTTCTTTTCATTAACTATAGGGTCTGGCTGTATAATGATAAAATTCATTACTCTCAGAGGAGATAACTCTTTCTAGTTTCTTTTACACATCTACCTCTTCTGTTTTTAAATAGTCCAGTCTTATAATTGGCTGACCATGTGATAGGAAACAGAACTATTTTTTCGTAGCCCTGAAACTCACAGATCATGTGCAATTAATTTAACCTTCCACCTGCCTGTTATAGGCACATTAAAAAAAATATATATTATATAGTATGTATAAATTTGAAAGAAATAGTTCAGTAAGTGTTTCCTTAAAATTTGTTTGAATTAGCTGTATAACAAAAAATGACAGCCTTATTTAAAAACAATTATTTCTATTATTTTAGGATATACTGCATTTTATTTCATTTCAAATTTTATTGTTGTAAATAATATAAACGAATAAAATGCATTTGGACAACGGGAGTTCAAAGAAATTCTATTACGTACGAGTACGGTGTAACCGGTTCAAATATTAAATCATAACAATATTATGCATTAAAATAACAGTCTGAATGATTCATTACTGTATTTTCTATTTTCATATTTAATAGTAGTAAATAATGTGCACAAAATATGAAGTCTTTTTAGAGATTAAATAAATCCACCTGTTTTAAACTACTATTTTCATTACGTTTAAAATAAACATGGTTTATTTTAATATACAAGTAAAATTTAGTACAACATCATGCACATTATATTTACATTATATGTTTTTGAATTGGATTTATAAATAAATACTATCAAAACTTCTTTTTAGCTTTTTATTTGTTATTGGGAACAAATAAAAAGTTAATTGATCACTGCTTTTCCCTGTATTTGTTGACATGGATCAGGTATGAATTTGAACATGAACCACCAGTAGAGTTTGCACATGACTGAGTGGTCACCATACAAAGTCGCTTACCCAACCGGTGTTACTTATTTTTTAATAGCGTCTCTCCATCAGCTGACTGATTAGGCTGGCCCGAATGGCCTACCGAAACTTACTTTCGAAATTTTTTTTTTCTCTTTAATTTTTTATTTACAACTGTAAAATGTTACAACAAGCAAATGTGATGATTATCGTGATTATGTAAATGACATGATAGGCATGAGAGGGGTAGGGCCCCCATTGGTGCCTCCCCAAGGATGAAATTTGTATATCAAATTAGCATGTCTCTACTCCAGCGTCTTTTAAGGCGTCTAGGAGGATTATCAGGTAAATGGACGGAGGAAAGTGAACGCACCAGGGGGTTCTCGTGTTCGTGTGACTTGTCGTGAAAGCGTTTGTATAGGTATTCAATGGAATTTTGTACAAGTGGTGTTTTCAAATCTGTATGTAAGGTTTTGTTGCTAACGTAAAGAGGTGCTTTTGCTATAAGGCGTAATGTTTTTGACTGGAATGGTTGAATTCGTTGCAAGTTAGAGGGTTTGGTTGAACCGTAAATTTGGGCTCCGTAGGTCCAAATAGGTTTCAAAAGAGAACAATATATGCGTAATTTTTGTGCCATTGGTAATTTTGATCGTTTGTGAAGTAGGAAATAGAAATAGAAGTTTAAGTCGGGAATTCAGTAATACACGTTTCCGTTTGATATGTGCGCTCCAAGTTAGTCGTTTATCAAAAGTCAGACCGAGATACTTGACCGTATCTGTTTTTGTGAGAGGTTCATTGTCTATGTATACTGGTGGGCAATCACCATGACGGAGTGTGAAAGTTACGTTAAGGGATTTTGTCGTATTAAGTTTTATTTTCCATGTTTTACATCATTCGTGTATAAGATTGAGATGATGTTGGAGTGTTAGTGAAGCGTGTATAGAGTTTTGATCTCGGGCTAATATCGCTGTGTCGTCAGCGTAGGTAGCAGTGAGGGTCTGGGGTAGGGTCGGTAGGTCTGAAGTGTATACAGAATAGAGAAGTGGGGCTAAAATTGAGCCCTGAGGCACGCCGGCTAAGACAATAAAGAAATTTGAGTAGGACGATCCTAAACGAATTCTAAAGAATCTGTCAGATAGGAAGGAATTTATGATAAGGTAGTAGGTAAATGGTAGTATTTCTTTCAGTTTGTGTAAGAGACCTGTATGCCAAACTCTGTCAAAAGCTTGAGCGACATCCAGGAAACCTGCGGACACATACATTTTTTGTTCCATAGACGAAATAATAACACAATAATATAGCGGTATTGTTGTATCTGAAAACAAGAATTAATTTTACGAATCAGTATGAATCTTAAGGCAAAATGCACTGTATCACAAAAATATTTCGTAATATTAAAGGTTTCATTTATTGTTTTAAGGTTCGAACGATAAGAATCATACATTTCCTACACCTATATGATAATCCACGAAGGAGGTTATATTAGAAATAGAAACGAGAGATATTTAGGCCTACTGCAAAATTACCAGCTATTGCGTTATATTATGATACGTGGATCATATTCTTTATTCAATATTTAAAATTAAAGATTAGATTAAACACATTAACATGATACAAAACGTTACTTATTGGTAACCAACCACTTCACGTAACATTTATTTTTAATTGTTATTAATAGGAACAAATAAAGGTTATATTAAAAAAAAAGATTCAAATAGTTTTTTAACTTATAGACAATTTTTGTTCTGTGATTTGTGTTAAGTTATATGAAAAATACTTTTTTATACATACGTATTGTAAATTAATTAGAGGTGTAAAATATTTAGGAATGTACTTGGATAGAGGTCTGACTTGGGGCAAAAACATTCAAATGAAAAGGATACAGCTGGATTTAACATTTAGGAAGATGTATTAGCTCGTTGGTAGGCGTTCCCAGCTTTCGATTGTCAACTAACTACTTTTGTACAAATCCATGCTGAGCCGGTTAAGACCTACGGGATTCAGTTATGGGGCACAGCATCGACTTCAAACATCGAGATTCTGCAACGGTTTCATTCAAAAGCTCTACGGACGATACTAAATGCACCGTGGTATATTACCATATACACTGTTACATATACTGTTATAGCATACCAGATCATATGCAGATCATTGTAGTGATATCATTTAATTCACAAAGTGCGAGCTACAAATAGATTGTTTATTGAACACAATTCTCTGTAAACCGGTACTCTCTCTAAAGCTGTGAGCAATAGCCTACTATCATCATAAGATAAATGAAGTACAGTATATTCATAACTTAATTCACTACTTATTAAAATGTGCACTGCTTTAATTTCTAACAATGCGCTTTTATGTCAGCTCGTGGAACTTGATGTTCTTAAGGTTCTTAAGAACATTCTCATTGCCAGGAGATTTGATTTCTGCAGTATTTTTTGACCATGGACCAATTTCATGAAAAATAAAATTAAAAAGAATAATATTGTCACTGTCGCCCCCTTTGATTAGGTACTGTGCTTCCAGCTATGAAAGCTTTCGACTTAGCGACAGAGGGAAACCGTCAATAGTTCTGAAAGGGGCGTAGGTCTGTGTTGGCACTGCAGAGGGCTTGTAACCGCCCCCGCCGCTGGAGACTATAAATAAAGAGAGTTCCACTGAGCCTGAGGGGATTCGATTCCAATCCACTCTACAGCAGAGAGACATCCACTATAGGCATACGGCTACCGGGCTGCGATGAAGACTCATCGACGACCCCGCAACAGAGAAGATGATTCTTCCGCTCGCTGACCCAACACCGTAAGCCGTCGACCGGGACCGTCATCGCCCTCTGCCGCGAGTGATGCCTACAGCGGTCCATCGACCGACCCTTGCGCTCACGGGATCCCGATGAAGTAGCCATCGACGCACTACTGCGGGGGGAGAAGATGACATCTTCACCGGACCACAACACGCCGTGTTGCTCACCTCCTCGACTGCCACGACGACTACGACCGACGCTTCCCGCCAAGACGATCACCACTTAAACTGCCCTTTTCAGAGCCCTAAATATTTAAGGTTTTCCCAGCCCTCATAATGTCCCCATTCGGTGAAAATAGTTTATAAATAGGTCAATCATTTATAAAGTTATTATAAGTTTTATTTTTAAATCGTAAAACTTACTGGTTTTTCACAATTCTAAATCTAAGTAGGCTTTTAAATTTTTTACGTTAACCTTGCTACTACATCTGTTTTTCTAATATATCTGAATTTCTGATACCGCGTGGCGTAATTCTTGGGAATGTTGTAGTCAGAAGTATTCTGTCGAATGTTCACTTGTAACGTTGGTGGTTATGACCGAAATTCTGGTCATGTAATTGTCTTTTTTTATGGACAACAGACAAAAGTAATAAGCTACTGTACGAAAATGTCAGTAACTTTTCAAAAAAGAAAAAGAAAAAAGCTATCTATGTGTGGATACATCATAAAAACCTCTCTTTAATATCTAATTCACCGGTTCATGCTATTCATATCTGTGTGGTGCAAACAAATATTGTAATTATCATTTCATGCACAGGAAATTAAAATAGAATTGAACAAATATAACAATCTCTCTCAATTAACACTAATACAACAGGAGACCTATTTATATGCGTTCTTCGTTTTGGAGTTTATTAGTAGTCAGAATAAATAAATATATTTTAACAGTTCCTGACATTTTCAGTGTGTACTGTGTAAAGTGCCGTCAATAAGTAATTTTTGAAAGTTGGCTGAATAATTTAGTAGTATTAGTTTGTGAGGTCAAAACTTTTGATGACTATAAAATAGTATCTATTCTAACGCAATTATAATAAATGTTATTTCTTTATTTGTGGAAATATTAGAAACCCAGAACTATAATTTATACTACAAAAACAGTTATTATTAGCAATATCGAAATGTGTAATCATAGTTTTACCATATGACTCGAAAAAGCATAAATCGTTAGAATGTTACGGACAATGGTGTATAAGTTTTGTCTTAAAAGCATTTCAATTGATGCATACCATTTGACTAACTCTGACCGAAATGCATTCTATTTACCATAAGAATGTATGTATAATACGGAGTGCTTACTGTTTGAGTATTACTTCGTGAATATTAAACATCTGTATTACTTACTTGTCTAACATTTGTGAAATTGAACCTCTGACATTAATTTATTTGTGCAAGTAACCTATTTCTTGATTGTGATAATTTTCTCGTAATTAAAAATAACAATTCGTGTAACGCACTGAGTCTTTAAACAGTTAAGATCGTGGGTAAATTTTTAAAGGTTGTAGTAATGACATTTTCCACTCTAGGAAAAGTAAAATTAGAGAAAGTACAAGCAAAAGTATCGACAGGTTAACCTGACGGGAATTAGTTTTGGTGACGTATTTTTCTCCCTCACAATCTTTACTTTTAACTTTGAAAAACATTTTATAGCTTGTTAGTTATTTCTTTATTGGAACCATGTTATCATTTTGTGCAAATTATTTAGTTTATTCGTAAGTTAAAGTACAATTACAGTAAATTATAACAGGAACAGGTCAAAAATATACGTTTATAACCTTAGCTCTAAGTTCTATATTTTCTAATGCACATATAATTTCTCTTCATCTTCTTACTATCAAGGATTAAGCATAAGCCTATTCCGAACTCACAAACCATCCTGTACGTCTACGCAAACATGATACATTTCAACCCGTACGTCTCGACTACTGCCATCTTCTTCGAGGTCTTCCCGCCTCCCTTCTTCCAACTGGAATATTCCGACACTTTCAAAGGTGTTCTCTCCTCTGGCATCCGTTCCAAATGTTCCCTCCATTGATTCCGGTACTCTTCCCACTTTTTCTTTGAAGCTAAATAAACCCAACTCAGATCTTATTTCTTCGTTACGTATTAGATCCAGCCTCGAACAGCCCTTCACCCTTCTTAGAAACCTCATTTCAGTGTCTTGGATCCTACTTTCTTGGCGTTTTGTGTTAACCCATGACTCACTTCCATAAAGAAGGACTGGATCGGCCATTACCTTGTACATAGGCCTATATTACATATTAAACATAATTTTAATGAACTATTGCTTGTTTGTTTTAGGAGATGACGTTAATGAAAGACCCAACACCCCACCGGAATTACGGGTAAACAGAAATTGGGTCCTCTCAGACACAGAACCAGTCGGCTCAATAGTGACCAGAGCTGAAAGTGAAGATGCAGAAGGAGATCCTTTAGAATTCGGTCTTGAACATCACGGTGGATTTAATATAGCCGAGCCTGTGGATGATCAAAGGCCACTGCCCTTCCGCATCGACAATAGAACTGGAGTTGTATATACAAACGAATCTTTGGCTAACAGAGTGAGTATAATCTGCATATAAAATAAATTAATGCTTTGTATTTTTTTTGGTTTAGCTATTTTTTGAAAATTGGTTCTACCCTTAAATAGCTATATAAAGATAGTGTAAGCTCAAAAAATTTTTCATATGTTATTACTAACGGCATCAAACTAGAACTGGTTTAGTGTGTGAAACTGCAGCTTGGCGCATGGCGGCCGTCGCCATACTAGTCGCTACAAAAACATTGGCTTCACTTAATACGAACGCCCAAGCATTTACTCAAACATGTGTACCACTAATGCATTTATTTGTTTCACCTACGCTCAGTTATCTTTTGTTACAATAAATTATTAATACATGTGGCCAACTGCAAACAAAAAAATTAAATATTTCCATAAAGTAGCTCTAATGTTTAAATTTAATTTATATATCTATAGTAACTAAAAGAAAATCTTGCAAACTGTTTAGGTCGGCGCTTTAATTATAAAACTACCGAACTTGCGATTAACATTTTTATTTTCTGACATTTTGTTTGAAAGAGTTAATTAAAAAAGGACCACGCAATTGACACTTAATACTTGTATGGAAGTACCTGTAGTATAGTAACGTAAAAGACAAATAACATTCACTATTAGAAACATTACTATGAAAACGCGAGAGAAAGGGATTATGGGCCTATAATATCGACAATACAACTGATGTTAAAGTATAATTAAATATTGCTCACTGTAATAAAATGTGTTAACATGAACGTTCTAATGTTGTTATAAATTCTTGTTTGTTTATATTTGGATGAGTGACATATGCCATGATCAGTTTATAATTTACTCGAACGTGAACAGCGTGTGTTAACAGTTTTTAAAATAACAGTAAAGTGCGACTGATGTTTTCAAAAATGCCTGACTTCCCCACCTCCTGCCCAAGACGGTGTACACAAGGTCGTGCACCAAGCTACAGTTCCACACACTGTAAAATGGAACTAATATAAAGAAAAAATGGGACAAGTTTATCTAGGTAAGAAACTGTCGTATTGATGAGATTACGGATTGGACTTACCAGGTTGACCTCTAATTTACGGTAGGTGGTACTAATAGAACAATGTGTAAAATCTGTACTACCTTCCACACTGTTAAGCACGTATTGAAAGAGTGCACAAAATATAGAGATCTTAAAAGGAGATTAAAAATGGAAGTACGATTTGAAGAGAATTAGCGACTCGTTTTAAAGTTTAAAAAGTCATAATTTTTGAAAAAAAAACAAACAGATTATTTTATTGTATTTGAACTGAATAAGTTTTGGTGTTTGTGTTTCATTGTGTGTAAACTATCTACTGGTATTTATTTATTGTGTGTTTGTCATACATGTCCTATACACCTCGAACCCGGGATCTTGCGCTTTGTAGGCTAGTGCACTTGTCACTACACGACGGAGGCGGTCGCAAAACTTTTATTGTAGCCAGAACAGACACTAAGTTTATGTACTGTACCAAGAATTTCCAAAAACGACTATACTCCGTAATTTTGTTATTTACTTCTATCAAACACATGAAATATTAAATAATAATTCTACTATCATATCAAGAAACGAACTCTAATGGGACAAAGACAAAGAAGGAGAAACATAAAAAGTTTAGTAGCATTTTGTTCCTGTACTAATGTTGTATTTTTGGTCCCTTTAAAGTTATAAAACTTGATTGAATTATGATACATGATGCCACCTTCTAATACATCTGAAATAAATGGTTCGAGCTAATTTAATTTTTGTTATCACTTATCCTTTATCAAATAAGTTGTATAGGATTGAAAAAGACAAAGAGAAATTGACGTTGTCAAGTGGTTATATTATTGTATTATATCAAATGGCAGCACGCGAACAAATCTTTAATTCAATACTCGAACAAATTTCTTTTATTTAATGAAAGTAGTGCTTTACATCAGAAAAATTTTAAGAATTTTATGCTTTATAATCTATTCGTACTTTCGGAAGTACGATCCATATTCAAATATTATATTAAACTACCAAGAGAAGTTGTGATAGAATTTTTGATATGACTTTTTAAGAGTATAATCGTATTTATTTCTAATACATGATTTTTAAAATCGTTATCTTTTTTAAAATTTTAACCAACTATTCCATACTTATCTTTTATTTCCCATTTTTATTATTTTAAAACTAGTCATATATTTATGGCTTATTTTATTATATTTTATTATATTTGATTCCTTTTTGTACTTAAATTTATTTAGAAAAATGATTACCTTTCGAATTACAATTGTTGTGACAGAATGGTAAATTATTAAATTACAAAATTACCAGTATTAATAAAAAAAACGATTTTGTAATAATCATACAATCATAAAACTCCATTTGTTGCTGCAACAGTACGCTTTTGAAGCTTGTAGCAAAGTTTATACGCGTGTTTGAGTATAGACGTAATTATGAATTACGTAATTAGGAATTAGGAATTATGAATTGAAAGATGAATTGATACACAATTTCTTGTGTAAATTGTTTATTTTTTAATAGTTTTTTTTTAATCCAGTGGTAGGCTATTATTTATTTATCTTCTTTATAAATTAATAAATGTTTAAGTCTGTAGGAAATCGAAGTCTGATTAAATTACTGAAATAAATGTAATAAATACTCGTATAGGTTACACATAATAAAATCTGAAAATATGTAGAAGAAAAATAATCTGTCGTTTTTTTTTAAATGTCGGTTGGATGAACTTTTTTACACGTCGGCGTCGCTGAGTAGTGTTGTGTTAAGCGAACATAACATGTTATTATGTTTTGTTTAGGCCAAAATGAATTTGATGAGATCATTTCTGAAATTACCTTAGCCTATATTTGTTGCATTGTATTATTAAGCTTATAATTTTTATTCTAACGAAACAAATTTACACAATTATCTACTGTTTTCCTTATATTTCGGTCCTGATCCGAGGCTAACTTTCCATGCTTGCCAGTGATTAAGTTTTCCCCAGGCCGAGTTACGAGCGCTAGAGTCACGAGGCTGGCCTGCGCTGGGTAGTCCAGTGGTGCGGCTGCCACCTTAGAGCCTCTAGACGGGCCCTCACTTTCATTTGGAGACCCACCTCCCAGGTTCGTCCGCCCTCTCAACCGTTGGGAAAACTCCTCCTCTGCCTTCAAGATCGATGACCATTTTTCCGGGCTCAGTTGCTCTGGATTTTAATTTGGTTGGCTCCCTAGGCTCTTCCGCTTTCCACGCCATTAGGGAATCCTCCGTCTCCGCCGTGTAGACCGTTGACCAGTTTTCACCTCAGTTGATCCGCGGGTACTTATTTGGCTACGCCGTTGTATGAGACACTGAAATGGGGCTGACGGCCCCATTTCAGTGTCTCATACAACATTAAGTTTAGCCTCTACTCAATTCAAAGCCAAACCCTCGCATAAGGTGACCAAGAACGGCAAAATGATCTGAAATAAGATTTTTGCGGGGAGTCAGAGGTTGTATCTGGTTATACAGAGTACGTAACGAAGCTATCTGCGCTGAGTTAAATGTTCAGTCACTGCTGTAAACCTAAAGAATATATACTAAGAGAAACTGGTCCAACCATTTTCTTTGCATGCCAGCTGGCATACTTCCTCTGTGAGTATGGAAATATAAACCTAGAGGGAAGTGAGGCTTGGGAAGACCTAAAAAGTGATGGATGCCGGAACAGGCCATTGAGCCTAATCGTTGGTAGATGATGATGATGATGATCTACTGTTGTTGCCAAACCGTTGCTACTGTTGTTGTTACAGTAAAATTAATGTGGTATAAGTCTGATTCCTAAACATATCTTTATTAACAGTCTAATTGTTTTACTACTAGTGTGTAGTTATTATGTGCTGTTATATTGTTAATGCTCCCTATTTTTAGCAACGTAGATAATTTTCTTTGGCTGAATCCTTTTAAAGTTTTGAAATTAAATAGCCTACCTCTTTTTGGCTTTTATATCACCGTTTGAATATCTCTCTAATATTTTTTTTTTTGTTTGAAATTGTAATGTTACAATATTTTTCACCTTACCCTGGAACAGAACTTACACTTACATGGCACCCCATAACGGTAATTTTGCCGAAGATGAAGTACAGAGACATCGAAAAAATTCATTAAAAACTCCCTATCCTCGTATCTTCCTTCATACTAACTTAAGAAACATTTTTTCTCACCCTGCTGTGGAAATAATTAGCTAAATGTTTTTAAACAGATTTATGGGATCTTGATAGACATTTTAACATGGGGGTTTCTCAGATTAAAAGTTTAAGTTCATCAGAAAAAACTTGTCTTTGGTAATGTCAGTAATTTTCAAAAATTAACCTATTTGGAACTACAAAATCTGTTTGAGCTATTTTTTGTTAAACTGCCTTGTCAAAATATGTTTTTCTATGCAGAGAATGTACTCTGAAAATCTCAAGACAATAACTCTAACCTTGTTTTGAGAAAATGCTCTTTTTCTATGAAAAAACTAAATTTTCAGAAAACGAACAAACAATAACTTCACTCGTAAGAAAAAAATCAGCTGTAAAATAAAAATAAGAAAACATGACGAACAACAGGACTGTCACTCCCAACAATATGTATGAAAAGTTACCTTTCTATTAAAAAATAATACAATTATCTAAAAAAGAGGATCAAAAGTTATCCAACAAAACGTTTTGACAGTCCCTAAAAACAGTATAAAAAACCGAATGATGTTAATTTAAAACATCAATAAAAAATGTAAAACTTATCAAAAGGTCACTTATTGTATATGAGCTTACTCTGAAAACACAGTAGAATAAAACAAACAAAATTTTTGTTTTAAGGACTGGGTCCCCTGAAAAAAATGTTCTCGGTATGCTACGATACTCAATTCTTATTCAGTTTTGAATTAACAGCTAGAGGTTGTATTAATTGGTGGTATTTTCTTCGTCTAAATATAAACATGTGTACAGATATTCTTTATAGCAATATTACGTGGAACTATGTACATATGCCTATACAAATTTGTAAAAATTTACAAGTCGTAACTTATGCAAACGTGTGGTGGATTTTGGTTACCTACATTGCAATAGAAAACATGGAGCATCCTAGCTAAGGCCTTGTTGTACAAAATAACTTTCTTATTTTTAATTTTTTGATGAATAAACAAGTAAATTCAAGGATTGTTTACGTAGTTACGCTTTCTATTTGTAGTTTTTAGAATGTTCATTGTGTCAATATCATTATCAAAGTTTTCAAACTTAGTTAATGATAGTTTAAATATTTATAAATCAAATTATCACTAAGATTATCAATTTATTTTTGGAGTTAACACAAATATATTTATTTACTTTGTTAGTTCTGCAATTATAAATACTTTTGTAGTGATTATTGATTTTTTTGTAGTAAATTTATAAAGTCGCATTAACGATGTAAGTCACTAGCGATTATGGTAGGTTATGAAACAGTGGGTTTTAACTTGTGAAAAGTTCCAGAACCGGGAATCAAACTCGAGACCTCCGTGTGTAGGCTAGCGCGCTACCACTACGTTATGGAGGCGGCCTGTTACTATTGAAATTTAAGTTTGTGGTACTTAATGTATTATTGAAAGCAGTCAAGTACTAGTATGGGTACTTAAGTCGATAAAAAAGTAAAAGAAAGTCGTGGAGTAATTCCCTTGACATCTTTTGGGAATCGTCGTATTTCTCTGGTGCTCGAAACCTATTTTTCAATCTCTGTTTGCAACCTTAACTTCAGATAAAATTTCTGTTACCACCCTGCACTTGTTTGTGATGTGTAAGATCATTTTAAATTTAACTTATGTTTTCCTGTATTGTAAAAAGCACAAATGATGTAGTCGAGAGTATTCTATATTCTCCACACAGAAGATACCTTCCTTTATTTCTTTTCCAATTCTCATCTATTGAATGAAATTTCTATTTCCATCGCTTCTGACCGTATTATTTCTTTTATCAACCTTTCGAACATAAGTATCACAACCAGCGTAAAGTATGACAAAAATCGATTCTGTCTGGTCTTTTTGAACATTGAAAACTTTTTACAGGAAATTAAAAGATTATATTATTTTAAAACATCTCTGATCTCTCTTAAGATTTTTGTTGCAAAATATATTTTTATGAATGGTTACAGAAATATTTAGTGACAATTACGAATAAATATATATTTTCCAGCGGAATATCGAATTTTTTCTGTGCATTTCATATTTTTGTTTTAATTACTGATCGGCCTTAGTCTTTACAAGATTACACTTCATTTATACATCATACATATCATTGGATCATTTGGATGATTATTAGGTATTCTAAATTGAACAGATTGGAATGTACATAAATTGGGATGTGTGTAAAAAATATAAAAAATATAAAACTTATCATGATAGCCGTTTTCGATAGAAACACGTAAAAATAAATTTTGGAATCTGTACTTAAAGAAAATACAAAATGTATGCAGTTATAATAAGTAAAATTATTCTACCGTTTTTGTTGTTCTCGGAAAATTATTAATTTTGTAGGAAGACGTCGGACAAAATAAACAAGATTCAACGATAAGTGAACCAATGCGTATGGTGGTGTTACGTAACAATTCTTATTTAAAAAATGGTACGTTAAATTTGGTATAGTAAGTTGAAAAGAGGAAAATATTAGTTAACACTCACATAGGAAAATTTTTTAATTAATTTTTTAATAAAAAAATGTATTTTAAGGGGTAAAAATATTTCTCTGATATTTTAAATAAAACTGTTTTACGTAGCCTTTGGTTTGTTCCATTAATTTTGGTTGTAATCTTAAATTATGATTTTATGTTATTGTATAAAAGTTTCGAGGAAAAATTTTAAAAGGGCCATAAATAAATTATTTAGTATTAGACCTGACACCGGACGGCGACATTAAGTGGCAAATCTTATTTGTTTGGTGGCCCTGAAAAGGGCCGTTTAAGCGATGGTCGTCTTGGAGAGGCGTCGGTCGTAGTCGTCGTGGCGGTCGAGGAGCTGGGCAACACGGCGTGTCGTCCAGCGGAGACATTATCTTTTTCCCTCGCAGTAGTGCGTCGATGGCTGCTTCG
This sequence comes from Catonia carolina, assembly GCA_035578175.1. Taxonomy (NCBI): domain Eukaryota; kingdom Metazoa; phylum Arthropoda; class Insecta; order Hemiptera; family Achilidae; genus Catonia; species Catonia carolina. Next base: position 396,521,973 of record JAQMRL010000001.1, read on the forward strand.
TCGGGTCCGGTGGGCGTAAGGTTCGGTCGAGGACCACTGTGGGCATCGCAGCGGGCGATGCCCACCCTCAGCGGCATAGCCTTCCTTCAGCGGCAGTTGGGTCCCCACTGTAGCGTGACAGTGGTGGCCCCCAGAGCCCCGCAGTGTCGGGTCGCCGTAGGCCGTCTGCCGATAGCGCGGCCAAGACGGCTCTCTTCGGGCCGGCAAAGGCTGACCAGTGCGGGAATGTAGCGTTCGCCACCGGTAGCGTAGACCAGGGATGGTGCGCCCGGTCTCGGCTGGGCTCGTCTTCTTCTGTCTCGATCGGAAGTGAATCCCTCTGTGTCTGGATCGGTATTGAATCCCTCGGCTCAGTGCAGCGCTATTTTATAGCTACTGAGAGTGCTGTGGTAGGGGGCGGTAAGTCGCTTGGCCTTGGCAACAAAGCCCTCTATCGGAACGCAGCTGAAAGGTTTGTCGGTGCGCCGCTAAAGGGCCGGGAGAATTATTGAAGGCCGGCAACACAGTAAATGATTAATTAGAAGGGATGCTGGTGTCAGACCATACGCTTAATATCTTTGTTAAATAGTAGGCTACATCAGCTGTATTTTTTAAACATTTTAAATATACCAAGTTTATTTAAAATTATATCTACATCTTGGTCATTAAAAGCTATTTCGTGTTAAGGAATCGATGGGCTTGAACGTGTAGTAATTTTCAGATCCTAGCCAGGAATCAAACCCGGAACCACCGTTTTATGCTGTGCATTGCAGTCTAGTTGGACCACTAAGTCAGCCCAGTTAGCCATAATTAAAAGCATCAGTTTGTTATTTGACATTATATTTTTATTATTTGACATTAATTTTTATGTATTATACATTAAAAGTAAGCCAATGGTTTCAGTTCGAATTAGTGTAGCCTATGTGTTCAAATGAGGATAGAAATTGTCCTAAATTACTGAAAAGTTATAAAATCTTTGACCAAATGGATTTTTACAAATTAGAAAAATATTAAAACTCGGTAGAATTTAGACACATTCATTTTATAAATTAAGTCTTTGATTTCTTTTCTTCATTCACAGCTTCTCTTTCGAAAATTGCTTTAACGTTCGGCTCTCTTGCAATTTCAATTAATATTTAAGAACAAGATCTTTGTATAAAAGTAAAAGCTACAATATTTTTTATTTATTGAAAGTTTATAAAAAGAACTTCTATAAACGTAGCCAAACTGTTAATATTTTCATTGCAGGCAATAATCTAGTGTGTTATATATGTTTTCGAAAAACAGATGTGAATGTCTTTTAAAAGTTTTTTATATATTTTTTTTAGTAATCTTCGGTTCAAACGGGTTTTGTTAGTTTATTTTGTATTAATATCGTAATGACACATTTTTCCCGTTACACTGACATAATTAAGTCTGTAAATTGATGCTAATAAGTATGTTTAATTTCGATAACGTGCTTCTAAATTAGATAGCTTTAAAACACCTGCTATATATGTAAATTCAAAATTGCTTTGTCGTGTTGCCTGCGGGTGTTGTTGGTCTGTGCTTTTTCCTCTTTTACATTTTTGCTGTGGCTGTAACATTTCATGCCAGCCCGTAGTTAACACTTATAAGAGATTTCATTGTAATAGGTAATAACTGAGTACTTCACGGATATTTTGGCATGGCTGGTTTAATTGATCACGTTTTCGAATAGGTTTTAATGTTTTTTTTTTACTCGATCTTTCATTATATTCGTTATGGTTTGTTTACTTTTTTCACTCACTAAAAGAATATTTTACTAGTTTTACCATGAATATTTGATTTTTAAAATTGAGTGAGGGGAAAAATGCTAGAAGTGAATCAAAGAACAGTAATCAAACCCAATACCTCTGCGAATCGTAAAGAACAACAATCTTGTATAATGTTAGTTAATTAGTTTGTTTTTATATCGATTACAGATTCCAAGAAAAATATTACAATATTTTTTTTGATGAAACGGGTAGGTGGAGTGTTAAATTAATTGCACTCGATCTGTTGGTTCCAGGGCTACAAAAAATAGTTCGGTTTCTTATCATATAGTCAGCCAATTATATGACTGAACTATTTAAAAACAGAAGAGGTAGAGGTGTAAAAGACACTAGTCAGAGTTATCTCCTCTGAGAGTAATCAATTTCACTATAAAGCCAGACCCTGTGGTGAATGAAGTGAATGTGTCATTTGCAGGGTGGAAAGTGAGTGCTTTTCGGAGAGCTGATAAGTATACTCTTTCAACTCAGTGAGGAAGGCAAAAGTAAACCACCTCACTCCTCGTTTTTACTTAGTAAAACCTCTAGAGGTTCAAACTAGCCTTTCGGCTGTTAACCTAAACAACAACAACATCAATTATATTTTAATGTAGGCATAATATTGTAATTTTTTGCTTCATGTTAAATTGAAAAGTCGTTCACCTTTATAAATTCCTTTCAATTTAACATCTTATATGCACGTCATATCTGACGGACAACCATTTTATTACGTGCTCTATAGAACTTTCTCTATCCAATCAAAGAACATTGTATAAGAAAATTAAATTATCAAAGGTACATTGTATAAGAAAATAACTCTCTCTTATACTTAACTTACCATGTTCTGTTCATATAGCTTAGCTCTGTAACAATCATAGTAGAATTTTACTAACACTTGACTTAATAGTTTTTTTTTACAGTATTAATATGGTAGAACAGTGGTTCTTAAACTTTGGGGGGGGGGGGTTTAGAAAAATTTCAAAAGAGTCGTCATTGTATTTAAATGAATAAAAAATTAAAACTATAATTTACTCAGTTTTGTATTCGCATGTATATGTTCAAAATTATTGTACTTTTATGTATATTGTACTCTAGTATAGTCTAGAACTCGATTATTGCAAAAACACGGTAATTGTCCTGCTCTGGCAACACTTAACACACACAGGCTTCTGTTTCATATTCTGATTGTAAGCTACTACTTCTTTTGACCACTTATAGTGGTGATGGGGGGCGTGACCTCACATCAGTGTTTAAAAGGGGGGCACAATGTCTGAAAGGTTGAGAACCACTGTGGTAGAACATCTATGTTAATCATCGATATGGTAGTGTTGTTTCGATTGATCTGTAGTCTATTTTTTTATCTACATTATGATAAAGTAAATAAGGTAGTACAGTATAAAGCTTTTAATGACATATGTTACTTATATTCGTTTATTATTTTTCTTTTATTTCTCTTGTAATAAACCTGAGTGTTTATCTTGTATTACCTTTGGTTTTTAAGTTAGTTAAAGGAGTAGGTATTTATGTTGCCACAATACCGCCGGTATTCAGCAAATCTTTAATATTAAGCCGATTGGATATATTGTCAGCTTAGTATCAATGTAATTTTACAACCTGGTTTATAATTAGTACAAAATAACACAAATTAGTCATGATTGATATCAATACCCTAAATAAAAACACAACACGAAACAACTAAAACGAACGTTTTGTCTTTGATGTTTTTCTTCCCCATAATTGAACAATGCATACAAAATGATGAGTAATTATGCTTTAACTCGACGCAAACAAAATGTACAAGTTGTAAGTGTCTATTCCTATAGTTGACGTTGCTTATTTACAGATACATTTATAAACAAACCCAGATTGTTTAATTACTGAATATTTCTCATATTTACTGATGTTTTTCAATTTTCAAATCCTTAATATAAAGTAAGTTATGACTCGAAGCCACTTATTGCTGCGAAATTATTTATAGTTCCAAAACTAAAACGAGAGTGAGAAAAATTGTTAGGATAGGAAGTAGAATCCTTAGGACTTGCATAAACAAAAAACGGAAACTCAACAATATCTGGATCTTAATGTCTAATTCTGAACTCTACAGTGAAATTAAGCCAATTACTTACATCATGCCGAAGAAACAAATTTCTTTCTTCGGGCATGTACTTAGAATAACGGACAATCAAGTAACTAAACAACTCATTTCTGTAATTAACTTGTGGAAAAATCCTCCAAGGTGGCTGGCTGAAATAAAGCAAGATATGCAAGAACTTAATAATGCAGAACAAGATCTTTTAGAAAATTCTGAACAGCTTCAGTTACTTAAAGATAAAGACACAAGATTCGTCGAAAAACTCGAGCTCCGTCGTCAATGATTTATACAGATAAAATCAAACAGATCAGATCCCAAAATATGAAGAATTATTGGGAAAAACGTAAGAATTCTAAAACCCAACCAAGAAGAATTTTTAAATTTGATTTAAGTGGTCTAATGAGGCTGTAAAAGCAAAAAAAAAAAATGTTATAATGTTTTTAAGGAAATCACTTTTAATCTATACTTATGGATGTGATTTCATGTGCATAAAACGAAAATCGCCTTGAAAGTCAGCATATCCCATTTTAGAAAATGTCCACAACGTTTTGTAACAAAATATCCATTTACAATATGAATAATTATTTATGTTATTTTGAGTTTATGATCTAGAGTTACGTATTTTTAACACAGTAGGCCTATCTAGTTCACAAAAATCCACACAAATCTTAATTCATTTTTCATAGAATTATAAACAGGCCCCCACATTTCAATTCCAGGTCTTAGGATCACCTTATTAGTTACATTATTTACATAAACACAAGAAAAGGCATGATGATCATTATGAAAAAATAAATACCTAGCTTATTTAATCCCAAATTGATTTTTTTTGCAATCAGCTGGATAAATTTATCAACAACTGATTTTAAACTTATACAGTATTTTTAATGCTTTAAAAGATTTAATTAAAATTATTTTACTCGTTTTTTTACATGTTAGTGTATTTTTAGAAAAATTTCCCAGAAGAAATGAACCCTGTACGTATTTATTAATTAAATAAATTTTTGAATTTTGCCCTTGACGAGACGACCTCGTTGGGCCCTCTTGCCGCTGGGCCTCAGAACCACAGTCTTGGCAACACCTCCATTTGGGGAGCCTGCTTGCATTACATCACCTTGAATTCGCAAATGAATAATTTATTAGACAATAGATTTGAAACATAATAAGATTAAATTATTATTATTTCATAAGTCCTACTAATTTTATCATATATCCGTGTTGAATACGCTTAGATTTACACCTTTAGTTCTTAGTTTTATTAGGCGCTATGTTTATCGTTAAAAAAGAAATCTTTTTAATAAAATATTAAAGTGCAGTTAGTAACAAGCTGAAAGCTGAAAAGCGTAAAATCATACGAGCGTATAAGTGTTCGATTCATGAATTATTCAAAACAATTTTTAAAACTGCTGTTAAGATTTGTTAGATGTATTATCTATAAAACAGGTTATGAGTAATAATTGCATTCCAGGTGGTGTACAGTAATTAAAAATTGTATTATCTTTTATGTGATGCGAGACGACAAATATAAAGTCCAGGGATTGATAAGAGGGTAAGTGTAGTCCAGGTCGACGTTGAACATAATAGTGTGGGTTCGGTTACCCTTTATCTTCAGGAAGTCAACAAAACCCTAGTAACCTTGATGGTAGCCAATTTTTTCAGAAAAAAAGCACCTGAGAAAGAAGTACAGGTATCTGTTAAAAATACAAAACATAGTACAACATTATACGACAAATTTATGGTTTTCATTAGTCGTGAATAAAAATTAAATAAGTTCGGCTAAATATTATTTTATTTTCGATAAGATAAATTTAAACTGAAAAATTTAATTGAGTGCTCGTATTATTTTAGTTAGATTTAAAAGTCTCATTTAAATTATTGCTTTGATAAAGATCATTTAAATTGTACAAGAAAATACTGATTTGGATAGGGTTGTAAAGTAAATTTCAGAGAAAGCAACAACAAAAAAGAACATGTCAAAAGTAATAAAAATGTAGTAAAAATTTATTTTTAATTAATGTAATTTTATTTCTAGTAACATTTTTTAAACCAACTAGAATTTTTAAAGCAAGTAATTTTTTAACTAAATGTTCTGTAATGCGTAGACACTTTTTATTAATAAGAGTAGTGTATGCTAAAGTTGTTTGTACATCTAATGGTCCTTGTTGACCTCGGTTTACGGATTAAATAAAATCAAATGAAATCTGTATACAGAACCACAGAACATAAATAGTATACTATGTATTTTATTATAGTAAGCGATTTTATCATAGTTTATTAACACAATAAATAAACTAAAATTCAATAAATAAAATGAAGGATAATTTTATGGCTCATTTTCACAGATTTTACGACACTTTTTAATTGTAATTTTATTTGAGTACTAGTTTGTTAATTGTTATCCATTTATTACTAAACCTGTAGATATCAGTTAAAAGACCAATTAAAATTTTACATTTGGTTGTTTAGAAGTAATTTTGTAGTACCATACAGAAGTAACTTTAATTAATTGAGATAAGCGTTTGCAAATTTTTAATGAAATAATTTAATTTATATTTTCTAACTATTAAGAATAATATTTGTTATATTAGATACATCAGCAGGTAACATTTAGCTTGGTTTCTGTGTAAAAAAATTACATTAATTAGTGCAGTACCTGCGGAAGATAAAAAGGGTAATATCCAGGCCACATAGATTTATTATGTTCGTTCATTTTTGAAAGGTATGAAAAATTCCTTTTTAACATTTACTTACTATTAAATATTTATAAAATATTTTACGCTAGTTGTTAAATACTTGATTTCTCGAATACTTTCCAGTTATCTGTGTCTTACTGTGTCTGATGAAACTAACCTTCTTTGAAATCATTTGTAATACCAAATGATCAGTACCAAAATTTATAATTTTTAAATATATATTGTAAATATATTTTTAAATATATAGTTGTAAACGCAACATACAACTCATTACACACAAAGAGAATAGACCACATAAATCCAAATGTCCAATCTCTTTCAACAGACGACTGATGTCCTGTTAACAGACGACTGAAACGAAGGTGGAATATAGGGATATTCTCCGACCACCATAAAAATAGCTAAAAAAAAATTCAATTTAGCTTGTCATGCCTGTTTCATTTCATAAAAAAGAAAATCACCTCATAAAAAAATTATCCATCATAGTTTATAAATCATTCAAAATAACATCATCATTCAAAATATTGGCACCACATTCATGGTAAATTTTCACTCCGTAATCGGTCACTGGATCGATTCACATTCACGTCACATTCCCGCCATTCCTCATTCATTCCATCTCATTTACCAGTTGTGCTTTAAAACATTGTACAGTTGTAAATAAAAATAAAGTTGAAGCCAAAAAAAAAATTAAAAATAATAGCCTACGCATTTATAATTTCACCGATTAAGGACTGACTTCTTAATAGGTATCATTTTTCAGTTAATGGCATATATTGTTTTTATTATTTAAGAAAAAGGAACTACAACTGTGTAACAATTTAACACAAACAACTGTGTAAATGTTAATAGTTTGGTAGAATTGCCTTGATGTCACTTGTGTGAGGCAGTCGCCCAGCGGCAACCCTCAAGACAATTCACAAAAGGTCTCTATTCCACTGCCTTTTCAGTCTTCTAGGTGGGTTGTGTGTTACGTGGGGAGCAGACAATGACTGAATTTGTGGATTTGTGTGGTAGTGCAGATTTCTATGAAAACGTTCTTTAGTTTCTTAATTGTTTCGTTTACCGTTTCGATGTTAAGTTATCTATGTACTGGCATATATGAGTCGAAATAAGTTGAACAAAGTTACAAAATTTCTTGTTTTTGTAGACATCCATTAAGGAGATACACGGTCATAGTTTTCAGGAGTGTTTTCCAATTTTGTACTATTAGATACCATAATAATTCCGAAAAAATAAATTTCTGAAACTTTTTATAAATATTTCATTTGTTAATAATTTTAAATTATCCTGTAAAACTGTCTGCTGATTTAGAAATATTCCAAATAAGTTTCACTAATAGTTCCAATTTAAAGTTCCGCCAAATTAAAATAATCTACATTATTTTATCAGTTATTGTAAACAATAATTTAATTATAATTAGTAATTAGGTTACCAATAGTAAATAATAATTCAAAATATGGTATTATTAATGAAGCATATTAAGCAGTTTTGTACAAAACAAAAATTTAAACCAACCGCACATTTTTGTCCGATTAAATCGTAAATTACTAAAATTTAAGAGATCACTTTGAACAATTTAATTTGACCTGAATTTTCACCTTGTTAAATCATTAAGAGGGATAATATAACAGGAAATTTCATGAATGTGGTAGATTATTTTCATGATAAGGCAGTGCGATCGAGATTTGCGATTTCCAGATTTGCGAACTACGAACGATACTCAATTAAAAAATTTTATTCCAAGTTAATGAACTACACAAAATAATTTAATTATTTTACTTTTGGGAGTATTGTAAAATGTTACTTGGTTTTATTTATTGGTAGGTCAAATTACCATAAAAATAATTTTGCGTCTGCCTCAAAAACCAGTTTTGTTAAAATTTATACGAATATTAAATTTAGTATTTTTTGCAATATTACTCATTAAATTTTTAAATAGATAATTTGAAAATAATTTACGGATTGTTGAGCTGATGAATAATAGAAAGAATCTTGTGGCCTGGGTGTAGAGAAAACGTTCATATGTGTAAAATATTATAAAACATGTTCTTTTAAAAGTCGCCATTACAAATTACCTGTAAGAACAGCGAGTATCTTTGTTATCATATTCATCAATACTTAAGTTAAGCCTGTTTTTCATATTTTGTTTACATAAATATTAATATTTTAGGAATACTCTGAAATTATTTTATATTTATTTATTTTTTAATTTCTTTTTGTAATTCCACTGTCATTCATTAATAAAAAATATTCAGTAATATTTTTTTATGTTTGTTACAGGGTGGCGAAGATTTATTTTTATACGTGACAGTATTTGATGGAAAGTTAACCCACAAAAGTGAAGTATGGGTGAAAATTTTGAACTCTTCAAATTTAGATCCAAAATCACGGATTAAACCTGCTATAATTCCATCGCAATTTCATTCCCCTCCACCTCTTCCAGGAAATATTAATACTCGTCAATACAATATTCCTTTTCATCTTTTACCTCCTGGATTTCAACCCAGACCACAGTCACCACCTGTTCTAATTAGTTCGACAACACCAGGAACATCTTCTGTATTCAACAATGATCAAACTTTACATACGAACGAGCAAAGCACACCTCCAACTAGATTGTCCACTGCACCAAATATGAACGATCACGTTCTAAGAACATCAACGATTCCAGCTATAACATCACCGACAGTAGCTTCAGACATAGCTCTCATTATTGTTCCAGTTGCTATGGTAGTTATTATTCTCTCTGTTTCGGCTATCGCTGCTTGTATATTTAGAAAGAAGTTGTGCAAAAAAGCAAAAACCAAAAAGGATGATATGGTAAGTTCAATTAAGTTACATGAATTGAAATATAGATTAATTTATTTATTAATCGGCAAATAAAGCAAACTGATAACTTCTAATGCGTTCTTAAAAAGCAATAAAATAGCAATTTAAATATAACAGAATTTATTATTTATGTTTTATTTTTACTTTCTCTTGCCTATATGAATTGTATAGGAAGGAAAGTGTTGTTTTCAAGTTGATTTATCGAAATCGTGTTTTCACAGGATCTACTAGTTTTCAGACACCCTAAACCCACAAAACATTTTTTTAGCGATTGGTCTGTGTGTGTGAACAGAATATCTCAAGGACGGTACATCGTACGAACGTGAAACTTAAAACTAAAGTTAGATACTACTACCGGACCAGACATGAACATTTTCATCAAAATCGGTCGAACGGAAGTAGTAGTTATTCGTGTAATTTTTTACTTCTTTCGATTTTCTCAAAAACGGCTCCTGTGTTTATTTTTAAATCGCCTCATTAACTACATTTTTTATGTTCTACAAGATAGGGTAGGCGCCATGTCTACTGAAATTCTTGGGAGGCTGTTTTCTCGTAAAAAAATTGTTTTCTTAAGATTGCCGCTTTAATGTGCATTTTAGCGCAAAAAATGTATAATATAATAAAAGTTGTAGAGAATTTAAAATCCTAGAACTTTTATTTCAAACATTTCTTTGTATAACGCTTAGTTTAGCGGCAATTAGCGATAACTTTAATTAGACACACACAACTTTAATTACAACTTTAACTAGAGCATTAATTTTTTTAATTAGAGCATTATTCTCTACATAGCCTAGTTTAGCGAGAAAGAGCGATTTTCCGTATTTTTAAGCCGAAATAAGGTTGATTTTCATTTTGCGTATTTCACTCAAGATTAAAATTAGGTTATGTATTGCGGTTAGTTTTTTGTTTATTTTTAATGTTTTATTACTAATGTTAGGTTATGTTATTAATTATTAGCATTGGCAAGAGGAAGTTGTGTGAGTGTTTCACACCAGATTTTTTAATATTGTTAAATAAGCCTAGTTTATTTTAAATAAAATGATATATTCTCCCATCTTTCCGATAGTACTTGAACAATTTATTAGATATAATTATGACGTTAATTGGGCTAATGGTGCTTAAATGATATAATTATATCTAATTATGCTTCTAATTGTGCTAATGGTGCCACAATACATGTATCTAGAAGACCAATAACTGCTGTCTGCAACTATTAATTGCTTTCTAGTTGGTTTCGCAGTTGGTATTATTTTTGTAGTATACCGTTTGTATCAGACAGGGCTACCAACGAATCTGGCGACAAAATATGTAGGTGTAAATTATAAGCACAGGTTATATCTATAAATTTCTCTGTAAGTCACTTTTTAGATAACCTCGGTAATGAGTCTGCAAAATGCAACTAAATTCGATTCACCAGCAGGAATAGAATTAGTTTAATAGTTTCAACACATTTCCTGTGTCAGAGAACCGGTTGAGCTGTAATTATTTTTTTCACTAAATAAGTATATTTAGGTATTTATAAATAGTACGAACTCGTAACCGCCGTAGTGCAGTGTTAGAGTCCTTGACTCGACTGCCGAAGCGGACAACTTTATATTAGATTTCCAGATGGAGCCTGAAAAATCTTCACATCTTGCAAACCCACTGGTGTTGTTAAATATACTCCTTGGTATCTAAAGAACAAATAATTAATGCATTATTACTTAAAAATTACAAGAATAAAATAATAACCTATTAGACAACTTTTAAATAGCCTAAACAATTATTATCTGTACTATTTTCCATATTGAAATTAAAAGAAGTACGAATAACTTTCTGTAATAGTATAGAAACCTAAGAACATTTCAGAGTTAAATTATTATTATTATTATTATTTGTTAACCGCCTTTTTTTAGTACTAAATGCAAATATTGTATTTGTCTTTTCTTCATTCTTACATCCCACACATGACTCTTGAATATGTAATGCATCCAAACTATTCTTATGCTAATTATTTATAAATATTTTAAGATGCATAATCAACGGTTTTATTGCAAAAATAATTTTTTTTATTGTATTATTAAATTATTCGTTTTATTTGCCTTTATTAAATATCTGAATCTAATGAACTTTTTATTTCATTTTAACATCTTTTTATTTTTTATTTCATTTGAAGCGGGAGTGGCTGCCTCATGGCACTTTGATATGCGCTTGATTGTGCTGGCCTATAATGCACCTTTGATTTTCAAATTTACAGTATACGAAGAATTGCTATCTCAACTAAGTAATACTTCTTCTTTTTTAGTATACCTCTACACCCTTTGGTGGGGTTTGAGTTCTACAATCTTCCTCTAACCCTCCCTCATAGTTGCCAGCGCCCTTCATCCTCTTACACCTATCAAAATCAAATCATTCGTAACATCGTTCATCCATCTCCTCCTAGTTCGACCCTTTCTTCTTCCTTTAAACAGCTTTTCTTTAAATGTAAGCTAAACCATCCGCATTTACACCATTCCCTCAATTTGTTCGTACCATCTTAATCTTTAGGACTTTCTGAAACGTATTATGTTTTTACCTTCTATAAAAGTATCTAGAGCTTAATTTTTACATACTCTTCAGTTTTCTTCTTCCCTTACCAGTTCAATAAATCTACTTAAAATATTTCTTTCGGCTACAATCTAAAAAAAATTAAAATACTACGAGAGCACAGGCAATTTCAGGAATTTCAGCAAACATGGAACTTATCCTATCTTGTAGAGCATAAAAAATGTTTTAAATGGAGAGATTTAAAAAAAAATCCCTTCTCAGTATGTTTTAGTCTTTTTCAGACATAGTGCACGTTTCACAGCCATAGGTGACAACTGGGCGCACAAAACATATTTTTATTTAACTGTTCCTACTTAATAAGTTATTCTTAAATAATTTTACGTTGGTAAAGAAGACTGTTTTCTAGTTGAATGTGGTCTCGTATGGAGTAAATCATTATGTTCTTGTGATTTAAGGTACTTCACAAGTACTAAAGTTCTTTAAATCCATTAAATCCATTAAATTAACATAGTATTATTTTAATGTGATGAGAGAGATCCTGCGTAGAAAAAATCGTAAATTTCTTAGCAATTCTATTAACTATTTAAAAACTTTTTTCTGACAATAAATTTGATATAAATTTTTTACGATTATATTGTTAATTATTTAATATATTTGAATAAGTAATAATATTACTGGATACCTTGATGGATTTGTAAGTAACCCACTCAACTCTTAGCCTAGGGTTCTATGTTAATTTAATTTCCAAGTGATTGATTCTGCTTTATGGATGTTAAAGCAATACGATAGTAATGTTAGTGATATAGTGCAGTTCATAAGTCAATAATGACAGAACGAATCCTTTTGATAACTTCCTTTAAAACCCTCATTTTCATAATTTGTCATTGAAGTCATGGTTGTATTGTAGCACAAAATGACATCATATCAATGAATCTGGACTCAATTCCTGATCTTAATATTATACATATTCTGTAATCTCCATTACACAAAAATATCACACTGCTGTATCAATGTAAAATTCATCAGATATTGATGATGAGAAGAATATGTAGGCCTACTATTTGTAGAAAAAACTTTATTCAATTACCTTAATGATTAAATGAATTTCATAATTTTAACTACATTTTTATTTTTCAGCGCAAAGAACCGGCAAGTAGTGGTGAAGAGCCAATGGCAATGCATCATTGGGGTGGACCAAGAGCTTACATTAACAGATACGAGTCTTGGAATACTGAAAATATTCAGAATCAGGTAAACAATAGATTTCAGGTGAATATAGTTCAGGTGAACAATAGAATCAGGTAAACAATTGATTTTAAATAATCAAAATAGTAACATATTATTAACTAGCCAATTAAATTTTGCTTCGCCCGATCGTCCTGTCTAACAATTGAAGTAAGATTTTGTTGCATACTTTGAAAAAAATTGTTTTCACTTGTACCTAAATTGTTACACTGTACCGTTACCATATTGACTGTTAATTAAAAGTTATTGTAATACTATTAGACCTAATTTTAACTTTTTTTAAACCTAATCTTATTTCAAATCATTGTATTACTCGTAAATAGCTACAGTATTTTATTACAATGGTTTTTAATAGTGTTTTATGCCACATGTACGTATACTACTTTTTTATTTATTTTTTTTGTTTATTGATTTATCTTAGGCTAAGTTACAATATTTCATAGTCGCTAGATAATAAATTAATTAAACTTGTTCAAATGTTATGACTACTTGAATTTCCAAATTTTGGTTCTGTATGATACCTTATTAATGATGTCAAATGAAGTTAACACATAAAATATGAGCATACGTTGATTTGTCAATTTATTCGAATTTTTAACTATCCGAATTCAAGTATGTTTAGTTCGGATAATCAGCGTTCTGCTATATCAGGTACTACTACATTAGTTTAAAAGTCTAAAACGAGTATAATACATAAACCAATTTATCTAAAAAATTTATTTATATCTTTTTTCAGCAATTTTTTAATTTATTCTAATAAATGTACGAGTATGTCTAAAACATTCCTAACGTTCCAAGGAATTTGGTACAACCCTTATTAAAATTGTTTCAACGGTTTTCGATTTCGATTTCATAGTAGACATACATAAACACGAGGGATGTTTAAGATTAATGAAACAAATTGATGTAGAGAAAAACTGTTATTTATTCAATGTCAATGAAACTTGAAATAGTTTTCAAAATAGTTTCCAGCAATATTTAGATACTTGTCCTGCCATTATATGAGCTTTCTGATTCCTGCAGCGTAGAAATCTTTTCCTTGCTGTTTGAACCATTCGTGTAAGTTACCACTTGTTTTAAATGCTTTATTGTCGTCAAACTTCTTGCAGCGTAAAAATCGAACGGGGAGAGGTTTGTGGTGCAAGGAGGATGTGGCAATACCTCCCAACCCAACTTTTCAAGCGTTTTGCTTGTTCTTTAAAGCCGAATATACATGGTTTAATTTGGTTACTCAATATGGTTGAATCAATGAAATTGAATAGTGTAGATTGTATTTCAACCGAATTGTTCAATGAAACTGAACATTGAATGAAGTAGACTGACTTTCTACTTTTGTTCAATGCCGTTGATCAATATGGTAGATTCAACGAAATTGAATTTTGTAGACTGGTATTCAGCGGGATTGAAAAGGTGGTTGACTGGATTTTAATTTTTAGTAGCTATGATAGCATTAAGGTTTGGCATACAATTGTTTCAATTGTTTAGTGGAGGTATGTAAATGATTTTTACTAGTATCTCCAGGTCTCCTTCTTTGAAATTCTTTTAATAAACTTTCAAAGGCGCCGAATTCGATTCTACGCAATATCCCTGGTTATGTCCAATAACGCCGCTGCTTTTTTGTGAATCTTAACGGTTGTATTACACATCTCGATTAAGTTTTCCGAAATTATTTAAACTCCTAATCTAATAATTTTATTTGACTCCATGCTTTGAACATTAACTGTTTTATTACATTGAACCGTGTAGAAAAATTTCATTCAATGCAATTTCAATGATTCATCCACATTGAGCTACTAAATTGAACCGGTATATTTGGCTTAAGCGGTGAGAGTGCGCGTCATGATGCACGAGAATCACACCTTTTGAAAGAGGTCCCTTACCGCGGATCTCGCGGTAAGGGCCCATGGCCTCTCACGGAACGTTCGAGCTTGTACCGCGAGGTGCATGCCCGGGCGGTGTGGTCCTTGATGAGATAGCTTCGTTCTACTGTCAAGTAGTTTAATTAAGGGAGTTGTCTCGGCTGAAGTCGACGGCACTGTAGCCTAAATTTATAATGGTGTACAAGCACTTGCTAGACATTACGTTAAGGCGACTTTAAGTCCTAACTAACGTTTTATTCCATTTTATTAGTTAGTACTCTTTGTGTTATTTTCTTGACTGTTAAAACCCTTCTATTAATTTCTGACGGAAGCCTCGAGCCCCAAGAGGCATCCATGACAAGAGGGCGAGCAGAACACACTCCCCAGGTCGGCCGATCTGGCTCTAACTCGCCCTCGAACTTTTTTTATATATTAATTTTAAGGTAGTTTTATACAAGGTGACAGTCGCCGTCATATTAGAAAATAAGAGTTCTACGGAACGGCCTCCGGGTCTATGCCTTCTGGCGACCAATTGGAGGGGAGGTGGTGCGAAAAATGCCAGCAAACCATTTACCATTTATCGCGGATTTCACTTTCGTTTGAATCATATTAGAATAGTATTTTCTATTCACGGTACGTTGTTATTTTAATAATTATCATAAAAAAGGTGGCCTTGCGAGTCTCAAAAGACAGCCAAAATTACTTTACTGGCTGACGTGTAAGTTTTAATGATTTTGTGGACGAATCAGGATGTGTCCACTCAAGACACGTTACTGCGGTTTATACACTTTCACAATACTGTTTCAACACTTGATTAAGTTTTTGTCTGTCTAAAACTTTAGGATACAAAATTTTTATCACTGATCCATTGCTCTTCCCGCATACACGTTTCAAGCGGATCCGAAATTTTGAAATAAACAAAAGAGGTGTATATTAATTTATTGTGATCGAGTAGCCGATTAACAGTGTTTTTAAGGTTACCAACCTAATCCTCAAAAATTTTTGTTTGTTATTGAATGAAATATTTTTCCGCTAAATTAATTTTTATCTTTCATTATTGAATGTGTCTCGTACATACAGACAACAAATTTGTTCTTGGTTAAATCAGGGCCGTTGAATAAGAGAATACAACGGCCCTGTTATGAAATAGAGATTTCAATTAAACATCTGTTTTTAGTTTCATTTTATTAGTGGTAAAAAATATATTACATCGTGTCAAACACATAAATTTACAAACACTCAACTTTACATTCATAATTTATTATTATTACTGAAGACCGCCATTAAATATTAAAAGAAAATATCTTCTTTCAAGCTATGGGAATTATCTTTGGAAAATATTCATAATGGAAGAAAATAATATTTTTCTTTCAGAATACTGAATCTTTTATGTGGAGCACGTAATGGAGATGACAGAATTTAAAACCAACAATCATGATTCCTTTATTTATACAACAATTGTTTATATTTAAATAATTCGTACTAGAACTCAGAAAAATGCTTTTTAAAAACTAAGGCTTTTATGTTTTCTTTTTGTTATTATTACTGTACTTACTATTCTTGAAGAATAATTTATTTGAAAAAAAAATGGTTTATGTAACAATATATTAAAATAAAAATGAAGGTAAAATATTCCTAAAGATTGTTGCGGCTATATATTACAACATAATGAAAAAGCTTTGGAGAAAATTGTATTCATCAGAATTTTTATAAGAGCTGTTTTCCTTGTTCTATGAAGCATCGTGTAAAATATTAATAATTTTAACTTGGTTGTGACTTTATCAAGTTATTTTATAAGTATTAGTTTCCTATTAATTTCCAGAGATTAATAGTAAGCAAGTGATTAGTAGTAGAAGATTAGTAGTAATAACATCATAGAGCAAGTGTCGTCCTTCAGATATTTGGGAGCGTTCCTAAGTAGCGATTGCATTTCAAAGAGGGAAGTATTGTCAAGAATTGAACACGCTAGGAAGGTATTAATCGTCTCAGGTTCAATTCCTGGTTAGATCTGGAATCTATTAAATGTCAAAACCCACAGATTCCTCTCTATGACCCGTTGTAACTACTAAAAACCAAATCATTTGATCAAACTTTTGATAAATTAAAATATAAATTAATATTTTGTAGCCAATGTGAGTATAAAGCAGGTAGAGACCAGAAAAGTTTCTCTAGTATACAAGCGAAAAATCCTTAAACTGAACCCATAATTATACAACTCTATTGGCACGTTAATTGAAACATACAAAATTAAATTACATAGGCCTTTGTTAAGAGATAAATTATTTAAAGTACAACAGAAAATGAAATCAAAAAATTTAATTAATTACTATATAATAATTTCTTTTAATATCATACTATAGAAATTAACTGTTAATAATTGTGAAATGATTTTTCATATTTTTCATCCAGAGTAATTTTAACTAAAAACTGGTTAACTAAAATAGTATGTGTAAAATTGTTAAGACTTTTTTAATGCCACTATATAAAATTTCCAATAGTCAATTCAAATGTTTAATTAAATTCAATGGATTAATTGAATCTGTAAAAAGAAATTCAAATTTCTCTTTACAAAGATAAAGAAAACTTTTCTCTTCAATTCATCACTCAATAATACAAAAATAACCATCTGTTTCCTTTTTCTCTTCAAGCTATTTTATCTCTTAACATCAGAAAATGAATTTTATACACCTCTATCTTAACCAACACATTTTGTCCTATTTTCTAATTCTCGTAACCTTGTACAAAACAGATTTTTTTACATAGCGATAAAATTTGTGTTGATACATTTTTAAACTAGATTTCCAACTTAGCATTAATACATTTATTTTAAAATTTTATGAATTTTTCTTCCTGACCCATTTTTTCGTTTTACAGAAATTTTGCATATAATATTTACTATTTACTGTAACTTTCAAATAAAATACCTTTTTCTGTGCAGCAACCCAGAAGTCTTACAACATGTGGATGAGGATCTAGTGACTTCATTACTTGCAATTCTTGTAGTAAATCTAATCTCTCTCTTTCCCCTGCATTTTCCTTTAAAGTTTTCACAGCAACTGTAGTAGGGCCTTCTCTTCCTGTATAAATTAAAGTAAAACATGTTTTACAAATAGTTTGAGTTTAATATTTAATTTTATATAATGTGTACATAATATATCTGAAATAAAATATAAAATTTTTAGAAATTTTCATTTATGTAACTATAACAGATAAATTATGGTGGTAATTTAATATTTTACTTTTACAATTAATTGTTTCTAAGTTGTGGAAGAAAGAAAATCATGAAAATTATTTTAGATCTCAGCTAGTTACCATTTAAGAGAATTATCAATAATAATTTGTTTTATTTTATGTTTTCAACCACATTCATTTAAGTACAATTTCATTAGAGTTAAATAGAAGTTTCTTGTAACCCAAATGCCTTACTTTCTCATTCTATTCATTCTATACAACACACCTCCATGTACCACAACCATTAAGAAAGTTACATACAATTTCTAAAGTAGTCTGTCTTTCCTTTTTAACTTAGAATCTGTTAACATACTCATCTGCACTTTAGGGTTTATCAATTATTTCATATTAAGTATAACTTCATGCTTTTATTCTTGAAAAAATAAATATAAAAATAAATAAATAAGTCCATAGAAATATTTCAATATAAAGGGAAAAGAAGTAACAAGAGAGAGAAGAAACTCTCTCTTGTTACTTCTACTTGATATATAATATTATCATAAACTGTTAGTCTGTTATTGTAATTTTTTTAAAGAGATATTTTAAAAGAATAATTAATTTTAGGCCTAATATATTAATCCTAATGTATTATTAATGTACATGGTATTGTGTCATGTGGTAGTTAATGTATTTGATCGTACAGGTATATTGCCTATATTAATTGGAGATCCTACTCTTAACCAAGGTTGATAACATAATGGCAATTTAAACCTTGGACACCACTGCTTGGAATTGATCTATAAAGGAGCAACGGTCAGTAGGACACCAACTGGAGAGAGGAGGAATGGGACCGGGCCTCCACCCTCAAAGCCTTTTATTTATTAAAAAAATAAGGATACATTCCTTCATTGTAGACTTATGTAGGTGCCAGAATTATGTAAAATGTAATTTCCAGGTATTTAATTTTCAAAAATTTTTCTTGGGGAGAGCCCCCGGATCCCTCCCTGTTTACCTGGGGAGTATTCCAGACCCCCTAAAAAACAATTCCTCTGTACGCCACTGACAACTGTACCATTCTCTCAAATATTCTTTATGCCATGACGTAAGTGTTGTCGTCCATGTTCCTCTTTCCTGATATTTTACCCTGTTGTTGTTTAGGTCAACAGCCAAAAGGCTGGTTTGAACCTCTAGAGGCTTTACTAAGTAAAAACGAGGAGTGAGGTGGTTTACCATTGCCTTCCTCACTGAGTTGAAAGAGTATGCTTATCAGCATGCCAGGCCCTCCGAAAAGCACTCACTTTCCACCCTGCAAATGACACCTTCACTTCATTCACCACAGGGTCTGGCTGCATTGTGAAATTCATTACTCTCAGAGGAGATAACTCTGACTAGTGTCTTTTACACCTCTACCTCTTCTGTTCTTAAATAGTTCAGTCATATAAGTGGCTGACTATGTGATAAGAAACAGAACTATTTTTTTTTAGCCCTGGACCAAACAGATAGAGTGCAATTAAAATAACACTCCACCTGCCTGTTTTGGGCCTATTTTACCCTATACAACCATTAAAGCAGGCTCTATCATTTTCTTCACAAAAAATGACCAAAATATTGCAGTTTATTTTTTTTATTGTCTTCATAAGCTCTCTTTTTTATTTATGGGACATGGGACTTTTTCTTTTATTTTTCTCTGTCCATACTACACTCAACATGCGGCAACACATTCTATGTAAAGTATGTAAGTATGTAAGTTTACTTATGTAAAAAATTTTTGTTTAGTTTTCAAATTGGTTTAAAAAAAATTTAAGGGTTACTGACATTTCACTACAATTTCAACATGTTATTCTCTGAATGATAAAAATATTGTAACTGTGAATGAAATAACAGTTGACATATTTTTCTGTTTATGACAATATTGAACCTTAAAAAATTTCAATGATGAGTTCTAGTTTGCACAACTAAACTAAAGATTAGTTACAAAATCTAAATTGTTTTTAAAACATTGCTTGACTTAACTTTCTTTGATATTTAAAAAAATACTTTACTAAAATTTTCTAATATGTTTTGATTTTGCTTTCTTTTAGAATATGGAACACATCAAATTATCAGACAGATGGGAATTTCCTAGGCATCATTTGAAAGTATTCAATATTCTGGGCGAAGGCTGTTTTGGTCAAGTTTGGCGATGTGAAGCTCTGAACATAAATGGTATGTTTAAGAAACGAAAATTTAATTTTAGTTGTTAATTTTTCACAGAACTGACGAAAAATAAATCAATTTTATTTGCTACAGTTTAGGTATAATTTAATAATTATTTTACTACACCTTATAATATTTATGTTTTTTGAATACAGGCTATTAACAATAAAAACAAAAAAAATCTGGTGGGAAAAGTCACGCAACTTTCTCTTGTCAATGCATATAGTGAACAATTTAACCTAATATTAGAAATAAACAAAAAAATTAATCTCAAAAAACATAACCACATTTTAGTCATGAGTGAATGACACAAAATGGAAATAGACCCCATTAATAATACGAAAAATAACTCTTTGACGCTAAACTAGGCTCTGTAGTGAAAATTCTCAAATAAAAGTTGTAAATCTTTTAATGTTCTTTAAATTTGATTGTAAACACTTGTGTCGCAAAATACATATTAAGACCGTAATCATATAAAACCATTTTCTTACCAGAGCACAGCCTTTCCAAGACTTTCAGCAGATATGGCGCCTACCCTACCTTGCAGAGTATAAAACATTTAGTAAATGAGACGATTTTTAAAAACAATCGTAAAAGTCGTTTTTGAGAAAATCGTAAAAAAGTAAAAAATGACACGAATAAACTACTACTTACAGTTGACCGATCTTCATGAAAATGTTCGTACCGGGTCCTCTAGTGGTACCTAAGTTAAGTTTCAACTACGTACGATGTTCCGTTCTTGAGATATTCTGTTCACTCACACACACACACACACACAGACCAATCGGTAAAAACAGGTTTTTTTGGGTTCAGTCCAGAGTCATTGAATAGTTCCCTATTCAACGGCTCTGGTTCAAGGGGTCTGAAAACGTGTATATCCAGTGAAAACTCGATTTTGTAAAATCTACATGAAAACAATACATTCCTTCCTATATATTCATAAAGGCAAGAGAAAATAAAACTATAATACATAATAGAAACTAATAAAATTTTATTATTGCCCTAATTTTATTAATGTCCCTTTTTGGGCTTTTATTATAAAAAACAAATAGCTGGGTTTAAAGTTATGCTGCAATATTGCATATATTTTTATTGACTGAATCCAGGAGATTCTAAAAGGGAATTTATGACTCAAGATGAAAACTGGTAAGTATAAAATATATTAAGACAATGTTATACTTATCATGTACAACCTTGTTTATTACCTTTTCAAAAACATATTTTGAAAGGAATCATTGTGTACTAAAATAATTTTTAGCAATAAAGTATTTGTTTAGGTTATAATAATTAAATACCAACAAATTACTACAATGTTTTAATTCTTGTGGTAGTTTGTTTATAGTTTACTCCTTGCATAAATAGATTTCTTTTTTGAGTAACTAATGTCATGATTTGCAACATATTTATTAATTGTGTTTCTTGTGTTATGATTATGGACATTTAAATTCTTTAAAAAATGTAAACCTAAAATATCTACAGGTGTTTTATTTTCCAAAGTTAATTATACTTTACTTATATTATTGTCAATTCAAAAATTTACATTGAAGGAATTGGAAGCAGTAGAAACTCCTTAATTAAATTTAATTGGTTACCTACCAATGTTTAAGCTGACTGAGATTAAAAACTCTATATATTTTACTATACTTGTAAAATCTGAAATGAGAAGTAGATTTTGATTATTTTTCTTTGCTTTCGTTAGATAAAAGTTACAGAAAGGAAAAACTATATTACATACTACTCTTTGAATTGACTTCAAAGTATCCATACAAGATTCTTTGTAAATCTTTGCACACAATTTATTAAAGTACTAACATAAAAGCTGAAAACTGCAGAAAAAATTTAATTTTCTAAACATAATTAGGATACACTATCTGCCTTTGTGAAAAAGGAAAGAATTTTTAATATTGTAGTATCTGCTCTTTTTACTTTTATGTATCAAAGATTAAGATTTAAAAGTGCAACAGTATAAGATAATTTCATCTTTCAAAGATGCGTGTTATTCAGACAGAAGAAATATTATTTAATGTTGATATCATTGTTACAACTGTTATAAAAAATTAAAAAAAATTAATCTCGCTAATTTTCTTAAACTAGTTAAAGTTAAAATATTATGACAACAACAGTTTAGTACTTTATTTCAAATAGTATACATTTTGTGTTATGAACATTAAGGTGGATGCAGAAGGTAAATTGATACTTTGGATGGAAAATACTGTAATTGGATAATTTTATTAATCAAGGCAAATTAATCAAGAATTTGGCCTACATTATATTGACAAGAAAACTGAATTCATAGTAATTTTTTAAGCACCAGTTTGAGCATTTTTAACAGTTTAACACCCAAATTTAAAGAGCAGTTCATGTAAATATTTTAGAATAATGAGAATAATAATTAAACACAAGAAATAATATCATGAATAAAAGTGATAAAGACTTATGAAAATGAAGAATCTAGTTATCAACAAGGATTTAAATTTAGAAATGTAAACCAGACTTATGAGATGCTGTCTTCATAATTCTCTTGCATGGATTGGATGAATGGATGCTTAGAAAACAAGCTTTTGACAAAATCCAGGCTTTTGAACTTTGAGTGTGTTGCCGCATGTTGAGTGTAGTATGGACAGAGAAAAATAAAAGAAAAAGTCCCATGTCCCATAAATAAAAAAGAGAGCTTATGAAGACAATAAAAAAAATAAACTGCAATATTTTGGTCATTTTTTGTGAAGAAAATGATAGAGCCTGCTTTAATGGTTGTATAGGGTAAAATAGGCCCAAAACAGGCAGGTGGAGTGTTATTTTAATTGCACTCTATCTGTTTGGTCCAGGGCTAAAAAAAAATAGTTCTGTTTCTTATCACATAGTCAGCCACTTATATGACTGAACTATTTAAGAACAGAAGAGGTAGAGGTGTAAAAGACACTAGTCAGAGTTATCTCCTCTGAGAGTAATGAATTTCACAATGCAGCCAGACCCTGTGGTGAATGAAGTGAAGGTGTCATTTGCAGGGTGGAAAGTGAGTGCTTTTCGGAGGGCCTGGCATGCTGATAAGCATACTCTTTCAACTCAGTGAGGAAGGCAATGGTAAACCACCTCACTCCTCGTTTTTACTTAGTAAAGCCTCTAGAGGTTCAAACCAGCCTTTTGGCTGTTGACCTAAACAACAACAGGGTAAAATATCAGGAAAGAGGAACATGGACGACAACACTTACGTCATGGCATAAAGAATATTTGAGAGAATGGTACAGTTGTCAGTGGCGTACAGAGGAATTGTTTTTTAGGGGGTCTGGAATACTCCCCAGGTAAACAGGGAGGGATCCGGGGGCTCTCCCCAAGAAAAATTTTTGAAAATTAAATACCTGGAAATTACATTTTACATAATTCTGGCACCTACATAAGTCTACAATGAAGGAATGTATCCTTATTTTTTTAATAAATAAAAGGCTTTGAGGGTGGAGGCCCGGTCCCATTCCTCCTCTCTCCAGTTGGTGTCCTACTGACCGTTGCTCCTTTATAGATCAATTCCAAGCAGTGGTGTCCAAGGTTTAAATTGCCATTATGTTATCAACCTTGGTTAAGAGTAGGATCTCCAATTAATATAGGCAATATACCTGTACGATCAAATACATTAACTACCACATGACACAATACCATGTACATTAATAATACATTAGGATTAATATATTAGGCCTAAAATTAATTATTCTTTTAAAATATCTCTTTAAAAAAATTACAATAACAGACTAACAGTTTATGATAATATTATATATCAAGTAGAAGTAACAAGAGAGAGTTTCTTCTCTCTCTTGTTACTTCTTTTCCCTTTATATTGAAATATTTCTATGGACTTATTTATTTATTTTTATATTTATTTTTTCAAGAATAAAAGCATGAAGTTATACTTAATATGAAATAATTGATAAACCCTAAAGTGCAGATGAGTATGTTAACAGATTCTAAGTTAAAAAGGAAAGACAGACTACTTTAGAAATTGTATGTAACTTTCTTAATGGTTGTGGTACATGGAGGTGTGTTGTATAGAATGAATAGAATGAGAAAGTAAGGCATTTGGGTTACAAGAAACTTCTATTTAACTCTAATGAAATTGTACTTAAATGAATGTGGTTGAAAACATAAAATAAAACAAATTATTATTGATAATTCTCTTAAATGGTAACTAGCTGAGATCTAAAATAATTTTCATGATTTTCTTTCTTCCACAACTTAGAAACAATTAATTGTAAAAGTAAAATATTAAATTACCACCATAATTTATCTGTTATAGTTACATAAATGAAAATTTCTAAAAATTTTATATTTTATTTCAGATATATTATGTACACATTATATAAAATTAAATATTAAACTCAAACTATTTGTAAAACATGTTTTACTTTAATTTATACAGGAAGAGAAGGCCCTACTACAGTTGCTGTGAAAACTTTAAAGGAAAATGCAGGGGAAAGAGAGAGATTAGATTTACTACAAGAATTGCAAGTAATGAAGTCACTAGATCCTCATCCACATGTTGTAAGACTTCTGGGTTGCTGCACAGAAAAAGGTATTTTATTTGAAAGTTACAGTAAATAGTAAATATTATATGCAAAATTTCTGTAAAACGAAAAAATGGGTCAGGAAGAAAAATTCATAAAATTTTAAAATAAATGTATTAATGCTAAGTTGGAAATCTAGTTTAAAAATGTATCAACACAAATTTTATCGCTATGTAAAAAAATCTGTTTTGTACAAGGTTACGAGAATTAGAAAATAGGACAAAATGTGTTGGTTAAGATAGAGGTGTATAAAATTCATTTTCTGATGTTAAGAGATAAAATAGCTTGAAGAGAAAAAGGAAACAGATGGTTATTTTTGTATTATTGAGTGATGAATTGAAGAGAAAAGTTTTCTTTATCTTTGTAAAGAGAAATTTGAATTTCTTTTTACAGATTCAATTAATCCATTGAATTTAATTAAACATTTGAATTGACTATTGGAAATTTTATATAGTGGCATTAAAAAAGTCTTAACAATTTTACACATACTATTTTAGTTAACCAGTTTTTAGTTAAAATTACTCTGGATGAAAAATATGAAAAATCATTTCACAATTATTAACAGTTAATTTCTATAGTATGATATTAAAAGAAATTATTATATAGTAATTAATTAAATTTTTTGATTTCATTTTCTGTTGTACTTTAAATAATTTATCTCTTAACAAAGGCCTATGTAATTTAATTTTGTATGTTTCAATTAACGTGCCAATAGAGTTGTATAATTATGGGTTCAGTTTAAGGATTTTTCGCTTGTATACTAGAGAAACTTTTCTGGTCTCTACCTGCTTTATACTCACATTGGCTACAAAATATTAATTTATATTTTAATTTATCAAAAGTTTGATCAAATGATTTGGTTTTTAGTAGTTACAACGGGTCATAGAGAGGAATCTGTGGGTTTTGACATTTAATAGATTCCAGATCTAACCAGGAATTGAACCTGAGACGATTCACTTGACAGAGTGCAATCCAGTTTATCTCTCTAAAAACTGTGCATCAGAAGTGGCTAAAATTTACTTTCATTGCTTAAAATAAGCTCAGGATCAGTTTTATTACTGTTGGCCAAACTGATGATAATAATAACATGAACAATTACTAACAAATCTGTTGATAAATTAAATTTAAAAATATATAAACACCATTCTTAAAGACCTATTAGTATAATATATGATTCATTTAAAAAATTTTATTTTTTCTTAAAAATATGTTTCTAAAAATAATTATCCACTCTAGCCTATTCGCCTATTTAAAAATTCAGCACAGTATAATTTACTTGATCTTACAAATGACCTACAGCATAAATTAAATAGATATTTAATTTAAACAAAATAAAATTTAATTGAAATTGAAAATAAGAAAGTGAAATTTCCCAAAACAAACAAATAACATTGTTCTTTTATTGTGTTAAAATGTAGCTGTATTCAAATTATTTATTATTTTTATAATATATTTATTTAATGTCAACACATATGCAACAACACGGTTATTAGAGAAACAAAAGTCATTTAAAAACAAGTAGAACAATTAAAGTGAGAATTTAGATCAAATTAATGAAAGAAGCTAATTCTGAATTTTAGAGTTTTTTTCAGTTAGCAAAACCTTTGACATTTTTTTTATATACTTGTAAATTTTCAATGATTACAAAGTGGTTTAAGGTGTCTAAATTACAAAATTATTTGAGTTAGCCTTGCAGAAGAATTCCAGTATGTACATATTGTTAGTGCTGATGTGATAATATATTGAGTGACCAATTTATAGTCATTGATATAACAACTTGATTCCATTAACTGTAAAATTTTGCTGGTTGCTCTTCTAATATAGATTTTTAATTAAATTAATTGACAGCAAATTATGTTAATTATCAGTAAAACAAAACTTGAGTAATAGGTCATTATCCTAGATTTCATATATTTTTCATTGCTACATTAAATAAAATATCCACCTTGTTGATCTAGAGTTAAAGTTGTTGACACTAATCAGCTGTTTAACTGCTGAATTTTGGAGATGGAGGTTCTTGGTTCAAATCCTAGTAAAGGTAGTGATACTTTTATATGGATTTGAATACTAGACATTGGTAACCGGTGTACTTTAATGGTTGAGGTTTAATTAATATACTTTCTCAGGAATGTTCAACCTGGGTCTGTACAAGACTACACCTCATTTACACGTCATACACATCATCTTCATCTCATTGGGTCGTGGGGTTGCTTACTATTCTGAATTGAATAGATTGCACATTAGTGATAAAAAAATAATATTAAAAAATTGAATGTAAACATTGTTTAAGCCCCTTCATTGTAATATAATAAACGATAAAATTGTCAATAAATTTTAATTAAATTCAGTTTAAATATATTTTTAACATAAAATTATTTTACTGCTTAAATTATTAAATTGATTAATGCAAAAAAATAACTGTAGGTTTATTATAGAAAAAACTTAATGATTATAAAAAATTTTATATTGTTGACAATCTTCATCGTGTCAAATAAAATTTACCTTACAGTTTTGTTACTGTTCTCATTATTTTTTTTATTCAAGGAATCACTTCTATAATTAAAGGACTTAAATGAACATTGATATAAAGTCCAAAATATGAATTTAAAAAATTAAAAAATTTACAAGAAATCAAAAAAGTGAAAATTAAAAAGATAATAGAATGTTTAAAAAGTTTTTAATTAATAAAAGAGCTCATTTTTTCTTTGTAGAATTTTACATTTTATAAATTTGTTTTTATTTACACTCAGTCTGAGTGAAAAACAAGCATTAATAATAAATCAGTTAAGAAATAAAGTTTTATTTATTTCTTATAATGCTGATAAATTCTTTTGAATGTTTATGAGAGCTTCCTTCCGAATGAAGATGATAAAAGTTCTGTGTTCTGCTTGTTTGACAATGGGGTGAAGATAAAACACAACTAGATATTAAATTATATTTATTTAAATAAAGATGTCTACTTCAAAAATTAATTCTATATTTTTCCATATCTTGCATTAAAATATGACACCTTAACCTGATGGGTTTTTTCATGCATATATCTTTTTTTATCAATTCCTCTCATACTATTCCTTAGAATATAATCATATTTCATAATACAAATTATCAAAATCTGTTAAAATTTTTATAAAAGAAAACCAAATAGTTATTTATATTTGTATCATTTAAGCTTTTTTTTAGTTACTTCAACATCTTGGTCATTAGGAATTTTCTATTCATCGAGGTTTTAATGTTTAATAATTTTCATATCCAAAACAGAAATCATGATCAAAATGAATCATGTTTGCTTTGTATCCAGTTGCTATGCCATGGTAACAGTCTGTTACGATTTCTTCTCCATGAATTGTAATAAATTTTGAAATTATTTTGGAGCTTACAGTGGAAAATAAACTTAAATTTAACAAAAATATAAAGCATTTTTTACTGTGGTTTGATATTTAACTTTAACTTGTTATTAATAATAATAATCTATTTTTTATAAATTTATGGCAATAAATGAATACAAAAAGTACTTTTTTCTCTGAATTACTATGCATAATTTTTTTTTGTTTTTGTCAACAACATAAGCAAACTTGTTTGCTAAGGGTTTTACACAATATTTGATTTAAAATGCAAAGAAATTTTCAAAATTCTTTGAAAGTACATAAAATTTATTTTTCGCTTGAATATAATACAATGTATGATATAAAAAAATTATTGACCTGTTTTAAGTCAAAATATTTTTTAACTGAATTTATCAGCTATATAATATTACACTTTACAACTAATTGAAAATATGTGAATAAAATGTAATGTAATATAGTTAATATAGCACAATGATTGGAGCATTTAAGAAATTTATTTTTTGGTCGTTAATGATTCAATGGGCAGATGAGGTTAATTAATAGACTCTAGTTATTTCCACATGATACATTATACCATCATTTTTTTACCTTCTTGGCATATATATTTGTTATGCGATATGAAAAAAAAAACAAATCAAGTAACTTGCTAGTTGTTCTTTTTTGAATAATTTAGCAGTATCACAGGGGTAACCTATTTATATCACATAAACTGAAGGAGAATATAAATAAAATTGTAAATAAAAGTTATCAGAATTGTTCTAATGGTATATTAAGACTACAATATTTCTTACAACTGTTGTTTAGGTCATCAGCTGAAAGACTGGATTGAACCTCTAGAGGTATTAAGTAAAACAAGGAGTGAATTGGTTTACCATTGCATTCCTCACTGAGTTGAAAAGTATGCTTATTAGCATGGCAGGCTCTCTGAAAAGTATATATTCACCAACCTGGAAATGACACCTTCACTTCATTCACCACAGAGTCTGCGTGTATAATTAAATTCATATTTCTCAGAGGAGATAACTCTGACTTGTGTCTTTTATATCTCTACCTCTTCTGATCTTAAATACTTCAGTCATTTCTGACCATGTGATAAGAAACAGAACTATTTTTGGTATTACTAGAACTAACAGATTGAGTGCAAATAATTTAACACTCCACCTGTCTGTTATGGGCAGTTGTTACAACCTTAACATATTCTAAAAAAATTCCTTCAAAACTTAAAAATGTGAAAGACAGATAAAATAAATATAGTTAATATAGCACAATGATTGGAGCATTTAAGAAATTATTGATTAATCGTTATAGTACAGAACATTTTTTCTCCCACAAAAGTAAACAAAACAAAAAAATCATTTCATCCTCATTTTGGACAGTTACACCCCAATGTCATCGCTAATGACCTTGCAGTTGATGCGACGTTAAATAAATTAAATTAAAAACACAGTAATTTACTTCATCAATACTAGTTATTTTTTAACTAAGTTGTAATTATATTATTTGAATAATTTTTTAAAACATTTTTTATTTTTTACAGATCCAATATTTGTAATTATGGAATATATATGTAAAGGAAAACTACAAAGTTTTCTTCGTAACTCAAGAGCTCAAAGATGTTATGATAATATGCATGGAAAGAGTGCTACGCTTACTTCTCGTGATTTAACTGCATTTTGCTATCAGGTGGCACGAGGAATGGAATTCCTTTCTTCCAAAGGAGTGAGTATTTAATTAATTTATTTATGCAATTACTTAAATACTTTTGATAAGTTCGTTTCTATTCTTACACATTCTTTATAACTTTATAATAATTTAAAAGTTATTGACAATGGTCTACTTATTTGAATATTAAACTGATTGTATACTTGGACTTATATTAAGATAATTCTCTTTGCGAGTACGATTCAACATGATTTATACTTTGTAAATGAAAGTAGGATTCCAATTTGAAAATATATTTGTTGAACAATAGACATAGATGCACTTTTCAACTATTTTTGAATGAGCAAGAACTTTTATTTGCATTATAATGTACCATATTATAAATTCATACTGAATATTTTATGGAGTGAAAAATTGAAGAGAGCAAATATAAATTGTGTAGAATTTTCTTCAATTATATTTTTTAAAAAAGATGAAATTTTATGTAATATATCTGAAACTTATTTAAAAATTTATTAATAACCCTATTTCAATAGTTATATTATTTACTGTACAATGCTACTCCATTCTATTCAGCTGTATGTGCTGTTTAAATTAGCTACTTTGAAGGGTGGAGACCATGTAACACCTGTCTCAACAGTTGCCATAGCAACATTGGAAGTAATATCTTGAACTAATTGTACAATACTTGTGGTCAGTGCCATCTGTATCTTAAAATTTAGTGTTATTGAATCTTAGTACCTTATTCATTCTACAAATTAATAATAATTAATGAATTCTATAAATTAATATAATATTAAAATATTGTAAAAATTTTGCCTGATTGTAAAAACACTATCAAATTTCAAACAGTAAAAAAAACAATAAAACAGTATAAGTGTTTTATCAAATGGTAAAATTATAATCCAAAATTAATAAAATTCTTTACATTATCTAATAAATCTATCTAACCTTGATTTTTCTGACATGTCCATACCATACTAACAACTTTTCCTCTATGTGTTTCATTATAAAAATTCTCTTAAACTTGCATCCTTCTAATTTACTCAATTGGTACCTATCTTCTAATCTGGCCAAACAACAGAATCTTTACCAGTACTAAATTTCTGTTTCAATTATTCTATTTCTGTTTCTCTTATTTTTAACCCGTACATCTGCAGCATAAGCCATAATACTTAGTATTATGGTGTTGCATCCTATTCTAGGAAATAATTCACTAAATGTGTTTTTTTTTTGTTTCATCTGATCTTCTTTATTCCATCATTTCTAATCATTCTTTATCCTACTTTTCCAACACCCATTTTAACTTCTTTTGACTTCCACTTGATAGAACATACCTGGCAAACATTTTCACGAGTTGTTTCTTAATCTCAATGTTCATATGAATATCTGCTTTCAAATTGTTTCTTATTGTTTAATGTTATATCTTTGATTGTGATTTTTTTTTTGATTTTACATCTGACTGTTTTGCAATTTCTGCTAATGCAGATGGTGGAGAATGATGATATATAAAAATGAGTGATGAAAAAATGCCAGACTTGACTGGGAATTGAACCCGGGACCCAGGCGTAGAAGCTAGTTGTGCTAATCACTATGCCAATGGGCCAGCCATGATTAAGACTTTGGTACTTTGAATAGATATTGAAAATATTTTGTTTAAATTGAATGTTAAAATTCAAACACTGTGTTTCAGAGCCCAAAAATAAATAACAAATTAAGAAAACTTTTGAAAAAAGTCATTTTCAAAATTTATAATTTCTGAAGCTTGTGAAATAATAAATTGTTAAATATAAAATAGGTAGAAAGTGTAGTAACCCTGGTAGGCTTTCAATGCATTCATTGCCATATTAATATATGTTTTACAATAACAGTCTCTCTTTGGTAACAAATTTTAATGAAGTTAAAACGTACAAAAATAATTCATTTGGGAATTACTGTTTTAACATTTAATTAATTCTGTATTTTACTATACCAGAGAGTTTATTTAATACCTTATATTTGTTTTAGTCATTAGAAACATCAATTAAAATAAGTTTATTTAATCAAGTTCATAAAATAAGTTTATTTAACCAATCTAAGGAAGGTTGTAGTTGGGTAGCTATCTGCTCACATGAAACACTACCTTTCAAACTTCACGATGCTTGTTCTTCTTTCTTCTGTGAAGCACATTCAACAAACAGAACACTTGGAAAATTAATGCTGCTGTTATTTCTATGTATGTCATCCTGACAAAATTTCTAAGTGTTCTAAATGGTCTAAAAACCATTTACAACAAAGATCCTCAACTACAACAGATTTGACTAAACTGGCTACAAAAATTTTAAATGGTAATTGCCAATTGAGATCCATGTGGATACCATCTCATGTTAGAATCCCAGGGAACAAATAGGTTAACTCAGGAACTGTAGATACCATTAAGGTAGAAGCACGAAATCACCTCTTTTTTCCATAACACTGTTAGGGGAAATACCCCAATCAAAAGTTACTTGGTTTATGGAACATCGATGAATACAAAACTACTAACAAAACTCTTTTGGATTTTACAGTGTATCTTTGAAGACCGAATAGTAAAATATTCTTTACAACATGAATATAAGTTGTTCACTCAGTTTATCACATCAGCACTTATTTACAAAATCAACGTCAGCAAAGTGTACTCACTGCAATTCACCAGTGACAGTAACACACAATTTCAAAATGTAAACATCTTTTACTGTTTGGTAAACATTGAAAACTACCAAATATATATGAAAACAGTGTCAGGGAATTAAAAAATTGTAAGAATGTATATTCAAATATTTGAAATAATTAAACATCATTAATCTAATTTGACTCATTACTTTAAATTGTTTCACTTTTTTGCTTGATTAATTAGTTTTGGACTGAATTTTACATTTCATTAATAGGGTAGTGGTTAGGCCGTTGGCCTGCCAGGCAGAGTTCCCGGGTTCAATTCCCAGCCAGGATCTGGAAAATTTTCACATGTCAAATCCCACAGTTAATGTTATATAATCCATTGTAGTTGCTAATGACCAAGCTGTTGATGCGGCTTTAAATAAATTAATTAAAATAAAAAAATTGGTTAATATTGATTATAATAAAAGTTTGTTGTACTGTTTTCATTTAGTTTTATTATTATTTCTTTAATTTCATTCTATAATCTTCTGTTAAAACTCTGTGTGTTTTTTTTATTACATTTAAATCATGAATTTTCATTCTGTTCAAGATTTTTGTTCAGTTTAAAAAGAAATACACTTTGATTGTTGTATTAACAACACTTATGTTAAAATGCTTCTTCATATGACACAGTTTAATTTATTCAATCAAATTTATATCTTATCTATATTGTTTTTCATTATATTTATACGTATCTTTGTTTTGTGGTCGTTAATAACCTTGTTCCTGAAGCGATCTATTTATTTATTTATTAAAAAAATAAAATAATTACATAAAACATACAAAAATTAGTATCTCAAAATAAAAACAAATCAAATCCCCCTTGATTTACTGGTCCATAAGTTTGTTGCATAGAACTCAACAGCTAACTGTATGGACTATACTGTAAATAGTTCTGGTCGTTTCTGTTTATGGTAAGTTGAATAAGCAACTAAACCATAAATGAACAGATGTGATAGAAGTGAGAATTACATTTATTTAGATTATCTCTAAAAGTAATCAAGTTTACCAAACCTGACGGCAAATGAATCTAGTTGTCAGGTGCATTGGGTAAAGATTAAATACATTTTACTGGACTTACTCTTTTTACTCTGCAATGACATTTTATATAATGTGCATGAACTAGTAAATTAAGGTTACGTCAATTTATCTCATTCCCAATGTTCTAGTTAAAAACCAACTTTAAATTTATACCATCTTTAGTCCGCTTCAATCAATATTTATATAATGTAAATTATGTCTGAGCAAATAATTCAACGTATGGGCAGGCAAGATACAAATACACAAAGTAAAACAGATATATAAGTTTTAATTCATCACAAACAGTAAATAACATTTAGTGGTTTCTCTCTTTTTGGCTGATATTTCTCAGTGACCCTTTGTAATAGATTGTAACTCCCATACATTCTATTGCGACCATCATATTCAGACCCTCATTCCAAATCTGTACATTGATTTTTAGGTATGACAATT
Source organism: Catonia carolina (assembly GCA_035578175.1). Classification (NCBI taxonomy): domain Eukaryota; kingdom Metazoa; phylum Arthropoda; class Insecta; order Hemiptera; family Achilidae; genus Catonia; species Catonia carolina. The sequence goes on from JAQMRL010000001.1 coordinate 396,556,040, forward strand.
AATAATTTGAATATGTCTTTAAATTTTTAATAGGGACATTTTAATTGATTTCTTTCCATTATATCCACATTTTAAAATGACTGAAATTTTCCTTGGTTGACCCTGATTTAATTTGTAAAATTTGTGCCTTCATCATTTCTGTTTGTATTTAATAGTAAAATTGAAGTCGAAATGATATTGACATAGGTAATCTGTATGCTGTTGAAAAATACATTATGTGCTATCAACATCATTGTAAAACCTACAAAGTTAAATAATTTCTGTAGTACTAAGAAACTCCTCCCCCAAAAAAAAAAAACTAGCAGATTGAAAGTCTACGCTCATAGCCTATGATACTGAAAAAGTTTTACACATTCTATTTAGTTTTTTTTTTAACTTCATTAGCAAATTTTACAACCTGTTAGAGTAAACAACCAGTGAATATGGTGGAGGTTGAAAGAATGAATGACATGACATGAGTGATGTTCTTGGAGAGCACCATTAATTGACAGCTCTCCGAATATTTAGTTTTATTTCTAACATTTTTACTCAATACTGCTAATGCAGTCAATGAAGAGTGATATAAATTAGTGATGAAACATATCAGACCTGACTGGGACCTGAAACCCCTAGCATAAATTATAATAGTGGCCAGTTGCATTGATCACTACATCAATGCACTGCCCTTTAGCATTTTTGTACCAGATAATAAGAATGAAATCTTCTGCATTAAAAAATTAATATTCTTTTTACCAAAAGAACCTTCTTCTGCCCATGTCAAATCAAAACTTATTTTAAAATCATAATGCGTACTTGAATATGGAAGTCTTTTAAAACCTGTATGTTTTATCATACTGCCAGACTAATGATGTATTTTTTATTTTTTACAGATAATCCATCGAGACCTGGCTGCTCGTAATGTTTTGGTTGATGAGAATCATGTTTGCAAAGTAGCTGATTTTGGATTCGCTCGTGATATCATGGCCAGTTATGTATACGAACGCAAATCAGAAGGTCGACTTCCAATTAGATGGATGGCTCCAGAATCTTTGTACGATAATATATTTTCAGTTAAGTCTGATACATGGAGTTTTGGTGTTCTCATATGGGAAATCGTCACACTTGGTTCGACACCATATCCGGGTCTAGCCGCAGCGGATGTGATGCGTAAAGTCAGGGATGGTTATCGATTAGATAAACCGGAACATTGTCGCCGGGAGTTGTATAATATTATGTTTTATTGTTGGGATAAGGACCCTAAGGAACGGCCTAATTTTGTTGAATTAGTTCAATTATTAGAACAATTATTATTAACAGAGACTGAATATATAGAACTTGATAAATTTCCAGATCACTCATATTATAACATGGTTTCATTAAGCGGTGAAAAATTATAACCAAAGAAGAGACATTTCGCATACTAACAACACTGATTAAACTTCTTTTTTATTTTTGTAAATTAATAATAATGTTACTGCCTGTGTTCCTTAAGTGTCTTCACTACGTATTTTACTTAAAAAAAAGTTTTTAATGTTGTGAATGTATATTAAGAACAATGTTGTTAAATGAAAATATATTAATTATTGTTTTTGATGGTTTGTTTTTTCATCCTATATTCTTATTACAGGCTTGTTGTTACCCATCACAGGCAGGAGGAGTGTTAAATTATTTCCACTCGATCTGCTAGTTCCAGGGCTATGAAAAATAGTTTCTTATCACATGGTCAACCAATTATATGACTGAAGCATTTAAGAACAGAAAAGATAGAGGTGTAAAAGATACTACTTTCGATTTCTTTATTATAGATACCGAGTTTGGAGCCTTGTTTCTTCAAACCGCATGTTCAATTTTAACATACTATACACCAAAATTTAGCTGATTTCAATCTGAATTATTTTCATATTTTTAGTGTTGTTTTAATATTGCAATATAAGGATGAGAAGAAAAAAATGAGCCGGTTTTTTTTTGTTGCTGAAACAGATTGGATGCATTTAGAGGCTTACAATTCAAACACAGCTTGACCGATTTATTTCAAATTTCACCAGAGTATAAACTTTTTTGTTTTTATTGTATGTCCGAAATTTCAGACTTGTAGCATATTTAAATTGTGAGTTTTTAGTAATATTCTGAACACCTGTTAACTCCGTTAATATTATTCAACAGCGATTGACCAGTTATTCGGCAGAATTTTTTAAATATTGTAATAATAGATAGATGATGCGGGGCTGGAAGAAACTTAACCATGTTGCCACGTCTTTTCATTGGATTTATAAAAACCAAAAGTAATTTAACTACTACAAAAAGTACATCATTTCATTATTAAAACATTAGGCCTACATAAAACATAGCTATACATTTCTATGAAAAGTAATCTGAACCTTTGTAATTATAGAAAACGTTTTCCTGTTCATTGTCATTAAGTAGTTTAATGTTACATTGGAAGGTAACTTTAGCAGCTAGAGAAAATAACTGAACCGATGAAAAGACAGAGCAACATGGGGAAGCTTCTTCCAGCCACAGCCACTGCATCATCTATGTATTATTTAAATATTTAAAAATTCTGCCGAATAACTGGTCAATTGCTGTTCCATAATATTAATGAATTTTTATTATTTATTTTATACTGAATACAATGGTTTTCTGAAATTGCTGAACTGTTGAGCGGTTACAGAGCTAACAGGGGTTCAAAATTTTACTAATAACTAAAAGTTTAAGTATGCAACTAGTCTGAAATTTTGGGCATAGAATAACAACGTACAAATTTATATTCTGGCAACATCTGAAATAAATCGGTAGAGCGTTGTTTAATTATAAGCCCCTAAATGCATCCAATCTGCTGCACCAACAAAAAAACTGGCTCTTTTTTCTCCTCATCCTGATATTGCAATATTAAAAAATGCTAAAAATATGAAACTAATATGTAACAAGGTAGATTGAAATCAGCTAAATTTTAGTGTACAGAATATTAAAATTAAACAAATGGTTTTGAAGAAACAAGGCTTCAAACTCGGGTATCTATAGGCCTAATAAAGAAATCGACAGTAGTCAGAGTTGTCTCCTCTGAGAGTAATGAATCATTGTACAGCCAGACCCTTTGGTGAATGAAGTGAAATTGTCATTTGCAGGGTGGAAAGTAGATTCCTGTCAGAGGGCCTGGCATGCTGTTAGGCATATTTTTACCCTCAGTGAGGAAGGCATGGTAAACCACCTCACTCCTCATTTTATTTAGTAAATCCTCTGGAGGTTCAAATCAGCCTTTCGACTGATGACCTAAACAACATTTTTATTAAAATTCTCAGAAAAGCTTTTTATAAGGTTTTGTTCTTGAACTTGAACAGTTCAATTCAGTGACCCTTTATATGGATGGATGGCCTTATATAAAATTCATTATGATGTATAAATGAGAAGATTTTTTTAAGAGAAGTATCTAATTCCAGTCATTGGAATTGGAACCTGGTTTAATACAGATAGAGTAAGTTAGATGAAAGGTGTAGCAGAGATTAAGCCTACAATTCAGTGTAAGAACTGGAATGAAAGGTAGACTCAAACAGATAAATTAAAATAGTCTCACATTCAAAAAAAAATTAATTAAAGAGCTGTTAAACTTTGGAATTACACAGAATGGCTTTTTCAGGTTAAGAACTTTAATAGCTACTTTAATAGAACGTCTTCATCATTTTCTTAATTTCCTAGGATCACGAGCAACTCCTCTCCATCTCTCACTTCCTCTGAAATATCTCTTCTCCTTTGTTCTCTTGGAATCCCATCTTATTCCCAATACATACATCATTCAACCCATCCAATCCACTCTTGGTCCTTTAAAAATTAATTTCTACTTTCATTAGTTGAAAATTTGAAAATCTAGTGTAAAAAACTCACATAACTTTCTTTTGCCAATGTATATAATGAAAAATATAACATATATGTTTAATCACGAGTGAATGACACTAAATGAAAATCAACCTCTGCTGGACTTAATAAAATATGAAAAATCACTAATTGGTGCTAAGCTGAGCTCTATGGAAATAATGGTTCAAATAAAAGTTGCAGGTGTTTTTATTGCGTATAGCTTTACTAATTATATACATATGCCCTACTTTTTCCCTGAAATGCATACTAAGACCACAATCTTAAAAAAACATTTTTTACCATGAGCACAGCCTCCCATGAATTTCAGCAAATGTTTGTCCTATCATGTTGAGCACAAAAATTTTGTAAATAAAGCAATTTTTAAAAAAAATGTAGGAGACATCTATGAAAGAATTACAAAAAATTAAAACACTTCCTGAATAAATTAGGTAGGCTTCTACTTCTGCCTGACCGATTTTGATGAAAATGTTCATGTTGGGTCTAGTGGGGCTTATACCCCAACAAACTAAAAACTGCAGGTGAGATCTAGCCAATAACAGCCAAGGTTGGGTGTGAGATTGCCCCTTTGCTGAACCACACTCCAAGTTCCACAGAACTCCAGCTGACGTTTGTTAGGCTGTCATCCACAGCGGGAACACAACGTGACAATGCAGGATATGCCTAATGAAAGTCATTTGGCTCTGTGCTGTAATCTAGGTCACTATGCTCCATCTTCACCTGCAATCTTTAGACACAAACACACACACACACACACGAAACTTGGTAAAAACTGTTTTTTTTTTGGTTCAGGGGATCTGAAAATGTGTATTTACAGTGAAAACTCAATTCTGAAAAATGTACATGATAACAATATTTTCCTTCCATGCATTCATATAAGGTAAAATTTTACAACTGAAATAAACTCATTATTGCAATACCTAAAACAGTAATGAAATCATTGAGAAACAACCAAAAATGTCAAAAGCTTATTGATAGTTTGTAATTTACATTTATTTGGCAGCAGTAATTATTTATTTGATAATAATTATAAAACATTCTTGGTTACTTAGCTGTGAACTTAAATTCAGTTGACAAGAATTCTTCATCAGTTATAAACAGATAATACTTGTTGAATTATGTTAACCTAAACAAGTAATTATGTTTAATCTAATATCATTTATCATAAATGATATTTTCTTTTTGTTAAAACTGTATTTTTAAATTTTATCTATTTGAATATATATATTTTTTTTTTGGTTTAACGTCCTACTCTTCTGCAATTACTGCTAATGCAGATGGTGAAGGATGAAATGATTTATTGTAACGTATCAAAATATGCCAATCCCGAACGGGATTTGAACCCAAGATCGCATGAAAGGTTTTGTAATAGAAAGGTTTTGTAATCTCACAGAATTTAAATGTTTTTGTATAATAAGTAAAATTTTTGAATAGGCTAGCTCCATTGGGTAGTGATGGTATACAAGCCTACAAAGTGGAAGGTCCTGCATTTGATTCCTGGCTAGGATCTTTAAATTATTACAAAATATAACCCACCATAGTAGCAAATGACTAAGTTGTTGATGAGCTTATGAAATAAACTTTAAAAAAATTTGTTGATAAAGATTTTTGGGAAATTTTTTGCTGCCATTATGTTACAATGTCTGATCAAATTTTTTACGTATTTTTTTTATCTATATCATTATTGAATGTAGTTTTCTTCATTATACGTTTTGTTTATATGTTCAAGAAGCTTTAAAATTTCTCGTGAGGTTATGGGCAATGCACACTTCATACAATAATAGTTGTTCTTACTGGAACGACTGATTTTCTCCAGCGGCTGCTTTTGTTTGTAGAGTGTTCAAATTTTTTTTTTGAAACGTAGCTGTATAATAATGGAAGTTCAAAGTTATAAATGAATAAATCAGTGAGGTTTGCCTATACTCAAATAACAACAGGTCCTCTCAACTAATTTATAATTGATAGAATCAATTTGTTAGCAATTATGGTGCCTTAATTATCTTTGTTTCCTGTTTTATACTGCTTAGTGATTTTAGTACAATAGATATAAAATATATGCTGTATTATTTGAATGCTAAATTGATGCTTTGTTTGCTTTATAGACAACTTTAGCAGTAATTCAAAGTGTAATGTGAACAAAAGTACTTTTCATTTGTATATATTATCCCATGTAGAAGTCAAACACTGTGCATTTTTCAAACACTGGTGCTGTCATTGAAATTAAATCACGAAGAAATATTAATAGTTATTTAATGATCATTGAGATGGAACATACAAATTTAACAAAAAAAGAATATTAATAAAATAAATGCAATACATTTTTGATTGCTTGAATAATTTGTTTAAAATTAGTTTTATTATGCATTAATCATTTATATATTATGTGTGCGGGATAAGTCGCTACCCGTTGCTAGAAAATTACATGTTCACTCACTGAAGTTGTGGGGGAGTAACCTTGAACACCAGTACGTTTACACATCTGCCGTTTCAGTTCTACTCGTGTATTCATGTTAGTTGCTACCCCCACAAATTCATTTGTTACGGTTAAAGACGTCTTTCATAATGAATAGAAAACTGTCACTTCAACAGACAGTATTTATTGTACAGCAGTGGAGCAAATTTGATTGTAATTACGATAAAGTACGTTTTTTGTTATTAATGCGTCCTGCAGACTCCAGAAGGAGTATGGGGCATGTCAGTTATAACACCTGAAATACATATAAGAACCACACAATGTATCACTACTATCAAGAAATAAATTCTTGTACGCTATAAAAAGTTTCATTGATCAAGTAATTTTTCAGATGTTTTTAAAGAAATGCAAATTATCACAACATTTTAAAAATTGAGGTAATTTATTCATGAATTTTTTCCCTGCATAAGTAGGTTTTTGTTCAAACAATTTTGTGGAGTGATTAATGACATAATAATTATTTCTGTTTCTCGTGTTATGATTGTGAACATTGAAAAGAAGCATGTAGAGCGGAAGCCAAATAAGCTTGCCGGTTTTCTGAAGTGCGCAGAAGGTCTATTTTGGTAATGGCGCGCTAGGTTGTCTCAGCGAGTGGTGGGGATCAGTGCTGTACTAGCTGAGATCAGAGTCACATCGCTCTCGCAACAACGTTACGAGAAAGCAACGTGATTAGGTGATTAATGCATAAATGTCAACTAACCTGAAACCATTAGTCTGTAATGTGTTGTATGTGATAGGTGTTAAATTGTTGTAACTTATACAATATTTAAAATTGAATGTTTTTAACGTCGCTAATAGATGATAATTTACATCGCTTAGAACATGTGATTTAATTTAGGCAGTTCGGTACTAAGACACGAAATCTACCGATTAAATCCGAACTGTTCGCGCAGCTACACCGGCAAGCTTATTTGGGTCCACTCTAAGTTGGAAACCAATGGCTAATTAAAATTAAGGGGTTGTAACTTTTGTTTTTCCACAATTTAACTTAAAAAGTCATCAAGTTTTTGAATATTATTTAGATTAATGCATAAATTCATTTGGAATTCGGAAGGTGCATCAATCACTAAAAGTAACTGAATTTACCAATTTTAAAAGATCAATGAAAATAGGTGATGTAAAAATTCATTATATTGTTAAGGTATAACAATATAATTATCTTATACTTACATTAGCACGATATTAGTGAGAAATAAAACGTTTCTGATTATGGTTTTTAGTAACTAGACCATTTTGGAGGAAATGTTACCTATTGCACTTATATTACTTCATTGTTTTATTAAAATTACAATTTTTCCACGTAGCGTACTGTACTGCATAGCGTAATGTAGAAATTCCGCATTCAGATGAATTGAAATAAACTTTGTAACATCACTTCCGAAGCTATATGCAGAAAAAATAAAAAACATTGAATCTTAAATTTATGCTTTTATAAAAAAAATTAGTTTACATAAGTCGACTATAATTTTATTTAATTTCACTCTTCTCGGTTTTTCCAATTTCATTGTTGTACCCGTTTATTCAAAAATTTAGAGATTGATTAAATTTAGTGAGACATTGATTTTGTTTGAAAAAATATATACCTTGTTTTTGAATTTAGAGTGGCTCTATTATAAATTTCAAATACCGAATGCATCCAAATAAAATCGAACCACTGAATGAATGAAGCAAACATAATCATATATTTTAATATGAAATTTATTCTAAACTGCACTGAAGGTTTTAGCAATTTAAAAGTAAAATTAAATTTTTAAAAGAGTGGAAAACTGACAAATAAATTTAGAGCGGTTTCTATTTAGTAGAATATATACGATTTTATTGTGAGTTTTTTAAGGAGATTATTTTAAAATGAAATCTACTAGGTGTCCAAAAAATTTGGAAACCACTAAATATAATTTTCTAAAAGATTAAAATCTTTTAAAGATTAAAACCTTTTAAGAGGTAACAACTGATGAATATTTTTTCTGTCATTTTATATTTTACTTAATTTTCATGAAGTTTTTCTAGACATAAATTAATTTATAATGAATTACGATAATAGGTAGTTGTTATGAAACCTTAGTACAGCAGGAAACGTAAAAGGCCTAAAGTACATAACTTAAAAGTACTTTAGTTTTGTTGTAAAAAATATTTATGCTTACTATTGTAATTTATAAGTAAAGTGTGTTATTAGATGTTGATTCTTGATAAACTAACTCAAAATCAATATGACTAACTAGATTGTTGTTATTTCTAGGCTAAGGGAATATGAGTTTAGTAGATCAGAAACCTCTAATTCATAAAAACCATAGTGTTGATTAAAAGAAGTAGGAAGCTACCAGGCGTTGAGGCTTTCAAGACGCCTTTGGTTGCCTACGATAACAAACATACAGCTTCGGGAATTTTACTTCATGGGGCGTTTGATGGAAGATTAACAACGCATGAATTTGACAAAGAGCAGTTTTTCCATTTATTCTTTAAGAAATCGAGTAGTTCTGTTCAAAATCAATTTCGTCAATTCATTGAAGATTCAAATTAATCATCTTGCTCTACATTGTAGAAATTATGACGGTTAATTTAATACGGCTGAAACGAATTTTAAACCCACCATAACAACAAAGTACTTTTGTCGCCGTGTATGCATAATATTACTTGCTAATTGCTCAGAATGTTTCACAGGTAAGTGATATGAAATATCTAGGAATGCATTTGGATAGAGTTCTGACTTAGCCAATGAAAAGAAAGAGCTGGATTTCATTTTGGAAGATGTAATGGTTCGTTGGTTGACGTTCCAAGCTTTCGATTGAAAAGAGACTATTTTGTACAATTCCATGCTAAAGCCGATTTAAACCTATAAAATTCAGTTATGGAGCACAGCATCAACTTTGAACAAAATCAATTAAAAAATCATTCGTTTTGCAAAGATTTCAATCGTTAGCCCTGCAGACCATATATTAAATGATTCATGATAATCAATGTCAACATTCATCGAGATTTGGAAGAGCAAACGGTTCGTGATAAAATTATAGTTTCAGTTGTAAATAAATCAAACACCTAAATAGTCACGGTAATAATCTAGCGTTAAATCTGTCAGACAGCAGCAACGATGTACAGAGTAATTTTTTAGTCCTGCTACCCAATCGTTAATGCCTAGTAATTTTATTCTAAGAAAGGAAAGTTTTGTTTGGTGACACGAAGTTGGAAGCCCTACTTAACCGGTATAGATACGGCAGTGGAATTTGATTCTTCTTAAGCTGCGTAAAGTTTTGTGCCGTTCCCGGTCGTGTTACGAAAGAATGTCTTTTACCCTAGAACAATCACTTGTTTAAATCTGGAGGCTGAAGCTCTTGGACTAATCGTACGCATACGGATATAATTTCAATTTTTTGGCAGCTTTCTGAACACTCAAATATGACAAACCAACAAGTTAGAAACGTTTTCGTGGAGAATTGAGCAATCTTGTTTTTACATTCTCTAAAACGTCTTCTGTCAAGCGAGTTGGCCGACCACTACGTTTTCCGTTGCAAACACTACCTGTCTCTCGAAATCAGTTTGTTAGCCTAAAAATTGAAATTTTTTTCTGGTGGTTTTTTTTGGATGAACACCAAAAAATTTAATTTGAAATGATTTTTTACACTTGCGTATGATTTCGTAGCAAAATATTGTTCAAGAATAAAAACCCGTTGTTCTCGGGTAAAAAACATTCTGTTCGTAACATGACCGGAAACAGTACAAAATTTTACACAGCTTAAGGAGAATCAACTCACACTGCCGTATCTATACCAGCTGAGTAAGGTTACTAACTTCATGTCATAAAACAAAATTTCCCTTTCTTAGAAAAAAATTACCATACATTAACAATTGGGTAACAGGACTAAAATTCACTCTGTACATTGACTAAAATGTGCTACTTTACTGGATATGCTAGGGCAATTATTCTGATAGAGTGATTTTAATTCGTAAAATAGTGTGTTTATAATTATTTTGTAGATGGTTGGCTTGTTTACATTATCAATGTTGAAAACTAGTGAATGAACATCTGAAATTATTATTTTCAGGAAAGTGTGATGTACATAATATACTTTGATGTCATGTATTTTAAACGTGATTTTATTTATTTACTTTTATTACGGGAAGGATTTTCTTTATTTTATTCATTTAATTTAGATTAAATTCATTTAATTACGCCACTGGGTTGTAATTTTTCATGTTTACGCATAAAAAATATTGTTATATTTAAAAAATGTCTCAGATTCATGATAGTAAAATTTTTCCACCCTATAAATCGTAGCGGAAATAAAGTAACTGTAAAATACATGAAAATAAATTTAAGCATACGTATTTATTGAAGTCGTAAATGCACTATTTATAAAGTTGCATTCTGTTGAATGAAATACCGCTTCATTTAGTGCAGTACTTAAGTAAACAAACATTACTAAATGGGTTTCTTGGAATGGATTAATTTTTTTATTTAAATAGCATGCGTTTGAAATACAGTGTGCGGTTGAATTATTACTTGGATTTTTAAAATATGTCACATCCTGCACTCGTTTCTACAGAATTCACCATTAATCCATCACTCTCAGTTTTATTAATCTATCATGTTTAAACAGTTAATGGGCTTTCAGTTTATATCTGAATATTACAAATATATATACACACACTGACATTACAGAAGCTATTTCCAAGAATTTAAATTTCAGTATTTTTATTAAACAAATTTAAGTGATTACCATAAAAACCAATTTTACTTTAAAAAAATTCAATTTCTTTTTTAATTAACTGAATAAGAATTCGACTTGATATTGGTTTTGTTTATTTTGAAAGCTTCTTTGATGTTCAAAGTATATCATTTTGATTATATACTTTTATAGTAAAACCATAACAGTACCGTTTGTCAATTTTAGTAATTAAGTGTCACCGCAACCCCTTCTAATTAATCATTTACTGTGTTGCCGGCTTCAATAGTTCTTCCGGCCTTTGACGGCATAGCGACAAAGCTTTCGGCTGCGCACCGCAAAGGCCTTTGTCATCAAGGCCAAGCCAGTAGCTGCTCTCTGCCACAGCGCTCTTGGCAGCTATACAAAGAGTGCTGCACTGAGTAGAGATTCAATACCAATCAAGACACCGAGAGCTTCACTTCGAACCAGACAGCAGACAAGACGTCCACCACGGCACACGGCTGCCGGACTCCAGCGAGAACTAATCGACGACCCCGCAAGAAAGAAGATGATGCTTCCGCTCGCCGTCTTGTCACCGTAAGCCGTCGACCGGACCGTCATCGCCCGCTGACGCGAGCGATGCCCACAGCGGTCCCTCGACCGAGCCTTACGCCCACCGGATCCGACGAAGCAGCCATCGACGCACTACTGCGAGGGAACAAGATGACGTCTCCGCTGGACGACGACACGCCGTGTCGCCCAGCCCCTCGACCGCCACGACGACTACGACTGACGCCTCTCCAAGACGACCACCGCTTAAGCGGCCCTTTTCAGGGCCACCAAATTAATAAGGTTAGCCACTTAATGTCGCCATCCGGTGACATAAGTAATATTAGCAATTTGAACTGATAAATTTCAAGCATAAAAATATATAATCTGATACCGAAGAGCTAATAAGCAGTAAAGTCAAAATTAGTAAAGTTAAATAGTACAACTATAGTTCAAAAAAATTGAATAGAATAAATTTATTTCAGGTATACATTTTCATTCCGTTATTTGAAAGTAATATTTACGAGGGATAGACGTATGGCAGATTCAATACTGTAGCGTTATTGTTTTCAGTTATCCATAAATACCCATAGCTGATAAACTACCATAATTTTATACATAAACAACTTGCTTTGCTAGCAAGTAAGAAATGATAAAACAGCAAGATTCTATTATATTAAACTAAAAATATTACTTTCATTGACTGATGTCGACAAATAAAATTCGTATCGTATATGCCCGTAATTATTTCGTACGTCTAGATCATTGAAATCTCTGGAAAGTAGGCTATATTTTCTGTATCGAAATAGCTTGAATATTGTACTAAAAATAAATTCTATTATTCTACAGTAACCAGTTGGCGACATTAAGTGGCAAGTTGAAACTTTTACTGTTTGGTGGTCCTAAAGCCGTTTATGTGTGTCCGGCGGGTTGGAGAGCGCTGGTTGATGACCCTGAAAAGGGCCGGTATAAACCTTAACGAGTTGTTCCTGAGAAGGACCGGTGTAGGCAGCGTGTAGCTGCGGCGACGGCGGCGCCTGCGAGAGCTGCGGCGACGGCTGCTGCAAGTCCCAGAGCATCTTCCTTCTTTATCTCGTGGATGTAGTCGGTCAATCTTCGTCGGAGATGTAGAGCGTAATCGTTGTGGCAGTCGAGAAGCTGGGCGACACGGCATGTCGTCGTCCAGCGGAGACATCATCTTCTTCCCTCGCCTCGGAAGGACCGTAGTGTGTCGATGGCTGCTTCATCGGATCCGGTGGACGTAAGGCTCAGTCGATAGACCGCTGTGAGCACTGCTCGTGGCAGCGGGCGATGACGGTCCCGGTGACGGCTTATGGTGTTCGGCGAGCGGAACCATCATCTTCTCTCTTGCGGAGTCGTCGATGAGTATCTCTGTTGGAGTCCGGTAGCAGTATGCTGATGTAGGAAGTCTCGTCGATGCTGTCGATGCGTGGAATCTAACCTCTCGGAATCAGTGGAGCGCTATTTATATAGTCACCAAGAGCGCTGTGGCAGGGGCGGCCTCGGCCTTGGCGACAAAGGCCTTTGTCAGTACCCCGCCACAGGCCTACCGCCCCTTTCGGAACCCTCTCCCCCCTTTCGGTGGAGAGAGGGAACCCCCTTTCGGTGGTTCCCTCTGTCGCTAAGTCGGAAGCTTTGATAGTCGGCAGCACAGCACCTAATCAAAGGGAACAACGGTGACGCTACTTTTAGAAATTTTTTGCAATTGAAGTTTTTAATAATTTTTTAGCTGTTTTAAACAGGTGATATTTTTATTATATGTTAATAAAATGTTGCAAAAATCTTTCATAAAATGAGAAAAAAGATTTTAATTCCACCTAACTTCACAATTTAATTCAACGGCTTCAATAAAATTTTTGTATTCGGTATGTACATTCGTTTATCTTTCAGAAATTAGTTGCTTTAATGGCTAAAATACAGAGACAAACAACAAAGAATTTAATAAAATTTATTTACTCAGCGTGAACGATTTGAATTTCAAGGGATGCATCAGTGGTATTTCTTAATGTCTGATATAGCTGATTAACAAAAAAACAACTTACCCGGCCTCCGAAATATATTTTTGAAACAGACATACTTCCAGTTGTCTAACAGAAATAATTTAAGCCATTTTTGAGTATTTTATACAATAGTTTTTTTAAATCACCATCAAAGAAAAAAACACAAAACTTTTCATTAAACCAACGTTCCTAATAGTTATAGCGTTGACTATTTTGCACATTAATAACTTTGAAATTTGTTTTAACATTAATGTTACTTTTAAACCTATCAATTTTTACACTTTTAATAATAATATTTAGTAATACCCAAGTAAACAATTTGGGTAAACTTGTAAGCTATTTATAAACTTTGTATTAAGATATTTTGTACTTTTGGAAAGTTTTATGTCTTTAAATAAGTTAATACTACATAATGTTCCATTACTTAACACTTTTTAATGTTGATAGTATAATGTATTTAGTGTGCAGAAGCTGCCGTTCTATTAAGAAAAGTTTTGTCAGGAAAACTTTCATAATCCGTAATTTAATTTCAATTTCTTTCTTTTCATTTTTGTAAATTCTTATGAAATTTTTAAAACTAGTAATGTGTTTCATTTAGTTTTATAAAGTTGATGATTTATCTTTAATATTGTTTATAATAAATGTGTCTAAAACTATTTACGGCATGATTATGTTGCAGTGGAATATCGTAACAGTTGCAGTGTTGTTTGTAGTTATGTTGATTCGTTCTTTATAAACCCATTTAATTACGTAATTAATTTAGGCAAGTGCAGAATTTTTTTTCTTAATTATACTACACTTCCGTTTTTAAAGGTCCGTGTGTTACGAATTAAGGGTGACAAATTAACGGTGAACGAACTATCAAGTGGGCTATACTGTGTTTATTTCAATGTTCACGTTGGCATAATTTATGATACAATAAACTAAATAAACGTATATTTAATTCAGAGGTATAAGATATAGCTACCTTTTATTATGTTCAGTTGAATAAATTAGTAAACACAAGCTATAATTTTTTTTCTGAAAGTAACGTTTTCTTCACAAAATATTTCTTGGTGATTGAAATGGTTTTAATTCCAGACCGGATAAGTGCTTTCAAGTGTAACCAGCTTACTGATAAACAGACATACATTTCGAGCTAATGAAGAAGTTGTGAACAACTTAATTTCTTGATTGACTCAATATAATTTTTTAAGGATTTTGTATAATTACCAGAATTTTGTAATAATAAAATAAACAATCAATGTAACGTGCTCACCTCTCATCATGCGATCTTGGGTTGGAATCCCACTCAGGCACACCATATTTAAATACGTTACAAAAAATCATATCATCCTTCACAGTTACAACCCAATGTCGTCGCTATTGACCACTGTAGTTGATGGAACGTTAAATAAACAAATAAATAAGTATAAGAAAAATAAACAACCTTGACCATCTGCGGAATAACGAGCAATGAACTTCGTAATAAACTTTACGTTATTTATTTGATAAAAAAACAACATTAAAATATGTAATCCAATGAAGTTTGTAAAACTCAAAAATAGATAACTTTTATGAAAAGCAATACGCATAATACATTACTTTGTTGTTTAGGTCATCAGCCAAAAAGCTGGTTTGAACCTGTAGAGGTTTTACTAAGTAAAACGAGGAGTGAGGTGGTTTACCATGCCTTCCTCACTGAGTGGAAAAGTATGCTTATCAGCATGCCGGGCCCTCTGAAAAGCACATATTTTCCACTCTGCAATTGACACCTTCACTTCATTCACCACAGGGTCTGGCTGTATAATGAAATTCATTACTTTCAGAGGAGATAACTCTGATTAGTGTCTTTTACACCTCTACCTCTTCTGTTCTTAAATGGTCCAGTCATTTAATTGGCTGACCATGTGAAAAGAAACAGAACTATTTCAGAACAGAACTAAGAAACAGAAACAGAACTATTTATATACATTACTTTAATCAACAGTATTGACGTAACTATGTTACATTACCCTTGACCGCCTCATTAAAGCTGATTCACACATAAGAGGACTGTGCACCGACTGTGCCGTTTTGAGAGGAACCGAAAAACAGCCCTTTCCATTTTTTAAAATGTACAGATGGTTCATCATGTTTGACACTACATGGGCTGTGCACAGACCGTGCTCCGACCGTGTCATTGCCAATCGTCCAGAAAGTAACACATCAAGGTCACGGTACGACACGGTCGGTGCACAGTCTTGTATGTGTGAATCGGTCGAGGGCGACCACTGTGCGCCCACAGGTCGCTTTTGTGCTTCGGTAGCTGCTCGGCAGTTACCAACTGTGATCCGAAGCACTTCAACTTAATTATTCGTCAACTAAACACTGAAAAATACGGTTATTCCAATTTGAGAATAGGCCCACAATCAAATTTTTACGTAAAAGTGTACGAAGAAAAACTCATTGTTTTTAGTACAAGAACATCAATGTTTGTACAACCTTCAGCACAAAGATTACGTTAACAATTTTGTAAAAGAACATAAATACGGAAGGACATAGCCGTTCGAATGAGTTAAAATTCTGATTAAGCTTTTGCATACCTCGAAAATATTTTTGTTGTAATTTTGTAAAACTTAGAATAAAATATACAACCATTTTAAAAAACTTGACGTGAAACACTCACACGGCTTTCTCTTCCAATGTAGAAGTAAACAATGTAAAATGAAAACCATAATCTAATTTAATCATGAATGAATGACGCAAAATGGACATCAACCTCTTTTTGACTTAAACGTACGGAAAATCACTAATTGACGCTAAACTAAGCTCGATAGAAAACAATGCTTGAAATGAAAGTTGTAGTCTATATGTTTTAATTTTCTATAACTTTAGTAATAAACTTTTACCCTGAAACGTATATTAAGGCCACAATCTTAAAAATCAATTTCTTATCAAAAATGTACAGCCCCCAAGAACTTAAACAGCTCTAGAAAATAAAAAATGTAAATGAGATTTTTAAAATCGTAGAAGCCGCTTTTTCGTGTTGGGTTCTAGGTCCACGCTAACCAATTGCGTGGACCTAGGAAACCTTTTGGGATCAAGAAGCTTGTTATCTTTAGGCATACATCTAGTGAAACTCCATTACGAAAAATCGACATGAGAACAATACTTTTCTTCCTTATTCATACAAGGCAAAAGAAAGTAAAAAAATCTATGAGAGAGAAAGTTATGAGAAAGAGAGAATGCAAAAGACGGTAGCAGCACAGCACGGTCGGTGCACAGTCCTGTATGTGTGAATGGTTGCAACACAGCACAGTCTGCGCACAGTAGGTGCACGGTCGATGCACAGTCCTCTTGCCTTGTGTAAATCGACCTTTATGCGACAACAGATGCCGATCTAATCAGAATATCTTTATTCCATTTATACCATTCCATGTGACAAAGAATAATAAATTTCATACATAAATAATTAATAATTACAATGCATCATTTTTGCCGATTTTAATATTCACAGTATGCATATTTTGTTTGCACAAATGTGAAAGCCCTCACTGCCTGATTGATTCACCTATTCACCCATTACTAATTTTTCAATCACCTAGAGAACTTCGGGAATTTACATATATTTGTAAACCTTTCCAAAAATTTACAGTTCTAAAAATCTATACGCGTATGATTCTCTGATACCAAGAAAATTAAAATATTCGAATTTCGACCATTGATTACTTCTTTGTAGTCGAAAAGTTTCAGATTCCCATAACGAAATTAATGCATTATTTATATCATCTTTGACAAGCCATGCTTCGAGTAATTGATGTTTATCCAAGGAACAGAGATATATTTTTGATGTTAGTTTTTTTTTTTTTTTTTTTTTAATTCGTTTATTTAACGTCGCATCAACTACAACGGTCATTAGCGACGACGTTGGGGTGTAACTATATACAATGGAGGATGAAATGATTTTTTGTAACGTATGAAAATATGCCATGCCTGAGTGGGATTCGAACCCAGAACCGCATGATGAGAGGCGAGCACGTTACCAACTGCTCCAATGCGGCCGGCATGATTTGATGTTAGTTTATTTCACTTTGTAGCATTACAAATGTACAAGGTAATAGTAACCATGTCTTTATAACCTGACTGCTATTGATAATTATGTAATCATTTATAATTAAATTTTTACATTTTGTGAATTATTAAACTGGCTAATTATAATTAACATCTTATTTCTAAATTATTAATAATTAAAAATCAAGTGTTAATTTAGTGATGGAAGTTTTTATGTTTAAATGAATCGAAACAGTGTTTAAACGTTACAAAAAAACATTTATTAAAATTTTAAAATAAAAAAAATATAAAGAAATATCTACGCAGATCATCAAATGAGTTTAAAAGACATATTTACAACACAAATTTATGTTTTATTTAAAGTTTTAAAAATTATCAAACAAAAAGTAATTAATATAAGCGAATGCATATTTGATTTGGTGTGCTGTTGACCGGGCCAGTTTGAAGAGAATGGTTGTGTTTATGTGCGGTTTGATTTATGGAATGTGTTAAGTAAATATAAAGTGTAATTGTTTTATAATTCAAAGTATAAAGTCACAGACAGACCTATGAAATGAAATTGAAGTGAAAGAACATTAGTTAATTGAATTACAGCAAGAAATATATTAAATACCATTGGAACATTGAACGAAACTCTTAAGGCGAGCGACGGACTTCAGAAACGATACGAATAGAATAAACCAATAAACAACTATTAAATATTACTGCAAAAATAGCTGAGATACACTTTATAAATTGTATTTAACAATAATAACTAAATAATATCTAAAATATTGTAAATTTTATTTTTTCTTAAAAAGCCAGTCAGATTTAATTAAAACTTTATTTAAAACCAATGTTCTTTTGTTTATTATTTTGATTGTCATTTGTTTTGTGTTAAATAAGTTACAATTGTAAATTCTAAATGTTACAACTTTCTTTATTTAAGCCTACTAATATTATTTTTTGTTAATTTGTGCAAGACATGTAATTGGTAGGCTACTTATTTCAATAGTTACTTATGATCAGTTATCCACTTTTTTTTTGCGGTCAAAGATTGTCTTTATTTGTGTTAATTTTTATTTTATCTATTTTTTTGTATTTTTGTCAATATAATTTGTTCATAACGGGCAGGTGGAGTGTTAAATTATTTGCACCCGTTCTGTTGGTTCCAGAGCTACAAAAAATAGTTCTATTTCTTATCACATAGTCAGCCAATTGTATGCCTGAACTATTTAAAAACAGAAGAGTTAGAGGTGTAAAAACACTCTTCTTCTTCTTTAAGTACCATACCCGACTATCGGACGTTGGCAATCATATTGGCTACCATCACTTTATTCACTGCAACTCGGAATAGCTCAGTGGATGTTTTGTGGTACCACTCACGGAGGTTTCGTAGCCAAGACGTCCTTCTTCGTCCCGGTCCTCTCCCTCCGGCAATTTCACCCTGTATCACTAGATGCAGAAGGTTATATTTTCCTGGGTGTCTCATCACGTGGCCAATTTATTCGAGCTAAAACACTAGTAACAGTTATAACAGTGTAAAAACACTAGTCACAGTTATCTCTTGAGAGTTGACTTGACTTTAGCTCTACCGCCAGACCCTAAGGTGAATGAAGTGACGGTGTCATTTGCAGGGTGGAAAGTGGGTGCTTTTCGGATAGCCTGGCATACTGATAAGCATACTCTTTCAACTCAGCTACATCTTTGACATTGCGTTTTCATGGATGGTATCCTCCATCACAGCTTTTGCTACAGGAGCTACCTAGTTCACATTTTATAACAAAATTCCGATAACTATGTTTAATTTAATTTCATGACATTGTTTTTAATTTTAGGTGTATTAGTGTCATTTTATTTAGATTACATTTTGTATAGAGATTTGTATATTTTGCCTTTATACACTATTGTATTGTAATATGTGGAATAAAGATTATTATTATTTAAGCCTCTCCAGAAGGATTGAGATGGCCCAACCTTCATTTAACAGAGATAAAAGAATCCTGCTGAGCCCTAATTTTTGATGCAATCGAATTACTGCATTTTTCTCAGCATTAAAATACCCTTAATTACGGGGAAAAATATCATATTTTAGCTTCTAGGGTTGTTTAAGAAAATTTAAGTTTTAAAATTTAAACTTTATCGGTCAGTATGTTTCGCTCCAGTTCGAACAAAAATCACACACAGAGACTGGCAAAATCCTTTTGAAAAACACACTTTTGGATTAGGGTGTGAAGAAACGATAGTATAAAAACTACCGCATTGAAGTCTTGGTATTGACAATACTGTATTGTCCACTTTTCACTTAACAGAGTGAGAAAGTACTCGTAAATTTTCAATTTTGAAGAACATTTACGTAAAATTGTTTTTTATAGTTTACCTTTATCAAAAATATTCTTTGTAAAAAATTGTACAATACGAAATTTTATCTCAAAGTGTCTTCTAGTTAATATTCAAACCAGAACTATAAGGAGACGGAATAGAAAAACAGATCTATCTTACTTTAAAATATATTACGCTTTTCGTCAGAGTTGTCCTACTAGAACTCTTTATTTTCTTTTTCATGTCATCTCATATTTTTATACAATAATTTCTACTTGTTTCCTAATTTAAAAATGAAATGAAAAAGATAAAAACAATAAAGTATGGTACGTATTTCGGTTACATGAATATTTTATATTATGAAATTCGTATTCACAAAACCCGAGTATTTGGAAAACATAAATGTATGTAGTATAATGGAGTGCGTTCATTTTTTTTAAGTAAAGTTAAAATGGAACAGAAAAGCATTATAAAAATTTCAACAAGAAAGAAGTTTTACATTCGTTCCACGTTTGCCATAAAAACCAATAAAGAATACCCCATGTATTCAAACCTAACTGTATGTGATACTGAAAGAAAATTGTAATAGCCCTACAAACTTTTTCACGAATATAAAGCAAGTAGTTGTATTTAGATGTAGACTACCGCATGTTATATTAAATTGAAAAATTTAGGAGAGAAATTTGTCACAAAACCATTGTTTAATAATATTTTTAATTTACGGACAACTTTTATTCATACATAATTCAAAAGAGAATTTTAAAGAAGATATTAAAAACGAATGAACATTATTCGTATGCAGTGTCTTTACTGAACCGTTTTGGATAATTATTTTAGGTGGTCGTTATCATTATAATCATTCCTACTACGACCGGTTTATTGATGACAAGTCAACTGAAATCTATTCCAACGGTCCCGGGTTTAAATTTTTTTTTATTCACACACATAATTTCCAAGTTGTAAATTTTGCATTGGTTTTTGAAACAATAAAATAAGTTAATTACTTATCCACCCATAATACATTTTCTAATTATACTAATTTTATAACACAAAAATTAACCAAACTTACAGCAACATTATTATAACACTAACTGGAAAAAATGTGGTTAGGTAACTCATTGAAAATCGTGTTGAGGCACCATAAGTTTTCAGTTACCTATATACTGTAATAAGTTTTCAGACATTTTCAGACAGATCACGGATTATTTCATCTCCCATTTTCATTCCTCACTCTTCACCACTATAAATTAAAATTAAACTGTTAAATTTAAAAAACATGGAAAATAACTAAATTGACGCTCAAATAAGTGCTTAAGAAAAAATGCTTGAAATAAAAGTTGCGAGGTTTTTAAGCTTTTCTCATATACTTTTGCTCTAAAATTAAATTTATAAAGAAACCATATTTTACTAAGAGACCACAGCCCGCTACAAATTTCTAAAGATAAGCTGCTCTAAGCTTAGCTCACCTATCTTATAAAGCACAAAAAATGTAGTAAATGAGGTGACTTTAAATAAAATCGTTTTTAAGAAAATTTCAATAAAGTGAAAAATGAACGAATAAACTTTTACGCACGGTAGACCGATTTTGATGAATATGGTTGTGCCCTCTCAGACTACCTAAATTAAGTTGCAAGTTTCAATTTTGTACGGTTCCCCAGACCTAACAGGAAAAACTCGTTTTTTGGGTTCAGGAGGCCCGAAAAAGTGTATTGTGAAAAGTGGATTTTTGAAAAGACAACGTGAAAACAATACTTTTCTTCCCTAAAGATTAATATAGGGCAAGATAAAGTAAAAATTCGCTGCAACCATTGATCCAAAAATGTGTAAACAAACGATAGGTTTTTTTGAGTCCAGGAGACTCAAAAAGGAGTATAGGACATGTCAGTTTTAACACCTAAAATACTTATAAGAACCACACAATGTATCACTACTGTCAAGAAAAAAAATTCTTGTACGCTCTAAAAAGTTTCACTGATCAAGTAATTTTTCAGATTTTTTTTAAAGGAATGCAAATTATCACAACATTTTAAAAATTAAGGTAATTTATTCATGAATTTTCTCCCTGCATAAGTAGGTTTTTGTTCAAATAATTTTGTGGAGGATTTGCCACATAATAATCATTTCTGTTTTTCGTGTTATGATTGTGAACATTGAAATTTTGCGTAAAATTATTTTGCCTGACATATAAATAATCACCTCAAAAATGTGAAGAGAGGGACCTACAATCAATTTAAGCTTCTTAAGTAGTGGCCTGCATGAGGTTAGCTGCTGGTTAGCTCCCACCATACAACTAATAGTTGCTACTCTTCCCTTATTATTATCACCGTCATAATCATCATCATCGCTACTAATTGGCATCAAATGATTGTCCATAACTGAACCATGACAATCATTACACAACGGTGTACAATTACGAAGAAGAATTATTTGAAAGATAGTTGGTGGAGTATCTTGTACATATTTACTGTTTTTTTGATGTGAAATACATTATTCTCAAATTACCAACCTTATCTACGTAATCAGCGGTTGCATTTGGTTTCATTACCTATAGTGTCGCTTACAACAATATTGTTGAGGGGACTCTAGTGATAAACTAAAAGAAATTTTAATTTCTAATTAATGTCCATAAAATTACTCAATAGATGAAATATATTGACATCTAAGGAGCTGCATGGAACCGAATTAGTGAAAATCTTTAATGAAATTAAAAAGAGTCCTTTGTTTCTTGTTCCTTTATAATAAAACTAGCATGCCCCGCGCGGCTTCGCAAGCGCAACGTGTGTAATAAATTTTTCTAAAATAAAAAAGTAACATAAATTGTGTAGCTGCTAGATCGACTATACTCCAACGCACGCGCGCGCACACACACACATATGCACGCACGCACGCACAACATTTTTATAAATTCCCTCGTGTACGTCTCTCCCTATCATCAAACCCCGTCATCTACTTTAACAGGAATACTTACACACACACATACACACACACACACTCACACACACACACGTGAAAATCTTCATTAGGGCCCTTAGGGTTATCATTTTTTTTGAAAAATTAAAAATAAAATGTTGCTGTGAATGTAAATATGAATATGCTGTCAACATTTCATGAAAATCCGTTCAGTACTTTAGCAAATTAACCTGCAGAAAAAAACCTCTTTGTCTTTACAATATTAGTATAGATAAAAAAAAATGTCCTACGATATTGGTTTTCATAAGTAAAAGACGTTGCTTGTAAATTCGTCCAATAACGTTGATATTATGTAATAGTTTAGACTTAATCTGACAAGCAAACAGAGTAAGATAAAAATATGAATACTTTTTCATCCACGCAGAGGTTCATTGTGTACATTTTTGTGACCAACTCAAGGTACGTAATTTAGAAAAGAATTGATTCAAATTTTTGTTTAATTAAAATCTTCAGATTTTGAAAATTAAATTCTTTAAGTCACCAAAACCAATTTTGTAATAATAATGTGGAGCCTATAATTATTAATTTAGATTTTGATTTAAATTAGATATAAGTTATTGTATACAAAGCCATACAACATGTTCATGTTTGTCTTGCAGAAATTTGTCTGTCCAGGTTTGTGACGACTGGTAGTAGAGGACAATGGTGGCCCGAAACTGTCATATTCCACGGTCTGAAAAGGGACGTTGACTTAAGAAATAGTTCGTTTTGACTAACCTACTTTAGTAAACCAAATTTAAACTAAGTTTTCCTATACAATAGACTGGAATGATTTGAACTTTAGGTTAAATCAAGAAAATCTAAACTTTGTTGCTTATACATGTACAAAACACTTACATGATTGTTTAAATACATCTCGTACTTTCATGAATGACGTAGGCTAAATTAGCAAAATACTAACGTTTTCAGTACTAACAAGAATTTTCAAAAAAATTCTTTTGCAGGCAAAATTGGTTTAAATTTTAGGAATTTACATCGTATTTTAACGGTCACGAACACTTATTTTGAATAAGCGTGACAACTAGATATCACTTTAAAGGTTGTAATTTTCTTTTAACTTTATTTCTTTTTTTGGAGCTGTTCAAAAAGGGCATGTTGCCTAAATTGTTGAAGGAACAATACAAAATTTTATGATATATGTTATATAGATTAATGCTAGAGTCCATTAACACAATTTTACTGTTCTCAATATTGAGAAAAAATACAATTAGTATTTGAAATACATTTTTATAAGAAATTACACAAAAATAAGTAATGAAACAAACGGTACCTAAAGATTGAAAAACAGATTAACATTACAAATTTTGAAGAATAATTTTCTTTTACTTCCTCTTGCCCTATATAAATATAAAGGGAAGGAAAGTATTTATTTTCATGTCGATTTCTTGAAATCGAGTTTTCACCAAAAAAACACGTTTCAGTCCCTTGAATCCAAAAAAAAACATGTTTTTAGGGATTGTTCTGTGTATGAACAAAATATCTTAAGAACAAAATAGCGTACAACAACGGGATCCGACAGGAACATTTTCATCAAAATCGGTCAATCAGAAGTAGTAAAGTCATGCGATTTTTCACTTGTTTGCAATTCTCACAAAAACGGCTCTATATATTTTTTTTTAAATCGCCTCATTTACTATATTTTACAGATTAAAAAAAATACTTAAAATTTTTACCTTTTCAACTAAATGGGTTAACCATATTAATATTGTAAGTACGCGACTGTCTATTATTGTTTTAAGACAAAAAGGACTTTACTTAGCTTGTTTTGCGATGACAAATACCTTACAACCAAGTAAGAATGAATAAGGTAAATAAATATGTTGGTATTTATGTTTGTGTAGGGGTAACAATATCGGATTCTCCCGGGACAATGTGTTTACAAAGTAAACATTAATGTAGTATTCATGTACTGGATCATATACTGGACAATATAGTAACTGTTTCTTAGTACAGAAGTTTACTGAATCGGTTTCAATACAGGCACTATTTTTATTAATCAAATTTAATTAAAATCAAACTATTTATTTCGTAAACATTTTATTACAAAAGGAAAAAGGCTCTTTAATACTATCACCACGTTTACCTGTACCTTTGTACCTGTGTAACCCCCTTTTGCTCACGCGAAACGACAATGAATCGCTACCAAAGCAAAATTGGCATAGGGGACAAGAAAGAGAAAAGAAAAAAAAACACCCCAAAAAGAGACTGCGGTGATGTGGTATAAAAAAATTAACAAAATGAATTAAATTAGTAAAAAGATTAATTTAATGTAAGTAAAAGATTAGGTAAACTTAATTAGGAGAAGACAAAATTTTAAATTAGGTTAAATAAAAGTTACATAGTTATCCGAAAGTTAATTACAATTTCCAAAATTAATTAATATAATAAAATAATATTAAATGAGCTCAATAATTAAATATTTTATACTGGATCCAGAAGAATTAAGAAAAATTTAAATTAAATACCAAATCGGTATTATAAATGAATTAATATAAAATAGATTTGTAATCAGATTTTATTAAAATTTTATTAAATAAAATTAAATTAAATTTTATTAAATTTTATTAATTTTAATTTTTAATTTTTTTTATTAAATTTTATTAAATTTTATTTTAGATTTTATTAAAATTTTTTCAGATTTTATTAGATTTTATTTAAAGAGATAAAATAAAAAATTGAAATAAGTAAAAAAACATGCTTGGCATAATATTTTAAAATCAGATTGAATAGTTGAAAATTTATTCTTTCTTTCTTTTTTTAAAAAAGAATTTAAAAAATTATTTTACAATTTTTTTTGGTAACAAGAAATTTGTGTAACGGAAAATAAATTTTCCATAATTAATATTTATGCTATAATTATGTAGAAATAAGAAAAAGTATCATTTATAATGTAGAAAAAAAAATATTAATGAAAGCCAAAATTTAATTTAACAATTTGCTAATGCGGCAGGCCTAAAACATGCTTGAACAGAATTATGCAAAAAGTGCATGCTGTCGCCAACATAAAAACTTGTATCATATTAAATGATTTACATAATAATTAAGATAATAATTAAATTACATTTTTTTTATAACAAAATATTTAAAAAAAATATTGATTTTATTAAAGAAAGAAGATTCAAAAAAAACGAAGAAAGCAGGTCGATCCTGGCAGAGCTATGCTAGAAAACCAGCATCGGACAGGTTTAAGCCAAACTAGGGCGACGTGTTCTTTTATTTAAAAAAAAAAAACAGGTTAATTATAGGTGATAAGTTGGAAACAGGAAAAATATCTTCTCCCAAAAGAAAATGAATACAGATGAGTAGTATTAAAATGTAGGTGTGTGAGGCTTTCGGGTAAAGCTGGAAAACTCCAAATTCGGCTTTTTGTTTTCTTGCCGCATCGTGAGGGTAGATACGTTAAAAATGGAAGAAAAACCACCCCAGAACAGGTTCAAGATTGTTACCCCAAAACTGGTCCCTGCAAAGAGCAGAAAACCAGGACTTAGAAAATGAGGGCCACCACAAAAGACCATCAAAAGAAAAAGGTAGTAGATAAACCCCAACAGCATAGAAAAGAAATAAAAAAATTTAAAGAGCGATTAAAAATTTAGTATAAATTTAAAAATTTAGTATAAATTTAAAAATTTAAATTACCCAAAAGGGGTTTACAAAATTTACAAAAATTTACCAAATTTACAAAATTTAGAATACATTTTCGGCTTCAATGGGATTTAGCTACCAGAGAAAGAAAATAAAGCGACTTACCGTTAAAACGGGAAAACAATTGGTCTAACAGCAAACCAGCAGCATAACGCCCCGAAAAGACTCATAACCATAATTTACGGCACAAATAAAGATCACGATCCGTTCATCGTAGAGACCAATTGCAAAGAGGCCGAAAGGAACCAAACTTCCCAAAAGGAAACCTCGCCTCTGACGTCATCGACCCCTTCCACCCGCTAGACAAATTATCCAAAAACAAGTAAAGCAGGTTTAAACGGATCTAACACGCCAGAATTACAGATAACAGCAGTCGGCAGTACAAAGTCAGAACGAAAAGCAAATCGGAAACGAGATAACGGAGCGCGGCCAAATAAAAGATAACAAAATTTTAAATGCAACAAGACTGAATAAGGAAAAGATATAATTAAATTACGTAACATTAAAATAAAAATGTTACACCTGTACATGTAGTATTCATGCACTGGATCATATACTGGACAATATAGTAACTGTTTCTTAGTACAGAAGTTTACTGAATCGGTTTCAATACAGGCACTATTTTTATTAATCAAATTTAATTAAAATCAAACTATTTATTTCATAAACATTTTATTACAAAAGGAAAAAGGCTCTTTAATACTATCACCACGTTTACCTGTACCTTTGTACCTTTGTACCTGTACCTTTGTACCTGTACATGTAGTATTCATGCACTGGATCATATACTGGACAATATAGTAACTGTTTCTTAGTACAAAAGTTTACTGAATCGGTTTCAATACAGGCAGTATTTTTATAAATCACATTTAATTAAAATCAAACTATTTATTTCGTAAACATTTTATTACAAAAGGAAAAAGGCTCTTTAATACTATCACCAAGTTTACTTGGTACCAAAAATGTTTAATTATCCTCATTTACAAATAAAAACTACAGGAAATTCAAAATATGTGTACTTGAGTGGAAAATTAATGTAGGAAGATGAAACATAAAATGTTCCTTGGAAAATAAATATTGGCTCACTACATATACTTATCTATGATGTTTTTTTTTAGTTTAGCCTATTAAAATATGTTTAGCTTTAGGTTGTTATTAGTTTCTTTTTAATATTTTGTACATTTTTTAATAATATTTAAGCTCTGTATTGTTTAGTTCATTACATTTATTAGACTTTTAGATTTTAGTTTTTAATAATTTGAAATTGTGTAACTTTTAAAAATTGCATAATTTCAAAGCTTTAATCTATTATTTCTATCACATTTGAACTGAATAAAAAGAACAAGACACTTGCCTCAAACATGGTTTTTAGCATATTTACGTAGGTCAATTTTCTTCAACACGTATTGTATGATTTATTGTTACTAATATTTATAGCTTTTTGAAAGGATGTAAACGAATTAATATTATAACACTAAGAAAATAAAAATTTTATTATTATTTTTAACCGCAGTTTAAAAATATTACGAATGTTTTTCTCTATAATATAGTATACATTGAGCAGCACAATTTCCTAATATGGTTTGTAAATGGCAGTGGGGAATTATATTTCAAGAAGGTACCCAGTGGTACATTCTCCATTTTTTAACGGACAAGTGTTGTCCGTTATTCAGACCAAGAGGTTTTTACTTCATTTTCGCTTTAGACGTCTCACAGTTGGGAAGTTCCTTGTAGCTAGATCACGGGCTAGTTGGTTTGGATGGTCATCTAGTCGTTCGTTTACTTAGAAGAACAAGGTTAGCTCTTTTAAAGTCAGAATTTTGAAATCGTCGTGGAGTGATTTATTGTTCATAAAAAAAGAACGGAGAAGCAACTTTTAAGAATTTTGATTGAAAGGCCTGGATTGACTTTAAGTTACTCTCTCCGCTACTTCAAAGAGCTGGACACCATAAATCCAGATTAGTTTTAAACGGGTTTTGTATTAAAATTTTCGAACGGAGGTTCAATTTTGATCGTGGGTTAATTAAGTAGAAAAAAATTAACGTTCAATTTTAGAATATATTAATATTCAACTGCAAGGTTGCATTCAAACGATATTTTCTGTAACTCAGCTTTTAAAATTTTACAAATAATTTTTACGTAAACGCTAACATTAAACCCGAGAAATATAATAACATAAAAAAGTAAATAAATTAATAGAACTGCTTCATTATCAGAAACAGGCAGCGGATAGTGTAGCCTACATTTTTATTTAAAACATCATTTCAACAGAATACATAGTTTCTAACAAATTTATGTATTTGAAAGGAAAATAAAATTTAAACCTCTTCTCTAATATTTAAATGAAGAAAATACATATATTTTAACCATTTAAGCAACATTAAGCCCTGAATACATGTTTGTGTAAATCCAATTATGACATTCCCAGTTTGTTTTAAAATTACGTAGAATTTTATCAGAAAACCCTAGAAGAAATTTATAAAAACATTTTTTTGGAGATATACGATAAAACAAGTTCTTTCAAAGACATTATTATAATGTAAAATACGTTTTAACTGCGGTTAAATTGAAATTAAACGTTGGATATTTCTTCAGTTTATTTGATAAAACTCAATTTAAGTTTTACTGATATAGGTCACGTTGTGAACTTAGGTGTTTATATTTTTAGTTGTTTTGCTATAAATAACCTTTAAATAAATAATATAAAATGGCGGAGGGGCCATCTCCTTAAATCAGTAGTTAGGGTGCTCGCTGCAAAGATGGATTCCAGGTTCGATCTCATCTAGGGTCCGGAAAACGATTACAAGTTCAAACCCACTGTTCCTCAACCCATAGGTATTCATTAGTAAACAAGATGTTGGTGTGATCTTAATAAAAACAAAAAGACTTAGGAAATGGCAGAATTTTTGTTTGTTAACAAAACGTATCAATCTATTAGTTTTTTATTTTTTTATTTAAAGTTGCATCAACTGCTTGGTTGTTAGCGACTACGGTGGGTTATGAAACATTAACTGTGGGATTTTTTTATTTAAAGTTGCATCAACTGCTTGGTTGTTAGCGACTACGGTGGGTTATGAAACATTAACTGTGGGATTTGACACGTGAAAATTTCCAGACCCTGGCCGGGAATCGATCCCGGGACCTCCGCGTGGCAGGCTAACACGCTAACCACTACGCTACGGAGGCGGTCAATCAATCTATTAGTTATTCACGTCATACGGGGATGTAAACTGCGTGAAATATAGGGATAGTTAATTCTAAACTTCTTTATGTATTAGACTGGTAAAATCTTAAACTCAGCCGTAGTTTTATAAATTAACGGACGGATGTCTGATGGATAATTCTGAAATGGATAAATTTAATAATTAAACAGAAAATAAAAACATTTCGTTGAATGACATTTCGCATCGGTCTAGGAACAAAACATACATATTACCCTGAAACACATATAAAATAAGATTGAGATTCATACAAATTTTTGTAAACGGGAATTTTAATCGGAAAATTTGATGTGACGGTATACCATTTTTATGTAAAAATTATATTAATTTAGTTTATAACTGTAGGTTACTTCAGTGAATTTCAGACAAGAATTTATGGAGACATTTTAGAACAAAATACTGTCAGTCATGGTTAATGCTCTTTGGCTCGTTAGGTATAGAGACATGCACAGAGAACTTGACATCCTTTTGGGACCAGTGTGACATGTAGATATTCTGCCAAACATGAGGCATCCCGTAGCAACTCAACTTCTCGACAGTACAAATTCCTAGAAGGCTTAAGAGGCTCTCAAACAGTGTAACCGTGCAGTGATGCGTTAAATCAGAGCAATGTACAGTACTACAAGTAGAGAATTAAATAATATGTTTTAGTGTTAAAAGTATAGAACATTGATGGATGTACTACATTACTTAAGTATTTAATTTTAAATAGACATTATGAATAAAAAATTAATGATTGGGTTTGAAGACGACCAGCTTTAAGCAACAAAATATAGATACAAAGAAGGTAAATACGTCAAATGTGTTTGGAAAATTTTAAGAAGATTAATAATCCGGAAACTTCTGCTTTTGAATTTTACAGCCGGGAATCTAACTTAGGACCTTTTAACCAAGCTACCAACTGAGCCACCATTAAACACTTTTATTTATATAAATGTTAACTAAAAACGTCTTTTATGAAAAGTATTTCAGCGTACGTAGTTATGTTTAGAAATATTATTTCATTGTTAAAGTACAACTCGAACCATTCACATGTATTTTGTACGCTCATTTTCAACTGTTATTGCATGTCGAGATGTCAGATAAACTCACCGCGCAGAAGTCGAAAGGGAAGACTGGGACTCAGAAAGTGGGGCGGAAATTTGACGCTTAGTCAACGCCGGACTTTCGTCGAGGCGCTTACCGTTTCAAGGAAAATCTGTTACAGTGTTCTACGAATTATTTCGAATCGTAGCGATGTTTCAATCCTTTATTGTGAAGTATGAAATGAGAAAATTTCAGAATTTATAGTGATTGTGATTAATGATTTAATTATAATTAAATTCAAGTTATAAATAAAATTTAATTTATAAAATCTATATTAAAATAACCAGAAATCTTTAAGTTCATTTAATTAAAAAGAAAAACTATTTTTATTTTATTAGCATTATAATCTTATTCCATTTACGAATATGTGAAATTAATCTTTCAAAACGTAGAAAAACGGTTAAAAAGGGACAACAGTGATTTTGATAAACATGTTAACTTGATTTTATAGGTAGGCCAAACAGAAATAGTTTAAATAAATAAATCCATTCATAATAATTATTATTTTATGAAATTTTTACACGAAAACTAAATAATAAAATATAATTTCCTTTTGAATAATTAAAATCGGTCGCTTCAGCCATTTTTGAAACTACTGTAATGAGGCATCTTTATTAAACATCTCATCAAAATTACTAAAATCGACATTTTCGTTTCAGAAAATGTAAAATAAATAGGTTTAGTACATGTAAGAAAAACATTCAAAACTTTCATTATTATGTACAAAAAATCTACTTGTCTGTGGGTAGGCCTTAAACGAATATAGGACACCTGTACACAGAAATTCATCAGGATGTATTAAAAGATAAAAGTAACCGAACCATTGTACTTACCTACTGTGATATTGACGTTTATTGATATAAATAGAATTAAATTATTTGAGTTAATAAATGATAAAATGTCTTAGCTAACCGTATCGATTTTAACAATACCTTGGAACATAAATATTAGCTACGTTTTTCCCACTTAAATTTAATAAAACATTAGTAGTTTTCATTCTCTGTTAACGTTAGTTTACAATAAACAATAGTATACAATTTGGTCTTATTCGATTACAACAGCCCACGAAATAACCTTTCTGAAAACTGATCTCGTGGAATGTACATCTATTAAAAAGTTTCATTTAGAAGTAACAACAAAATAAGTATAAAAGATACAATTAGGAAATAAAAATATTTAATAAAAAATAAATGGAAAAATAAATACTAAAAGTAATGTAATAAAATTTAGGCTAAAACTTTTATCATTGATCTATTTGCTTCTTTTCTTCATATGTAGCTATGAAGAATCGAAATTAACAGATGCATACAATTATGCATTTGTATTTATCTTTTACAAGTTGATAAAAGAAATGCCGTTAAAAGATGACATTCGTGCTTACTGTTAGAAAATATAAATGTTCTTTAAATTTATAAAACAAAATCAATATTTCTAATGAAAAGTATTTACATCTGTACGAGATATAAAACCTGAATCATGTTTTTGTCATTATCAATAACAATAATTTATGATAAACTCTTTTTGACAAATTAAGTCTAAATAATACTATAATTTTAACAAAACAAAGATTTTTTACTTTTTTCTGTCCCAATTCGCAATGTCGCAAATCGCTGTTTTCCTATTCACTAACCTTAACCAAGACGGTAAACTGAAAAAAATCAAAATCAGAAACAACTGATAAGAAGAAAAAGTAGATATCTGAATAAATTTAATAATTATCTTAAAGATGTTACTCACTGAAAACAAATTGTATTGTAATTTAATAACCAAATCAATAAAACTAATCATACAATTCTTGTAATAAAATTAAAAAAAATTTGCCAAAATAAATTTTCAGAAAAATCTACTTTTGTAAAAAAAACATAATTTTATTATGGTTACTTGTAAAAACTGAATTAATGTTAAAGAATCTACATCCACCACCTATACCATAAGTCTTTCGGATCATACACCTACATCATGCCAAACAATAGAAACATGCATGCGCGAAAAAGGCCATCGAAATAATCAAACCATAATTATTATAACAAGCACAAATAAATAGTTATTACAAGTAATTATGTTTTTACTTTCTCTTGCTTATATGAGTATAAAGGAAGGAAAGTATTGTTTTCATGTAGATTTTTCGAATTGATTTTTCACTAGATTTACACGTTTTCAGACCTCTTGAACCCAAAATCCATGATTTTAGCGATTGGTGTGTGTGTGAACAGAATATCTCATGAACGGAACTTTGTACGAAGTTGAAACTTGAAACTTAAGTTAGATAACTCTAGAGGACCCGACACAAACATTTTCATTAAAATCGGATGTAGTAGTTTATTCGTGTCATTTTTCACTTTTTTGCGATTTTCTCAAAAACGGCTCCTACGATTTTTTTTAAAAATTGCTTCATTCACTAAATTTTTTACATTGTACAAGATAGGGTAGGCACCATGTCTGCTGAAATTTTTGGAGAAGCTGTTCTCTCGTGGAAGAAAACGGTTTTTTTTAAGTTTGCGGCCTTAATATGCATTTTAGCACAAAATTGTGTTATAAAAAGATTGTAGGTAATTTAGAAACCTACAACTTTTCTATTAAACACTTTTTTGCCTAACGCTTAGTTTAGCGGTAATTAGTGATTTTCTGTTTTTTTTTTCATGAAAATCTGTAAAAAATGGATTTCTAAGATTCCGGCCGTGGTACCCATTTTACGACAAAATGCATGAAATTAAATTTATAGGAAATTAAAATATCTACAACTTTTATTGCGAGAATTTTCCTGTACAGAGTTGGGTTTCATTTTGCATCATTCACTCACGATTAAAAGTAGGTTATGTTTCTTGAGGTTGGTTAGTTATTTTGGTTTTTCCAATGTTTTATTAATAATATTAGATTTGTTTATATTTGCAGTAGCAAGAGAAAGTCGTGTGAGTGTTTCACACCAGATTTTTGTTACATATTAATTAAACAATAAAATGTAGTTAAAAATTTGGTAGTGGACTATGTTGTTGATAAAGTAAATAAGAATTATTAAAGTATTCTAGGGAGGTAAAAAGTAAAATAAATTACACTGAAAATTATTTTAAAAAACGTAAACAAGTTTAATTAAATTTACAGAATTTTATTTTAGATATAAATAATTAAAGGCGAAATCCCTTCTACGAAATAAATTAATTACATAGAAATTCTTTTTCCTACTTGATTCGCTAAATATTTGTTCAAAAGATTTCAATAAAATCTAAATTACCATCAGAGTCAGTAAATTGAAATTTGGAGAACATTTATCGCGATTCGGGCTGACGTCCCCACAGGAAATACACCAGGAACCTTCTGAATTAATTAATTCCTCTGGGAATGTACGTAGGTAATTTGGCCTTAATTTAATTTCCTCACAATGTTTCATTTATCCTTTACTAAAGTTATGCTCATTGTGTAATACCGCAGCCCAAATTAAAGAAGGTTTATTCTTTGAAATTACGAACAAAATTATTTTTTATTGTGTAAAGAGTAGTTTAGAACTTCCCTAATGATTTACAGAAAAAGTTTTCTAATATTTACTCAAGACAAAAATGAAACTTGCATGAGAATACTTTAGGTAAAGGGTTTTTCTTTAAATCGCCCACCGCCCGAAGAATATTAGCAAAACTTTTTCGATTTTTTATTTTATGAAAAGTTGAGTACAATGTTTTGTATGGAACATTAAAACGTTTTGGTACCTTTTATTAAATACCAATAATAGCTTGTATTAATTTTTTTAAATAACAGATAATAACAATAAAAATAGCACACAATAGCATCAAGATCTTTTTAGCGCAAAGATCAGTTTTATATATTTTTTTGCATTCAAAGCCATAATTCTCCTGAGTACTATTCTAGTGTGTTAATTATTTTGCTGAATATTATTAAAATCAATATTAATTAAATGGTTAGGTGTATTGCTAATAATTTTTACTTCTAATAAAGACAGATATTTACTCTAGAACAGACTGATTTTTACCATGATGGACTATATTTTAGTCTTGTGTGTAACTTCGATATTTCTAAACATAAGATGCGGAAACCAGTGAAGTACCAAGTTTTTGCCTTTGTTTCCTTTAAGAACTAAACATTTTATTTATAAATTGTTCTATCGTTTTTTTAACTCTTGGAAATCTGTGTACTATATTTTAATTCCGACGTCTTCTAATCGATGATCCGACTTATATAAAAAAATAAAAAATAAAGTGAGTTTATTTCCAACCTAATAAATAAATATGTGAACTGATTTAAGAAAACATGTTACTTCTTCTTAAGTACACTTCGATATTATCGCGGCCTGGCATATTTTTGTCTATCATCCTTTACCATCTGCATTAATGTTAACGTGCAAAACAGTCGAATAGTAAACAAAAACTAAACGTATTTTTGAGACACCGTCTGCAAAACATCAATAGATTAAATTTACAGAAATATGAAACATTTTTCACAAGTGTTTGGCGATTTGAAGCAAAAGACATCTAAATGAAAATACTTTTCTCATATTTTTGTCTACATGAACTATACCGCCATTGACAAAACGTAGCCTAATTTTTCTTGTAAAATTCGACTAGAATATTAACCGTGATAATCTTGATATTAGTACATTTTGTTTTACGGAAACATGAAAATAACCTTCTGTACATTGACTTAAGTTATATCATGAAAATTAATTCTTTCCTTTTCAATTTACATAATATTACAGTTAAGCTCCGAGGACATTATTCTACCAGCTTACTATAAATCTTTTTCAAAGGAACAATATATTTTCGTATTAAACAATTTTCTAATCGTTCAAATAGCAGTAGAATTTTGTAAAATACGTATATTGGTATTTTCAAATATTATACCAATATTTATTTTAAATTTTAATGTATTTTGAAGTACTTTTTCTCACTTATGGAGATTTCATTGTTTTTACAAATATTTGGTTTCCCCGCATGGCATCAGTTTTTTACTTTACAGTTGTATAGTTTTATATAGTTTATACAGTTTTATACTACCTGAAGAACTGTAGATGTTTCTAGAAGCTATTTATGCAGCCCACACTCAGTACTCTTTCACTGTAGACGTGCCTCCTTTCTTCCACCCTTCATGTGTTTGCTTTTACTCTTCGTGGAAGCCTTTAAAGTCAGTAATTAGTTGACTGAATTTGGTTTTGTTCATAGTGTTCATGGTTTACTCTAGTTTCCTTAACATCATTTTTGAAGTTTTTGATACTTCAAATCTATTATTGCTTTATTTTGTTGTCAACTGTTTGTCATTTAATAATACCGGTGTTCGTAGAATTTTATTATTTGTTTTCTGATATCTTGCATTGATCGGTTTAAATTCTTTAGATTGTAGGTGTTTATTTAAACATTGTACAAATTTCAACAGCCGAACGGCTGGTTTGAACTTCTAGAGGTTTTACTAAGTAAAAAACTAGGAGTAAGGTGGTTTATTATTACTTTCCTCACTGAGTTGAAAGAGTATGCTTATCAGCATGCCAGGCCCTAAGAAAATCATGCACTTTCCACTCTGCAAATGACACCTTTCATTCACCACAGGGTCTGGTTGCATAATGAAATTCATTACTCTCAGAGGAGATACTCTGACTAGTGTCTTTTACACCTCTACCTCATCTGTTCTTAAATGGTTCAGTCATCTATGTGGCTGACTATGTGATAAGAAAGAGAACTATATTTTTGTAGCCTTGGAACTAACAGATCACGTGCAATTAATTTAACATTCCACCTGTCCATTATAGGAAAATTGTAAATTATGGACAAAAAACTGTTATGTATAATTGTATAAATAAATAAAATAAAATTAAGTATGTCGGTCATTTAACAAAAACGTGCTATTTTGGCTCCTTATAAAGATTGAAAAATTATTTTTCAACTGAACCATGTATTTTACAACAGTATTGTATTTTTTGTATTTGAAATTACAGATAAAACAGAAATGGGACTACTGATCTAAATAGAATTAGCTTTTAGCTTTTTATTTGTTATCGGGAATTGTAATTGATTGACAACTATCTAATTTTATCGCTGCTTTTTGCTGGAGTTTTTGACGTTATTCGGCATGAATTGTTGAACAGGGACCCCCAGTGAAGTGTGTTCAGAAGTGGCTGTCAGCTGATCACCATACAAAGTCACTTGCTCAAGAAGTGTTACATAATAGTTACATAAATGTTAAATAATAGCGACTTTTAACCAGTTGACGGACTGGGCTGGCCCAAAGGCTAAAAAATATAATATTTAATTAATATGGTTGGAGTAACTTGTCTCCATAGCGGACTTCTTTCGTGAGTGCAATATAGAATAATCTACTCCGTATAATATTCCCGAATTTCTATTATTATTTTTTTATTGTTCTGCCAAGTCAATTACCTGGTGTAATATAGTGGAATACAAAATCATTTAGATTTTTAAGAAACTAATATGCCGGGTTCAAGTTATTGAACTGGGCGTTAAGGAATTAGACCAGTCAGTCAGTAAGGATTTGGTATATAATTATACAGATCAAAGAAAATACTTTTGTGGCATCTACAATATTATTAATTACAGGCTGAATTTGTTGATAAAAAGCTGGGCATGAAAAACTTAAATTTGCCACAGACCTTAAACTTAAATGTGCAACAGAATGTGCCACAGTAATGAAACCTTTGATCTTTTTGTTACAATGTGAATGCTCTAATTTCTAAAAGAGTCAAAGAACCTTTACGTTATAATGATTTTATGACATGAAAGTTAGTAATTTAAGTATTCAAAGGGGTTTCTTGTATGTTACATAAAACAAATAAAAATTAACCAAAACAAAATCGTGTCATTGTGACATCAAATAAATAATGTTTAATATATTTTAACCTTGTTAAAAATACATGTCCATAATAATACAAATAGTATAAGAGACTAGAAACTTTTTACTAATTTATTTAAATTTCACTAATTTGACGCTTTTATGAATAATATTATTTTAACTACAGTAAATTATTCGCGTTATACACACTTATTCTTAATCTGTATAATATTTCTGCAAACGTCATGAATTACAAATAAAATTAAATGAAATATTCAAATTGTGTAAGTTCATTTATTGAATTTCACTTTGTATTTAAACAGAACTCCATTAAATCATGAACAATACTTATTAAGTGCGTAATTTAAAAATAGTTTTTTATTAAATACCTGACTACTGAAGTCGAGATTTTCGGATCGTAATTTGAATGATTTCATGAAAACTTATAAAAGTCAGGTAAATTATTCTAAATATTAAAATTATATATTTCCATTTACTTAGTACAAGTTTAGATTACTTGGTTTCTGAAGTTTAGGATTTCTTTCTTGATATATTAAACGTAAAGAAACTTTTAAAAATACTGTTGTTGTTTAGGTCAACAGCCAAAAGGCTGGTTTAAAAAGTTTTACTAAGTAAAACGAGGAGTGAGGTGGTTTGCCTTGCTTTCCTCACTGAGTACAAAACTAGTTTATGCTTATCAGCATGCCAGGTCCTCTGAAAATCATCTACTTTGCACTCTGCAAATTACACCTTCACTTCATTCACCACAGGGTCTGGCTGTATAATGAAATTCATTACTTTCAGGGGATAACTCTGACTAGTGTCTTTTACACCTCTACCTCTTCTGTTCTTAAATAGTTCAGTTGTAGTTCAGGCTGATCACGTGATAAGAAACAGAACTATTTTTTGTAGCCCTGGAACTAGTAGATCGAGTGCAAATAATTTAACACTCCACCTACCTGTTACGGGTACAAAAAAAATTATGTAGGCTAAATATTATTTAAAAATATTATGTAGACTATTAAATGAATAACTCTAATATAAAAACAACACGGAGAAATATTAACAACCATCACCACGATTAATTTCAAATAGGTAGATTATAACCACCAAATAATTTCTTATTCATACACAAACCTTTGATAAAATGTATTATTTTTCTGTTTGTACGGGGTTTAAGTCTTAAAGGATCTAAAAAATGTTGAAATTAACCAAAAATCTTTACTTAATTTGATTTCCAAAGAAAAATAAAATGGCCACCTCTTTGGGTGAAAGTTTGTTGTTTTTTAACAGTTAAGAATAATTATTTACAAACAATTTAACAAAAACAACTTTCAGTAAATGTTTTAACAATTTTCGAATATATCTTGAAGAAGACTACACCCAGAAGCGTTGCTTCCGTGTGATCGTTTGGTTATACATACCGAAGGGCTTCTTCTTGGGTTCTGATAATGTACAACTTTTTCATAAAACGGAATGTTCAATTTCAGGCTAGGGACTTAGAATGTCTACATAATGATCTCATCTTTCAGCAAGACACAGTATTTACCAAATCTGGTTATTGGTTTTAGATATTTGGTATTATCTGTAATACTGGGGTTCTATTAATTTAAAATTTACTGTAACTACTTTTCAAAAATTAATGAAGAATTTTTTTTCATTACTGTTCCTCCCGTAATTATGCAGTCACCCTTTAAAACCCTTACTCTATAATTTTTTTGACTGGAAACTAATTTTATCTGTAATTTTCATTTTATTTAAAATTTGTAACTTTTGTTCATTTTAGTATGCTTTTATTAACACTAAATTTACAGGTTTAGTTCTTTTCAGTAACCTGGCATGAAGATGTTCATGCTTCTTGGCATACACATATTATATTTTTTCAGCTTCTGAAGTTACTTACTAATTACAGTGCACATCACAACTTTGGGTATATACTCGTATTAAGTCGCACTAACAATGTTCCAGACCAACTTGTTTTGGTACCTTTACTTGGCATTACTTAAGTTTTTTTTTGGTAAAGCCATAGATACGTAGGCCAATAGTTTTAGTTTATGTGTTACTTTTTGATCCAATTTCGGAATGAAAATTTAAGTTATTTTACGAGGCTAACGAGAAAAAATAATTATTGTTCTCTTAGTGATAATAAAAATGTAATAACAGAAGTACGTTTTATCTACTTTTTTGCAGTCAGTCTTGAGATAATTTCTTGGTATTAACTTTTTAATCATTACTATATTGATTATCAGATTTATTAATATGGATAATTCTGAAAACATGAATTTTTCTGTTTCTCGAGATATTTTTTAGAAATTTTGGTATTTTGACACCAGAGAGGAAGGAAATTCTAGAAAAATTATAATATAAGAAAAAAATTCCTATGAAGTTCTAAAACGTAACGATTTTTCGAAATTCGGAATTTTGTGAAGTGAGTGATACGCTAAAATTTAATTTTAATTTTAGATAACGATTTTACTTACAATTTATATAACCGATATCGATACAATACACAGATAAAAAATATGTAAAATAAATTTAAAATTTTT
Organism: Catonia carolina; assembly: GCA_035578175.1. Classification (NCBI taxonomy): domain Eukaryota; kingdom Metazoa; phylum Arthropoda; class Insecta; order Hemiptera; family Achilidae; genus Catonia; species Catonia carolina. The sequence goes on from JAQMRL010000001.1 coordinate 396,596,150, forward strand.
TTAAACTGGAAGGAAAACTTTTGTATTGCACAGTTTTTAATAAACAAACTGCCTCTGCTTCTATTTGTTTACAAAGAAAAATTTGATTAAACGAATAATTAGTAAAGTTTCCTAATAAAGGAAATAATTTTTAATACTTTTACATCAACCCCCACGAAATTCAAGAGTCGTACTAACAAAAATTTTTTCTTCAGTCATAATATTTTAAACCCGGTGAATATTGAAGTGCTTGAAACAAAATACAGACCACTTTACATTTTGACTGATAAATTTCCAACAATTTCAACTTTAATCAAAACAACCTTGCAAGAGTTATAATTTACTTTATGTTTTAATAAGCATATAATCAAAACAAAACAATATTCATTTTAACTCACATAAATTATAATCGCTTAAATTTTGTAGGCCTGTAAATCATAAGAAGATGGATATATGACAGCAAAACAATAAAGCAAAACAGGATATCTGTTATAAATAAGTTACATTTATATTCATAAATTAAAATAAAACAATAATAAAATCATTACCCGTTATTGTGGTTTTAATAAAAACAGAAAAGTGAAAGTTATTCAAATGGATGAAAATTTGGATATAGAAAACACCTCTTTAGTAACTGAAATTCCACAGTATTGTACCTTCGATCCTGATATACATAATTCAACATATTGGGAACAGCATGGGCCTCTCAATATTACACTTCAGGTAAGTTATTATACCATATTATTTCTACTGTCATTATTTTAGACAACTAGTTTCAAAGTATTTTTAAATGTAGCAGTAAGGCTAGAAAGCTCTAATTTCTTAACTCATTTCTCAACTTGAATTCTAAATGTGCAACAGGATTTTAAACAATTCCTGTACGACGTTTTAACTTTGTTTTGTCTGTAAGAAATAAAAGCTAAATAAAATTGTATGTGTTTTATACCTGCTCCTGCAATTTCATACACAAAAATAACAACTTTGCAGTAGAATAACCAGGTACAATAGAGGCTGGTTCTACAATAGAGATCCCTGATCGTTTTTTTATTACTTTATTGAAAGTCGCATCAACAGCTCAGTCATTAGGTACTACTGTGGGATGTGTAATGTTGATCTTTACCTTGCAAAAATTTTCAGATCCTGGCCGGGAATCGAACCTGGGACCTCCGCGTGGTAGGCTATCACGCTACCACTACTGATACGGCCTCCTGATAACGGATAGTTACTTTGTTTCCCAAAACGAGTTGAAAAATTTGCACTCTTTTCGATGTCTTAAAACTTAATTTTAACTCTGTAGTGCACTAATGCTGTGTTGTGTAATTCGTTAATTTTAAGAGTAAATTTTAAGTTTTAAGTGTCTAGCACCTTCTTGACTAAACAGAAGAACAACAAAATCTGGTGTGAAACACTCACACAACTTTCTTTTGCCAATGCAAATAATAAACAACACAACCTAACATTACTAATAAAACATTATAAATACACAAAAAAATAAATCTTAAAAAACATAACCTTATTTTAATCTTGAGTGAATGGTGAAAAATGAAAATCAACCTCAGTTTGGCTTAAAAATACGCAAAATTACTTTCACACTAAACTAGGCTCTGTAAAGAAAAATTCTCTAAATAAAAGTTGTAGATATTTCAATTTCCTATAATTTGATTATACAGTTTTGTAGTAAAATGCATACTAGGGCTGAAATCTTAAAAAATCAATTTTTATAACAGATTTTCATGAAAAAAACAGAAAATCACTAATTTCCGCTAAAATAAGGGTTATAAGTACTAACAAATGTTTGAAATAAAAATTGTAGGATTTTAAATACTCTGCACCTTTTGTTAGGCTATACACAATTTTGCGTTAAAGCCGCAGTCTTAAAAAAACAATTTTTTTAATAAAAAATAACCTCTCCAAGAAATTCAGCAGACATTTTTAAAAATCATAGGAGCCGTTTTTGAGAAAATCCCAAAAAAGTGAAAAACGACACGAATAAACTACTACTTTCGGTTGACCGATTTTGATGAAAATGTTTGTGTCCGGTCCGGTAGTAGTATCTAACTGAAGTGTCAAGTTTCCACTTTGTAAGATGTGCTATTCTTGAAATATTTTGTTCTTACGCACACACGCACACACACGCACGCACCCCCCCCACACACACACACATACACACACACGTACACACACACACACGTACACACACACACACGTACACACACAGACCAACCACCAAAACATGTTTATTTGGGTTCAAGGGGTCTGAAAACGTGTGTATCCGGTGAAAACTCGATTAGGAAAAATCGACATGAAAATAATACTTTCCTTTCTATATAGGTATTCATACAGGCAAGAGAAAATAAAACTAACTTCTCAAGGATTTTGAAAAAAAGATGAAAATAATATATTTTTTGCTGTAATGGAAATTATTCGATATCAGTGAATTTTTTTATATATTTTACAATGTAAGTTATCATGTAAGTGTTTTATGTCATTAGCCAAAAGTTTGGGTCAAATCCATTTGCTGAGTAGAATGACGAATAAAATGGTTGGCTTTGCCATGGTAGCTTTACCGTATTCGTTAACCATATGCTTTCTCATTAGGCTGAAAATTAGTTCATACATGAATGCCAGGGCTACTGAAAATCATCTGCTTTTCCAAACTCAGAGATTTTCATCCATTACTTTCAGTGAAAACAACTAAGGTTAACGTTAATTACTGTGCCTTTAGTACTTAATGTTAATGTGTTATTCAATTATGTAACTAAAAGTGAGAGAAAACAAAAGTGTTAACTAAAATTATTTTAAGATTCTACTAAAATATTATTAATTGTTGTACATTTATTTAAACACATTTTTAAGGTGAAATTGTTATAACGCGAAAATATAATGCTAAGACATAAGCGGGCATGCGTAGATAATTTTAAAACAGAAAGATTCTGTTTGATAATTTTACTGTGAAATACTTTGGTAGTAAGACTATAGTGTTTATATCTAGCATATATTAATTATAAATAAGTAGATATAATCAATACCTTTTTAATGACAATATAAAAGTTGTTTCAAAAATGACGACCCGTAACATTAAGAAGGTAGATAACGCGTAAGTAAATTCCATATCTCCTTACACATCAGTTGGCAGCACTCTATTTAAGGTTAACATGTTGTAACAATTGAAATGTCGTTATTGTGCACCAGTGCTATTCCAGTATCCATTCGCCTCTATTGTGCCAACGATGTAATTTTTCATAAATGAATATTTGTTTATTTATAAAAAATTTTTCGCTTATAAATTTTACGACCGAGTATACAGAAGATGATTTTTGATTGGGTGGCTAGGTTAGCAGTCAAAACTGCCGAATATGAAGCACTGAAAATCCACACGTGTTTCACGAACGACCATTACACGCATGTGGTATAGGAGCCAGCATTTTCTTCTACATTGGGGTCCCGGTTTCGATACCCAGTCAGGTCTGACAATTTTTCACCACTCAATTCATCTATAATCCTTCGCATCGTTTGCATTATCAGTAATTTCAAAATGTTGAACGTAAAAAAACAAAACCATAATTCATAAGCACAAATTGTGGATATATCTGAAAATAGAAAAAATATTAGCTGTTTAGTAGATTTAAAAATAAAAATTTTAATTAGTGATATAATAAATATAAATTTACTTTACCCTATAGTTTATTATTATCGATAAATAATTTAGCAAATCAAAGCTATGTAGTGAAAGCATTAGAAAATAGTTTCTGGGAACAAAATTAGTTATACTGAAAAGTTTTATAATTATAAACTTTTACTGTATTTATGTAACACAGTGGTTAAATGTTTTACTTTTTGCCAGTGTTTAGTTTATAAAATATAAACGCCAAACAGACATCACCATGAGACGACTTTAAAAGTAAATAAAAAAGTATTTTACAGTTCATCACGTAACTATATGAGGTTTAATACTGCTTATTTATATTGGTTCGCATTTTAATTATTTATTTGAGATAATTCTAATAATATAAAAATTAAAAATAAATTGTGTAGCAACGAGGTGTAGCAGTTAGCGTGCTTGACTAGACAGTGATAGTTAGATTCTTGACTAGGATTTGAAATTTTTTAACCTGTTGAAATCCGCGTCTCTATAAACAAAAATAATAGCTAATTAATTACGGAGTTGAAGATGTGAATATACGTAACTAAAAAATTTTATTTTTATGTGCTATTTTCCCCGGACTTTTGTAGATTAATTACTTACAAACTATGTTAACTTTGCTTCACTTTTTACGTATTTTACTCAGTGGTACCATAACTTTGTATAGTAAATTATTTCGGAGAGCTTAATTTTTTATATGAAAAAATGTTATCTTAAAGGAAAAAGACAAATTTCTGTTGAACAATTAGTCAGAAAGAGAAGAACGTATTTAAACAAAGATCGTGCATTTTATATAGTACTTTACTTTTGCTTGTATACATTTTTAAATTAAGTGCTCTTCAAGGCTATGTTTTTTGGAAAACCCAATTTCAATTCCGTATGCTCAGAAAATTAAATTCTCACTAAATTAAGTGTTACTAGATAATAGCGACGAAATCCGTCGATTACGATGACTCATCCATCTGACCTTTCCTAGAAGACAATTTGCACTTGTAAAATAGTAGAGTCTACATAAAACATTCTGTAATCCCTAATGTAATCCCTAATTAATCCCTAATGTATGTACGTTGCAATCAGTGAAATTATGAGCAATAAGCAACCTCATCTCCTAATGAGAATGTGGATGATATGAACGACTCGTAAACGAGGTGTATTTTTTCACAGACTCAGACCAACCATTCCTAAGAGAGTATAGTTAATTGAACCCCAACCATCAGAGTACACCGGTAATCACTGTCTATAGTCGTTTGCACGTTCATTTGACACAACGGTGCAGTATTGGACAGTGTATTTCTTATGGGAGTCTTACTGATACTACCACATACACAAACATCGGCTTTGTACATCAATCAATTCCATCATAACCAATAACATTCCCCTTCTTCCACGCCCTTTTGATAACAAACCTTTATAATGTAGAGTAGTCTATACGACTATTAATTAATAATTAACACTAAGTTTATACCAACTTTTATATGTGGATTCCAAATGTAAAATATCTTTTCGATATCTGTATTGGGATAGATTTTTTAAATTTGTAATAACCGATTGCCTTCATTTGTTTACATTTATGATGCAGTGTTTAGAAAGTGTGGCGAGGAAGTGTGAAGGCATTAGTAGGTCTGCAGTAAAATTGATAAGATATTCATTTTAACCCCTTTAATAGAAGAAAATGTTTTTACAGTTTTTTGATTTTTACGATCCATTAAACATTTTACATAATACATAATTTTTTTCTGTTAACCAAAACTTGAATAGTATTTTTAACTTAAAAATATGTGTTCTATAGAGGTTTAGAAAATGTATATACACGCATCTAGGTGCCAATAATTTTGATGTTTTTAGTTGCACTAATAGCAGTGGCAACCGAGTGATTGCCGGTATAAGCAATCCCCCACTCACTGGCCAACGGCTTAGGGCGGATGAGCTGGTGAGTGAAGGGCACTCTTTTGTCCTGGGGTCGGGAAACTGGCCCCAAAGGCGGATGAACTAAGGAATTAGTCAACGGCATAAGGATTAAAAGGCAACGGGAAACCACTGAATTAAAGATCTTCATGATATCCCATGACAATCACAATGACCATAATGATGGATGCGTTTAACTCGAAATTTTCCGGAGGTATAAATAGTTCCCCAATCGGATCTCCGGGGGGGGGGGACAGTGTTAAATGGCAACAATAAGGAAGAGAACAAAATTAATTTGCGGAAGAAAGTGAACATCGGTACATGGAATGTAAGAAGTTTGTATGAGGCTGGAAAACTAGCCAATTTGATACAAGAAATGGATAGGTTAAAAATAGACGTCCTTGGCGTGGCCGAGACATGGTGGCCAGATGTAGGAAAGTGTGTAACCCAAGGAAAGGTCATGTTCTACTCAGGAAATCAAGAAAGTAATCACCGGAAAGGGGTTGTAATAATAATTGCAGAAAAGTTGTCCTCATCGGTAGTTGGTTTCCTGCCACATTCAGATTGTATGGCATTACTCAAACTGAAAGCACACCCTGTTAACATTAACATCATTCAGGTATTCGCCCCTACATCGGAAGCATCAGAAGATGAAATAGAGGAACTTTATGACCAATTGAAACAGCTGATGAACAAAAACATTAAGAAACATGAAATTAACCTTATAATGGGCGACTTCAACTCAAAAATAGGAAAGGGGATGCCAAATGAATTAATAGGTCCTTATGGATTGGGAAGGAGGAATGATCGGGGTGAGCGATTGTATCAGTTCTGTCAGGAGGAGCAAATGAAGGTAACAAATACTTGGTTCAAGCTGCCACCCAGGCGTCTGTATGCATGGAAAGCGCCAGCAGACTGTCCTAACAATATAATTAGAAATCAAATAGACTACATCTTGATTAATAAGCGTTTTGGAACATCAATTACAAGGACATGCACACACCCAGGAGCTGACGTCCCATCTGACCACGTCCTTCTCAAAACAGAATTAAAGATAAAGCTTACTAGTATGAAAAAACAGAAACAAAAACCAAGAATAGATTATGATAGGCTTAAAGACGAGAACATCAAAGATGGAGTGGCCAAAAAGTTGAATGATGCATTGACAATGTTGGTGAGATCACAATCAGCAGACGAAGAGACCTTGGATGGCGCTTGGAGGAATATTGAGGAGCAGATCATGGATGTGGCGCAAAAGGAAATAGGATATAGACAAAAGATCAAAAGAAAAAATTGGATGACAAACGAAATATTGGCAATGTTTGAGGAGAGAAGAAAATGCAAGTGCCAAGGAAACCAAAACGCGTATAGAATGTTGCAAAATGCCATAAGAAAAGAAATAAGCGTGGCAAAAAACAAGTGGCTGAGGGAGCAGTGCGAGGAGTTGGAATGCCTGCAGGAACAGCACGATGATTATAATCTGCATAGGAGGTTGAAGGAGGTAGCTGGGATATATAGGAAATGACTTTCTCTAACATTCAGGATGAGCATGGACAGATGGCACATGATATCGGAGAGAAGAAAACAATATGGGAGTGATATATTGGCAATCTCTTTGCAGATGAAAGACCTCAGTTGGAGAATGACCTTGAGAGTGGAAATGATCTATCTGGGCCTGCAATTACAATTGAAGAAATGATTAAAGCATTAAAAACCTCAAAAATGGGAAAGCAGTTGGACCGGATCAGGTACCGGTTGAGATGCTCAAGTTACTTGACAATGAGGGTGTTAAGATGCTTCAAAGGTTTTTCAATCAAATTTATGATAGGGGAAAATTTCCAGTCAGATGGCTTGCATCTCTTTTCATCCCACTTCCAAAAAAGAGTAATGCAACCAAATGTGAGGAGCACAGACTTATCAGCATAATGAGTCATACTCTTAAAATTTTTCTCAAGGTTATCCAATACAGAATCTCCACAAAGTGTGAAAGTGATATGGGATCCTCCCAGTTTGGATTTAAAAGGGGTCTTGGTACGAGAGAAGCACTGGTAGCAATCCAGGTACTGGTTCAGAAATGCTATGATCAGGGGAAAAATGTAATCTTGTGCTTCATAGATTACGAAAAAGCATTTGACAAGGTACAACATAGTAAACTTGTTCAAATATTGAGAGGACTTGAGATAGATCAAAGGGATATCCGATGTATAGAGGACTTATACTGGAATCAAACGGCTGCAGTGAAGATTGACAATGAAACTACAGAGGCACAGAGTATTGTTAGAGGTGTGAGACAGGGATGTGTCCTCTCCCCACTCCTGTTCAACTTGTATTCAGAAAGCATTTTCCAAGAAGCACTCGAAGGACAACAGTTGGGCATCAAAGTGAACGGCACATGGATCAACAATGTACGGTATGTGGATGACACGGTTCTTGTGGCGGATAACATGAATGACCTTCAACATCTCCTCAACACAGTTGCAATGCATAGCAAAGGTATGGGAATAGATATCAACGTAAGAAAGACAAAGTTCTTAATAATTACTCGCAAACCAGATGAGTTTCAGAATTCAAAGCTAAAGCTCAACAATGAAGACATAGAGCGTGTGAAGAAGTTCAACTATTTAGGAACTTGGTTATGTGAAGGCTGGTCATCAGATGTGGAAATCAAGTGTCGAATAGAGAAGGCACGGAGTGCATTTATAAGGTTCAGAAGCATCCTCCCAAACACGGAATTTGACCTCAACCTTAAAATACGATTCACAAAATGCTATGTATGGTCGGTACTTTTGTATGGCATGGAGGGATGGACGCTGAAGGTTAACACTATGAACAGGCTGGAAGCATTTGAAATGTGGGTCATCAGATGTGGAAATCAAGTGTCGAATACAGAAGGCACGGAGTGCATTTATAAGGTTCAGAAGCATCCTCACAAACACGGAATTTGACCTCAACCTTAAAATACGATTCACAAAATGCTATGTATGGTCGGTACTTTTGTATGGCATGGAGGGATGGACGCTGAAGGTTAACACTATGAACAGGCTGGAAGCATTTGAAATGTGGGTCATCAGATGTGGAAATCAAGTGTCGAATACAGAAGGCACGGAGTGCATTTATAAGGTTCAGAAGCATCCTCACAAACACGGAATTTGACCTCAACCTTAAAATACGATTCACAAAATGCTATGTATGGTCGGTACTTTTGTATGGCATGGAGGGTTGGACGCTGAAGGTTAACACCATGAACAGGCTGGAAGCATTTGAAATGTGGATCTACCGAAGAATCCTGAAGGTTCCATGGACGGCAAAAAGAACCAATGAGGAGATTCTGGAGAGGATAGGAAGGAAACGGGAACTGATCAGCACCATAAAAAGAAGGAAGACCGCTTATCTGGGACATGTGATGCGCAATGAGAGGTATCATCTGCTGCAACTGATAATTGAGGGGAAGATAGAGGGACGGAGAGGAGTGGGCAGAAGGAGGATGTCGTGGCTGCAGAATATCAAGTAGTGGACAGGGATGGAGGCCGCAGGAGACATAATACACACGTGTGGTGACAGGGAAAAATGGTCAGCGGTGATCGGAAACATCCATTAATGGATAGCAGACAAAGAAGAAGAAGAATAGCAGTGGCGGTTTCTGTAAGATCTGTTGTGCCAACTGAACGTGCAAACGACTATAGTAATCAAATCCGCATGTATACAAAATTAAAAGAACAATTTTTTTACTTAATTTTAAGGAAATTTTATTGAAAATTTCTTTTTAATTAATTTTGTTCGTCAAATTTTTTATGTTAAATTATCTATTCATTGTTCCAAGTGAATAGATTGTATAAAATTATTGCGGTAAATAAAATAAATTAAACGTTCAACAAGAAACTTCATACAAAAATTTAAATTTTTGGAGGTTTTGTTCTAAATTAACCTTATTTCTTTAATTTTCAAATAACATATTTTAACGCTTTTTAGGTAATTAAGTAGGGCTAAATATTTTACGTAGATCCAGTCTCGGAATCAAACTTGAGTAAGTACTAGTATTAGTCAAGCACTTCACTAACTGAACCACCGAGCCCTTGTTTTTTTATTTTATTTTTGTCCGACCTTCTAGAACAACCTCGACAACAGCAAAGATACTCACGGACTGAAACATTTTAAAACACTCGACTTTCCTCTACGATTTTGTTAATTATTTAAACTTTTTTATTCTCTTTTTCTATTTTAACTACTAATCATTGCCATGTCATAATAGGCACCGTAATCATCTCTATCATCGTCATAATCTCCAGCGCCAATAACTTTGTGTTTCAAGATGTTGATTCACAGCTAATCAAGTAGTTCATCAAGTTTAGTTTTGAACATATATACATACATTTTTGTTTACATTTAGTCTTGTTGAAACACAATACTGAGTGATGTTTTTATTTTAATTCTAAGGACATTACTCAGATTTTCTGATCTTTGCTTAAAGTTTTAGTATTTATAAACTGATTGCAAAAGAAATACACTGTTACAAAAAAACAAAATATTATTGTCATTCAGAAACCATATGACTTCTTGAGTGACTCGCTTAGTTACGCATCCGACTAGTTACGATAGGTTACTTATGCACCTTCAGCACCGTCTACTTCTGTACAAAAGTTTGTACATATGTGAGAAAATGTTCAATACAAATTTTCATTATAAGTATTTTACATTTATTTACATATTTAGATTTATGTTGAATATGTACTTGGTGTACTTATAAAGTAAATCCTTAATTTTAAGTCACACTTTAAAAACTTTATAGTATGTTGATTACAACATTATTCTTGTATTTAAAGGTGGCATTATTCTTTTACTCAATATCTCTTTTCGGAATTCATAATATAAAACTAAAAACTAGCAAGTTTCTTAGAGATAGTGGATATACTTATAATTGTGGTAGAATTCCATTAAGAAATAATTTCTTAATGTACAAAATAACATAAAACTTACGGATTTTCTTTGTTTTAAATTATTAAACTGATAATGTTGAAGTACTAGTATTGAAAATAAACTTACTATGAAATTTAAATATTTACTTGCATTTCTTTCAGTGAAACCGTAACTTTTTCAAAAGAAATTACTTATTATTTCCTTCTTTTCCGCTAACTGTACCAGAATACGAAAAGATCTCTCCTTTCAATGGTAAAATTACTATCTTTATTTTCTTTTTTCTCAAAAACTATTACAGATACAGATTTAAAATTTTTACCTTAGATTCTTTAGTTAATTTTGTGCACATTTATTACAATAAGATCTAACAATTACAGCAAATATGTAGAACTATCCACCACACCGTAAAAAATAGCACTAGCAAAAATACGAAGGTGAGATTTTATAAAAAAATAGCAGTGCCGACACTACTCTATGACAGTGAAACTTGGGTTCTATCAAAGCAAGAGGAGAGTAGATTGCAAGCATCTGAAATGAAATTTATCCGGCATACGTTTGGGTATAGTAGAGAAGATCGTTACAGGAATATACCGAGATAAAGAAAGAACTCAACATCTCTATAAACGAGAAGGTATCTCAACAGAATGCAGTGGTTAGAGCATCTGAACAGAATGAGGGAGGAAGGGATATCTAAGCAGACACTGGGTTATAAGCCGGAGGGCAGGAGAAAACGAGGACGCCCGAGAAAGAGATGGGCAGATTTGAGTGGTTTGGAATAGACAGAAATGCCTAATCCTTGAAAGGCAGAAAAAGAAGACGATTTTTGAATCTCTTTGAGTAACGAAAATCACAAGTATTTTTTGTATTTTCACATTTTCAGGAATAGATCACACAAATTACTAAAACTATTGATAACAAACATAAAGGCATTGATTACAAATAGTCGGCCGTCTCTTTGGCCTAGTGGTTAGTGTACTACATTGCAAAGTAGAGGTTGCTGGTTCGATTCGCAACCAGAATTTGGAAATACATTTCGCGTTTAAACCTACCGTTCCTTAACCCAGAGTATGCAATAATGACCAAGATGTTGATGCGACTTTAAATAAACTAAAATTTTAAAAATAGTTCACAATCAAATTATTAAATATAAATTTAAAAATTTCGAGTCGTTAAAAGAAATATACACTCTTATTCATCTATAAAACCACTTCAATTGAACCACAGAATTTAATATTATTGAAGCTGATAAATAATATTTATAGCATCAACATTCTATCTAAAATGCATTTTCAAAATATGAAACTCAAAATCAATTGTTTCAAAATTTATTACCGATCAATATTAAATTTAATATTTAAAAGGGTTTAACTTAATTAGTTAGCGTTATTGTTAGCTTTAATTTTGATTGAAATTCATAGTATAATCTACCCTCATCTTGATGTAAATATTGATTGCTTTAAATAATTTACTTACATGTGTTGTTTACGTTCAAAACGGATATTATGTACAATGTAATTATAATAATAATAAAAATAATAATAATAATAATAAAATCAATGGTAGACATCATTATTATAGTACACCTTCTGTACTATTAGTATTAATATTTTAATAAAACTTTTTATTTTTATTCCATAAAATTTTTACTTTTCTTTGTCTCTCTCATACCTAAATTTCATTGTAATTGAGAAAGAGAAACAACATTGTAAGTAAATTTATCTGTAATATAATTAATATTTGTAATGCATTAGAAGTTTATTAATGTCATATTTATCAAAAAAATAATGTTACCAAAATTTACTTACATTATTTACTTACCGTTATTTATTTTATTTACACTCCTTTCAGCTTCTTAATTTTATCTCTCTTATCAATTTTGAAATTTTTCATGGCTAAGGTGCTTGTCAAGGGAAGAAGGGTAACTCAAAAACCCAGAACTTCAAAGACTAATAAAAGACATGAAATTCAATATGTGAGGAGATATGAAAAGATATATTACGTAAACGTTCTCTTGGTTTCAGCGCTACGTCAAAGGAAGTAGTACCAGCCTATGATTTCCCATGTTAAAATGCCTTATTTGGACCCAAATTTTCAGAAACTATTTAAGCTACAAAGCTGAAATTTTTGGATGTTATTCTTCATGTTGTGTAAATGTTATAGTACTAGAATAATAACTTTATATAGAAGCTTTCTCATGCCCAAAACGGGTAGGTGGAGTGTTAAATTCGTTGCACTCCATTTTCAGTTTCCAGAGCTACAGAAATAGTTTCTTTTCTTATTACGTAGTCAGCCAATTATATGACTAAACTATTTAAAAATAAAAGAGGTAGAGGCGCAGAAGTCACTAAGAGTTATCTCCTCTAAGAGTAATGAATTTCATTATACAGCCAAACCCTGTGGTGACAGGTTTGCGTACTATTTCCACGTCCCACTGACAGTATGGAAATTTTTTAACCCGAAATTTCCCTTGTAGTATTACATAAACAGTTTCGAGAGAGGTGGAGGGTTCTTTACTGTTTTCAGATCAAGTGGCCAGGCGCCGGAATTTTTGTTTGGTAGGCGGTTGCGGCCGCCGTGGAGCTGGGCGAAGACGCCTCAATTGAGTCCAACACTACTTCCCCCATCGTTAGGGAGTGAACATGAGTTTTTCTCGCCGCCCCAGATAAAAAAAACCCTGTGATGAAAAGTAGGTGATTTACGGAGGGTTTGGCATGCTAATAAGCGTACTCTTTCAACTAAGTGACGAAAAGAATAGTAAACTACCTGACTCCTCCTTTTTATTTATTAAAACCTCTAGAGGTTCAAACCAGCCTTTCGGCTGTTGACCTAAACATCATTGAAGATTAAATAAAATAAAAATCTTGTCTTATAAGTGATAAATTTTCATTTTTTTCAGCAGAAAATATTTTTTATTTCGATCATTTTTTAAGAAATCACAATAATTCTAATATTGCATCTGCTCTATTAGTAGAATAACTGGTAAAAATTTCAGCTCAATATTTTTAATAGTTTCTGAGAAAATGGGTAATTTGTAAAAAAATGTATTTTAGGAATATGAATTAAAATGAATTGAATGAAAAGAATTTAAATATTCTTTTAAAAAACTAGACCACATGAAACCAAATTTATTTAAAAAAGCAGCACAATATGGAAATCAAAATTTTAGAATTAAAAAATAAATGGTGACAGTAGGAGGATACTAGGGGTTCTAGCCTCATTGGATCTAGCGCCCCCCGTGCTTCAAGAAAAGAATCGAACGACGGACCATGCGGTTAGGCATCGGGTTAGCTAATCAAAACCAAGATCGGTCACTCGCACGAGGTGTGGGAGGGGATCAAAAATTTTGAACTTTTTAACGGAGCCTTGTAGCGAAAAAGTGCTTCTAACCTTCTTTGAGCCTCTCTCGACGACGGCTAAGAATATGTATTTAAAGTCGACCTAGGTGCAGCCGTTCGTTAATAAAGCCCAATAAACGAAATATAGGCTTTGCCAAACAAGCTCACAGAATGTCGATACACGAGCGACCGGCGGCAAGAGACAAGGCTGTATGCGCCCAAGGCCGAGCAGGTGCGCGGTCAGTCTAGAAGGTAAGAGGCGGAGAGGCAGACAGGATCGAACACGTCCAAGGCCAGACCATTGTCTTTATTCTTCAGGTCAACGAACAACGTCGACGTCACACAGACAAGTCGGGACGGGGATGGGGAAGCGGTACAAGGTTTTTGCATATTCCTCCTGGTGTAACCGTAACCGAGCATCAAGAAAGGAATCCAACGACGGACTATGAGGTTAGGCATCGGGTGAGCTAACCGAAACCATGATCGACCCTTCGCACGGGTCGTGAGAGGGGATCAAAAATTTTGAACTTTTTAACGGAGCCTCGTAGCGAAAAAGTGTATAGAACCTTTTTTGTGCGCCCCTCAACGACGGTTAAGAATATGTAATCAAAGTCGACCTAGGTGCATCCGTTCGCTGTTAAAGCCCAATAAACGAAATTGAAACATTTTTTCCGGTATTCCTATAATGTACATTAGTCTTTGCTCACCATGTCATCCCGGGTCTTCCTGTTAATCGTAGCTTCACGTTCCACACCACCCAAGAGGTCTGAAGCGAGGCGCGTTAGGTTTTTTATAGTGGACCTTCTCGTAACGTATGAAAATATGCCGTGCCTGAATGGGATTCGAACCCAAGACCACATGATGAGAAGCGAGCACGTTACCAACTACGCTAATGCGGCCGGCTTTTGTGGAGGGGAGTGATATAATAGGTCTCTCGGAGAAGGTCCACTATAAAAAACCTAACGCGCCTCGCTTCAGACCTCTTGGGTGGTGTGAAACGTGAAGCTACGATTAACAGGAAGACCCGGGATGACATGGTGAGCAAAGACTAATGTACATTATAGGAATACCGGAAAAAATGTTTCAATTTCGTTTATTGGGCTTTAACAGCGAACGGATGCACCTAGGTCGACTTTGATTACATATTCTTAACCGTCGTTGAGGGGCGCACAAAAAAGGTTCTATACACTTTTTCGCTACGAGGCTCCGTTAAAAAGTTCAAAATTTTTGATCCCCTCTCACGACCCGTGCGAAGGGTCGATCATGGTTTCGGTTAGCTCACCCGATGCCTAACCTCATAGTCCGTCGTTGGATTCCTTTCTTGATGCTCGGTTACGGTTACACCAGGAGGAATATGCAAAAACCTTGTACCGCTTCCCCATCCCCGTCCCGACTTGTCTGTGTGACGTCGACGTTGTTCGTTGACCTGAAGAATAAAGACAATGGTCTGGCCTTGGACGTGTTCGATCCTGTCTGCCTCTCCGCCTCTTACCTTCTAGACTGACCGCGCACCTGCTCGGCCTTGGGCGCATACAGCCTTGTCTCTTGCCGCCGGTCGCTCGTGTATCGACATTCTGTGAGCTTGTTTGGCAAAGCCTATATTTCGTTTATTGGGCTTTATTAACGAACGGCTGCACCTAGGTCGACTTTAAATACATATTCTTAGCCGTCGTCGAGAGAGGCTCAAAGAAGGTTAGAAGCACTTTTTCGCTACAAGGCTCCGTTAAAAAGTTCAAAATTTTTGATCCCCTCCCACACCTCGTGCGAGTGACCGATCTTGGTTTTGATTAGCTAACCCGATGCCTAACCGCATGGTCCGTCGTTCGATTCTTTTCTTGAAGCACGGGGGGCGCTAGATCCAATGAGGCTAGAACCCCTAGTATCCTCCTACTGGTGACATTTTTGATTTTTGGTGCTCCTGCTCCCCTTAAACCTTTAGGATATTAATTACTCTATGTAGGATGTAAAACGATTTGAATAAAAGAAAAATTTTCTAAGATAAAAGTAACATAAGCTGTGGATACCATTCGGTTGGTATAATCCTAGGAAAATAAAACCAAGTAAATAAATACACAAAAAGCGATGAATATAATGTAATGAAATATATCTATTGATCTATTGAAGAAAGTAAAATACACCAAGTAAATATCCACTATCTTTTGTTTGCCATAAAGATCTTTGCAAAATGTATAAGCTTTATTAAGTATCTATTACAAGTTTTATAAATCCGATATCTCTTCTCTTTCTGAGTCATTTTAGAATGTAAGAGAAGAAACTTCTCATTGAGATTTTTTTGCAAACCCATTGTGTAAAATAAAAAATTGTCAGTTTTACGACATCGTCTCTTGTCTGTAATATTTAAGACATAAATAAAATAAAACTGATAATGTTCTTTACTTATTTTTAAAAGTAATATTGTATCTGGTTTCAAGTAAGAAACCACTACGTAATCGTTGGAGTAGTAGGTTTTTGTGTAAATGGAAACTGCAACAAGAGATTAGAATCTTAAATTAATAAAAAATAGTGTAAAGTATTACTGGAATTATTTATAATTTCAGATACCTTAGCCAAAATCAGCAGTTGCTTAGTTTGATACGTCAAAGACGTCATAAGAAAATATTATAAAAAAATATTTTTAAAAAACGTACAAAATTATCCAAATAGTTCAGCTTGATGTATAGACTACCAATTTTCTTAAATTTAGATGTTTGGTGCGGGGTTCTTCTTTAGAAATATTCTTTTATCAATTCATCATCATCATATCTTCGCAATTTCGTCATCGTCAACGCTGTAATTGGCACTTTCATCAAGTTCGTCCCAATTGTAGTGTAACCGTCCTGGAGAAAATGATTCTGAATGTGACTTCTTTTTCCACGCCTAAATATTATATTCATATATTTTATCGATTTACAGTAGTATGTAGTTCTAGATTGAAAATTGAGAATCAAAGACATTACCTTATAGTTGTAATGCTCAGAAAAAAGTAAACTTGAAAAAAATGGCAAAATTTTTTTATACAGCAGAACGAACACTTTGCACATTGAAACCTCTGACTCTGTAATGACTAAATTTTTCTTTGTCAAGAAAGGATATAACCTATTCCAAACAGAAATGAGGTACAAATTTCTGAGAAAGACTATCGTTCCAAATTCGATACGTGGATGAAAATTTGCTAACACTGTTTCTCCAAAATCACCATTTCTTTATTACTGCGGTGTGCACTAAAAACCAGCAGTAAAATTTTTTTGTCTTTAATTTTTTTTACGGCACTGTACATTGAGCTGCACAATTTCCGTATATGATATTTAAATGGGGTTGGGTAGTTTCACTTTAAGGAGAGAGATATCCAGTGGTACTTTTTCTGCTTATAACTACGGGTATTGTCCGTTATTTAGGCCAAGAGGTCTCTACTCCATTTTCTCTTGAGACATCGCACAGGTGCGAAGTTCCTTGTAGCTAGATCACGGTCTAGTTGGTTTAGATGGTCATTTAGTCGTTCGTGAAATTTACTATACAAGGACGCGGTTAGCTCCTTTACTGTCGGAATTTTTAAATCGTCATGGAGGGTTTGTTGCTTTAAAAAAAGGTGCGCCAGAAGCAAGTCTTAAAAATTTCGATTGAAAGGCCTGGATCGACTTTAAATTACTCTCTGCCGCTATTCCAAAGAGCTGGACACCATAAGTCCAGATTGGTTGCAAAAGGATTTTGTATATTACAATTCTGAAACGGAGGTTTAATTTTGGAATTTAAATAAATTTTTAAAATTTAACGCTGGTTCTCGCCAATTAAATTAACTATAATTATTAATTCTAGAGAATCAAAACATGGGGATGGGATTTCATGTATTCATCTCCTCTTCAGGTTGGTTTACCACTAAAACATTTATTAAAAAAATTCAATCTAAAAATCATTACTAGATATAATCTCATCAGTTTACCAGACCGGACACGAACATTTTCATCAAATTCGGTCAACCGAAAGTAGTAGTTTATTTAAGTAATTTTTAACTTTTTGCGATTTTCTCCAAAACGGCGTCTACGATTATTTTAAAAAATCGGCTCATTTACTAAATTTTAAACGCTCTACAAGATAGGGTAGATGCCATGTCTGCTGAAATTGTTGGAGAGGCTGTTCTTTTGTAGAAAAAGCGGTTTGTTTTAAGATTACAGCCTTAATATGCATTTTAGCGCAAAAATGTATTATGAAATTTGTAGACAATTTAAAAATCTACAAATTTATTTTCTAATTTTTTTTTGTAACGCTTAGTTTAGCGGTAATAGCGATTTTCTGTTTTTTTCATGAAAATCTGTAAAAAATGGATTTTTCAAGATTACGGCCTTGCATTTAGCGACAAAAGTATATATAATCATATTTATAGAAATTAAAGAATCTGTAACTTTTATATTGAGCATTTTTCTTTACTGAGCCTAGTTTAGCGTGAAAGAGTGATTTTCCGTATTACTAAGCCAAACTGGGGTCCATTTTCATTTGGTATCATTCACTCATGATTAAAATAAGGTTATGTTTTTTGATGTTATTTTTTTGTTTATTTTTAATGTTTTATTACTCATGATAGTTTATAGTGTTCATTTTCGCATTGGCAAGAAAAAGTTGTGTGAGTGCTTTACACCAGATTTTTCATTATATAAAGTTGCATTGGGTAGGTAATATATTGCGGAATCAGTGAGTTTTATAATAAGGTAATAATGTACATTCCGTAGCATAAAACCAAACCCAGAATATTGGGCATTGAGCTGTGCAGAGCAATCTAACGCTCTAACTACTAGATCATAAAAACGGCTTTTAAATGCTGTAATGGTTAAAACATTCATGTATATTTGTTCCTAGTCTAACAGCCATAATAGCGTATTTTGAGTGAAGGAGGTATGAAGATTAGTAAACATAAAAGAACGTTCGCACCCCGTACAACAAAACATGTATTTGTATTAGAAAAAGTTATTATAATCTGGAAAAGTAATATTGAAAAAAATCTGAGAGTTTCGAGTGCATTATATTTAGCCTCAGAATAACGTCTGCGTAAGAAGTTAAAAACATAAATGTCGAAATTACACTTATCTCGTTAAAGTAAATCCCAATTAAAATTCAAAACTTTTAAAACACTTTTAATAAAAAAGGTGCGGTAATACTTTACCGTATTTAATTCTTAGGTGAAGGTTTCACACTGAAGCTTCACCACCAAAAGTTTCATTAGTGATTTACTGTCTAAAATAAAATAGAAAAACTTATAATATATAAATATAATACTTACAAACTTGATGGTTAACTTAAAAACGAGGTAAAAAAAATGTATACGGCTGATTCCAGAGGGAGGTCAGTTTATAATAAAGTTTAACAAGAAGTTTTCTGTGACTAGATGCGCGGGACATACAATAATTAACAAGACAGATTAATGTAGAGGAAAACGGTTCACTCCATTAAAATAATACTTTTTGAGGGGTTAAGTTTGTAACTTTGGGAACAGACGTAATAAGCTGTTCGATCATAATTTTAATAAAATATAACCTCTTTTGTTTATTTCAAATTCCAGCTTTGCTTAAGTCTTGTTCATCGGAGAAGCAACGATCAGCGATGAGATTTTTCTATCCGAATGTGAAAACCAGCAGAAATTTACTCAAGAATGTTAAGACAGTAGGCTAAAAATGTTTAAACCCCAGTAATGTGTATAAATAGTTAGAAAAGTATAGTTTAGGTAAAATTAATGTCACTGATCTCCAACGCTCTGAAATACCAGTTGATATTTTGAATACCGCGCAAAATTTCATAAATGACCTTATTTCTGAAGGCACGCGAAAAAAAATTTCCAAAATTATAGTTTGTTTAACAGTAGTGTTACAAATGAGCATTTAATCATTCATGATTTGCTGAATCCTTGCAAAATGATTCCATAAATATACCCTGATACGCATATTTTATTCTGAGCTCAAACAACGAATTAAAGTAGCAGGTAATGACTTTTTAAATAGTGTAACCTGTGATGAAACGTGGATTTAGAATTTTGAGCGCGAATTCAAACGGTAATCTTGAGTGGGGACATCCTGGTTTTCCCAACAAAAAAAAAACACTTTTGCGTCAGCCGGTAAAGTAATTTTGAGGGTTTTATGGGTCTTACAAGGCCAAATTTTTGCAACTGTTTAAAAGAATAAATTACCGTAAACAATAAGAAGTATTTTAATATGCTCCATCATAAAGATCTGTGATAACGCAAAAACCTAAAAAACCTATAGGCGTTCTCTTAAAATGTGTGATTCTCTTGCATCATAAAGCGCGCCGTCACACTACTTTGACAACAAGAGAATCGCTTGACATGTTGGGTTAATATATTAATTTTAACCAAGACCACGCCCCATCTGATTTTCATTTGTTTGGCTCGTTTAAAGACATTTTACGTGGTAAAAAGTTTGAAGACAACAAATTGATCAAAAAAGTGGTACATGAAGAGTTCAAACAGCCAGGTAAAGGTTTCTACACTACGGAAATCAAAAAAATCTCACAGACAATGATGAAACGACAGTCCGAATAATTATAATGCTTGAAACTATATTGAAAAGTGTTGTAAATTGCAAGGTCATTGAATAGATTGTTCTCTACATCAATTGTTTTCGTTATTACTAAACATCCCTCTTATTTTTTAACAAAAGTATTATAGTATGCCTATATTATAACCTTTGAATTAAGTGCATGTCAGCAGGCATGTGTCCTAAATAACACTACAAAAAATGGAGCATTTTAATTTTGACTACTCGTGACCAAAGAATGAAAAGGTGGTAACTATATTAACTGCAGTAACTCTTTTGTATACCTTTTACCTTTACAAAGAGATGCACAGCTTTAGAACAGCATGTTATGTTGTAATAAAAATATTTTTTATCATCCAGTGATGTTTACCAACCCAATTTTAACGCAATCCCTGTAAGGTCAAGACTAAGTTAACGTGCAGTGTGGGCGTAACTAGTAGTATTACAGTTGAACTTTCATAACTCGAACTGTTGTTTAGGTCAACAGCCGAAGGGCGGTTTGAACCTCTAGAGGTTTTACTAAGTAAAACGAAGAGAATCATTGTTACAATTGCCTTCCTCACCGAGTACAAAAGTAGCCTATGCTGATCAGCATGCCAGGCCCTTCGAAAAGCATCTACTTTTCACCTTGCAAATATCAACTTTACTTCATTCAAATCAGGGTGTGGCTGTATAATGAAATTCATTACTTTCAGAGGAGATAACTCTTGACTATAGTCAGGTAGACATTAATACTGTCTTTTACACCTCTACCTCTTCTGTTCTTAAATAGTTCTAAAATCTGTTCTTAAATAGTTCATTCAATTGGCTGACCACGTGATAAGAAACTGAACAATTTTTTGTAGCCATGGAACAAGCAGATCGAGAACAAATAATTTAATGGTCCACCTGCCTGTTATGGGCATAACTCGAACTATAATTAAAATTAAATTCAGTATCCCTAAGATTTACTCGTTAATTTACGTTAATATTAGCGTCCACAACTCGAATATTCGTAACTCGAACTTCTTGTTTGAATTTTTTTTTTAAATCCGAATTCCCTTTTTGTTCTAAACGCAAATGGTTTTGTAGCCTGGAATAGAAGAAAGTTTATAAAATTGGTTGCAAGAAGTACGCAGTAAAAACTTTCTCACATCATGTGTAACGCTCCAAAAAAAATCAGATAATTTAGCGATGAAACATGGTCATACCAAACTAAAAGCCAACAGTAAAAGACTTGAAAAAATTAAAAATTTTCATGGAATCGTTCAAAAGGTGATTTGGGATGTGCTTTAGTTTCTAACGAAGGTTTCAAAAATTTTAAGTAATCCATATTACTCCCCCTAATCAAAATTTAAAGTGCAGAATATTTGCTTAATGCCATTAAAACAGAATTAATTTTTTAATGTTTAACATTAGCTTTAAAAATTGATCAAAATTATAATAGTTTTGTTGTTCTGTATTTCGAATTTTCTTTCACTCGAATTAGTACCATATTCCCTACGCGGTTTAAGTTATGGAGATTCATTTGTATAAACAAAATAATTTACGCCAAATGCTTACTCCTTTCGTCTTTGGAAAGTAGAAATTAATGAAGTTTAGACTGATTAGTGTTTTGTATTTTTGTAGATAACAATATAAATTTTAATCGGTCTTTATTGAAATAGGAAAATGATTAATTGTAATTTAATAGCTAATAATGATGTGACTAATAAAAATAACGGAACTCTTAATATAAAGTTCCTAGAACTAGTATGTTGTTAGTACATACTAACAACATTAGTATGTACTAATTAGTTAGTTTATACTTGTTAAACATAATTGGTAACCCGAATAACTTGTATAAAAATAATAATGAGAACATAAGAAGATGAAATTACTGATGAAATTTTTTAAGTTGATTAAAATGTAGACTATAAGTTGATTAATTGTTGATTTTTATGTTGAACCAGTGACATCGATACATTGAACTACTTTAAAAGAAATTATAGAGGAGAGTCTAATTTAATTGTTAAAGATGAATTCGTTATTCTCCCTAATTGGAATCTGTGTAAAAGTACTAAAACTTATACAGTTAATAAAATTATAAAGAAAATGTTATACTTACTTGGAAAATATTATAGAACAATTCAATTTAAAAAATATAGTTATAAGAATAGTAGAATAAGTTATTATTTAATGACATGGATTTTATTACTTTCTAATGAGCCATTACAACAATTATTCCGAAAACAATTTATGAGATAATTTAGCTACTTTTTAAATTAAATTGAAGAATAATTAAAATAAATTACGAAGTACTTATTTGTATTCAACTTCATATGCTTCTTAAAAACAAGTAATTATGTTACTTCCGTAATTGGTTGTAATTAATGTCTATGATGCTATGCATAAATTAGGGCACAAGAAGAAAACTGTTACTTGGAATAACAAATTATGGAATCACTTAGTTACGTTAATTTCCCGACATTCCCAACTTACTCTTTATAGAAATTCGTTACATTTCAACCTTCATTTACTTCATAAATAAAGAAAAACTTCTGAAATTTTGTAGAGTTGCTTGACTAAACGTGAAACATGTGCAATGATAACTACCTACAGACAGAGATTAAGTTTTTGGGGCCTGTAGTTGGATATTCCAAAATGGATACACAGAAAAATGCAGGCGTCATAAAACATTTAAATGGGTTTTCACTTTTGGAAAGAGACAAGAACTATAGAAGGTAATAGTTAACGAAAAATAAAAGTATGAGTGCGGATAAAATTCCCAAAACGATTGACGGATACAGTCCGAAGGGAAACGAAACTTGGGACGGCCAACAAAAAGATAGAACAAATAATTTTGAAAGGTGGATAGCATAACAGATAACGTGCTTAATAGTAATAATAATAAAAGTAATGAGAATAATTAAGCCATTTATAAGCGTTAATTATATACTTATATAATTTTAAATAGAAAATTTTAGATTCAATTTTAAATAGCAGTGTATCCTAAAACAAGAATAACTGGGAAATTTATTTGCAAAAAAAGAAAGTAAAGACACGCTTAACAGAAACAAAAAACTGGGATACATATAGGCTAACGCAGTTTGGTCTAATCTTGCTTTTCTTTATTCATAATACTATAAAATCAGAATATCAAATTCAAACCTCTTATCGTTCGATAAATTTTCCTTTGACAGTTCTGGCTTACACATAGGTAGTACTTGGTTAAAATGTTTGGTGAAATACTTTAATATAAAGTAAGTTATAAAATTAAAATATGCAACTTTTTTCATATGAAAATGAGAAATAATATTAAAATATTTTTATTCGGCTAAAGCAGTTCATTATTAAATTAGAAAGTGATTTTATTGTTTTTAAGTTGTATTTACAGGTCATTGGCGGCTACTTCGGGTGAAGAAACGTTGGATTCGAACATGGGAAAAGTCTTATATACCCTGGCCGGTAATCGAATTGGTACCTTGCGCTTTGCTATGTAGCCACTTATTCTACCCATCTATGTTGAATAATGCTACCCATTGTACCACTCAGCGGTCAAAATAGGTTTTGTTTCTTATAAATATTATGACAATCGCACTTAGAAATGTAAGAAATAATAATTTCCTCTCAGAAAAATCAGATAAACTTCAATTAATAAAAATTTGTGTTGATTAATTACATTTATATCTGATATTAGAAAATTGACATTGATAAGCACAATGAATCAGAAAACATATGTACATTGGAGAAATTACAGTTTTCGGCATACTGAATTAACAAATTTTATTGATTTTCATCTTCGATTTTAATAAGCCTATTTCCAGATTGGTTGCAGATTTTATTTATCCATTTTTAACTTCGATATGCAAAACATTATTATCTTAGTAAAATTATTTAAATTTTATAACATTTATAATATTTTTTACTCTAATTTATGTTTCAAAATTTACATAAATTTAAATTTACATAATTTATTTAGTTACTCTAAAACATAAAGTATTTCGTAGTATTATTTCAAGGAATGTTTGAATCTAATTTTCGTAAAAACAGGTAGTATTCCTTTTGTTTATGAATTGTATTACTGTACAAAGTTAACAACGTGAAAACTTTTCAAATAGTAGGCAATGTAAAGGAAATCGTTTATCTGACTTATGTTTGAATTGTATAAAATTGTATAAACTTATTTTAGTAGAGAAAGTAAACATGAATGACATACTATATTTTGTTTACAAAATTTTTAAAATTTTATAAATTTTTATTAATTATTTAGTAGATTTTTTTTTAACAAGGTGTAATTCTATTGCAATCAGCCTTTTCAAATGTAAATATAAATTTTAGCAACGACGATTAACGTCTGAATTATAATGTTCTTTGAATGAAATGAAAACACATTTAGTAGTGTGTTTTCAAAAAGACACTCTGAACAAAAATACTAAACTAAAATTTGTCTCTGAACTGTACATAAATGAAATTAAACATAATGTAGATCATGCCGAAAATGATGACACTAGCAATGATGGGGATGATAATGAAGTCGATTATGAAGTGGCGAAGATTAATAGTAGAGGAAGAAAATCTGGTGTGAAACACTCACACAACTTTCTCTTGCCAATACCAATTATGAACAATATAACCTAATATTAGAAATAGAACATTAGAAATAAACAAAAAAGTACCCTCAAAAAACATAATCTAATTATCATGAGTGAAAGACGCAAAATGAAAATCTACCTTAGTTTGACATAATAACACGGAAATCACTCTTTGACGCTAAAGTAGACTCTTTAGAGAAAAATGCTTACAATAAAAATTGTAGATCTTTTAATTTCCTATAAATTAAATTATTACACTTTTGTCGTAAATTGCATACTAAGGCCGTAATTTAAAAAAAATCCATTTTTCCAGATTTTCATGAAGAAAAAAAACAGAAAATCATTAATTACTGCTAAACTAAGCGTTATAAAAAAAAGTTTGAAATATAAGTTGTAGGTTTTTAAATTGTTTGTAACTTTTATTACACTGCTCTAAAATGTATATTAAGGCCAAAATCCTAAAATGCAATCTTACAAAAAAACATTTTTTTTTACGAGAGCACAGCCTCCTCAAGAATTTCAGCAGACATGGCGCCTACTCTATCTTGTAGTGCATATAAAATGTAGTAAATAAAGCGATTTAAAAAAAAACCGTACGACCCTTTTTTGAGAAAATCGCTAAAAAGTAAAAAATTACACGAATAAATGTAACGATACAAAAATGACTTGACAGCTGGCTGTGTTTATGTTTTGGTCTATTAAAGTATAAATATAAATAGAGCCAGCTGGTTGATATTAAATATTCAAAATTATTTAACATTAATAAAATTTATACAAACAAAATCTCGTTGCTAGGCAACTAGAGAAAAGGGGAAGAATTATAAAAGTTATTCAGTGGGGGACTGAAAATCTAAGAAGAGAGTAGGTCACATTCATTCTTAATTATGAAAATATATATATATTAGAAAAAAATTTATGAATTTATCATATTAGTTACACAAGAAGGATGGTAAATGATAATGTGAATATGCATAAAATGTACAAAGATTTGTTGATTTCGTTTTATAACTAACAAATTATTTTATGTTGAAATGAACTAAAGATTATTTAAGTTGATTAAAGAGGATTTATGTTGTTTTATTATATTCAATATTTAAGAAAAAGGAAAATGTTATATGGACGATTTATAAGATATTAAAAGATTGTAGAACAACATTATTAAAGATAGCTAATAATTGTAATGTAACAAGTCGTGTAAATGAGAATAGAGATTATACAACAAATATTTATGAAATGTATTGAGGTGAATTTATTTAACATTATAAATTGGCATCAACTTGTGGGGACATATATTTATAAATACACTACAAATTACCATTCCCTTGTGGGGATATATTCATTACACATCATAAACTATCACTTCCGGTAGACCGAGTTTGATGATAAATGTTCGCGTCGGATCCTGTAGTAGTTTTATAGTTTCAACTACGTACGATTTTCCGTTCTTGAGAAATTTGTTCACACACACACACAAACACACACACACACACACCCACACCCACACTAATCACAAAAAACGTGGTTTTTGGGTCATGGGGTCTGAAAACGTGTACATATACGGTGAAAACTCGATTTCGAAAAAGCGACATGAAAACAATACTTTCCTTCCTATGTATTCATATAGGTAAGAGAAAGTAATTTTTTTTTTTTTTTTTTTTGGTTTAACGTCCGACTGTTTTGCAAATCGGACGTTAAACCAAAAAAAAAAAAAAAAAAAAAAATACTTTCTCTTACCTATATGAAGAGAAAGTAAAAATGCCTGCGGGATATCGCTGTAGGTATGTAAGCAATGAATTTGTCGAAAATTAACCCTGATTTAATCAAGTCATCTAAAAATAATGAATTCAAGTCTGCAATAAATATACGCTATCTTGGTAAATATTATGTCTATATACTTTGTAAAACCAAACGTATTGGTTGACAAATTTTAATTAAATCTTTGTATTTTATTGACACTACGAAGAATCAATTAACCTATAAATCATTTTAGAAACAGATTAAAAATAACAGGCATTGTTTTAAATTTCTTTAGCACCGATAATTAATTATAAAAATAAATTGCAATTTTTAAACAAAGTTCATTAGGTTAATTGGTAATATTTTTTGAAAACTTGACATAATTAGATTTTGAATAATAACTTTTCATTGTCTCAAGAAGTTTATACGCAGCTTCAGCTTTTCTTGGAATGTACCGGTAACTAAATCAAAAATTTTATGTACGGAGGTTTAATAGTAATTTTTATAATAACAATTTAAAAGTACTTTTTTACACTAATAAATAAATATAAATAAATCTTTTAAATCTAAATTTGTCAGCGACCAAACAAGTAATATACATCGTCGAATACAGTTATACGTACAATTTTATTATAATTAACTGTTTACTAAAACAAAAAAATAACTTGATCATAAAAATTACTACTTAAATTTTACATTGAAATTTTAAGTTATTTATTTACACTAACAATGTTTCATAATTCTAAATTCTACAGACATTAAATTTAAAGAGCATTCTTTGTAAGATAATTTAAGAACTGATCAGAATAAAATGTATGTTTTGTTAAAAACCTTTTTCTTCCCGATCAAAGTTTTTTAAATTAAGGAGTTTTATTTTAGATGGTAATCTGTTAAAAAACCGAACAAAATTGTAGTGAATTCCTTTTTTGAACTTTGAAGTTCTATATTTTTCAATTCTGAAGTCATCATTGTGTCGAGTTTCATAATTATGGTTATACTTTTTTTTGTAAATAACACTGTGTTCCTTTTCGCGAATTTTAAATTTCATATATATAAAGAGACGGTTAGAATAAAATATTGTATTTAATAAACAATCCTTTGCAACAATATTGCCTTGGAATGTTTGCAATAATTCTAATTGCGTATTTTTGTATGCGAAAAATCTTAAGGTGTTCGGTTGAGTTGCCCCACTGCAAGACCCCATAGCTGAATACAGAGTGGAATAACGCAAAATAAGTAATTTTTTTTAATAAAATGTCTCACGCGTAAAGAAATTTTTTGTACCATAAAATATTTATTTCTACCTCTAAAAGTTTTTTTTAAATTTTTATTACTGTACTTTACATAGAGCTGCACAGTTTCCCTATATGGTATTTAAATAGTTGTGTGGAGTTTCGCTTTAAGGAGAAGAGGCACCCAGTGGTACATTCTCCGTTTATAGCTACGGGTATTATCCGTTATTTAGACCAAGAGGTCTCTACTCCGTTTTCGCTTGAGACGTCGCACAGTTGGGAAGTTCCTTGTAGCTAGATCACGGGCTAGTTGGTTTGGATTGACATCTAGTCGTTCATGAAATTTACTATACAAGGACGCGGTTAGCGTTTTTACAGTCAGAATTTTAAAATCGTCGTGGAGGGTTTTAATACTTACATAAAAAGGAGCTCTAAAGTTAAACAAAATAATATGGAAAAGGGAATACGTTATTCGAAAAAAGTTCTACTTGTTCAACGATTAGCTCCTGCAAAACTTATAATAGGCATTACCCATCACGTATCAATCTGCATGACACAGATTCAACATGCAACTGCTATGTTATATAGTAAAAAACATTTATTGAATGAACGGAATAAACCAGATATACGACGGCTGCACGCTACCGTTGGTTGGAATAATAAATAAAAATGAAAATACCAACAAACGCCTAAATTTATGTGTTATATAAATTACATTTTTAATTTTCGCTGTTTTATTATTTATTACATTACCCATATTTCTTGTAAATTACGAGTACTTTTAAAGTTATGGTCATGCTACTATATTCCTCAGAAAATCTATAAACATTTCTAGTGTCAGAGCTAAAAGAGACAAATTTATGTTCGTTCAAAATATGTGAACTATACACTTACACTATAAAATGTATTTACTTTTTTTATAACCTTTATTCATGAAATTCACAATCTGTTAGATACAGTCAGTGAATATTATAACACAATATACGAAAAAACATTAAAATGATAAAAAAACGTGAGTGGAGACAGTCCAGTGACAAAACTCCGATGTGAATAGATATGCGCAGAATTTAGAACACAGTAATTGGTAGTCAATTACAGGCTTATATTAGTTGATGAAGCCTCGGTTCCATTGACGTTTTAGTCGTCTTATTGGATTATTTCGGAGATTTTGTGTAGTCAGATTTGAGATCAATGGGTTATGGCGGTTCGTGAGGTTTCC
Organism: Catonia carolina; assembly: GCA_035578175.1. NCBI lineage: Eukaryota > Metazoa > Arthropoda > Insecta > Hemiptera > Achilidae > Catonia > Catonia carolina. The sequence goes on from JAQMRL010000001.1 coordinate 396,625,203, forward strand.
TAAATTTTTAGTATTTTTTAAGTATTTACTTAAAAATAATTTTACAGTAGAAATATATGGTAATTAAGAGAGTTAAAAGACCATCATAGAGGGATTCCGATACTTGGACCAGCTTTGTAGTAGAAAATAAGTTTGAGCAATGAATTACACAGTTTAAAAGTTCGAATAACCAACTGTTACTTCTGACTATGGAAACCAGGAAAACATTTTACACCTTAATCAACGTACGCTAGCCAACTAACGATAATAACAACAAGTAACATTTTTAAAACACTAATCTGTTCTGGAAAAATAAAGATAGCCTATATAGAAAATCGAGAAATTGCCAAAACATCAAAATTCTTAAGAGATTTCAACACGCAAGTAGGAAGGGTCTAAAAATTTCAGGCATTGTGTAAGAAAATACCGTGTTCAGAATTTGTTTAATAAAATTCTGTTTTACAAGAGATACCTTGCAAGACTCTGTACAGCTTAATATGTGTTGGGCTTGAGTAACAGATCGTAAAATATATGTTTTTACAATATACGTTTCGTTTTTCTTTGATGTTCACATAAGGTAAATAGCACACAGGAGTTCTATTGAGTACCCAATATTTTTTCACTTATTTATTTTTATTTACAACTGTGCGGTTTTGCACATCCATCAAATATATATATATATTATTTTATTAAACATTATTTTTCCTTTGTTTGCATACACTACATAAATGATATATAATGAACAGCCAAAACAAAACTAATTAAATATAACACTTACCTCAGAGTATTACATTCATTCAAGATCTTTCGTCTCTCTCGGAGGCATCCTCAGGAACTTATTACTAAACACAAAATACACATCACATTTAAAACAAATACGGTTGAAGACCACGTCAATTATTGTAACAACCATGCCGCGCGCGATTATTCGGCCGAATCTACTTATTGACGAAATATTGTACCATTATAAAAACTGTATGGTAACATACAATTAAAAACAAAATCAAAACTTAAGAAAACAATACTGTTCCAAAGACGTGACTTCGGTCGAATAATTGAAAGGAATGGAAAATTCATGCAATGCAGAATAAAATAAAAATAACATATTAATTTTACGACACATAAATATTTTAATTACATAAACAATGATAAGGACAAGATAGAAAAATATTAACAATTCAAACTTTATATGATTATTCTATAAAAACCTGATGTAACATTGATGTTCCCCGCAGCTCACAATATAAATTATTAACATACCGTCTTTAATTAACTTTAAAATAAATAATAAAACAATAATGATTTTTAAAATAAAACTGTTTCACTTCACGCCAAACTATCAAACTATTAAGATTAACGACGAACTCTGATCTGTTGAAATTAACAAACTCTGATCCATTGAAATTAGTGAACTCTTTAACTCAAGCCATAATCTACTTGTTAAAATTAACGATGAACTCTCTCTATTGAAATCAATGAACTCCACTATTTAAATTAAATTAACGAACTCCTTGAAAAATTACAATTGCCCTCTATAAATAAACTCGGTACAACCCCCTCTAAGTATGACGTTGGACCAATGAGAACGCTTCTTTTAAGTTTCGAAGGTCTCATTTTCCGTTAAAAATTATAAGACACGTGTAAGCAATTACTACGCACAATACAAATTAATATTATGGTGTAGTGATTGCTTACTTAAACATCGACACATTAATTTTACTTTTAATGGGTTATTTAGACATGTAACGAACTTCTCCCCACACAAACATTTACCAAATTTTTGCCGACACAAACCTACATAAAAATGTATCACTATTATGTCGGGAATATTAATATATATTTATGAGCTAGCGGTTACATTTAATTGATTGTTCTCTTTATTTTTATAACGAATCTTACTTTTAACGGATGTTTAAATAAACTATTTCCTTTGCTAATATAAAAATACATTAATTTGTCAGCAACATAATTAATGACTAATTACGTGCGATACAATATAGTTATTGACGAAAGATCTTGAATGAATGTAATTTTGTGTGTTGTTAGGAGTCCGCAATATTAACGCCATTTTATTTTTAATAATACTTCAGCTATTTTCCGTTGAGTATAAATAGAATAAATGAACGTTCAAAAAGATTTATAAAAATTTGAGTGCTCCACCGACTCACTCACTCACTTGCACGCTCGTCACTAATTTTCTAACTACCTGACAAACCAGAGAGTAGAGATTTGACACATTTGCACTACATTTTCTACTACTAATTAATCTTCACAGATTTCTACTTCATTTTCTTCGTAGGCGGTGACCTGTTAAATTTCTTCGTGACTTTTCTGTATAAGAAGATTCATGTGGTCTGTTAATTATCTGTTAGAATTTGAATATTTGATTTTAGCAACTTCTGTTACAAAAGAGATTTTCAAGTCTGAATGCAAAGGTAAATGTGTTCTATTATGTGGGGCGTTCTAATGAAAGTTAAAATTAAAAAATATGACTATTATAAAAAATATAATTATGAATTATAAGTTCCTTGCTTTGAAAATTGTATCAAAATTATTAAATCTTGTTTTCCATAATATAATTATTGATTTGAATATTATAATAGAATTTAGCAGCTTTTCATATTTAAAAAGGAATCTATATATATGAAGCAAGTTTTGCAACCTTAGAGTCGCTTCTCGCATCCCTTCCGCCATCGCTCCCTATCTCTCCAGTCTCCCTCTCGTAATCCTCTACCTTCCATCTCCTGTCGAACATTGGTCATCCATATTTTCCTTGGCCTACCTCGCTTCTGATGCTGGTTTGGAGTCCATTCAAAGATTTTCAATGGTATTCTCTCCGTATTCATTCGACGAAGGTGGCCATACCATTTTACCTGATTCCTCCCAATGCGACCTAGTATTGTTTCTTTTGCCTGCATCTGCTCTCTTATTACTTCATTTCTTACTTTATCTAATAATGATAAGCCTGCGCATCTTCTCCAATACATCATTTCTGCAGCAAGCAATTTTGCAGCATGTCTGCGATCCATGACCCACACCTCAGATCCATACGTCAATATTGGTTCTATCATAGCTTGATATATGTTCGTTTTTGTCTTTTTTGTAAGTGTTTTGTTCCACAGAATTGGATGCAGTGCTCTGATAATGTTTTTTCCTTTATCTTCCTCAAAATATCTTCATTGTCTCTACCATCCTCATTTATTGTAACACCCAAGTAATTATATTGCCTCACCATCTTTATAGCACCAAAATCTGTCTGTACGTCCTGCCCCTTGCCTCCAATATTCAAATAATTTGTTTTATCCATGTTGACCTCAAGTCCCCACTCCTGAAAATCTCCTATCAGTTTGTTCAGCATATATGTCATATCCTGCTGGTCTTCTGCTAATACAACTTGATCATCTGCAAACAATATAGTATATATGGGCCCGTTTCCTGTTTGTATTCCCATAGGGCTACATTTCCTGATCCACTGTCTGAGAGCACAAAAAGGAATCTCAAGTATTTAATAATATTCTGATCGGAGTTATAACTGTCGCAATATCACGAAATATATCAAACCCAACTGCAAACGTAGTCTTCTTAAAAATTATCTCACAAGTTTGAGTTTAACCTACTTCATTAAGTTGAGCTTTTAAGTAGCTTTTAAGAATTTTAAGTAGCCCAATTCTAGGACCCAAACCTTGTCACTACTTCAAGTTTAGTATGGAAAGTTGACCTACAAAATAGTTTATTAGCAAGTACTATATAAGAATGATTTTTTCAAGCATTAATCTTTTGTTAAGAAACCAAAATAAATAGGCTTCAAAACGATTTATAATCTATTCAATGACAATTAACTTATGTATGTTGAATCTGTATTGACAGATCTTCAGAATATAATGGAGCCAATAATTTTTTTCAATAGCGGCAGAGCGTAATTTAAAGTCGATCCAGGCCTTTAAATCAAAATTCTTAAGACTTGCGTCTGGCGCTCCTTTTAATGTAAGCAATAAAACCCTCCCCGACGATTTAAAACCTCTAACAGTAAAGGACCTGACCGCTTCATTTTATAGTACATTTCTCGAAAGACTAGATGACCATCCTAACCAACTAGCCAGTGATCTAGCTACAAGGAACTTTCCAACCGTACGACATTTAAAGCGAAAATGGAGTAGAGACCTCATGGTCTGAATAACAGACAATACCCAAAGTTTTAAACGGAGAATATACCACCACTAGCTACCTCTTCTCCTTAAAGTTAAATTCCCCACCGCCATTTAAATATTATATACTGAAGTTGTGCAGCTCAACGTACAGTACCGCAATAAAATTAAAGCCAAAAAAAAAAAAAAATAATTTTTTCAGACATGGGATCAGAAACAAAATAATTACTTCTAAAACTAATCCGATATATTTTATTTCAACCGGCTCAGGGTTTTCTCTCAACTTTACACTTTTCCAGTTCATTATAAAGTCGTTTATACTGAATTGTAACAGTTAAATTCAGTCATTATTAGATACGATTTGAACTGAACGGCTTCAGAACTATAATACGTGTCACTGAATTTGATTCGGCTACAAAGTTTTATAGAACAGTTGATTAAATAAAGGAATTCTAAGAATTGCTAAGTATTTCTATTACGACTTGCTGCTGAGTTTCCCTATCACTCTCCCATTTTCATTTTGAAACAAATAGCTGAAATATTCTTAATATGTGCAGTATTACTAAACACAGACAAGACAAAATCAATGATGTTTAATACTGACTTAGTGAAACTTCTAAAATATTATTCGAAATTATATTTGTCAAATAGTTGATAATATTTCTTTCCTTTTTTCATAACAGTTAACCCTAAAAAATACCTAACTTTATCTTACGTTTTAACAATTGCCAATGTGGCATTACACAGTGGTGTTAATAACAAAAAATTTAATTAAATATTATAAAATTCCAATTGTTAAATAAAATATTTTGTAAATGTATTTTTTTTAAAGCCACATAGGACTACATAAGTTCATCAAACTAAAAAAAACTCATATCAATTTTTACCGTTCAATTTTTCAGTTTTTGGAGTCCTTTCCTGATGTTTCCCTCCTTGAACTTTCTCCAGTATTCCTTCAATCCATCCGATCTTCTCTGTTGTTCCTTGTCAGAATACATAACTGTCTGTCGTTTCGTCGGTTTCTGCTGTTCAAGTCTTGTGGTCTTCAGCCTGTGGTAATTTCCGGATTTTGTTTTGAGGTCCTCAAGTGAGATTTGGAGTCCGTTCATGTCCTCCTTATTTTTCTCTAATCCAGTGGGGCTGAGTTTTTCTGTTTAGGAAAAAGTTGATGATTTGTTTTGAGATTCTGGAAGAGTCGGTCCTCAAGAGATGTCCAAAGAAGAAAATTCTCTTTTTCCTCATCTGGTCTGCTAGAGGTTCTGTATTTCTGTGTACTTCTACTTTCGAGACGGGTTTCCATATCCCATCAGAGAAACATTTTTTGTTCAGACATCTCCTGATGATCCGACGCTCCAATTTTGAGATTCTGTGCTCCATGTTTATCTTAAATGTAAATGTATTTTATATAATATGTTTACATATTTATGAAGTTCCCTTTAAGTAACAAAAATAAAAAAATAAAACTAATCCTTCACGCTTTTCTGGTTTGGTGAACTTATTGTCGGAGGTAATTAAGAAAGCCAAAACTCGTTTGTGTATTACTAAGCTTACTGTATAAAGTTTTGTATTTCCATCTAAAATTGGATTCTCGAAATATATAAACAGTTCCAAAATTTTTAATATTCTTTACAGAAAAAAAATTACATAGGCCTACTTACAGTTCATAAATTTAAAATTAAGCACATCTCAGGAAAATTATCCGTATCAGTTTAGGATAGTTAAATAGAATAAAATAGAATTGTTGTTCCAACCTTCCGTTTGGAAATTTTATTTTCGTTGTTGAAATTTAGTTACTAAAAATATCTGTACCTGTAAAAACCCAATAGAATGTAGGTTTAGCACCGTTATGAAATGTGTGATAAAAAAGTAATTTTAAACAATTACTAGGTATTGTAAGGAATGAATATCTTGACAAAATTTAACAATTCTATGCTTAGAACTTAGGTTTATCAAATTTGTTCAATTTTCTCCAATACTTATTTATTTATTTTCTAAATTATATTAATAATTTTTACAATCAGTTAAAGTATTTAATTAGAAGTAAATTTTTTAACATTAGAAAACAAAATTCTGCTGTACAAAGTCATACTGAAACCGCTGTAAACTTATGGGTTACCGCTTTGGGGTTCAGCTGCGAAATCGAATCTTGCTATCATCCAACGATTCCAGTCGAAAGTCTTACGGATAATAAAAAATGTTCCATGGTACGTGACAAATGATACATTGCATAAGGACTTATGTGTCAACACAATAAAGGAGGAAATCACGCAGCCGAGTTCAAAATATCAAGAAAAATTAGCGAATCACCCGAATTCTTTGGCGCTTAATTTACTTGATAATAGCGAAGACATGACACGACTGAAACGAATAAAATTGTTTGACCTTCCGTTTAGATTTACCGACTAACTACTTTTTTTTTAAATAATTGAAGCCATATCAATATCAACATAATCTCTAATAATATCACCATTATTAATTTTATTACCTTTTCTGTTAATGTTATTCATCTTTTATCTTGTTAATATTTTAAAACCATACTTAATTTTTTTTTAGTTTCCGATGCAATACCATTGGGTATTATCTTCGTCATGTGAACCCGTTCATGCTATTTACTTATACAGTAGTTTTTGTTTTTTAAACTGATTGTAAATATTCTCGGACGTTAGGGAAAAAAGAAAACAAAATATTGGTATATTATATAAAATCAGGACACGTCACCGATTGTAACGATTTTTTTAAATCGATTTTTTTTGTGCTGAATACGAATATAAAATTATTTCCCCCGCAAATCACCATGAAATTAGTTATAAACCCTTTTCTATCGTATACCGACATAACCTTTTTTCGTATTTCAATTTCAATTAATTTAATAATTAATTTCAATTTTTCCATTTTATATGGATTCATTTACACTTTAAATGAACACTAGAATGTTAAAGTTGTTCTATTTTAACTAATTTTACCTATTCATCAAAGATGTTTACTTTAAATATTTGTATATTCACGAAATTGCTAACCGACTAACATGTAACCTGTGAAAATACTGTGACGTCATTACAAGCTGTATGAAAATATTAGAATGTGTATACTAACCTTTCATTTAAAACTGAAAATAACAACCAATAATATTTAGGACTGATTTTATAAAAATATTTGCTGTAAAACTGCATATAGTAACCAATAACCTTATTATGAGTAGGTTATCGGTTGTTGCGTGTATTTATAACTGAGTATCACAACCGATAACCTACACACCATTTACTAACTATTCAGGTTTCTTTTTTTTGTCATCAGTCTCTCGACTGGTTTGATACAGTTCTCCAAGCTGCACAATAACCATGATTGTGTACCAATAATCTTTCATTTAAAACTGCATATAATAACCAATAACCTTATTACGGGTTGGTTATCGGTTGTTATGTGCATTTATAAGTGCGTTATAATAACTGATAACCTACTCACCGTTTACTAACTAATCAAGGTTAATTTTTGGTGTACACCCATTATGCGGTAGGGAGTAATGACGTCATAGATTATGGTTAGTTTGAAACGTCGTAAATCATTAATAAATGTATTTTTTAATGATTTATAAGTTAAATTTTTAAATATAGCAACATTATTAATTGGTTATGAGCATTTATACGATAATGAAGGAAATATAACGGCAAAATTGAATTATTTACGAAAAAAAATAGGTTATGTCTGTAGATGATAAATAAGCTTACAACTAATTTTATGGTAATTTGCGGGGAAAAATAAGTTTATATTCGGATTCAGCACCCAAAGAAGTATCGATTTAAAAAAAATCGTAACAATCGGTGACGGCTCCTGAATCTATATATACACCCAAATATTTACAGAGATTAGGCCTACGCTCTCTAGCGTAACTCCAATAAACCTTACCTTTAATAAACTGTAGTTTGTCGGGTTAATTTTCGAAGTGTTTATTTAAAATACAAAGTTTAGAAATTATTGTCGGCTAACTAAAAAATTAAAAGAAATAGAATCTTTATCGGTGATAGTTATCGTAGTTAATTTTTATTTTTGTCAGTACGGTAAGCCTAAAATATTGAAAATTTCAATCTGTTGTAGTAGTCACTATATTATTAAAATATTAGCGTCAAAAGGTTTTGGTGATGTTAGCCTGCCTTGGTATTTTTTGTTTCGTTGTCGTATTTCATCTAGAACAGTGTTTAGCCTATATAAAAAATGTAGTTAGTACTAAAAATATTTTAAAGCATATACCAATAATACAAAATACTATAATACCTAAATTTATATTCTCAATGTAAATAGTAAATTATTTATATTGGTATGCAATAATTGCTTATCTCGCCGTTCTTGCCACTAATAAAATAATAAAACTAATTGCCGTTTAATCAACAATTTAACAAAATTAAAGTTGTTGGTTGAAAATAATTTTTTTTCTTTTAGTTTATTTAAAGTGACCCACCGGGTTGGTCTAGAGGTAAAGGAAGGGATTTGTAAGGGATTTGAACCAGGAAACTTTATCTCCGAAAATAAGCTGTTAAACAACTGACATACGGCGACCGTAAGTCAGCTGTTTAACAGCTGATTTTCGGAGACAAAGTTTCCTGGTTCAAATCCTAGTAAAGGTTGTTACTTTTATACGAATTTGGATACTAAACAGTGGTTACCGGTGTACTTTGATGGTTAGGGTTCAATTAACCACACTCTCTCAGTAATGGTCGGCCTTGGTCTGCATAAGACTACACGTCATACACATCATCCTCATCTCATTGGGTCACGGGGTGAACAGATTGCAACGTACACATATTAGGTATAAAAAAATTTAAGTCGTTTTAACTGCTGCGATAAATAGAGAATAATGCGGATAACGGAACAGAATCAGTGGTTTCTGTAACGTTTAATTATTCCAGATTCTAACCGGGAGTCGTACTCGGGACCTTGCGCTTTGCCGTGTGTAGCGCATTATAACAATCTAAACTCTGGGCCATGGAAACGGCAATTATAGTTAATATAAGTGTCATATAAAAAGTTGAATATTGTTAGGTTTCCTTAAGTTATTTTAGCTAACACACAATGTAGGCACTTAATGGTGTTATGATCAAATTATATTTCTAGCACCTTTTACTTTTTTTCAACGGTTTTATTAATTGGAGGCCACTGGAAGAGTTAAATAATATGATTTATGGGTTTTAGATTGATGCATTATTTGTCAAATTATAAAGCATCAAGTTTAGCAACAGGTTCATAAAAAACATTACTGACTTATTATATGAAATTTTTATAGGGTGTTGTCTCATAGCTTTCAGTTTACCAACAGAGGAGTAATTTCAGTTTAGTTATTGATTTTTTTTAATTGGCTTTTGTATATTCTTCCAGTGTTTCATTCATCCGATTTGATTGTTGTTCCAACCTCCCGTTTGACTATTTAATTTTTATTGTTGATTCTTTTATTCCAAAACCTTTAAAATTTTTAGTTAATTTTTTCGTAATTTTATATCATTCGTTGATATCTAAACTTATTTATAATTTTACCAAATACCAATAGCTCCGTTTTAGTCTCAGAGTGACATTTAGGTTTGATTCTATTATTTATCATTTTGTAGAATATTTGTTTTTTGTCTTCTATAGTTACTTGTGTCACGAGTTTGCCCTTGTTTGCAACGGGGGTAAAGGGGGAAAAGCAGCAGGCTTTAATTTCAGTGCAACAAACACAACAATATTTTATACTATACCCAGAGCATATACAATATATTGCGGAACCTTTTGTAGGTTAACTGTACGAATATAACTGTTTGTTACCGTAAACAGAAATGTTAGTTTCTTAAAAATGTGGGCAGACTACTCACAGTGCTGAACGAAATCTAATAAATGTAGTGTAATAAAATGCTGTGAAGTTGAAGCTAAACAAAAATTGCCTTTCCCTGCCTCTTAACAAAAGCCATGAGCGAATGGCTAATTACTGTGATGATTCTCTTTCCACAATTCGAAAAATTAAGAAGGAATTAAAGACGTGAAAAAGCTATTCTTCAACAGTTTTGTTGACACCTGGTAAAAAAAGAAACGGTTAGGTAGATACTAGTGAGACTGATAGTGAAGACGCTTTTGACAGCGATAATAAAGAAGTCGATTCACTAGCAGAAAATTTTGTTCCAATGGAATAAGGTAGCGGTAATTACAGTAAATCAAACGTTTCTAGTCATGTAATTAAATTATAGGCAATATTACAAGTCACAGTTATTTTTTACAAGGTTTATGAAGAAAACATTTTCTCGGAATAAACCACTGCTTACAAAATGCATGTCGAAACTGTATGGTAGTGAAATGTACGAGTAGTGTCTCACTGTTGAGGTTGGCAGCACTGTTAGATTTTCACTTCCCTTCCTCACAGCCCATCCATACGCAAAAGGCAATCTCGTGGCTTCAGTATCTGTATTGTTCGTCTGTACAAACCTTCTAAAAATCAATTTTTTTAAATCCAACTAATTTTTTTATTAAAATAACATACGTTTTAAGAATGTACACTGTGTTGTATTCAAGATACGTTTTTCGAAATTGTTTTAACTAAAAAATTATTATTCGTAACAAAAATAGAATATTAATAAATATATAAGTATTTTTACTGCTAACAGAACTAGCCTATGTAAATTTACTAATTACGCTTTCTTGTTTCTTTTTTCAGTTAGCAATAAACGTCTGCATAAATCATGCGAATGATACGATGACACCCGCCAGAAGGTCAAGGCACCATAATATGCCATGGTGGTTACAGCTAGCATGGTCAGTGTTGTTCGGCATGATGCTTATTATAGCCATCGGCGGCAACTCAATCGTCATGTGGATCGTGCTAGGTCAGTTAACTCTTTTTTTTAACAGTCACGTGGTTTTGTTGTTTAGTCATTCTAGTAGTTAATGTAGTAGAAATATTTTACTTCCTGTTGACCTCCACCTTTAGATAGTGTATTTTTGTGATGTAAATGTATTTTGTAACATATTTTAAGATTACAGTTTTAATGTAAAAAAGTACGGTAATTTCTTAATTTATATATAATATACAAAATTATTTAATGTTTTGAATATGGATTGTACAATAAACTGTGTTAAAATACAGTCACCCGTAAAATGCTACAGGTGGGTGAAATGTTAAGGTCGTCAAGAAATTCGTACATAATATTGCGTTTTACTAATAAACAGGCCTAAATTTTGTTAACATTTTTAAATATATTTTTATCGCTATTTTTTAAATTTGATTCATCTAGAATCTGTTCTTGAAAGAACAAAACGTTAAATAGATTTATTAATAAGGTAATAATCATGAAAAGGTATTTCCCAGAGGAAATACATTCAAAGTAAGATCTGTTCACAGGTTGATATTTATTACAAACATAATTTTTTATCAAATCAGTAAAATTGTACCACTGTAATCCAATAAAATGATTATTTATAAATAAATGTTAAAAAATCCCTTTTATGACTCGATGCGTCTCATGCCTGGTGGCAATTTTAAAAAAGGCTTACCTCTGGGTTATGGCAAAAACCATTAGTGATTTCTGTATCAACTCTAAGAAGAATCAAATGACGCTATTTTTGTTTCCAAATACCTACTTTAATTTCTTGACTTTCGGTTTTGGGCCACCTCCGGTTAAAACCGGAACTTCAAATCCAATTCAGGCCCACTAACTTTTTGTGTAGATTACGAATCTGAAAACTGTTTTTTGTCTTGTAGTTTCTGTTTTTGATTTCTTGACTTTCGGTTTTGGGCCAATTTCGGTTGAAACCGGAAATTTAAACCCAATTTAGGCTCACTGCTTGTGTAGGCTAAATTAAGAATCCAAAAACTGTTGTTGCTATATTTTGTAGTTTCTGACATTTGGGTCTGACAGTCGGACAAAGGAAAGATATAGATGTCAATTTAAAAAATTACCACCAAGGAACTGTTTCAAGCTATTTCTTTGGCCAGCCCGTTGGCGTATTGGTTACTGCAACTAGTTTCTACGCCGGGATCCTGGGTTGAATTCCCGGTCAGGTCTGGCATTTTTTTTATCACTCATTTTCATTATCATCATTATACACCGTCTGTATTAGCAGAAATTTCAGAACAGTCAGACATAGAAAAACCATTTCTTTCATGAATTATTGTAAAACTTAAAATTTCCGCTTTATGTGATAAGGTAAAGAGGTCTTGTAAATATATTTGCTTGTCGTGTATTGGAACCTACTTGTTAGAGCTCAGAGGACCTGTGACTAAAAACGATGAAAAATTCAGATATTTAAGTTACTGGATAAGTTCAATATCTGGATACGTAGGACCAGAATGGTTTGAAAACGGCTGAGTAAATTAATTATAAGTTTGTTTTAAAGCCATTTTTTTATCGGTTAGATTAGCCATAACTTTTTTTAAATTTTACTTCTACTATCTTTGTTTTTTCTGAATGTATGTTACCTAAATTTGGCATTTGTCTCAGTGTAACCTGAGATACTCCTGTATGTACGAGAAATTTGTAAATATAACATGTGAGCTTTTTGTTTCGTTTATACACATAAAAAGCAATTTTGTACCATTTTCGTAAAAGGTTTTAGTGGTGTTAATTTTTCGCAGTTTCCTTTGCAAGGTTTTCGTGTACTAAAAGCATGGCCGTATCATCTGCAAAGGCGCTATTTCATATTCTTTAGAAATATTTTTTTCAAGATTATGATCTTGTTAATTTATGATGATTATATTGACACCTAACAATATTGTTATTTCAATAAATAATATGTAAATATAATTATTTTTAACTACGTTACTCAATGGTCAAATAGTTGTGTATTTTGATTACGGTGATTTTACAATTTCCGTTCTGCTACATAAATTCACGTTCTTATAAAGACTCTTGTTAAGTCAGAGTACGTCAATAAAAACCAATTAAAATTCTGCACGTACTATTACAGACGGATACGAAATTACCACTACAATCTACCTTCGCGGCAACTTAATTGGAAAAAGTTCAGGTTAAGGTCATGCATACATAACAATAAAAACTATGTTAGACGGAGTCCGTAATTTAAAAACATTTTAAAAATTTTTATGGAATGAGGTATACATGATTTCAAATAGCATTGTTACATTGTTTCTTTATTAATTTTTTTATAATTTAGAATGAATTTTTTACGTTAGATTACCTAAATGTGCAACTAGATATAAACGAAAAAATCGCATGAAATTGAAGCGTCTGTAACTGAGTATTAGTCTAAATATTTTATAACATTTATCATCACGAAATTCTAAATCAAATTAAAACAAGAAAATAAAATTTTATAATAACCTATATTGCTATACGGCATCTAACTCTTCGTTGTAGCTGCAAAATACTTCAAAATTCAAGATTTTAAATTTAAATTCTTAAGACTAATTACATGTAGCCCTTACTATATTTCAAATTTAACCCTTTGTGAAAAACGTTGTTCAATCGACTGCAACTTATTCAACATCGACTTATTCAACATCAATGATGAAAAGATATTCCATTAAAAAAAATTTAAAGAAGAGGAATAGTGATCTTCTAAATTAGAAGTAAAAAACCAAGTTATACTGAAAGTGTTATTTCTCTGGATATCTTACTGTTCTCGAAAACGGTCAGGATAATTTTGTCTGTTCCCTTTCTTACTTAGTTATATATTGCATGTAGAATTCAAAGTGCCAAATAAAAGTGAAAGAAACAAAACAATTGAAGGGGTTGGCAGAAGACAGTGCTAACCCACAAAAATATCAGCATGATTTTTCTTAAATATTCTGTAACAATAAAATGTTCAGCACGTTTTAAACAGGATGCTATATTTACGATCTTAAGAACCCAGGTTAACAGGGGGAAAAATGTTTAACAAAAAATTCAAAGAACATGATTTGTAGATTTCAGTAAAGTTTTAGAATTACATTGCGTACAATTCTTGTGATGTGGGTTAGCACTGTCTTCTCCCGACCCCTTCAATATACAAATACCAAATTTGTGTACATATTTTCAAAACTTCATTTCCTTGTTGGAGCTACCAATCATCACTGTTGTCCTGTAATTGATATAATTAACAGCCCCGAAAAGTCCTTTTACTACAAGTGTTATAAAAATCTTTACTAATACACGGTATCGTTCTAGTGTACAATCTAGTAATCTAGTGTCGTGTTCAAGTGTATGAGACGGTTCACACGTCATTAAAATTTTTGTTGTACATCGTTTTGTATAGGTATGTATTTTAAGACGTCATTTACTAAAGGTATTTGTACGTCACCACAGGTGACGTAAAAAATCCATTGTGCAATCATTTAATTGATAACTTTTATGGTAAATAAAGATAAATATTGGTTTAATTTAAATATTATAAAGAGGTAAGTATTTCTCTCGGTTATTCTGTCAATGTTACTCCCAAATAATTGTTTTACCATAGTGAATTTATAGAAAAACATTAGGCCTACTATAAGATAAAAACGATCAGCTGATGTATTTAGGCATAATAGATATAAAATATTCCCTCTATTATTTCTGTCGGATTTACTCTTTAAACAATATTATCTTTCTATTATGTACTAACTCTAATAATTTATTCATAACTATCATTTGAATTAATAGGAAAATGTACCACCACCATTAGAATATAAATATACTTTCCAAATTCATTGATGAATTTTCAAGGTTGTCTACTACTCTAGAATGTTTGAATATTACATCCATCAATATGCTCTGACACTAAAGCAGTTATTTCAAATAATAATAATTAGTATGTGAATATATAATAAGTAATTATTGCTAACATTTATACCTAACAATAAAAAAATTGTTATAAACACAAGAATTTCGCTGACATTTTTTCAGTCAATAATAATTTTGACAGTAATTATTCTGGGATTCCTCACTTTTCACAGTTTTCAACAAATTGAGGTTTATTTACGGTATAATATAATTTTTTCTTGCCTTTGTATTGTATTCCAATACGCGCATTTTAAAATCATAGTAAAAAATTAATTTCATTTCAGTTAGTCATGCACCCACCGGGTTGTTCTAGAGGTAAAGTCGTCGCCAGAATCAGCTGTTTAACAGCTGATTTTCGGAGACGAAGGTTCCTGGTTCAAATCCTAGTAAAGGTAGTTACTTTTATACGGATTTGAATACTAGACTGTGGTTACCGGTGCACTTTGATGGTTGGGGTTTAATTAACCATACTATCTCAGGAATGGTCGGCCTGGGTCTGTACAAGATTACACCTCATTTCTACGTCATACACATCATCCTCATCTCATTGGGTCATGGGGTTGCTTTTTGCTCTGAATTGAACAGATTGCAACGTACACAAATTAGCAATAAAAAAAAAGTTTGTCATGCAATAAGTATTGTACTACTTAAATGGGCGGCTCGTTGGTAAAGTGATCAGAGCAACTGGCTTCTACGCCAGTATCCGAGTACAATTCCCAGTCAGGTCTGGCATTTTTTTATTTCTGTACCACTTCATAGCATTATTACTATGCACAAGCTACGATTTGTGTAGTCATTATAACTCAAATAAATAAATTTTCATACTATAAATTATCAAAAACTAGCTAAAATGATAATCTACTTTCCTGAAAACTCCATGATAACGTCGGTGATAAATGTTGAAATCTTACTAAAAAAAAAAACTGCCCTCAGTAATAAGACTCCCGCGGGAGTAATTTTTAATTTTTTTTACAAAAATCTTGTAGCAGATGAGACATCTGATGTCTCATCTTCATCATCTTCTATGGGATTTCCGGGTATATGTGATACGTCGTAATTTCACCTACAATTGCAAAAATCAATCCTTTAACTTATTAGTTGTTTGTACATACAGTTGTAAACAACATTACGAGTATTAAAGTAAAAAAACCTGTGAAAAAGAAACTGATATACTTGTGTGATTACTTCTCCGTTTAATCAAGCTGTTCATTATTTACAATAACATAAAATAAATGTATCACCTAAATAACCTGATACGGTGTTAACTCTATCTTTACAGTGAACTTATTTTTTTGTATTGGCAGATTTATCTATAATCTGTTCTTAATAGAACAATAAATAGATAAGTGACACAGATAATTATTTCCCAGTGGAGATATCTTTAGAGAAAATAAACATTTTTATAGGTTGGTATATACGCAATTATAGTGATACTGAATTTTGACAAGACTATAGTAGTAATAATAGTAGTGGTTATCGCGCTAGCCTAATAAGGTGAGGTCCCTTGTTTGATTCCCGGCCAGGGTCTGGAATTTATTGACAAAACACACTGTAACAGTTTCTTAATTTGCTAAAGACCAAGCTGTTGATAACGTTAAATTAAAAAACAAGCATTATAAGTCACTAAAACAAATAAGTTTTTCGGGTGCTTTCGTAATAGCCTTCATATATACCATTGTTGTCCAAATAAATTTATTTTCAAATAATTTTTGTGATATTCAAGTCGTTTTTTATATTTTTTATTACAATTAAAATTTCTCCTTTAACTTTTGTGTTGAGACAAAAAGGTCTTGAGAATATGGATATTTCTCATGTACTAGGATGTAGCCATTAAAGTTTGTAGGAGCTTTGACTGAAAACGCAGAATATCTTGAATATTTTTTGACAATGGATACACCTCACAGGTGAATACATCGGTATTCAACTGTTTGACCTACGTGCCCAGACCAGATCAGTTTGTTCCTACTGGTCAAGAATAATTTAAAAATAGTTTTGTAAATAAAAAAATTGTTTTAAATCGATAATTTTTTTTATGACGGTCAGTAGCCAAAAGAATTTTTTGAGTTGTAAGTCTAGTTGTTTTCATTTCTGCTGAAAAAATATATAAAAAAACCACAATTTTATAACGATTATTCTAAATTTTATTTATTTCGTTACGCTGGCTCGTTGGCGTAGTGGTTAGCACGACTGGCTACTACGCCGGGATCCCGGGTTCAATTCCCGGGCAGGTCTGGCATTTTTTCATCACTCATCTTCATCTATCATCCCTCTCATCGTTTGCATTAACAGTAATAATTACTGTTAATTATTGCAAAACAGTCAAACGTAAAACCAAAGAAAAAAAATTTACTCATTAAAAACTTGCAAATCAGAACTTTTAATAGATATATGATGATATATCCAGAAAAATTCTTTGTTATTATCGTAAGCCATGAGAGAATTATCACAAAACCTATTTGACTAAGTAGTTTTTTATTATTATTGCAGCATATAAGACAATCCAATATTTTACTATAGGCGATACTAACTACTTTAGTCATGAGCTAGCAGATTATACCGCTATGCATGCTATATTATTAAAAAAACAACCGTAGGTTCATTCCATTCCATTTGAAAAAACACATAAATAAATACGCATGTAGAAGAGATATTATCGCACATAATTTGTAAGAGGGTCAATGCTCTTAACGAAAGCTTCAGGGGAAATAGATGAACCAAGGTTAAGAAACAACTCGGTAAAAAAGTCAGATTAACACCAATAGAAATTGTTGTACCGTATTAATATAGGCTAAGTATATTTTGTTGCGTCACAGTTTAGCTAAGTAATCAATTATTATCTTATTTCCGTATTTTATTAGTTTATAATGAAAATTCTACATCAATAACCGGGAAGTTCACAAATCAGTTCATCTAAAATTGTAATTGAATTTTAATAACTTTAACTACATCATACAGTATCAACTTTAATAAAGCTTACATTTACAGAACCTTTTATTTAATTAGTAAGTCATTAACCCGCTAAAATGAAAGTTAAAGATCTCTTCCTAAAAAACGAGAGATTCTCGTTCTAAAACTTAAAATGAACTTAAACAACATAATATTATTATATAAATAAATATAACATATAAACGAACTTGAACTTTGAAAACGGATCAAATTTACGTAATATTATTTTTTTATGTTTATTTATTTAAAGTCACATCAACAATAAAGTAATGAGGCCTAGCAACCAAAGTTACTTACTGAATGTGTTATTAAGGTTTGATCGTAGTCAAAAAATGTATTACCTTACATTGGGACACATAATTGCTGAAACACAAGTTAGCCTGATTGGTAAATACAATTCTTCTAGTTTAGGTCAACAGCCGAAAGGCTGGATTGAACCTCTAGAGGCTTTACTAAGAAAAACGAGGATTGAAGTGGTTTACGAAATTGACGTGCCTTCCTCACTGAGTGGAAACATATGCTTATCAGCATGCCCGGCCCTCCGAAAAGCACCGAACTTCCACCCTGCAAATGACACCTTCACTTCATTCACCGTAGGGTCTAGCTGTATAAGGAAATTCATTACTTTCAGAAGAGGTAACTCTGATTAGTGTCCTTTACACCTCTACCTGTTCCGTCTTTAAATAGTTCAGTCATATAATTGGCTGACTATGTGACAAGAAACAGAACTATTTTTGTAGCCCTGGTAACAGCAGATCAAGTGCAATTTATTTAGCACTCCACCTGCCTGTTATCGGCATAACAATTCTTTATTGAAACCGATAAGGACGTATGGTAGCCAGATCTTTTTTCTCACCAAACGATACTGATGCAATCCGAAATCAGAGATGCCAACTTGTGATGCCAAATTGCTGACACGTCACGTTATAGTATATGAAAGAAACTTTACATAACGATCTCTTTGCCCCTTATAACAACTTAACCTTCTTAAAGTTTTTTTGACAATTTGTAGATGAATTAGATTTCAAACGAAAATTCACTGATTCGGAAGCTAAATTCTAATCACTTGCCAAAGATTCTATATGAAGACTGACGTAAGAACATAAGATTGATCTTTAGTCATTCGTTTAAAATTTTAATTACAATGTGAAAAAGTAATAAGAACTATAATTAAACAAATAAATAATCGAATTAAAATTTAATTTTCGTTTTTTGTAAATTTCCATTTTAAGTCGCATCAATATTTTGGCTATTAGCGTTTATTTTTGCGATAAGAAACGGTAGGTTTAAACTTGTACTTGTAATTTTCCAGACCTTGGCTGGAACGGAAGCCGGAACCTTTACTTTGCAACGTAAAACGCTAACCACTGGGGCCACAGAGGTGGCTAGGTTTTGGTAGTTTACTAGTTTAGTTAAAGCGCTAGTATTCAATATTACTAGCACGCTAATGCGTGCTAGTAATATTGTACGTAATTGATTTTACTAGCGCTAGTAGAGGAGTAAAGGTTACGCGATTGACTAGCGCTAGTAAATTAGCTTGGTGTGATCGTTTGAAAACGATGCTAGTTCCTAGTAAGCGGTACTTTGTACAGCAATACATAGCACAACTCACATAAGATTTCAGAGCACTAGCAATAATATTAACTAGCTTTGTAGGAACCATCACCGACGCGCTAACAGGTCCTGCTAATACTAGCAGCTAGTAAAGTAGCGTCGTGGGAATAGGAATTTAGTAAAACCTAAAAGTTCTATTGGGTATACTCTTCTTTAAGTAAATTTTTTTCACAATCTTATTTACAACTTTATTAATTGTAGCTATAATTGTGAACAAAATTGAAAATCAAAATAAAATACATTAAAAATACCTGGAAAACTGTTATTGTCGGGCTACATTATACGTATTCCTGTGAAGTCATTATTTTACTTTAATTTATTTTAAGTAAAAAAGTTACGCTGTAATTCGACCAACAGGACAAAGCTTTTCAGTTACACAGTTGTCTTTTATTAGTTTGTAACCAAGACGACGTAGGTGTAAGGCTGTTGTATTGTGGCTCTGCAGCTTAATTAAAAAGAGGTGTTGGAAATATAACTTTACGAGTTGACACTTGACACTTCCACCAGCCAAACAAATTTCTTTCCTTTATTCTATCTTGGTTAAGATCAGTAGTAGACACTATCACTGTCATTACATTGGTATTAATTAATGGAAAATCGATCGGACGGCTCACCAATATGCAATGGGTGAAGGAAAGGAGGTTGGGAAGATAGACAAAGAGGTGGAAGAAGGGGGAGGGTATGAGTGATGTCGAACGGTGGGAGAGAGATTTATTAAAACTGTTGGCGCGCTGTTAATCATATTTCAGTTTTCAGCTTGCAGTGCAACTAAATGCATTGCATTTTTGTTTATAGAACAAAAGTAGAGCAATATTTTTCATTTGTTGTTTCGTTATGGAAATTTTATGATAGAGTATTATGTAAAAACCTAAAGTTCGTTAACCACGACTTCCCATAACAAATAAATCTGCTTAAAATAACTTTATAAAAGGAAGGTTTGTTAAAAATAAAATGGTCTTCCCTCTTAGCTGTATTTTCAAAACAAGTTGTTGAATTTATAAAGTTGCAGAAAATAATATATCGATTTGCTTGTAAACAAACAACCTAAAATGACTATCAACTTGTGGTTAAAACTTAGCTTTTTAACTCTGACTTTGTTAGTTCTTCCACACCAAGAACCGTGAGATTTATATCTAAAGATGAAATATCTAATAAGAACTCCATAAGCTGTTTAAATGTACACTTTTGCCATATATATTTTTGTTAATTTATTAGAACTTGGTTTATAATGACATTGTACAAAACGATGTTGATGAAGAATCAAATACTAACAAATTAACGGCATTCTTCGTAATTAATTAATTTACTAATCAGCACATAACATTGGTTGGTTTTTAGACATGTTCTAATGCCTGAAAAATATAATTTAAGAATAACAACGAAGCGCTTAAGGGGGTAGTCAACCCAGAAAATGAGACTGAAAACTACTAGCTATAATTTATCATTAAATATTTTAAATAAAAGATTAATTAATTACTAGTAATGATCTACCACTTGAACTAGGCCAAAAAATTAATTACAGCCTCTAATGTAAGGGTGGTGTAACAAACAAACAAAAAATTGTTTTGTTTGTTTTAACGCATGAAAAAAGGTACAGTTTTAAGACTAGCTGTACTAAATTCATCTTTATGACAAAGACTTTTCAATCGTTTCAAAGTATAAATTTTGTGATTTTGAATATTATGAATTAGCAAATCTTCCCGCTTGTATCGGTAAAGTAGTACAGGTTAGTAGAAAATGTTCTGAATTTTTCAGTTCAGTACGTGCGTGACTCCGATGTCTGTAGAATTGTTTACAGAAGTGCTTGCTTTCATTTTCGCGTCGTTTGTTTCTTTACTACTTGGGTTTAATTTGTTTTTTAATATTGATTGTGTGTCATGTTCAAACGTAGTTGCAAAAACTTAAAGATTAGTCAAAAGTACAAAATCATCAACAAATCAGAGAATTGTATGAAAATGAAGTACATTGATCCGGCAAATGGCAAAGCTCCTAATGCATTATCTACGAATTGTTTTTTTTTTTTTTGTCTTTAACTTTTATTTCGGTACTGTACATTGAGCTGCACAACTTCCGTATATGATATTTAAATGGTGGTGCAAAATTTTGCTTTAAGGAAAAGAGGTACCCAGGGGTACATTCCTCGTTTAAAACTTCGAGTACTGTCTGTTATTCAGACCAAGAGGTCTCTACTCCATTTCCGCTTGAGACTTCGCACAGTTGGGAAGTTCCTTGTTGCTAGATTACGAGCTAGTTGGTTTGGATGGTCTAGCTTTTGTGAAATGTACTATACAAGGACGTAGAGCGCCTTCACTGTCGGAATTTTCAAATCGTCGTGAAGGGTAGTGTTGCTTACATAACAAGGAGCGCCAGAAGCAAGTCTTAAGAATTTTGTTTGAAAGGCGTAGATCGACTTAAAATTACTCTCTGTCGCTAATCCAAAGAGCTGGACACCGTAACTCCAGATTGGTCATAAAAGAGATTTGTATATTAAAATTTTGGAACGGAGGTTCCAAAAATCTACAAATTGAAAAAATAAAATTAAAATCAATGGAACAGTAAGACAGAATTATGTCATAAAGATTAAGAAACGATTAAAAACTACACAGTCTAGAATATAAAAAAGTTTCTTAAATTGGCTGCATGAAATACGTAGGAAAAATCTTCTAGCGTAAATCTTTTTTTTATTTATTTTTTGATGAGATATGAATGTTAAGATTGAATTAAACTTAATTTTCATGGTGTATTTCTAAGTTAATACTGTTGCATACTGTTTATTTCGGGCATTACATTTTATGATATAAAATGCAATAATGTACATTAAGCAAAGTTCTAAAAGTAAGCTTCATTTCATTACTTACACATTAACTACATTTCTAGTTACGTACTTCTGTATTTCGAATTTTCTTTAACTCGAATTAATCATGTTCCCTTGGTGGTTTGAGTTATGGAGGGTCAACTGAAATAAATTAATTTAACAATAATTAGTAATTTTATTTAAAAAAAGTAACTGAATAAAGTAGTACCTATTATACCAGCATGAAGAAAGAGTTCTTATATTATTGTTTAGGCCAACAGCTGAAACGTTGGTTTGAACCAATAGAGGTTTTACTAAGTAATGTCGAGGAATGAGGTGGCTTCCTCTTAGTTAACTTTCAGTATAATGCGTATAGTAACAACTTGTAGTATAAAACATCAAATTCTCCTACCAGGGTCAAAGCCCGTTTAAAGATATAATAATTAATATAATATAATAATTAATATAATTAATATAATGGATGGAAACATAAATAATAAAGTTTGAAAAAATCACTGATTTCATAACAGGTCAGAGATAGATAATGGGTCCGAGAAACTCTGAATCTTTTTGTCACCTGTGATCCTATACCAAACGTACAGTCTATTTTTAACTTCCGAAGGAAAACTAGGGGTGTTCAAACAAGAAATAATTGTTTTGTTTTTGTAATTGTCTACGAAGATATGAATAATAACTATTCTTAACTTTAAAATAATTACAAAAGACAAATTGATAAACAATTCCGTTGTCAATAATTGTCAGTACCTGATTTTCAAAACGATACAAATATTAAGTAGGCTATGTTTTCTTATTACGTTATTCAATAGGATTTGTAAATGAGAACGTGTTGGTGCGCAGAGTCTATATTTTTACTTAGTTTAGTAGCGCTCAAACTCCCACATGAAATACGTTGCTTATGGACTTTCCATACTGCATTCTGAACGTGAAATCAACTATAGAATGGTTATTTTATATCTCAAGAAAAGTTATTTGTTACTGTGCATCTAATACGTTAAGTAATAATTGCTCCTTGGTGCATTATATAATGATTAGTTATAAACGGGATTTAAAGCAAACATTTTAAAAGCAGCTAACTATGTAAACTGATATGGGAATTTCAATAGGTTATAAAGAGGTAAGGAAGTCCTTTAAAAATAACGATTAATTGATCCTATTTTGTTCATTTTTTTATGTAAACAATTACTTAAATTATTTAAAATTTGTTTTCATGATTTTATTAATAGTTATAAAACAAGCGTTTTACATGCTTAGTTATAAATAAATTTTATAGATATGTTTTATGTAGGCCTAATATAAACATTTATACAATAAGGAAAACATGACTTAATGGATAATATTCCAGTTTAATACTATAATAATTTTTATAATCTATTTTAATTTAACTTTCTGTTCTTAAGGTCATAATTCAATTTATAATGCAATAACAACAAATAAATTATTCAATAACTTTTCCCCTTTGTGGAGGTAAAAAGGTCTTTCTGTTACGTATCGGGCTTGTAGGAATTTAATGCTTGTGATAATACAAAATTGATCGGACATATTTGTCTAAAGTAACTTTGAACAAAGGGATGAAACTAGGCAGGTCTATGGCCTTCTAACGATATTATTGTAATGTGATCCCTATAGATACTGTATTATACCAGAATACAGTAGGTTTATAATTGGAAAATATTAGTTTAGGTTATCGTCAATGTAACACGAATTCATTATATTTATCACATAATAAGTCAGCTACCGTTACATGCAATCAACCGATAATAAAAAATCTTGCATCCTTCTGTATACTTATATTTGGATTTAACTAATGACATAATAAAAAAGTTAATTTATTAAATCTATATTCTGTTAAAATATGTATGTTCATAATAAATACGTAGGTTAGGCCTACATTTTTTTAAAGTTCTCTTCAAAATTATAATTAAACTATGTATTACTGTAATTACAACTAATTATATACTGTTGTTGTTTAGATCAACAGCTGAAAGGCTGCTTTGAAATATCTAGAGGTTTTACTAAGTAAAACGAGGAGTGAGGTGGTTTACCATTGCCTTCCTCACTGAGTGGAAAAGTACGCTTATCAGCATGCCGGGCCCTCTGAAAAGCACATATTTTCCACTCTGTAAATGACAACTTCACTTCATTCACCACAGGGTCTGGCTGTATAGTGAAATTCATTACTTTCAGAGAAGATAACTCTGACTAGTGTCTTTTACACCTCTACCTCTTGTGTTCTTAAACGATTCAGTCATTTAATTGGCTGACCATGTGATAAGAAACAGAACTATTTATTTTAGCCCTGCAACGAACAGATTAATTGTAAATAATTTGACACGCCACCTGTCTATTATCGGCAGAATTATATACAATATAAATTATATTATTTTTTTTGTCCGTGATGGGCAATTATTAAAATATTAGGAATGGCCAGAGTTTAAGTAAGTTAATTTATTTGGATTATTATATTATTGTTCAGTTTTATGAAATACATTATCATATTATCCGATTCAGTAAAACAAAAATTTTAACTACCTATATAAGTACACAGGTTTTAACCAATTTTACACAGGTATACTAATTGCGTCATTCTTTTCCTTTCAGTATTATAGTTAACTCCAAACCTAAGTAAAGTAGCGTTCTTCTGAGACTAGAATTTCGTTGATAGTGGGTAGCCATCCACAATACAGCCGTAAAACACTCCAAATTATGTTCTCAATGACTGAAAGGCATAATTAGTACGTAATTGAAAACCTACATATATTGTGTACTCAATATTTTAAAACTTATTGTATTCATTATAGGGCTACAAAAAATAGTTCTGTTTCTTATCGCATAGTCAGCCAATTATATACTGAACTATTTAAGAACAGAAGAGGTAGAGGTGTGAAAGACACTTGTCAAGAGTTATCTCCTCTGAGAATAATGAATTTCACTATACAGGCAGACGCTGTGGTGAATGAAGTGAAGTTGTCATTCGCAGGGTGGAAAGAGGGTACTTTTCGGAGGGCCTGGAATGCTGATAAGCATATTCTTTCAACTCAGTGAGGAAGGCAATAGTAAATAACCTCACTCCTCGGTTTTACTTAGTAAAACCTCTAGCGGTTTAAACCAGCCTTTCGGCTGTTGACCTAAACAACATATAGTCTACTCATTATGTTTTTTAAAACGTATAAATCTTAACAACTCAGTGCGAATATGTTTTCGTTACTGTCTCGTCTTTCAAATTATTTTATTATGGAATAATTGTCAGAAAACAGTGTATTTTTGGAATAATATATTTTGGCTATTCAATTATTATAATGTTGCCAGTATAAACAATCTGTTAATGAAAATTTTGATCAACTGATTATCTAGATTAACAATATTTACCTTTGTTTGTAACAAATGCGTAGAATATTATGATTCGTAGGGTGATTTATATTTTGATTTAAACATACATAAAATAATATGATTATGTAAATTATAAATACTGATTGTACTTTAGTGAGCTAATATTTTCCGAACGATTTAGTTATAAATTTAGTCTATATTTGAGAAAATTAGCAATTGTTGTATGTATTTTCGTTATGTTTGCCTTAGTGCGTATAAATCAAGCCTAATTTCAAACTTTAATACTAATGTAATTTTATGTTTGATTGTAATGTTTAATCAACTAGCTTATTTAGCCTGATTATAATTATATTACTTCAGATTGAACATTAGCCCACAAGAAATATGGTCATTCATGAGAGAGAAAATAATGAATTCTTCTTCACTCTCTATTGCCTATACGAATAAAATAAAAAAATAAAAGTATTGTTTTCATGTAGATTTTTCGAAATCGAGTTTCACCGTATATACACGTTTTCAGACCCCCTGAACCCAAAAAACATGCTTTAAGCGGTTGGTCTGTGTGTGTGTGTGTGTGTGTGTGTGTGTGTGTGTGTGTGTGTGTGTGCGCGCGCGCGCGTGTGTGTGAACAGAATATCTCAAGAACGGAGCATCGTACGAGCTTAAAACTTGAAACTTAAGTTAGATACCACTAGAGGCCCCTGCACGAACTTTCCTATCAAAATCGGTCAACTGGAAGTAGAAATAATTCTTGTCATTTTTCTCTTTTATGCGATTTTCTCAAAAAAAAGCTCCTACGATGTTTTTTTTTTAAATCGCCTCATTTACTAATTTCTTTATGCTCTACATGGTAGGGTAGGCGCCATGTCTGCTTAAATTCTTGGAAAAGCTGTTTTCTTATAAAAAAATTATTTTTATAAGATTGCAGCTTTAATATGCATTTTAGCGCAAACATGTATATCTAATAAAAATTGTAGAGAATTTAAAATTTTACAACCCTAATTCAAACCATTTTTTGTATAACGCTTAGTTTAGCGATAATTAGCAATTTCATTTTTTTCACGAAAATGTATAAAAAAATAAAAGATTTCAGCCATAGTATGCATTTTACGACAATAAAGTATATATTCACATTCATAGGAAATTAAAAGATCTACATATTTAATTAATGTATTTTTCTCTACAGAGCCTAGTTTGCGTGAAAGAGTAATTTTCCGTATTTTTAAGCTAAAATGAGGTTGATTTTCATTTTGCATCATTTACTCATGATTAAAATAAGGTAATGTTTTTGAGGTTAGTTTTTTGTTTATTTCTAATGTTTTAATACTAATGTTAGGTTATAATGTTAATTATTTGCATTGGCAAGAGAAAGTTGTGTGATTGTTTCACACCAGATTTTTACACATACGCCAAACAATTTTACACTGACGTTACAACAAACTTCTACATTCACAACGTGATTTGAACAAAACTGGTTTAAATACAAACTAACACACTTGAATAACACTACTTTAACAACTGATTTATTACTGACTCATCTGATCAAAGATTCTGTCGCTTGTTTTACCGACCAAATTACAAGAAAGATAAAAAATTAACAGAAACACAAAGAGTGAAATAGAGTAATCCAAATATAAATTAAATTATCAAGAAATTAATAACAGACAGAAAAGAATAATAGAGCCAAACGAGTATTTTCATCATGTACTAGAAAATCGACAATGAATAAAAGGAACTGCTAGCCCGAATGGCAATGAATTGTATCAGTCAAACCCATAAAAAGCTATTGTCAAAACACTGTTGTATAAACCAAATTGTCCGGCTTAGCAGATGTGTCATTATAAGTATAGACTACCTTTAGTTTTCAGTACCTCAGTTTAACTTTCATGTAAAATTATGGCTGTTACTTGCACATTTAAGATCAACATAAGAGTACATATTATTAATTATTATTCTCTAAAAGTAAATATTTCAAGATCAACAAATATTTTATAAAAAAGTGTGTTTCAGTAACTAACATCGTTATTTGGAACCGCTTTTAAATTCAGTTTTACTTAATAATTATTTAAATAACAGTAGAAACTAAAAAATGCATAATATTTATTATTAATTTGTGTATTACAAAACACTATAATAACTTATTATCAATTAATAAATTATATTCGTTGTTTACGTTTTTAAAATTACAAGAGTTAATATTAAGCAAACGAATCGGTTTGCAATTTGTGTTCGTGTATGATAAAATTATCTTGAGACTGTCGCATTTGTGGAATTAAGAAAAATAGCTTAAAAACAAGTTAATGACAAATGTATAAATGATTTAAACTGAATAGGAAATTGAATGAAAGATGTAAATACTGCCACTGTGACCTTTTGACAGAATATTATTTTTGTTTTATGAGTTGAAATAAAAGAATTTCAAGAAATTTTGAAAATTCTCCAGGTAGCTCTGTTATTTCAGAATTATTAAAAATTACAACACTAAAACTTTTGTTTTACAGCAAAATACTTATAGACCTAATCTGAATTTTGCATGGAAATAATTTTAGACGTAATTTCTCTAGATTTCAAGACACATACGAGAATCTAAATGAAGTATTCAAGATTTAAGAAAATTTAACATAAATCGTTCAAAATCGTAAAATACAATGTCAGTTTAACAACCGTATTTACTTGAAATAAAGTATATAAATTTTAAGTCTTTAGAGTATCAGAAAAGTTTGGATACAATGTTAAAAAGCAAATAATAGAGATCGTTTCATATCTTGCGTACATATTAAAAAATTTTAACTAATGTACTCTTACTAAAACACTATGTTTGGAGTGTTGCTTTACACGGGAGTGAAACGTGGGTGGTAGGGGCTGTAGAAAGGAAAAGGATAGAAACTTTTGAAATGTGGTATTATAGGAAAATATTAAAGATTAGGTGGGTGGACAAAATTAGTAATTTAGGGGTTGTTAGGCGAGTGAATGAAAAAGAAGTTTATGGAAGCATCTTACCAGTAAAAAAGATGGCTTGTGGAGCATATAGTAAGAAATCCAGGTATTGGTCTATCAATTATGGAGGTTAATATTGAAGGAGTAAATTGTAGGGGGAGGGAAAGGTTAGAATATATAAAGCAAATTTCAAAAGACGTTGGGAGTTTAGGTATGTAGATATGAAACGACTTGCGTAAGATAGAACAACTTGGAGAACTGCATCAAACCAGTCGACAGACTGATGCCAAACAAACCTCTTATACTATTATGACATTTTTTCGTTATAATTTCAATGAAATATGGTTATAAATTTTAGTAAATTTTGAAAAATTTATTCTTAAAAATATGTTGTAAAACTATGATTTTAGCAGAATTCATTCTCTTCTTTGTTGAGGGAGAATGGTGAAATAGGTTCATTCAACTCGGTGGAAACGCCACTGATGTGTCGGGTTTGCAGTACAGAATACTGAATAAAACAACCGATTTGAAAAGCCAGGCATTTGAAGAGAACACACCTTGAAACGAGTAAGCAAACTAACATGCTGAAATTATAAATGAATAATTATTTAAGTAATATATCAAGTTAAATAAGTTAATACATATAAAAATAAATGACTTTATTGCTTTATATTAGCTGACGATATAATAAAAAAGTAATAAAACATAAATATGTAAAGTGTGATCGGTTCAAAACGTAGAGGATCAGTCCCTAAATACTACTTTTCAAATTTTAGCTTCAAATTCTTTTTACCCAAATTGATAATAATCAAACTGGTCTTGAACATTTACTGCAGTCACTAAACAACTGAAACCAGGAATAAATTCGCATTTACGAGTGGTAACAAAGTTGTTGCTAAGTACCTGTCTTCGAGGTATTCACAATGTGATGGAAGCAGTTTGACCATTCATAGCGGGCACCCAACTGCAGAAAAATTATAAATCTTTTGTAAGAAAAGTTTACGAATCTGTATGCCATACAGTAAGTTATTCTGTTCTTAATAGTACAACAATAATAATTACAACTGTAATGAAGAGTTTTATAAGTTGTTCATGAAAATGTAAGTGTACGAATTTAAACGATTAATTTAAACTTAAGACAAAATTGTAAAAAAGGATAAAACCTGACTATAAGCTTAACTGTGTTAAACTGTTAAGATTTTTTGACACAGGCAACGGGTTGGTGAGCTGATTGAAAATAATGTATCCTACGTCCGAAATTATACGTTTTGTTTTTAAACATATTATTAGTTTAGTATTTAATGAACTTTTACGTAATAACACTGTCTTCTGTCATAGAAAATATAGAAGTTTATGTTGATCTTCGATTAAAATAAATTTGTTGGCGGAGCGTAAATACATATTTGGTTGACATATTTTAATGGTTTCCATGGCAACACTGAGGCGTCAAGTACAGACGAAACTTGAGTCATTATCAAAAACCTCCGGGGAATGTTGGTTGTATCGCTTGGATGATCATAAGGCAAATGGAAATTGCTCTGCTGTAAAAATATTTTCTTCGTGTTTTTTTTTTTTTTTTTTAGGCCCTCATTGGAGCAAAATTAATCGATTTATAGAAGATCCCTAGTTGTTTCTCCTATCCTTATCTTCGTGTTTATGATATTACAATTTACCATTAATTTTTAAGACTTGCTTACTCAAGCAATTTAAAGAAAAACTTTTGTTAGGAAAAAGAATTAGGAAAAGTTTTTTCCTTGAGCTAAAAAAACAGGTGTAAGTAAATTGAAATTGAATAAAACGTAGAATGAAGCATGGTGCTTCTCACGTTTATTTTAAGAAAAATATAAAGAAGCGTGAATATTTAACGGTAAGGTTTATGATTTTTCTGAAAGAAATTATTAGGTTTTTAACCGAATAAGTCATGGTAAATAGCTTTCTTACCCAACAACTAAAGCCTTACAATAACTAACAATCTCTACAATAACTAAAGTCTTAACCTATGTATGACTTAAATAAAATACAAAAATGAATCAATATGGCTAGAAAATGAAAAGAATGTAAAACTCATGTTTATTACATCAAGCGCATTTAATTTTATTGATTAACTTCTGAGATTTATTCACAGTTTACTTTTTATATGTGTATATTATTCTGTATTTTTCTTAGTTTGCCAATACTGTATTGTTTGTACTGTAAAAGTACCTTGAACCTTGAATAGTTATGATAAACAATCATAACTTTAAAAAAATTCTACTCACTTTTTTACAGTATTTACGTATAATACGAGAAGCCTCCGGTGACTCGGGTAAAAACTTACGATAAAAACCACAAAGTAAAACAAAATATAATTTTGTTTTGAATCTCAGATGAAAAACCGTGTACTCTCTACTCCAATATAGATTGCACTTGCATCGGAAACATTCAATAAATTGTTATAGATACTTAATCCAATGTGGATGAACGGAATTATGACGTATGATTCGGTGAAAAATTACAAATAAATGTAGCCCTAAATAAAATAAAATAATCTAAGCAAATATCTAAAGTCATACCTAGGTAGTTCTTAAATGTAGCGGTTATTCCTTTTAACTAATCCCGCTAATATATATTTCTGATTAAATTCATTAAACTATCACGTGAAATAAAAACTCATGTGTCCTGTTTAATGGTTAGTTAAGACAAACTTTATTTTCTACATTGTTGTAAATTACAACTATGGAATCTACATTATATATATTATAAATAATTACTACACACAATCAGTAAGAAGTTACTATAAGTGAATGACAATACAAAATAATATGAAGGAGAGGGCTTCCAAAGCCCTTCCATAAAACAAAGCAACTTAAAATACATTTTATGCAATTTAACTATTTTTTTCATTCTAAATTGTTGTT
This sequence comes from Catonia carolina, assembly GCA_035578175.1. NCBI lineage: Eukaryota > Metazoa > Arthropoda > Insecta > Hemiptera > Achilidae > Catonia > Catonia carolina. The sequence continues at coordinate 396,656,572 of JAQMRL010000001.1, forward strand.
TAAAGTCATTTGTATCAATAAAATATATAGCCTGTTAGTTATTTATGCTAAAACTATTTTTTAATTTTTTGTTAAATTATTTTAGTGCGTTAAATTTTTTTTTAGTTATTGTCTCTTTATAATCTGTCACGGAGATCCAAAACATGATGCCGTTTCAAACGTCCGGTGGTTTGACTATTATCTAGTAAATTTAGAGCCAAATGTGTTGACAATTTAACGTGATATTTTTTGCTGAGCCTTCTTATTTCTTATTTAACAAAAGCAATGTTTAAGTACTCATGGACTTTAGTGTTTCTTGCGTACCAAGGAGCATTTATCAAATTTCTTATACTTTATTCTGAAACCTTTGAATAATATTTTTATTACTGTTACTAGCAGCCCCCCATAGTTGAAGGTCGTACTTCCAGACAGGGCTGAGCATAGCTTTGTACACTGCTATTTTGTTTTCCAATGACAGATGACTTTCTGCCTAGCAAGTAATACACTTTATTGTAATTGCAGAACAGTCAGACGTTAAACAAAAAAACAATACACTTTATTAAATTTTACGTCTAATTCTTTACGTTTCATCGTAATGTGTTTCTTCCATGTTAATATCTTGTCTAACGTAAACCTAAATATTTCACAACATTTTCTTGAGGCAATATTTCATCCAATCGAACTGCAGGACAAACTTTCTGGTTTATGCTGAATGTACATACATAAAATAAAATATTAAATACATTTTTTTAAATAATTTTATATTATTTTTGGTTAATTATGGGTAATAAAAATTTTTAATATTGTGGGTTTTTACTAGTTAAATTGAAACTTAAGAAAAAGTTATATAAATTAAACATTTGCCTGCACTAATAAAATGTAGAAATCAGCTATTCTTTTTTTTTTTTTTAACGTTAATTTTATTTAGAAACTATACAGTACAGTATAACCATCCAAAAGCTTAACTAAATTTTGAAAAAAAACAAATAACTTGATAAATAAACAGAAATATTTTTTTAAAGAATACATCCCAGTGGATAATTCAAAAGTATAGTGGATTTCAAAAAAAAATAAATTAATAAAAATATAGAACAATTAGATCAATAGATCTCTACTCCATTTTCTTCGTAGGCGTCGGTGTGGTAAGTTTCGTCTTAACATTTGCTGTATTAGGGGATTGATGTGATCTGTTAATTTCCTGTTAAATTTGGAATATTTTATTTTAGCAGTTTCTGTTACAAAAGGGATTTTCAAATCGGAATGCAATGTTAAATTTGTTACGTAATATGGGGCGTTCGTTATCATCCGAAGTATTTTTGACTGATGAGTTTGAATTTTTTGAATGTGAGTTTTCTTTGCGGTCCCAAAAATTTCAATACCGTAATTCCATATCGGTCGTAAATAGGCTTTGTATGTTAATAATTTAAATTTTAATGATAGAGTTGATTTTCTGTTGATGAATCTTGCAAGTAATTTTGTACGGTTATTTAGTTGCAAACGTTTTGTTTTGATATGATATCCCCAAGTCAGTCTACGGTCTAAATGGAGGCCCAGATATCGAACTTTATTTTCTTGCGGTATCTCATTGTTATCCAGGTAAACAGTTGGACAAGTTCTTCTTCTTAAAGTAAAAGTCACTTGCACAGATTTCAGCGGGTTAACTTTCATTCTCCAGTTTTTGAGCCATGTAGATACCTCATACAAGTGATTTTGGATGTTCATCGAAGTTTCTTCTGGAGATTCACTGCTGCATAACAGAACGGTATCATCTGCGTACGCTGCTACTGTCGTGAAGTCATTTTCCGGGAAGTCAGACGTAAATATGGAGTACAAAGCAGGAGATAATATGGACCCTTGAGGAACTCCTGCTTCGATATGCCAGATATTAGAATATTCCAAACCTTGGCGCACAACAAAATATCTATCCTCTAAAAATGATCTCAGAATTCCATAATATGTATCAGAAAATAGATTTTAATTTATACAAAAGCCCGGGATGCCAAACCTTATCGAACGCCGAACTAATATCCAGAAATACAGCCAATGTGTATAATTTTTGTTCTAACCCTACAGAAATTAAATCAACCACTCTGTGCAGCTGATGAGTTGTTGAATGCTGCCTTCTGAATCCAAACTGATAATTTGGAGTTGTAGCTTCAATTATCGGCGAAAGTCGATCTAACAAAATTCGTTCAAAAAGTTTAGACACGACTGAAAGAAGGCTAATGGGCCGGTAAGAGCTTACACAGTGAGATGGTTTTTCCGGCTTCTGAAATAAAACAATAGTTGACAATTTCCATTGTAAAGGAAAATGCGCAGTTCTGAGAATAGCATTAAATATGTTTCGTATAAAAATTATCCCTCTTTCTGGTAACTCCTTTAATATCTCTGCGGTTATCAAATCCAGACCTGGTGACTTGTGCAATGAAAGACGTTTAATAATACTCTTGACCTCGTTTAAACTCACAGGTTTAGGCGGCAGCGATAGCGTAGTTGGGCACGTTACGAATTCCTGTACATCCCTGTCAAACTCAATGTCTCCTGTTTGCACATGAGGTTTAAATACGTTGCTGAGATGTTCTCCAAATAAATCAGCTTTTTCTTGGTCAGACTTGGCCCAGGTTTGGTTCTCACGCCGAAGAGGAGTCGAAACTGGAACTTGCTTTAGAAGTCGCTTTGTTGCTCTCCATAACGAGCCATCTTCTGTGTCCAGGGAATTCAAACGGCTTTCAAAGCGGTCGAGTTTAACTGCCCAGATTTCCTTTTTAAGTCTGTTGGATAGCCGATTGACAGTAGATTTATCGTCCGGAAGTCTTGTACGATGCCATCGACGACGTGCTGCCCGTTTTTGAGTAATTAATTCCCGTATGGATCTGGGATAATGAGGTCCATTGCGTTCATTTTTTGAAACAGTTATTGCAGAATCCCATGCAGCAGATTGAATGATAGAGGTAAAATCGTCTATGGCGCATTCTAAATCGTGAGCAGTTTTTAAAGGGACGTGAACATTTAAATTGTTATTTACAAGATTTTGAAATTTGATCCAATCCATCTTACCGGTTGGCGTTAGCGATGGTAGTTGCTGTTTATAAAGAGGAATAGCACTTATAGTTAACAGAACCGGAGAATGGTCGGATCTAAAATCGTCTAAATTTTCAACCGCATGGTGAAATCGACTTATACCTCGTGTTATAAATATATCTAGTATATCAGGTAGCTTTGTGACGGCAGAAGGCCAATATGTCGGCATCCTGGGCGTTATTACTTCAAATCGATTGTAGTCAACTACATTTAGCAGTTGCCTGCCTCGTGGTGTATTGACTCTACATCCCCACTGAGTGTTCTTCGCATTATAATCACCACCTGCAATAAATGCTGGTCCCAACTCATCGAAAAAATTTTGAAACTCCTCCTCAGTTACTCGAAATCGTGGCGGACAATAAACTGATGCTACATTAAATTTTAACTGGTTTAGGTATAAAGAAAGTACAGTTGCCTGAAGAAAATTTGTTGGAGGTTCAGTGAAAAGGAAGTCATGTTTTAAATTCGCCTTGATGATAATTGCCGTGCCCCCTTGGCTCCGGTCGGCCGGGTGATCAGTCCGGTAAACGATGTAACCGGGAACGTAAAAACGAGAACGTGAAGTCAAGTGAGGCTCCGAAATGAGGGCGATGTCTATTCTTTTCTCATGTAGCACATATTCTAGCTCATTGAAATGTTGTGAAATACCATTAGCATTCCACAACAAGACGACAAGGGAATTAGATGTCATATTATTTGGCATTATTTTTAGACATTAAGGCTTGTATAAGTTGAGTCATCAACGAAATCATTGGAAACAATAGAGTTTTCATTTCCGACAAAAAAGTATTAATTTGACTTGACGGCCCCAACGCAGCATTATATTCCGCAATTTGGGCAGATGAAAATATGGAAGGTGAATGTACCTGTAATAATGGTGTTTGTCCTGCTTGAATTTTATTTCCGGTGGATTTTGAAGGCAACGGTGGAAAAGATGAAGAATTAATGTCAGGTACTGGGTGCCTTTGATTTTTTGAATTTTCACTTGTTTTATGAAGGGGTGCCCGACGTTTCTGGATTTCCTTGTATATAGCACACCCTTTGTAGTTAGCCGGGTGAGACTGGGAACAGAGCGCACACGTGGCTGGCGTATCGCGTGGTTTGGTACAACTGGAAGACTCATGATCCCCTGCACAACGCACGCATTTAGGAGCGTGATTACAATAACGTCTTGTATGTGAATATTGCTGGCACCTTAGACATTGAACTATATGGCGTTTTGGACGCGGCGGCTCAACTTTTATTTTAGAAAAAAATAAAGAAGTTACATCAAATATTTGTTGATTATTTTCTGCCTTCTCTAGGTCTACAAACAACAGCTATTCTAAATAAATAATTGTAAGCTACCACAACAGCTGATTGCTACATACTGTATGTCTATATTATTAAAAGAAGAGTCCAGAAAAGGAGAGGTCAGTCAGTGACGAGTTGTCATTTTAATACGATTGTGCACATCAGAAATAAGGCTTATTCTTCGTCACCACATCTTCACATAACGTGTTTTTACAACATTTTTGTAAAAACACTTAATTAATTTGTACTTAGTGTATACACACATGTTTTAATTTTATTGGAGTTATTACAACAATAGTCTAGACTCTAGACTATTATTGCTTAGCAACGAGTCCCATTCCACTGCGTTCACTCGAATAGCCTAAGGCCGCATTGGCGTAGTTGGTAACGTGCTCGCCTCTCATCATGCGGTCTTGGGTTCGAATCCCATTCAGACACGGCATATGTTCATACGTTACAAAAAAAATCATTTCATCCTTCAGCGTCTGCATTAGCAGTAATTGCAGAACAGTCGGACGTTAAACAAAAAAACGAATAGCCTAAGACTCTTCTCTCAAAAATATCAGTATAATTACGCGATTCTATCTTCCATCGAAATCTCCTTACAAGTACTACACCAATTAAATGACATTCAAAAAACTATTGGTTAATTTCATTTAAAATTAAAAATCACACCAATACATAAGTAGAATCATTACCACAATTTCAAATGCTACAAAATTCGTGAAAAGTAGTGAAGAAATTGTAATAAGTATTAAAAAAATATAAAGACTTTGCAACATAGAAATCTGTTATAAAAACACAGACGAAGGTTCACCACCACGTGATTTTTTCAATCAAAACAAAACAGAGCGTTACAATAATTATAACATAAATACACGTTCCATTAAATTTTAGTTCATCTTTCTTAGTAAAGTAAAAAAACCATTTACAGCAGCCTGATTCCATGTATGTTAAAAATTGAACAACGAGGAATAACGATTTAAAATTTAATTCTCTTTTTATCAATATCTGGAAAATTAATTTAACTGAAAATAATTTTCTGGAATTGGCGTAGAGAGTAAATCAAATCTGCAAGTACATAAGGATTTCAAAAAGTCAAATACGTATAAAATCATCCCAAATCGGGTTATAGATAATTTTTACACAATAAAACTTGGGTTTGGAATAGCTGTCAGATTGTTCAACGATGAAGTCCGTGGCCTTTTTTAATAGAATTATTAAATTTGGTTCCTTTTAATCGATTTTATCGATGAATTGTTTCTAAATTGATGGAAATATTAAAATATGTAACAAACGATAAGTTAATGCACTTAAAACTTTTCAGTTACGCAACATTGGATTGTCGAAACAATATTAAAATTGGTAAAGGGGCACAAGAAGGACAGTAATTTAGAAGACAATTATCGTTTTATTTTATTCCTTTCAACAGAAAATCTTTAACGACATTTTCGACTGTATTTTTATTTAATAATAGGTTTATAGGGATAGTAAATATTAAAAACAAAAATCTAATTATACAAACATAATATTGACTTTTGCTCAAATATATTCCATCGTGTTGAGTGCAACTCACTAAATTATATGCAAGCTAGACTGCATTATTCTGTAACAAAGTATCTTATTAATTTAAAGTGTAATCTATATGTGCAGTATAAATTATAAAATGTAAACAATAATGCTGTAACATTATTCTAGAAATGATTGATTTAATATGTTGTTTATTGTCAGAAATAGTGTATTGCATGGGATGGAGTGTGTAGAACAAGGGTAGTAGATTGCGATGAATGAGTTATTTTGAAGGGTAGATCTTGTATCGATGGAGTTTTCACCTTCAAATAAATTATTGAAAAAAGAAGAAAGTATAATAACCCCACATGCATTGCATTCGTGGACATTACAAAAGGCTTTAATAACATACTCCGGCTTGTCATGTGGAAAATTCTGATAACCAGGATTACTCATGACATATGGCAAATGCAGTAAGATCGCTATACTGCGGCACGTTCATTGTTCTGGGCTTTGATATGTATTTCAGTGATCCTATATATACAAACAAAGGAGTCAGATAAGGGTGTCCTTTGTATAAGATACTTTTTAATATATATTTATATATATATATATAAAAACGAACATTCCCGTTTATGGAAATTGGATATAGATTTAGGAATCTGACTTCAGTCAGATGTTCGATTAAACTCATTGCTGTATGCTGACGCTCACATTATACTTCAGGATAGTGAGGATAATTTGCAACGAGCCCTCTTTTGGTTTTGTGAGGTATGCCGTCAGTTTAATTTAAAAATTTTGTGTGCTAAAACAAAAGTGATGGTCTTTAGAAGAAAATATTTAGTCAGGACAAAAATAATGGTGGATGGAGTGGTCCTGAAACAGATAAACCACTTTGCCTATTTTGGATGTGATGTGTTATAATGAAGAGGAAAATTATGTACCACAAAAATTCCCAGATTTAATAGGATTTATGGTACAATACATCAAAATTTATTTTGACAGTGGTTGTCTCACCACTGACATGTGGCAGGGAGGCCTGGATGTGAAAGAAGAAATATTAAAATTCCATTCAGTCGGCAGAGATGCGCTTTTTGAGATGCATTAGAGACTGTAGTCGACAGGATCGGTTCAGGAATGAGGATATACACGAGATATAGATGTGTATTCTCTGAAGAAAATTTGGGGGTACCGCCGGAAATGGACCGATCATCTTGGAAGAATGTCTCCACATAGGATTCCTAGACTGGTCAGAAGTTACAGGGGGATTGGACGGTGTGATCCGCGATGACCGGTGCAGGCATCCAGCATCGCGGTGACCGCGATGCCGGAACAGGGCTAGGGACCTAATCTTAGGTGAAGAAAAAGAGAGAAGAGTTATTTTGAATAGGAATTCTAAAAAATTGAATTTAGTAAAAATTTTTATTATTATTTGATTCCTTCTACAACTTTCCACTAGATGGAAAACATTCGTGCGAAAGTTCGAAGGGTCGAGATTAAGTATAAAACCGCAGGTATAAAAACAATTAGCGCCTTTTTAGTCCAGTCAGTGTATAGCTGATATGTGAAAAAAGTGTTATCAACCCGTTTCAAAATATTATCGTTACGGGATTGGTTCTAAATTACGTTAATAGTGGTTGTCGTATGGGTAGTAACAAGTGGTAGTTTAGTTGTTTGTTGTTACTTTTTCTTAATTATAGTCAAGTGTTGTTGAAACTTAAGTTCTGCAACTGATTCAATTTATGTAATCTAATTGTATTTTGGTTTGTAGGCTCAGTTTATTCATTAAATTGTGTAAATAAATAATTAATTGTTGTAAGTTTAAAGTATGTCTGTTAATTATTTATAAAACCCATACTCCGAAAGAAACCTAGGCTTAGGTATTATAATAATACCTTTAATTTAATAAATACAGAAATCAGGGCTGTTCCGGTGGTTAAGTTAGTAGCGTGCTGAAATTCTAACTAGTTGATTCCAAGTTTTACTTTTACGTAGATCTCTTAATAAGCCCTTAACACGCAACATTTATATTCTCTCGATCTATGAAGAATCGCATAAAGGCGATTGAAACGCCTCGCTGATAGATTAGAGAAATGATGTATCAACATAACACTGTAGCTAAAATCTACGTAGGTAACCCTCTCTCTCTCCCTATAGGTAGGTAACTCCGGGTAATATTTTAATTATCTGGAGCAATATCACTGGGTGGTGTCCTTCTGCAATTCGTAAACGCGGTTTATTTTGTTTGATACACACTTTAAACATTATTGCTAGATGTCGTTCCACAGTTGCAAAATTAGATAAAGTAAGTCAAAAAAATAGAATCTCAAGAATCGTAAAATTAAACATTATTTTAACATCACAATCATCCATAATCATAAATATACATACAGTTATTGTGCCATTATGTAAATTAACAACATTAATATTTTAGTAATAATTAACAGCCGTTTAAGCCTACAAATTATTCCTTATTAATATCCAACCGATTTCATAAAAAAACTGACAAACATAATAATAATTAAATAAAACCAGATTCCATAGACTACACCTCTCTGACGTTTCACAGAGGAGGCTAAAGATAAAATGGAGTAGACAGTTACCTCAGCATTGACATAAAAATGCTTCCTTATTCTTAATGCTTTCTTTCTTGGTCAATAGAAACTACGGTGTGTCGAAGAAGAACTATGAAATATCAAATATATTTTACGGTGCGAAGATTCTGGAAAATCGATCAGGAATTAAACACAAGATAATCGCTATTTATTTCCTACTATCTAGAATTTAAAACAATTACATAGAGATATCAAAACATTTTTTTATTAGATGCAAAAAATAACAATTCAAGAAAATTCTGAATATAGTCTAATATTAGAGTGAGTACATGTTTATAAATTTATAGCAGAAATTTTATATGTAAACGTTGAAAAATATTTTTAAATAAAAATGTAACTTTAGACATTTAATTAAAAATTAAAATTTGTATTTGTACGAAAAACACTAATTTTACTTTTCTTATATTAAGGAATATGTTGTAAAAGATGAAGGAAATTTTTTTAAAGATTTAAAATCACAAATAATCTTGAGGTTTTATTAAAAGGAATTTCGTACTATTTTCAGTGAATAAAATGTGATGATGTATATATACCTAACACCGTAAATTGTACAAAAACAAAAAATAAACCTTATTAACAAAATTTCTGTGAAATTTTTACCTTAGTGCTCACGTAATAACTGCACATGTCACCATCAATTTGTATCAAATTATAATTTAATAATTCCCAAAGGAATTCTACAAAATAAAAAAATTCAAGCTTACGTTTTATTTATAATACATTTAGGTACATACTGTTTTACAATACTCCATTGGATGTTGTTTACCTGGTTACGTCATTTTCAATAAAACTATAAAGAGTAAAGTGGTGTATAAAATTTATTACCATATTTTATTATAATCTAGAATAAATTTACAAAAAGGCCACACTACAAAACCTACATTACTTTAAATACTACTTATTTCAGAATTAAATATATTGTGATCCATGTCACCGTCGTCCCCTTTGATTAGGTACCGTGCTGCCGCCTATCAAATCTTCTGACTTAGGGACAGAGGAAACCGCCAATAGTTCCGAAGGGGCAGTAGGCCTGTGTCGGCCCTGCAGAGGGCTTGTAACCGCCCCCACTGCACGTTGGAGTCTATTTAAAGAGCGCTCCACTGAGCTCGAGGGTATTCGATTCCAATCCATTCTACATCAGACGAGATTTTCAACATCGGCACACGGATAATGGACTCAGGCGAAGACTCAACGACGACCCCACGAGAGATATGTTGCTTTCGCTTGCCAACCCGACACAGTAATCCATCGACCGGGACCGTCATCGCCCATTGCCACAAGCGATGCTCACAGCGGTCTCTCGACCGAGCCTTGCCCCCACCGGATTCCGACAAAGCAGCCATCGACGCACTACTGCGAGGGAAGAAGACGTCTCCGCTGGATGACAAAACGCCGTGTGGCCCACCGCCTCGACCGCCACGACGACTACGACTTAGGCTTTGCCAAGAGAACCACAGCTTAAGTGGCCCTTTTTAGGGCCAACATAAATTAAAGGTTTTATCTCGCCACATAATGTTGCCATTCTGTGACACCCATAATATTAATTGGATTATATGTAATTGATATTATTTGTATGATAATAAGATCGAAATTAACCTTTGTAATTTAATAAAAGTAATAATAACTTATTGTTTTCTTCGGTAAATGAATATAATTGTGTTAAAAACCTATTATAAATTTGTTTTTGTTTAATAACAATCGAGCTATTTTAGATGATACAGGTAAGAGTGCCATGAAGAGGCACTTCCCCATCGTTGGAGCTTCTTTGTTAGTTGTTTCTTAAATAATTTTTTAACTTTTTCTGGCTCTGTTTGAAAACAATTGCTGGTAGCAGCTTACCACGGTTTAATTTATAATAATAATAATTGTTTATAATAATATAATTATAATAATTGTTTTGGGGTAAATCATCAGAATAACATGGAAAGAGTTACTAAAATTACATCAATAAATTGATATAACACAAGCTTAAAAAAATTGTTTAAAAAAGCTAAAAACACTTGACTGATGAAACATTTTACACTATACACGAATTCCTTTCTATAATAGTTTTTGGTTAAAAAATATACAACTTTTAATAAAATATTAAGGAAAATTGTGTATTATTTGATATAAATGGTTGGATGACACGCTTTTTGTAACCAAGTCAGTAATGGTAATCAATTATTGGCAAGAAATAAGTTTAACAAAACTTTAAAAATTAGACATAATATTAATTTTATTTTGACTTGCCCTATACTCCCTTTCAAAGTCTTCTGGATGCAGTTGTAAAATATAAGGTATTTACAGGTAAAATATCTATGTGAAAGACTCACACTACTTTCTCTTGTCAATGCAAATAATTAACAATATAACCTAACATTAGCAATAAAACATTAGAAATAAACAAAAACTAACCTCAATAAACATAACCTAATTTTAATCATGAGTGAAAGACGCAAAATGAAAGTTAACCTCAGTTTGGTTTTAAAAATTAGGTAGTTTTTAAAAATTACAGAAAATCACTCTTTTACGCTAAACAGAACTAGGCTCTGTAGAGAAAAATGCTAGGAATAAAAGTTGTAGATCTTTTAATTTCCTGAAAATTTGATTGTATACACTTTTGTAGTAAACAACATACTACAGGCTGAAATCTTGAAAAATCTATTTTTTAAAGATTTTTCATGAAATAAAAACAGATAATCACTCATTACCGCTAAACTAAGCGTTATACAAAACAATGTTTTAAAAATGTAGAATTTTAAATACTCCCCAACTTTTATATCATACATTTTTGTGCTAAAATACATATTAAAGCCGCAATCTAAACAAACCAATTATAATACGATAAAACAGCCTTTCCAAGAATTTCAGCAGACATGGCGCCTACCCTATCGTGTATAGCATAAAAAAATTAGTAAATGAGGCGATTTTTAAAAAAATATCGTAGGAGCTGTTTTTGAGAAAATCGCAAAAAAGTGATAAATTACACAAATAAACTACTGCTTCCGGTTGACCGATTTTGATAAAAATGTTCCTATCGTGTCCGGTAGTTGTACCTAACTTAAGTTTCAGGTTTCAAGTACGATGTTTCGTTCTTGAGATGTTCTGTTCACACACATCAATCGCTAAAAACATTTTTTGGGTTCAGGGGGTCTGAAAACGTGTACATCCCGGTGTAAACTCAATTTCGAAAAATCGACATGAAAACAATAAGTTACTTTTCGTTCTTATATTATTCATATAGGCAAAAACAAGTAAAAAATTTGTGCTTTTATATCAAATTTTCCAAACCAAGTGTTTACAGTAAAAATACGTTCTTAGTTCCTCTGAGCGCAAAAAACATGGTTTTAATCAAATCAAAAATGACTAGTAAAATATAAGGCTTTGGTTTCTACCGTTCTATTCCTCACCCAATTTCGACCTGCCGGTCTTCCCATCCATTTGCCTGTTGTGGAACAACTTTACTTAAAGAGAATAAATGTGGGACAATACAGAAAACAAAAAAATTAAAATTGAGTCTAAAAAAATATTAAAACAATCTAATATGCAATTTTCCGTAGAAATTGAGTGACAAAATAATGAATTAACCTTTAAAAATTTATCAGTTGAGAAGAATATCCCTGAAGCTAACAATGACGGACATAATCAGTTTACAGGGAAACAGGTTATATTGCGGATTAATATTTATATGTTTTATATCGTAAAGGAATAATATTTTAGTTTATCGTGTACTTAACGATTGAACATTATTAACAAACTCAATTACTGAACTTTTACTACATTCACCATATAGCTTAATAGAAATGTGAACATAACTCCATTTCGTTCTGTTAATTACTTCAATGTTCACTTTTAGTAACCCACTAACAAAATTCCTGCGGGTAATGTTAATTACTGATTCTAACTGAGTATCATGAATTAACCACTACTTGTATCACTCTACTTTTGTTGAAGTTAAAATCTATCTCAATTATCATTTTACAGTATGAGTTACCTATAGATGAATTTCACTTGATCTCTCAATAAAACAATATTTTGAAAACGGGAGATTGGGGTTACTGGAATATTAATAATGTTCACACTATACATAATTAGTGACACTAACACTCCTTTAACTTTGCAATTTTTGTTATTTTATAGAATATTTTAAAACAAAGTAGTGCCATTTTTAGTTTCCTACAATAGATCTTATTTAGTTTTTAAGTAGAATGTACTTTAAAACTGAAATATTTGAAAACATTGATTTTTTTTACTTTACAACAAAATCTACAATCTTCTTTTAACCACAAAAATGAGTAGATAACTTTTATTTGTTATAATATTTATGTCATGACCGAAGAAAACCTCACAAGGGGGAAATGGATTTCATTTATGTGTCTTTTCAAAATAAGTTCGTAGTCCGCTTTGTTTCAGCCGGCGAGTGTCATTTTATGTCTCAGAGTGAAATTGTGAGGTGATTTGATAATTCTTTAATATTTTTCACTGTATGTGCTTATAAGTGATTATTTGTAGAATATCCTAAGTTGCCTCTAAACTAAGCGTTCGGTGAGAAAATAAGAACCATGTAAAAATATCGAATTATTATTTTCCTAAAATACATCTTAATGCTGTGATTGTTAATGTAGAAATTTTAATTCGGTAGGAAAATATTTCTAATCTCTGCTAAACTAAAGAAATGGGAGAAAAACCACCAATGTAATGTAATATATTCTTCCATTTTTGCCTAAACACTTGAAATATTTCATAATAGTGTTAGAAAACCTTTATTTAAAAGTTTTAATTCCATAGTAAACATTTTTTTCAAAATTATTTCTCAACGAGCACTACGGCCAAAATGAAACCTGTACACCAAAATTCACAATTAACTTTGTGATTTTGGAGATTCCGTGACAACTGATTGGATTTCGGATCTAAATACAACGAATTTCGCTTAAAATTGTGCCATGGATGCTAATTTTTGTTAATTTTGATCAGGAATGATTCTTTTTCATCACTCATTTCCATCAGAGGTACACTTAAGTTAAGTTGTATATCAGACGAACGTAACCCTCTCTGTAAAAAGAAATATACAAATTTACAAAAAATTAAAACTTTTATAGATTATAGAGTATTATTCTTAACATAGGACAATATCTTGAAATCACTGTATCGTTGTAAAAGTACAATTGCACAAACAATGGAATTACCAAAGTAAAAACCCATTATATTATACAATGTAATGGCAAAAAACCCATGGTTTGATAGTTACATTACAATAGGAGTTAGACAATAAGTTGTAAATATACCCAACTGTTTATCACCTGATATTCATTAGATGGGTGTATTTCCCCTCTGTGTTTCTGGGGCTTTCTTTACCTGTCAACTTACAGCCAATCATTGGGATGGTTCTCCTTCCCGTTGACCCTCCAGTTGGTTGAACGGTTGGTGGAAGAGGGAGGTTTGTCAACCAGAGGTTCCCTGGTTCGGATCCAAGGAATTAAAATCAGTTTCCTTGGGACTTAAGAGTGGAACAGAGTGGTTAGTGAAGAAGGAGCAGTATTTGAAGAAGTGACTAGGAGAACGAGGTAGAGATAAAGGGGAAACATACTTAATTGGAGGTAAATTTATACGCATATTTATTAAGGGTTTGTTAAGTTTTCTTTGTATTAAAGTTGCGGCAGAAAAGAGGTTGCCTATAATTTAAATAGTTTAAGGTTTATTTTGTTAGTAGTTACACATATTGTATTCATTAGTTTATTATTCATTAAATATTTAGTTTAAAGCAAGGAGATATCGTCTTATGTTTTTATTTTCTCATGCTCTGCTGTTAGAGCTGGTGCTCCATATTTTTTATTATTATTTTTTTAGTTTTTATTAATGTATTTGCCCAAAGATGAAGAAAATGCATCACGAAAGAAATAATTATGTCTCAACTATGAGTTAAATGATTTATAAGTGTGTGTAATTTCACACTCAGATTGAGGGAATTCTAGTGGAATACTTTCTAATTAAAAAATGCAAGCCAATTGTATCATAATAATTTATGATTATGTTGAGAAGTGGTATTAAACGTATTGGGGGTGGTCTCACCAATCTAAAAAGAAATATGTTATTTTACTAGACTTCTCTAATCCGTTATATTGTTTGGCAAGTACACTAATTACGCATAACTTTTGCTTATTTTTACAAGAAAACTTTAAATATTTCTGTAGGCCTTTAGAAAGGCCGATGATTCAATATGTGTTTTAATTACTCTCATTAATACTGTCAGTTTCAACTCAGAAAAAGGATATGCTACATTTAAAAACAATATTTGCAAATAATATTTTTAAGAGCGCATATTAAAAACAGTATTATTATTTTTAACAGATGGTAATTTTAAACATTTTATGAGCTCTAGAAAATTTTTGATTCTCAATATGGGCGGTGGTCAAAATAGTTTAAGAATCTATGCTAGTTAAATACCTCATACCTTCTGTGGAGTTATATAAGGTGGAGTTACAGTAATGTGCATCAAAAGTAACAATAAATACTCGTAGTACAAAATATCTTTTACCCAATGAAAGAAAGAATAATGTGTTACTTAATCATTCGTCTAACAATATCTAACTTTTTTAAAGGTAGATATTGAAGGTAGATATATTATGTTAAAATATTAAAGGTAGATAGGAACCAATAATGACCTGATATTAGATACATACCTACTACAGCAGAAAAACAAGTATTCATAAATCTGTAGGTAGTTGATTATAATAATAATTATTATTAACAGCAATAACTAATAATACAAAGTAATGCTTTTTAATGTTGATTTTAATTAAGAATATTTGTATAATCAATTCAAATGTTTAGCTTTATTATTTATATTAATACTCCATTAGTACAACCATTACATTTCCTAATTAAAAGCTATATTTATTTAAATTATAGAAACAATTTTTAATTGTATATTGATATTTCATTAGATAACTCAAACCGAATATTTATTATTTATTGCAAACATTATGGAAATAATCAGAAAACTTTTAATTAATTCCAAACAGGAACCTTCTACTAAATTGTTCGCATGTGTCGATATTTATTAGTAGTAAATTAATTGTTTTTAATTAATCGAGTATCGCTGAAATTCAGTTTATTATTTAGCCCAGTCGTCTATTTAAATTTTAAGGCCGTTTTGGACAGTACTTCATGTAATTATCAAACTTTAAACTCACACTATTCTGTGGTTTATGAAATTACTATTGTAGCCAATAGAAAATTTATAAAGCAAGAAAATGAATAAATTCCAAAAACGGTAATAGAGGAAATAACTAGGTGTGCACTTCTCCCACAATGAGATTCATAGTTATAATTCATACAGCAGGAAAACCAATATTCGTTAATCAATAGTTGATGATAATAATTATTATGAACCGTAATATCTTATAATAACAAGTATCACTATAATTGTTAATTATTAGCGCTAGAGACCTTCAGGGCGGTAAAATGCTTTTGATTAAAATATGCGTTTTAATTTTATTCTCATTTAAAATATCAGTTTCAAAACAGGTAGGGTTAAATCTTTTAACTATATTGTTTTACGTAGTGTCGGTAATATTACTAATTTATTAACACTTTCAGTACGCCAGCTAGATTGTCGGATGTTTCCGCCATTGCAGTGAAAAAATACCGCGACATCAAGTCACGTCGGCCACACGAATGATCTTACTTATTTGTTTACCTATTCATCAGCTAAATATAGTATGGTATTATACTTTTATTAGTCTTTGTATTAGTCTTTGTTGTTTCTACGAAATTTGTATTTGAAGTTAGTTTTTTTAGTTATTAGGACATAATACTAATAAATTATTGAATAAATGAAAATTATTTTCGTGTGTAATCTTAAAGAACAGCACAATAATTATGTTTGATAATAATATTTATTCACAAAAAAATTGAAAATAGAAAAGAAAAATTATACACACACACGCTTGCACATTATGCGTAGTGCTTCGTGAAGCCAAAGGTTTTCTTTGGTAGATCCAGATGGATTTCGTAGCCTTTCGTTTAACTGTCACATATATTTTTTTAGTGTTAAGTCGCATCAACATCTTGGTCATTAGCAATTACTTTGAGTTGAGAAATGGTGGGTTTTAACTGTAATAATTTTCCAGGCCCTGGCCGGGAATCGAACCACGGAACTCTGCTTAGCAGCGCAGCACGCTTACCACTGGGCCACAGAGACAGCCATTTTTAAATGAAGTGCAATGTTTATTTATTTACTATTTATTTATTCTGATCACTTAGTCTAACTCTTAAAAGAACCAGCGTACTAATATTAGGAAACAAACAGTTCAACCAAAACATGTACGTTGACTAAAATATTTATAGAATTATTATTATCCGCTCAATTCTTATTTACAACGTATGAAAATAATCAGTACGCTGACTAAAAACTTTAGTGAGGCCACAATAATATGGAAAAATTAGTGATAAAAGCACTTTTACTCATGCAAAATGATTTCATGAACGTAATTACGTTCATAAAAAATTACGTTCGTGTAATTATAATATTGCATTTATCATTGTATAATGTACAGTATGCCTTCATAAGAAATACAGTGCATAGAAATCACGAGTTCAGGAAGTGAGACAAATTTATTTCGAGTAATAATTAAACTATTTTTACGTAAAAATATATTATTTTACCTTCTATTGGTAAAAAGAACGTCCGAATAGACTACAGTTTTAAAATTCGTTCAAAAAATCCCTGCAGTTGGTAACGAAGACGACCTTCACAATAGCGCTCGTAGGATTGGTCTGATGAGAAAGAAATTTAGTAGGATATATGACACCAAGTGGCGACATTCATCTCTGGGATGAAACTCGATTTGACGCCACTTGCGTCAGTCGTCCCGAACGTAGTAATGAATACTATATAACTATTTCCATTTAAAAAGCTAAATCCTCCAAGCTATATTATTCCTTTATAAAAGAAAATGTATTTAAAAGAACTTATTTTAATAATTTTAATTGAATGCACGGACACTGATTGTATCAGAAGTTATACTGATACTGGGGGTTAAAAATTGTACTAAATAATAATTGAATGTTCGCATCTGAAATTAAGTTTAATTTTGTGAAAACATTGTAAGGAACGGCGCAGTGTATTGCTGGTGAGATTTTATCAAAGCTTTGCCCATTTATCTATAGTAACCACCAGAGCCGTTTTTCAGAATGAGGATGATTGAATCGTCAGTTTTCATTCATACATAGTGAATTTCACTTTGGTACAAACAAAGAGTCAGAAACTTACACAATAACATTAAGCAATGTAATATTACCCTCCATAAGCGCCTTGCTGAATCTCACCTGCTGTACACCAATAGGTGAATAGGATAACAGTTAGGAATGACCAAGTGAGCGAAGAATATTGGGTATATATTCGCCTAATAATGATCAGAAACCGTTGTCACTAATAAAATATCGTTAAATGTTCATGATAGTTATACTTTTATGTAAACTACTCATGTGGTATAATATTGATGTTAGAAACCAATAAGAAACCAGTTAGAAACGTCTCTCATCATGCGGTCTTGGGTTCGAATCCCATTCAGGCACTGCATATTTTCATACGTTACAAAAAATCATTTCATCCTTCACTGTCTGCATTAGCAGTAATTGCAGTATAATTGGACGTTAAACCAAAAATAAAGAAACCAATTGGAGATGTTGGAGAGCTTGAGTGCACAGGTTTAGCGTACGTAATACTTTCGTTTCCTCATTTGATGACGATTAATCAGCTTCAGCTGTTTAACTAGTGGAATAGCGAAGAAATTATTAAAAAATATTTAGACCACTTTTTCTTAAAAAACAAATTTTCTTAAAATCTTTGATCTAAACTGACCGTTTGGACACTGGAAATAATA
This sequence comes from Catonia carolina, assembly GCA_035578175.1. NCBI lineage: Eukaryota > Metazoa > Arthropoda > Insecta > Hemiptera > Achilidae > Catonia > Catonia carolina. Next base: position 396,674,918 of record JAQMRL010000001.1, read on the forward strand.
AAGTAAATGTAGAACACGATTTTTCCGCTATTTTCCAATATAGTAGACAGAAATGAAGGTCTAGCTTTGAGGACTTTGATATTAAGATAACTGTTAGAAGTGTGCATGCTAAACTTGAAATATATGTGAATTATTTCAATTTAAAACGCTTTATACCCTGTACTTTATTAGTCCTTTATAAATAACAAACATTCATTTGTTTAAAGAACTTGTTTTATCATTTCAATTTAAATATTTTGTTACATTATGTACCTTTAAAAATATTTTAATTTAATTAAAATCACGAGGCTATAAAATTGATTAAAATAACTTTAAAAACTAATTTGTGTTTAAGGATAGTACTGATACGTTGAAAAATATAAAGTTTAACTGAAATTTACTGTGATACAGCCAGCAAATAACCCAACAAATATTTTTTAATATAATAAAGAAGTACTACGGTACTTATTTTACTACTCGCATAGGTGGTTGTACTCAATAAAGAAAAAATGTACCAATGTGTATTATAGCAACAGGTCATTCATTGCACTAATCAGTTTTTGCATAATAACTGCTAAGTTAGAGTTATAACTTTGATAACTACATGTGCAATTAAGTATTATCATTTTATGTTAAGTGTTAACTTTATATCGATTACAGTGTTTTTTATTATACACTAATAATAAACATATATAATTTTAATTAAAATTTACTACTACGGTAAATTAACTGCCTATAGGCTATTTAAATTTCATATCAGAATTAAAATTCAGTCTTTTAAATGGAATATAATAATTAATTTGTGATTATTTTTATGTTTATTTATTTAAGGTCGCATCAACAGTAAAGTGATTAGCGAGCACAGTTACATAAAAATAATTACTTTGCAAAACCGTGGTTACAAAAATAAAACAAAATAATTAATATAAAACATATCAGATAGTGGGTAAACATTATGAACAAATCAAAATTTCGGAAAAATAACAAATTATACAAACTAGACTAAAAAATTACCAGTAACTGAACATTAGAATGAAAATAACTATACAGAAAGGAAACCAAAAAATAAAAAATGAGTAGAATATTTGCGGTGGGCGTAGCTCAAAGTCGGTTGCGATAGGCGGCAGAGCATCCGGTGACGTAGCTGAGTTTCAAAAAGAGTTGGGGGAAACCTTCGCTGTTGCCTCAAAGAGGAGCGGCCGCTGGCTGGGCGAGCGTCTACAACGCTGTCTGAAGCCAGGAGCAGTTGCCGACGTGGTAAACACCATTTACCGCTGCCTCCAGGAGGAGCAATCGCAGGTGAAGCAAAGGGAATGGTTGAGAAGAGAAGGGAAGGGGTAAATGAGGAGCAAAGAAAGTACTCCATAATGAGCGATCTCTCTCCACCACTCTACCTCTTTCTCTCTCACTCTTTTTCTCTCTTTTTGTTCTCTCTTTCTTTCTCTCTCTCTTTCTCTTTCGCTCTCTCTCACTCTCACTCTCTCAATCTCTCTCTCTCGATCATCTCGAAGAGACGACCGATACCGACTGAATTCATTTAACTAGGCAAGTCCTGTCGAAGGTGTAAGCTACCCGTCGTCGTACAAGTCACTGTGAGAAGTTTTGCTGTCTGCGCTATCTACCGGCAGCAGATGCACCTACTGCCGGTAACACATCGTTTGCAGCGCCTAACGAGCAAAACACCAACGGCGGCTCAGCGCAAAAATAGTACAGTATCCAGTAAATAGGTGTTGTTTAGGTCATCAGCCAAAAGGCTGGTTTAAAAATCTAGGCACTAAGTAAAACTAGAAGTAGATAGTTTACAATTGCCTTCCTCCCTGAGTGGAAAATATGCTTATTAGCATTCCAGGCCCTCTAAATAGCAACCTTCAATCCCGTAAATAACAACTTCACTTCATTCAGCACATGGTTTAGCTTCATAAAGAAATTTATTTCTTTCAGAGGAGATAACTCTGGCAAGTGTCTTTTACACCTGTATCTCTTGTGTTCTTAAATGCTACAGTCATATAATTAGCTGACCATAAGTTCAGAAACAGAACTACTTTTTTTGTAGCCCGAAAACTAACAGTTTGAGAGGAAATAATTTATCAATCCACCTGCCTTTTATGGAAAAAATATACGTTACAGACTAAAAACATTGTTTTGAAGTTATTTTTTAGTTAATTTAAAATAATATAGTTTAAATTTAACTTCTCTAGTGAAAAAAACAGAACTATAAATGTAGCCGTAGAAGTAGCAAATGTAATTTTTAAAAATATTTAAAGTTTAACTGCCTGTTATAGGCAATACTCAATTTTCCCATCATAAAATAAAATTATGAAACAAACTACGAATAAACGCAGAGAAATGTTAAAAAATATCGCCCAAAAATTGTTCACATCGTTAACCGGTTTTAACGTGACGGTTTGTCGTCAAAACGGCACAATTTGAATGTTGCTCTAACAAGGTATAGATAAAGTATGTTCTAAAATTCATTTTGTCAATGCCGGCGATTCTAATGACGATTTTTAACAAAAAAAAACGGCATTGACGTCCTTATTAGAACTACCCTTAATATACAGTGACAAAATCACAATGTGTTACGTTCGTATAGTAGTGTTTGCATGGTAGCCGACAAAATAATTTGTTAAGTTTGAGCAAGCTTGTATGTGACAACCCAATCTATTTTCTTGCTTCCTTCACATGGCTTTTTTATTATATACTGTAAAAGGCAGTACTGTAAATATACTGCTGTTACATAAAATAATACCATAATCATTGCGGACCCGGAAGATCTCTAACAATGTTAAATTGTTTTTGGTAGGTGTTTTCATTCTGGAACGTATAGCATTTTAGTAGACGTTATTCTGTAATATTCGGCTGTATCGTTAACTGGGCGGTAACAATGGGCGGATCTTATGTAAAAATGTAAGCCGACGTCACGCGCAGGAACAGTTCCGGACCAATCAGGAAGTACATACTGACAAATGACGTAATACTGAATGAAGCGATTTCATAGGTTCATATCGGATGACGTAGTGAATTACAATAAGCTCTCTGATTGGACAATAATAAACAATCAAATTAACGCATAAGAAGAGATCTGATTGGCTAGATTTGGAGATTTTTCATTGGTTGAGAATACTAGACTCTGATTGGTCCGATATATATATCTGCCTTTGACGTCACACGCGCGTCACCGTCAACGTAGGCCGCCTTACTCGCAAGACCTAAATAATTTGTCAACTGTACATGAGTTCTATAAGATTTTATTAATATATTTTCGTATATATGTGTAGACACAAACAGTGCAGAAGAAAAAAAATTCGTTACGTAACGAAATCTGTAATGTTTATTTTTTTGTTGATTTAGAATCCGATAGTTAACTCATAATGTATAATTAAAATATACACGTACCACGCCAACAGTGTAGAATTACAATCATCAATTCATGCCTTAAAGAACATTAGAAAATTAGTTTAGCCATAGTTCCCTGATTATTATTGCTATTGTCAAAATTCAAGCACAAAAAATATAATAATTTTGAGAAATAAGACCTTACATATTTATAGATTACGCCTACGTTTTTTAAAGAAGATGTTGGTTTGAACATTAGATTTAATAATTTATAATCAGATTATATTTTTTGAACGGTTAGTAAGAATAAATTTGTACGTTCTTTTATAACGACGATGATAATATTCATTTCATTTATTTTCAAATCCAGTCTATCAATTAACTTAAAATTAGGTAAATAATGATATTCGAACTTTCGGCACAATTGAATTAAGTTTTAGATCATTAGGCTAGTAGTTAGATCAAACATTTACATGTTATCTGAAATAATCAGAAAAAATAATTGGGTCACATTTTTTGGTTTATAACCGTATCACTCAGTAGAAAAGTGTTTTCATGAGCATAGGAGGCTTTTTAAAAATCCTTCAGTTTGCATCTTGCAAATGCGCTTTTATTATTCACTGCAAGGTCTAACTGTATAATAATCTACTGTCGTTGGAAGAAGCTCATAACAGTTTTTCTTTCACCAGTACCTATTCTGTACTTAATATGATTTAGTTTAAATTTAGATCTCTAGTGAAAAAAACAGAACTATACATGTAGCTGTATAAGTAGCAAATGAAATTTAAAAAAATATTTAAAATTTAACTGCTTGTTATAGGCAATACTGTATTTTCCCATCATAAAATAAAAATATAAAAATAAACTACCAATCAACGCGAAGAAATGTTCAAACATATCGCCCAAAAATTGTTCATATCGTTAACCGGTTTTAACGTGACGGTTTGTCGTCAAAACGGCACAATTTGTATGTTGCTCTAACAAGGTATAGATAAAGTATGTTCTAAAATTCATTTTGACAATTCCGGCGATTCTAATGACGATTTTTGACAAAAAAATGGCATTGACGTCCTTATTAGAACTACCCTTAATATACAGTGACAAAATCACAATGTGTTACGTTCATATAGTAGTGTTTGCATGGTAGCCGACAAAATAATTTGTTAAGTTTGAGCAAGCTTGTATGTGACAACCCAATCTATTTTCTTGCTTCTTTCACATGGCTTTTTTTATTTCATACTGTAAAAAGCAGCTGTAAATATACTGCTATTACATAAAATAATACCATAATCATTGCGAACCCGGACGATCTCTAACAATTTTAAAATGTTTTTGGTAGGTGTTTTAATTCTGGAACGTATAGCATTTTAGTAGACGTTATTCTGTAATATTCGGCTGTATCGTTAACTGGGCGGTGACAATGGACGGATCTTATGTAAAAATGTAAGTCGACGTCACGCGCAGGAACAGTTCCGGACCAATCAGGAAGTCCATACTGACAAATGACGTAATACTGAATGAAACGATTTCATTGGTTCATATCGAATGACGTAGTGAATTACAATAAGCTCTCTGATTGGACAATAATAACCAATTAAATTAACGCATAAGAAGAGATCTGATTGGCTAGATTTGGAGATTTTCCATTGGTTGAGAATTCTAGACTCTGATTGGTCCGATATTATATCTGCCTTTGACGTCACACGCGCGTCACCGTCAACGAAGGCCGCCTTACTCGCAAGACCTAAATAATTTGTCAACTGTACATCAGTTCTATTAGATTTTATTAATATATTTTCGCATATAATATGTATAGACACAAACAGTGTAGAAGAAAAAAAATTCGTTAAGTAATGATATCTGTAATGTTTAATTTTTGTTGATTTTGAATCCGATAGTTAACTCATAATGTATAATTAAAATATACACGTTCCGCGCCAACAGTGTTGATTTCCAATCATCAATTCATGCCTTAAAGAACATTAGAAAATTAGTTTTGACATAGTTCTCTGATTATTATTGCTATAGTCAAAATTCAAGCACAAAAAAAAATAAAAATTATGAGAAATAAGACCTTACATATTAATAGATTACGCGTACGTTTTTTAAAGAAGATGTTGGTTAGAACATTAAATTCAATAAACTATTATCAGATTATAATTTTTGAACTATAAGTAAGGATAAATTTGTACGTTCTTTCATAACGACGATGATAATATTAATTTTTGCAAATCCAGTCTATTAATTAAATTAAAATTAGGTAAATAATGAAATGTGAAATTTTCGGCACAATTAAATTAAGTTTTTAGATCATTAGGCTAGAAGTTAGTTCAAACATTTTCATGTTATCTGAAATAATTAGAAAAAATAATTGGGTTACATTTTCTGGTTTATAACCGTATCACTCAGTAGAAAATTGTTTTCATGAGCATAGGAGGCCTTTTAAAAATCTTTCAGTTTGCATCTTGCAAATGCGCTTTTAATATTCACTGCAAGGTGTAACTGTATAATAATCTACTGTCGTTGGAAGAAGCTCAACAGTTTTTCTTTCACCAGTACCTCTTCTGTAGTTAATGATCAGTAACTTTGTAGTTTACTTAAGTTAGTTTTGCATTTCAGATAATATGAATATAATGATGTAAAACATTTTATTTCTCTTTCGCTGTGGTTTAAGACCTATTTATGATAGGAAGTTTTAAACATATTCGTTACTTTGATTATTATTTTGTCCGGAAACTTACTTAGATAATATCAATGAGGAACAGCCTACTTCAAATGAAACTTGGTTTTAGGAGTATTTTCATGGTTTGTGTAAGAAGTTGTTGGTGTATGTAATAAGCAGACATAGTTACTCGAGTCACAAGTATGTTTGCCTGTAGTTTTAACGTGGGGTAGTGGGGGAAAGTACCAGTGCGCATGCGCGACTGTTTTGCAGTTCGCCAACAGAATTACTTAAACTATACTTAGAGGACATACAGTATATAACGAACCCTTTTGTTAGTTAACTGTAAAAATATAATTATTTGTTACCGTAAACGGAAAAATCGGATTCTAGATAACGTGGTCGAACTGTTCACAGTGCTAAACGAAATCTAATATTGAATGTAATAAAATGCTGTGAAGTTGAAGTTAAACAAAAATACATTTCTGTGCCATTCAACAAAAGCCGTGAGCAAGCGGCTCACTACTGTTATTTTTCTCTCAGTAGAGATTTTTAGAATAACAAATTTTAGTGAATTTTGAGTTTTAACTACCTGGAGAGCAATGTGAAAGATTGTTTTCTCTTTCCTTTGAGTAACTTTCTCTTCCAGTCAATCTTCTTTCATATGTTTAATCAAAATAGTGAAATAGTTAGACTGTGGAGGGAGTTATCGGGCCATGAAAAGTGATAATAAAGATCTTTTCACGTGATATTACGATGTATATGTTGTTTTGTTAGGTTGTTTTCTACGTGTTATCTATTCTGCGAGAACCACGAACAGTGATTTTAAATATAATAGAACTCTTAAATTTCCGTAATGTTAAATGACTTTAATAACACCTGCAATAAAACTCTCCACGACGATTTCCAAATTCCGAAAGTAAAGGAGCTAACCGCGTCCTTGTATCTTAAATTTTACGAATGACTAGATGACGATCCAAAGCAATTAGCCCGTGATCTAACTACAATGAACTTCTCAACTGTGCGCCGTTTAAAGCGAAAATGGAGTAGAGACCTCTTGTTCTGAATAACTGACAATACACGAAGTTTTAAACGGAGAATGTATCACTGGGTACCTCTTCTTCTTAAACTGAAATTCCCCACCGCCATTTATCAAATACGGAAGTTGTGCAGCTCAATGTGCAGTACCGTAATAAACATTACAGATAAAACAAATAATACTTGAATATATTAAGGTGTATATGGCATCTTGATCTTTCTATACGAAAGCATTGATAACAAACGATATCGTATTGTTAATCTTAAAAGAAAACATTAAATTTTTAAGGAATAAAGCACAAACCTAATTCATTAGAGAAACTACATTGACATTACATATTAATACACAATTAATACAGATATATAAATTCAGTTTAAATCTAATTAATTAAATTTCAGGTTTTTTCTATTGCTTCATAAACTATCCAAAAATTCTGCACAATAAAAATTAATTATTAAAACAGGTAATTTTACTTTTACTGACGTATATAATTAAATGCATCGTACAAAAAAAGTAGAAGCTAAAGTAAATTATTAGCATACAAAAGTAATACTTTTTTCTCAGCTGATTGCATTTTCCTTTTTACATTTAAAGCCTGAGGCAGATTGTCAAAATTATAACCAGATTAATTAAAACATTCTTGGAAAATTCCTTCGTTTGTGGTTTCAGTAATTTGAGACTGAGAAACATAAGAGTTAAGGAAAGTTTAATCATACCAAACAACCTAGCATTTTCTTTTACCCCGTAAATATTTTTAGTAATTAATTAATTAATACAGTTATTATTAATAACACCATAATGAACAATAATGTAATAATAATAACACAATAATTAATTTATTTATTCACAAACAATGAAATATTAATTATTAAAAAATATTTTTGGTGCAAAAGAGATTACTTGGTTTTTTGAATAATCTTATATGATATTTTGTATAATACCTTATTCTTTTAAAACAAAAACTGGGAAAACTCGCTATCTCAAACTGCGTATGAACAGAAGGCTTATGTAAAACCCAAATATAATCATGAAGCGCAAAGCTTTAGATAGTAGGTGTAAACAGCTGAATTGTCTTCTGTCCCGACGTTAAAAATTATCCCCAAATTTGAAAGTACTTCTTTATAAATCCTTGCTTAAACCAATGTTTGTATACGGATGTCAGATCTATGGATCAGCTAAATCCCTAATTTTAGTTGAGTTACAATGTTCCAGTAAAAATCTGAGGACACTATTTAACGTACCTTAATACGTTTCCAAAATTATAGAATCCACATACATTTATCAAGCTTTGGATAAGTGAAAAAACACATCATGATGTATACAAACAACTCATATAAAAATTTATAAACAATAATAACCTACTAATCTGTGTTTGAACTCTTCACAATTACAAGGTAACCCCATTTGTCCGCTCCGCAGATGGTAGAGTAGAGATTTGCCGGTTATCTGATTTCTTTTTAACAGTAAATATAAAAAATTATTAAGCTAACGTGATTTTGTAATACAAATTGTCGTTAGATAAACACATATGTATTAATTTATTCATTTAACATCCTATCTTACATAAAAACACACAGCAAAAAGATTTCAGGCTACAGTCAAAATGAAAGTTGCAAGCGAGAATCCGGCTAAAAAGTGGGCTTCTCCTCAAAAATTGTAAAGTACATAATTAATTATTAAAATATTTTCTGGTCGTATAGAGCTGCACAGTAGTAAATGTTAACACAAAAAAATGAAAACAAAATAACTAATTTATATTGGTTATCTTCGTGAATTCATTAAATTTTGTACATACGTGTGTGCCAAATTAGATTAAGGAAGAACTGTCGTACCGAATCGATTAGCATATTGATCTACAAGATTGGCTTACAATGTTCAGTATCTTCAAATAATTTTACTTAAATTTCAGCTCATATTGATAGTACTTAACACCCTTCCTTTACTGTTTTACCTCGTAATATGAAATGACACATTTGTATGAATTTGATACCAAATAAATTTGGCACTAAAATAGAAATGCGATACAAGTCTGTCTATTCACATTGTCAATATAGTTGTCCTAATTAGATGAATATTTCCAATGAAAAGTGGAAATTTATCTGATTTACTTAATCATGAAAGAGTGTTTTAGCTATGTACGTTATATGCAGATTACAAAAAGAGCTTCGACAATAATTGATTACAAACGATATTTTACCTTAATGTAGGCCTAATATTATTGTAAAACGAAAACATTATATTTTTAAGGAAGTAAGGCACATCTTTTAAGTAAGATTTTTAGACAAAAAACTTATCAATTTACAATGTTCTTTGTGATTCCAGCGGTACCTTAAAAGTTTTTGTGAATAAAATAACTTCAGTACATCTATGCTTATATTATAAAGACAATGGGTGTGTTTTGTGCAGGCTAATTTACAAAACTACTGAACGGATTTCCATGAAATTTTGACAGCATAATCGTATTTACATTCGCAGCAATATTTTATTTTAAAATTTCAAAGAAAGATAACCCTCAGAGCCCTAATGAAGATTTTCATATATGTGCATGTGTGTGTGTACATGTGAGTATGTGCTACTGTTGAAGTCGATGAAGGGGTTTGATGATGGCGAGAGACGTACGCGGGGGAAATGATCAAAACGTCGTTTTGTGCGTGTGTGTGTATTTGTAATATTTTTGAAGTACAGTTTATACATTATAAAGACTATCGACAGACGTACGCGGGGGAATTTGTCAAAAAGTTGTGTGTGTGGGTCCGTGTGTGTACGTTGGAGTATACAGTCGAAGCAGTGGCACAATTTCTGTTACATATTTATTTAAAAAAAATTGATTACACATGTTTCACGTGCGAAGCCGCGCGGGGTATGCTAGTTATTAAAAATTACGACTACATTGTAATGCAGCCTTTAGCGAACAGGTGGATGGTAAAATTATTTGCACTCAATCTGCTAGTTGCAGGACTAAAATAATAGTTCTGTTTCTTATTACATAGTCAGCCAATTAAATGACTCAACCATTTAAGAACAGAAGAGGTAGAGGTGTTAAAGAAACTAATCAGAGTTTCTCTACTGAAAGTAATGAATTTCATTATACAGCCAGACCTTGTGGTGATTGAAGTTTAGATGGCATTTGCAGAGTGGAAAATATAATATGATTTTTAGAAGGCCTGGTATGCTGATAAGCATACTTTTGAACTCAGTGAGGAAGGTAATTGTAAACCATCTCACTCCTCGTTTTACTTTGTAAAACCTCTACAGGTTAAACAACAACACATTGTAATGAAAATTACAGATTTTAAGCTGTTTTTTAAATACAGCAAACTCTACAATCTATTCTTAAGTAGAATAATAAGTAGATGAGTTTTCTTTGTTTTATCATGATTGAAGAAAACTCCCAATGGGATACTTCATGTGCGTAAGACATGTGTTGTCTTGTCCTTTTAAATTGAGTCAATAGAGTAAGATGGCAAAGTGATGCTGTTAAAAAGAAAACTTGACCATAAAGAAGCCCACGTCACGATTGTTTACCAACGAACTCTATATGGCGTGGAGACTAGTGCTTGAAGATTTTCGACCGCTTGTACGAGTAGAAGTTGTTTTAAATTTTATACTACTAACACAAAGTACTAAGTAACAGTCAAGTAGCGTGATTGTGATTGAAAATATTTCAGTTTACTTGAACACAGTAAAAGTTCGTATATAATATTTCTGTTATTATGCGGAAAATGGAAAATGTCACGTAACAAAAGCTTTGAACGATTCACAACTTCGGTTATATTACATTCTTGATACAACGAATAATAACAAAGATATTCATAGGTTTTTGTTTACTCCTTTCATTGAACCTCTCGTTTTCAGACGATATAAAAAAATAATATGTAGTCTATCTTCAATCCGAGCATGTCTGAAACGTATATACCAAAATACTTTGAATTTAGTTCTGCAGTGCTTGTGTGACTCCGTAACAGACCGAAATTGAGTAGAAATTATTTTTGATGTTTACTTGGTAGATCCAACGTAGAAAAAAAATTTAGGAAATTTTTAAAAATCAAAGAAAACATGTTAAACGTTTAAAACGATGATTTGTTTGTTAGATAAAAAGATTTTTGAAAACGCATTACTAAACTAATTAAAACGGAAGTTTATTAATACAATTTTTCAGTTATTTATCCTTTATTATAACACTCTTTAAATAAACTACTTTTGCTATTACATTTAATTAGTCTATCGTTAACATGATTATGAAAACTTCGCTGTGTACTACGTAGTAAGAGTTTTGCAACAATTATTTTCGCTGAATTTCTATTCAAGTTGGGTGAACTCAACAATGGTTTGGTGAATTTCACACGATAAAATACGCTCTTTAGCTTTTGAAAATTCTCATTTAAATTGTTCTACCTTACGACAAAGAGGTATTTTATTACTCTCATCTTAGATTTTACGTTGAAAATTTAATGCTCGTACTCAAAGAGAAGCATGTAGGCCTATAATGAAAATATCGAAAGGATTCATTACAATGTAAACGATATTCGTAATTTAAATTACGTAACCCTGAATGTGACTCAACTTTTGTTCTTGTTTATATCCTAACACATGAACATACGTAGTAAAAAAAAGTTGTTTGAATTTTATTTTTTTGAAAAAATTATCACAGTTACAGAGCTTGAATTAATTACTAATTAATTACTAAAAAACACCACAAAAATAATTACTTTTAATTTTGTATAAATTTCTATGACTAAAATTTTCAAAGCGCTGCTATGTTAATACAAAAATATACTCAGGGAATACGGTTAATTCACCAAGTTTGCTATTTTGAATTTAAAACTCCTGGCAATTGCATTCGTGTTCCGCATGGCTTATTGCAAGCCTTAATGAAGTGTAAAAAATACTGGTTGTATTCTTTTCCCGGTTTTACTTTATACTTTTTCTATGTACATATCTTTATAAGATTATTTATAACAATACTCAGCAATAAAAGGTTGTATGGAATGTACATAATAATATTAATTTAATTGGGGGTAGTTAGCACTTTTCTACTCCGTAAAAATGAGTAATAAAAATTTAAATGTCAAATTAAAAAGAAAACAAATTAAAATGAATTTTTACAGAAGGCACTTGCCATTTTTAAAAGTGTGAGTCTTCAGAAAAGTACAAAATTAATATCAGTCAATGCTTGATTTAACGAGCTAATTAGGGAATACCGATGTCCGTTGTTGTGAACGTCCGTTAAATTGTAAGTGATTCAGTTATAACACAATTGGTCACGTATGGTTCTATAATGTGTTAAGTAAACATTCGATTTGCTTACAGCCTATTCTTATAATAACTTTCAAAAAACTGTACCTTTTAAGAAAATGGCACACGTTTTTTTCACAAAAATTAACATTCCTTAGATTTTTGTATTTTTCCAACCGTTTTATTTATTTAGGAGGCTAGTCCGTTAAATCGGACAAATGTTTTATATTTTAACTAGAGTAGACACCCCCTCTTAACTCCTTAGATTCAAATTACTGAAAAACAAAGCTTTAATTTTTTTGTTAAATCCCGATGGAATAAATGTCCCAAAATTCAGTTCTCAACGTGACCGGGTTGATGTTTTAAGATGTATGGATTTGAATTGTGAATTGATGATCGTAATTAAAAGAAGAAGGACTGCATACCTTAGTCATTTATACGGGGATGATAACTTCGAAATTCTCAAAAATATTCTCAAGGAAATTGTTGAGAGCATCATATATATGCATATTACATATTTATTTGCCTTATAAGAGGCTATAATTTTATAAGTAACATTTATTTAACTTTTTTAGCCAAAAATAAAGGTACTACTTTAATTGAAAGCTTGCTTTAAGTATAATTCGAAACAAATTATTTAAGTTCCGTTCATTACTGGGAAATCTTTGTGAGAAATGTTAAATTCATTCAAAACAAAACACTCCTTTTTACTCTTTACAGATTACAAAAGATTGCTCCATTTATAGAAAAAGTTTAAGGGTATAAAGTATTTTTAAATTATAACTTTTTTCTTTAGTAACCTGCCAACGAAAGATAAATATTCCTAATTTTTTACCTAGGTATAATACTCTAGAAATAATTTTTATCATAAAAATTCGTTCACGTTGTAAACAGATGTTCTTTACATAGGTATATTTTGGAAAATTGCTGACACAGATAAAAATGTTTACTTATAGCAATGCAGAATAGTTTGTGAAATTGCACGTTTTTCCCGTTGTTGTTTTGTTTAACTTGCAAGTTTGTCTTTTAAGTAAATTAATGGAGAGTGAAGATTAATGAGGATAAGTCAACGCACGTAAAGTTTACATTAAAGAAACCAACATGTCCAGTTGTCAGCTTGAACGGTACAGTAATCCCACAGAAGGATGAAATTAATATCTGGGTTTGCATCTAGATCGACAACTCACGTAGAGAAGTCATATATGGACGAAACGAAAGGAACTTGGGCTGAAGTTACGTCAATTGTTCTGGCTCTTAGGGAGTAAATCTCAACTCTCCCTTGCAAATAAAGTACTCATATACAAAGTAATACTAAAACCAGTTTGGACCTACGGGTTAAAGCTAAGGGGTACAGCTAGTTCATCAAATATAGAAATACTGCAGCGCTTCCAATCAAGATGCTTGAGACTAATCACTGCAGCCCCATGGTACGTAACCAATGAAATACTACACAACGACCTAAACCTGCCCTTAATAAAAGAAGAAATTAAACAACATTGCGAAAAACATTTATAAAAACTAGAAGACCATCAGAATCCTTTAGCGATTAACCTCCTTGACAACAGCAAATACACTCACAGACTGAAACGTTTTAAAACACTAGACTTACCTCTACGTTTATGTAAATCATTTAAACATTTTTTCTTTTCTACTACAACTACTAATCATCGTCATCTCATAATAGGCATTGTTATCATCTCTACCATCGTCATCATCTCCAGCTTCAACAACTAAGTGTTTAAGATGTTGATCCACAGTTCATCGAGTTTAGTTTTGTACATATATAATATATATATACATATATATTTTTCTTCACATTTAGTTTTCTTGAAACACACTATTGAGTGTGGTTTTTATTTGAATTCTAAGGACATTACTCAGACTTTCTCGTCTTTGCTTAAAGTTTTTGTATTCATAAACTGCTTGTAAAAGAAATACACTGTAACAAAAAAAATAAGTTAAGTAAGTTTGTGTTCGTGTTTGTAAGTAGGCTTCCCTACTTGACTAATGAGATGACTACTTAAAATTTGGAATATTTAAACGAATCGTGGGATAGGTTGAAATTCCAACGGGTAACTTAACCCTGTACCTTTGGTTTAATAATCAACAGTATTTTCTTTGTATTTTTAGTAACAACAACCATATCTGTGTATGTATAACGAGCAGTATTTATGATGTAGGCTACGTGTTTAATGTTTTCGTCTTGATTGAGAAAATCATCTAAGGATAAACCCTCGTCGCTCGTTTATATAAGTCCGTAACTCTTTTTAATCCCCTTTGTGGATTTTGTGGTAGGTGTGTGTGGCAATGTTTGTATCTCTAAATTTTCGTGCTCTATTAATTTTTAATCGAAACGAGTGTAGCTATAATTTTTTAATGGTTTAGTACACTGTGTCTACGTTAAGGTCTAGATGTAAAATAGAATTTCGTACTTAGTAAGAAACAACATGTGATTAATTGTAAAAATTTGTTTTGGAAAGTTTCTGTCTTGTTTACGTTTAATTTTTTCACCGACCTAGATCAAAGCTCTGTTTATCCTCATCGGACTAATTAGGTAGATTGTTAGTATTAGGTTAAATAAAATCAACACTATATTCTTAATTTAATGATGTACAGAGTACACTATCCCTTGTCAAGGTCATCGAATGAATAAACACGAAAATAAAATCGAGTATGTTAAAATGTAACTAATTTTGTATGTCATTCTGATATGAACGTTAAAAATTACAAAAAATGACAGACTAACAATTAATTTATTTTAAAAGAATACTTCCAGGCTGTATAAGGTGATTTCAAACTTTTCCGCCTTTCGTATTTTTTAGTTATGAAGATATAACAGAAAAATACTTTTATTCGGTCTGTTATGTATTTTTGTAAGAGTTCTTAAATTACAGTAACTAGAATTTTTGTAATAACATAAATATTTATCTATTGTTGTAATAAAGGTATAAATATAGTATTAATATTACCAATAATATCAAGACGTAAGTGAAACTTTCATAGCACTGAAAATATGATATACTTAAATGAAATATAATTAATTGTTTCATAATTCCATTGTATTATCTTTCAATACAATCCCATTGTACAGAACATACACATTATATTCTTTTAACGCTAAGCCCTTCACATTATTTAAATTTGAGACTGCGATTTTTTTCGTTAATTTTAAATAAATGAATTATTGTAAAAGTATATTAGTTTACAATATTAAACAAATTAATTTATAGTTTAATAATAAATAGAAAATAAAAATCTCTAAATCGTTAAATACTACATGTAACTACTGCAATAAAAAGATAATAAAATTTTAACACAAGTTCAGTGCCATTGTACAATATTATTACTTATCTACCTGTACTGAATTAATTACTTAATAATGTTGAAAACAATACAATAGCTTCACAATAAAATGTATTCCCCAGTGGCGCAATTGGTTAGCGCACGGTACTTATAAGACAGTAGTCGTGAGCCATGCCGGGGTTGTGAGTTCGAGCCTCACCTGGGGAACGTTATCTTTTTATTTCAGTAAACAAATTTCTGTTAAAAAAGTTAAAATTGTGAACTTAAACAAATGAATTTAATACTCTTTAATAAGTTAGTTTATAATACTAGTTTGCAAACAAAATTACTTCGATTTTATAGGTTCCGTTTATGTTTTTGATGTAGAATATTGTAATCATAAAAATGTATTGAAATATTTTATCGAAATTCGATGGGTCTTTAAATTTTATAACTGGAGCCAATAATATTACGTTTTGAAATTCCGTGTGACTACCACTCCTGTAATAAACTATTGCAGTTCAAAATTTTATGTAAAGAATCAAAAACCGTTTATGAAGTCCTGGCCAAAATTAACGCTCGTGTAAGATTTTGGACTAAGTGCAAAAAAAAGTTTTCTTCAATAATCAAGATTCATTTCTGTTACTGTTATTCTTTGTATCATAATTTTAAGCAACGTTTTATATGTTTTAACAAAAAATTAAAGTTCTAAATTTTATTTATGGTAATATAATGAAAAAATAAGATAAATTAGCTTTAAAAACGCAAAGTTTTTTTTTAACAAAAACAGAACGGTTACTTATAATAGGCTATTGAATGTTTTCCATATTTAGTTCATACAAAATTGAAAAATTAAAAGTAAATTAATGTTATGATATTTATAATAAATTAGTAATTCAGTAACAAGTACAGCCCCTCTTGCATAATTGCAGCTATAGTACATCTCACAGAACCGTGCAGCAGATATAAACAGACTACGGGTTAAAAGTGAATAAAAAGGATGCGCAATCATGTTTCACTCTACCAACGCCTTGAGTCAAAACAACCGGCAACATACCGGATGTTTTATAATAGGTCTACTGTATGAATTTTCTCTATTGGTACTGTCGTATGTTGTATTTAGTGTATGTTTCAATTAGTACGCAGCAATTTTATCTGACTGGTAAAGAACATTTTTTTTAACTCGAATGGATCGCGCTATATTGCATGACAATTTTAATACATTATGTTTTGACGTGTTACACGGTTCCATAGAGTAAAGTATAGCATCCCTCTCAGCATTCCTTTAAATCAAGTTTTCGATTTCTTCCTGGTTGATTTTATGCCATTCTTCTTTCGCCACATAACACAGCTGTTGAAGATTTATGCATTACGTTGACGAACCCTTTTATTAAGCTTAACCAAAACGTGCTCAATAGGATATAAGTCTGGGGTGTTGGCTGGCTAGATCATACGGTTAATACCCATTTCATCAAGATACTGTGAAACCATTTAAAGTCTTTTAAAGTGATGCGTTAATTTTGTCCATGACCCTATTATATCAAATAATAATTGTAGATTTTATTATATATTTGATAGAAATAAATACTGTTTATGTTCGAATTATGTCATGTAGTTGTAGTCTTAGGTTATAAAATTGTGTACGTTAACAGGGAATATAAAATGCATATAAATAAAAATAATACATTTTTTGAAGTAGCAACATGAAATACTATACAAGCTAATACGTAGTCAAGTCAGGGTCGGTGTGCCAAACGCACGTAGGCTACGCAATGAAAAATTTATGTAGCCTATAGCGAATTCTGAAGAAATAAAACTCCGTTAAAACTTTGACTACATTTTAACAATTTTATTTCTCAGCTACAACAAATAAAAGATTGTTTTATATTCTAAACATATAATATAATACGATAAAGAAATAAAGCTATACTAAAACAAGTTTTGTGTATTAAGAACAATAGATTGTTTTAATCTCTAAAAGATGAACACCAGTCAAACCACATTTTAATAAAAACAAAATAAAATTATATTGTCGTATAATATATTTCACAGTTAACATTAGCTACTAAACAAGG
Source organism: Catonia carolina (assembly GCA_035578175.1). Classification (NCBI taxonomy): domain Eukaryota; kingdom Metazoa; phylum Arthropoda; class Insecta; order Hemiptera; family Achilidae; genus Catonia; species Catonia carolina. The sequence continues at coordinate 396,692,526 of JAQMRL010000001.1, forward strand.
CCCATGCTATTTAATTTTCTATCCTTCTCGTTAACCTTGATTGCTATTTATTTGTAAGAATTGTAAGAAGACAAATAACAAATAATTTCGACCACAAAATGTCATTATTTATTGAATTTTACAGTACAATTGTACTTATTGTCGAATTTTCTATAAGACGAAGTACTTAATTCAAGTATTAAGTACTTTAGCTCTGATGTACTATCGAGATCTCTTTAATTTACGACAAAGTAACTTTAAAAAAATTAATTACCAGATATCATTTAATATTTATGTTATTAATATTCACATGGTTGTTCCAAGTGGTCTGTCTAAGTGGAGCCCTAAGTTACAAATTGATTTTGTTTATGGCAAACCTTGATTGAAAGAAATAACCCAAAGGACAGTTATATATTTTTAACGTAAAAGTAATCTGATATATTATCTCTTAGCGTCAAATTTCATGCGTAATTTTTTAAACCATTGTTTTAGCAATGCAAGGATTTAAATTGCTAATATTTTAGGTTTTACTGAAACCAATTTAAACGCATGGTATTCAGATATTGCTCAGCAAATAATACGCATACAAAGATTCTAATCCAAATTCATGAGGTTATGTATAGAGATATTAATTTTTAAGGTTATTTAGTAATGTGATAACTGAGGCTCCATGTTACGTATCGAATAAAACATGGCGACCTTCATGTCCCTTACATAAACAAAACGTTTGAAAGTTTTGTCGTTGATTTATAGTTAAATTAGACTCAATCGAATCCCTTAATCCGCTGATTTGGAAGCTGAATTTTAATCATTTGCCAGGGAACCCACGATCAAACCGTATGCGTTGCTCGAGTCGGAACGTGATATATTCCTTAAACATCCATTTAAAACTTTCCTTGGTAAAACTTAATAAGTAAATTAGCTTAATATAATTTATTTTAATTTGGAACACTTCTATTGCGTGGTTCGGGTTGATCTAGTAATAATATTCGCGGCGACGACTTCTGTTAACAGCTGATTTTTGGAGACGAAGGTTTCGTGGTTCAAATCCTTGTAAGGAAGTAACTTTTATACAAATTTGAACACTAGACAGTGGTTAACTATGTACTTTGATGGTTGCTGTTCAATTAGCCATACATTTTACGAACGCCTGAGTCTGAACCATACTATAACCCATTTGTACGTCATTCATAACATCCACATCTTATTGTGCTTGCTTAATTGTTCTTAAATTGAACAAATTTCAACATACTCACATTAGGGATTAAAAAAAATGTACTAGTTGGTGCTAACCTTTAAGTAATTTTAAGTTATTGTTTTTATACTTTTACGTATTATCTGTTTCAGTAGTTCTGTTATTGTCATAATTATGAAAATAAAATAAGATTCAAAAACTTTGCCTATTGAACATTGTGTAACTATCCAGTCTATTTTTACTTTTTTAAATCTTAATCACAGTAATTGTGAATACAGTTACTGTAATACGAACTTGTAAATTGACTGAAATTAAGAAAATGAGAGATAAATTGACATAACGGCTTGGTGGAGAACACCACTCAATATTAGTACTACGGAAAAATTTTAGAAATATACTATGAATTTAAATTGATGCTGTTGTTGTTAATTAGGACATCAGTCGAAAGGCTGGTTTGAACCTCTATACGCTTTACTACGTAAAACGAGGAAAGAGGTAGTTTACAATTGCTTTCCTCACTGAGTGGAAACGTAAGCTTATCAACATTCCCGGCCCTCTAAAAAACATCTACTTTCCACCCTACCAATGACAGCTTCACTTCATTCACCACAGGGTCTGGCTGTTTAATGAAATTCATTATTCTCTGAGGAGATAATTCAGACTAGTGTCTTTTACACCTCTACCTCTTCTGTTCTTAAATGTCATATTGGCTGACCATGCGATAAGAAACACAATTATTTTTGTAACCCTGGAACTAGCAGATCAAGTGTTTAAATTTAACTCTCTACCAGGTTGTTATAGGCATTTAATTGATTAGACTATGGTTAACATAATATTTACTAAAATATATTTCTTATTTAGTTGCTTGCTCGAGGAATAAATTCAGAAAATTTTTAAATAATTTATATTTTTTATATTTGGAAAGAACAACCTGAAATGAGGGTGTTATTGCCAAAACACATATTACTTAAAAAAACCATGGTGTTAGTTTCTCAATATTGCAATAACATATTATAAAATAATATGTTAATTCCATCATACTTAGTGGTTTATATTGTACGAATATCTCTAAGTGTCAAATAAAAGTAAAAAACATAATACTCTTGAAAATTTTGTAGTAAAATTAATTGTAGTAGGCCTATGTAAAATTATGTGATATTATATTGAGATAGAAAGTTAGTGTAAGCAATTTACCGTGCATGTTTTTGACGGGTAACTACAGTGTATGACGTTACGTGCTTCTGCACAGATTGGTACTTAAAGAGTCAGTTCACATCACTTGTGATGAGTCAGCTTAAAAGGATCCTCTTCTCAGTAATATACAGGAGAACTTTTGGAATGTAAAGACAACAAGTTTCGTTAAGATAATATGCCTAATAATTACGATGATACTCAACGCGGCTGATGTTGTCAAGTTCAATTTGGCTCGTTTGACCGGAGACCTGGAACAACTTACAAATGTTCGACCTTGCGTAAAGTCAACAACCGATTTTATCCCTTCTATAGTAGACTGGAAGCCTAAAGGTAACACAGACCGTTACAAGAGTTTACTCTGTAGTAAAGCGTTTTACTTCGTATTCTGCGTAGTGCTCAGCATAGTGTTTTAAGTTGTAGCATATAGTCTTGGTACTTTGTATTAGTTATAAACTAATTTATAGAACTACAATATGTGGATATTTTGAAGCAGGTATGTACTGGTAGTAACTTATATCATGTTCAACTGATCAATTTATTTATCAGAAAAATTAAAAACAATGCAATATCAAAACACAAACTATTTTATTATTCAATTCGTTATTTTGATCCGAATTTTGAATTTTTTAAATATATAAAATAATTTATTTAGGTGTATTAGAATTATCTATTATATATACGATAAACGTTAACTTCTTATTTTATTTTTAAAACCATTTTACAATAATTAAAATTAATAATAAAATTTAGAGATAATCACTTTATTAATTTCACTTATAGAAAGCTTCACCTAAATGAACTAAAATAAAATTTATTAGTATAAAGTTTTTGTTTTTTTCGTTTCAGTCAACTTATAACTACGGTAATCATGAATGAGTACTACTGTAATTTTCTTGCCCGAGTTCTTATTTTGGAGCTCTCTGCCTATATTTTCTTAATTATTTCTGAAAGTTTTCTTCATCCCTCCACTTCGACACTTTATTTTTCTTAACGTTTTCTTGTTGGAAACCTTTATGGTCTTTAGTTATGATTTATAAATTTAATTATATTTTCTTTTATATCTTTACCTACGGTTAGTGTCATTAGGTATTTTTCTGTTTTTCTTTTTTTAATATCGTGGTTTGATTTTGTTTCTATTCATTTAGCTTTTCAAATATTTGTTTTCCAATTTTTTTTTACCGACTGTCTTTAGAATCTCATTATTCTCTTTCTTATTTCATCTGATATGTTTTGGGTTTGATTATAAATCTCTTTGTTTAGGCTATTTCTTGTCCAATATTTTCTATCTTTATTTATGTATTTTAACATTATTTCTGTTAGGGTAATTTTTAAAAACCCATTAGGGTAATGGGTTCGAATGCCATTCAGGCACGGCATATTTTCATTCGTTACAAAAAATAATTTCGTCCTTCACCGTCTGCATTAGCAGTAATTGCAGAACAGTCGGACGTTAAACCAAAAAGGGTGATTTTTGTTTTGACGTTATAATAGAATTTGAAATTGGGAATCTAATGTCTACATCATGTCTCTACTCCTCACTTAGCCTAGATTCCCTGTCAGAGATTAGTAAATCAGAGAATTTTCGAGTCTAATTTATCTTTAAATTGTCGATAAAATTTTAAGAAGGTTTTTTTGATACAATGAATATGGAAGTCGCCGTGTAAAGTTTAGTTTACAAACATAAGTTAAGTATATAAAGTCAAACGTCAGTAATAAACCTTTAAAATTTCGACTAAAATCTTAAAATTAGTATTTTGACGAAATGATTCGAGCCGTAGTTTGCATTTAAATATTTTTCATATGAAAATAATTAAACAATAGAAAACTGCAGATTTTTTTTTATATAAAACTTTGCAAAATTACAAGAAATATCACATCTATCTCTTTTTATCTATCTCATATTATTTAACTAATTTTAAACAAAAGTTACCGAGTATTTAATCATACTAAATAATTTTTTTGTTGAAACAATACCAGTAAATACATTGGAATATAGCCTTAATGTTCAATGTACCAAAATTGATTTATATTCATGTAGGAATATTTTTTGCATTTTAAATAGAATTTCTATAAAATTCATTTATAATTTTTTAATAAAAATCTGAGTGAGGTTCACTATAGCCATATAATTTATCATTTAAAATGCCCATTACGATTATGAATTATTATCATTAATCAAAACAGAAATTTAAAAACAATATTTTTGGTTGAACTGAATTAAGTTGGCATTGTTCGTAGATCATCCTCTAATATTTCTTTTATTTTTGTTATTGGAAATCTACGATCTGCTCATATAAAACAATGAGTTGTTAGATTTGCTGTGCGTATGAATAACCCCGGTACCACCCTATAACGTAAAAAAATTACAATTATTTATGTAGTGGTTAGCACAACTGGCTTCTACGCTGGAATCCCTAATTTGATTCCGGTCAAATCAGGTTTTTTTCACAAATATGTTTTATATATTTTAATCTTTTGCACCATTTGCATTAGTAGTATTTACAAAATAGTCAGATGTGAAACCAATAAACAAAAAATATATTAAAATAAATCTGTTAGATGTAATTAGTGCACTCTTCTGAGTATTTTAATGTTGTCTAGGTTGATGGCTTCCAGATTCTGATGATTTTCAAGTCATGTTTTGTAATTGATGCAAAATTTCTGTATTTTTTTTAAGTACTGTGGAATACTCGTGTAACTGTGTTTTATGTTGGGTGTAACTAGCCATTGATCTTCCAAATTATTTTTAACAGAAATATTTAAATTATTTCAATATTATATGACTTGGTGTACTCCAGAGTTGCATCCCGTATGTCCACACAGTTTGATTAGGTTTCTGTTTCATAAATTAGTAATTTATTTTGCGCTGATGTAATTAAATTTTCTGTCAAACATCCTCCCTCTCTATAAATGTTGTTATTTATAATTTTATTTCTTTCTTTCGCTCCACACTCTTATTTTGAGTTCCCATGTTGGAGGCCTGATCAGATAGAGGCCAAGATGTTTTTCTGTATTCGATTGGGGTAACACATGAGGAGTGTTCTTTACATTAATAGGCCACGATTTATGTGGATTATTTTTGTACGATAAGCAATGCCGTTAGATAACATTACCAGGAATTATTTTTAACAACAAAATAATTTGTACAATATTTTGTAAAACATTTTTCGAGTTTTATGAATTTTCACATTTAATAATATTTTTTCATTTGTAAGGATGTTCTAAAGATTTAAGGGCAGGCTTTACACTCCTGAACAAAACAGACTTTTATGAATTTTATGAGTTATTAAAGAAAAAATATATTTATAGAGATATGCAACTAACTCTAAAGCTCTCTAAGCTCTCTAAAGCTCTATTTAAACAAACTCATCTGCTTATTATTCTGCATAAGAATAGATTGCAGTTTGTGTTGTATTTAAAAATTAGTCAAATTATTACTTTTAATCTAAGACTTCCATTCTGGTGAAAATTTAAGTTTAAGTCAAATATTAATATCGGTTAATTAGATTCACAACAAATATAAATAAACTTGGAACAGATTTGATGAAATATTACCACAGAAAGCTTTGTTTATATGTAATTTAAAATTTTGCTACATCACAAAAATTAATTTAAAACTTAATCATCAAATATATATTATGTACATGTATAATGTATATTATATTTGAATGTAAATGTATATTATGTGTACATAATTTTATTATTTTTGTATAAAATTTATATTTATATACATATACTAAAAATGTGTAATTAACTCTTGTTTACCTAACAACTTTATCATTACCTTTATTTTACCGGTGGTGTTTAATTATAAATTTTACTGGAGTATATATTTTTTTAAACTTTTAATTAATCGAAAAACTCATTAGCAACTAAAAAATGTTTATGCTATAATAAAAGTGTATAAATTTCAATAATAGTTATTTTGATCGAAAATATAAACATGTACAATATTATAACACAACAAAGAATTGATATAATTGACATGAATTTGTTCCGTATTTATTGTGAAGGCTGCTTTATAAGAAGACAGAATAGTACTGTAGCCAACAATTTACGGATTGCGACGGTAATAGCATTGATTATTAAAAGTGTTTTTTCTTTATTCTTACGGATTCTCACATTTGCCATCTATTTTAATACGATTTCAGCATCACAGATATAAATAGTCTAAATTCTACTAAAAATTACTTTTTTCCTGCATGTGAGCTTATTGCTGACCTCAGGTGTGCATTATTTATCCAATGATTACGTCTTTCCCCAATATTTTGGTTTAATTATACACCATATATTACCTTTATTCCAGCCTCTCTCAGTTTGCTCCTAATGTAAACAAATAATGACGTGACTGAGAATGCGCATTATATAAAAATGTGTACACGCTGATTAAAAAGTAACAACAAAATACTTTCAAAAGTATTTAAATACAAAATACTTTTAAAAGTATTTTTCTAAATGAAATTGTTAGGCCTACATCATATCATGACTGATGTTTTTAGTACTTTAAGTAGTTATAATTCAAAAAATAGTTAACTTAATAAGAATACGGCATCCATAAAGTCGTGGACTCTAGCGTGCACCTTGTAGTAGCTGACTTTGGTTTGTTGACAGTAGGAGCAAACTTAAAACGGCTGAACTATAGGCATTTTTTTAAAAAAATGTATACCAATTTTTAAAATAACAGCTTTTTGGGAAAGTAAAAAAATAATATTTATTGGCTTAAGGTTGTTCCCCCTATTCCTAATTCATACATGCAGGTGGTAGAAATTCAAAAATATTAAATGGGATGACCCTTTCATCATTTAGGTACAGTTCAAAATAGAAATATTTTAGTTTTTCGGTTCAGCTTGCAAAAATGAAGTAAACTGAATTTGAGTTCTCTTTTTTTTAATTATGGTTAGAGAACACAAATGTGGTTCACTTCGTTTATACAAGTGGAACCAAAAACTTAAAATATTTCCATTTCGAACTATACCTAAAAGATTACCTAAAGGATGACATGGTCATCCTATTTATTATTTTAATTTCTACCACCTGCATGTATGAATTAGGAATAGGGAAACAACCTTAAGCCAATAAATATTATTTTTGTACTATCCCAAATAGCTCTAAAAGTCGGCATGCAGTTTTTTATAAAGATACCTAGGTAATATTATGTTCTCTATGTGATCGGGAAGTTACATGTTACATGTTCCATGTTTTATAAGTAAGTCAGTCAGTAAGAACGTTCACATTTATAGAATTTAAGTGGAAATATTATTGCCAAACTAAGAAAATATAAATTAGTGAAAATAAATTAAAATATGTTTTACTATTTCTCCGACCTACGACAACTAAAATACAAGTCTGTAAAGTTTTAGATTTAATATTAAAAATATTTTGCCCGTAACGGGGAGATGGAGTGTTAAATTAAAATTGCACTCGATCTGTTTGCTCCAAGGCTACAAAAAATAGTTCTGTTTCTCATCACAAAGTCAGCCAAATATATGACTGAACTATTAAAGAACAGAAGAAGTAGAGGTGTAAATGACACTACTCAGAGTTATCTCCTCTGAAAGTAATGAATTTCACTATACAGCTAGACCCTTTGGTGAATGAAGTGAAGGTGTCATTTTTGGATGGAAAGTGAGTGCTTTTCGGAGGGCCTGGCATGCTGATAAGTATACTCTTTAAACTCAGTGAGGAAGGCATAGTAAAACACCTCACTACCCGGTTTTACTTAGTAAAACCTCTAGAGGTTCGAACCAGCCTTTCGGCTGTTGACCTAAACAACACATGTAAAATATTATAACACTGGCAAAACGAAACATACATCATACAGCATGAAATCTGTAGAAATTATTATTATTTTATTATTAAATTAAAAAGTATGCTTAATGGAAATTGTATTAAAAAGATCTTTGCAATATTTTGGTTAATAAATTATTTATGTATACTGTACTAAATTGTCCATATTTTACTGTTCTCTAACATTGATATATCTTTAAAGTTTACAGCATACATTTTATGTCTATCGGTTTGACAAATAATTCAAGAATAATACATGTAGGCCTATTTCTTGAACAGATACTTACCCAAATATCTAGGGAATTTATAAACGTAACCCTTATGAAATATTAGTTATTACTATTAAATTAGTGATACGTACACGTGAAGGTAAATGTGGTTCATAACTGTTGAAATAGAGGACCTGCGTCTACTGAATTTGCGAAACTCCTTTGTAATACGGCTTGTTATTCCAATGGGATTTCAGTGTTTTCCCAAAACACTCCCAGAAGATCAAAGGACTTGGCTTAAACATGAACTTTTTTGTTTACAAGTATCACAAACTAAATATATACATCTGAAATTGACTTTTAAGAGTCAACGATTGAAAAAAATACTAAAAAAGAATACAAAATCAATATTTTGTACGCAATCTAAAAACTAATTGTAAATTCTATTGTGTTGTTTTCAAAACAAGTTAGTAAGAATCTTTAAAAAATAAAAGAGTGTATTCGTATTCGATACAAATGAACAATAGCAGATCGCTCTGGCATTCTCAATAGTTAGAGTGCTAGACTCCACCGCAGACCCAAATATGGAAGGTCTCGGGTTCGAATCCAGGCTAGGGTCTGTAATTATTATTACACGTTAAAACCCACCGATTCTGTAATTTGTAATTATTTATTATTATTTGTTTTATTTCTAATTATAAATGTAAGTCTACTATACTTGGAACAATACTATTGCGAAAATGCATAATTCAGTCGAAAAATCATTTACCAATCTTCACGTGGAACCAAAACACCACTCTTTTCAAATGCCCACCATATTAAAACGGAACATTGGATTTTACTTTTTAAATGCTCACATTGTAGAAAATATTTTGGTATTTGACAAACTTGATACCCGATGTTTTACATAAAGCCTAGATGAAGTAACAGACGTTTAAAAGCACATTAACAAAACACCGGTTAAAAACTGGGTACTCATTATGCGTAAATTGCTGCATCGCCAACAAATTTTTAAATAAAAACATTTTTTAATAAACAAACGCAGGTAAAAACCGGCTTTAATTTTCTCTAGCGCTAAAGAAATTCCGTTTTCTCTTATTTTAAATAGAGCTCTTCAAAAACAACGGACTTCTTTAGTAGCGGGCACTCTAGGAGCTATCCAATATCGTTGAAATAATACGTTGAAAGTGGAAATGGAGCAGAGATTTCTTGAACTAAATAGTAAATTACTGCCACAAATCCTCCCGGAGAAAGTAACTCTATAATATCTCTTCTCTTGGCAATGAAATTCATTAATGTCCGTTAAATAAATTTTAATACTACATACGGATATTGTGCTGCTCAGCTGAAAATAATTTTACCAAAATTAAAGATTAAAAATCCACCTGAATTCACTTGATAGAGAGAAACACACTTAAAACCATATCTATCAATTCTAACAGATATTAATTTAAATATCATAGCGACAATTTAAAAATATACCTCAGTGGTGTAATTGATTGTGCGCTATGGAACAAACCTGTGGTCTGTAAAATTATTACAACTGAACGTTTCGTAACTCACTGTCGACGCTAATAACCGAGCTGTTGATTCGACTTTAAAATTTGTAAACCAATTGAAATAGTTGGACAAGTATATGATATTAATTTATTCTAAAACAAAATACAGTATAACGGACTTCTTCACCTGGCATTCATATTGAATAAACCCTTTTCATCATAGTTTTACTCAAAATCACTAACATCCGAATTAAAATCAGCAAATATGATGTTATGACTACGAGCGTAGAGAGCTTTAACATTAACATTGAATACAAAGTTGTACTATAAATAATTAACACGTAATATCCAACCAATGATATACCAGTCAGCTACTACTTCCATTACATAAACTAACATTTCTGCGTTAACTACACGGTCTATAGATGGCAGTGTTACTCAACTTTAACATTCAACTAGATCATGACATTGCCATTGTTCTTCTGTTAATGCGAGTAAAGAATTTCAACATTGACTGATTTCATTATTTTTTATAATTTCTGATGTAATTATTTCACATTTTAAAAGTAAAATATTAAATTCCTATTAACAAGGTAATATTTCCAATTATAAAATTCAATGTACCTTATTAATAATTTAGTAAGAGTATTAACGTAGTGATTAAAAAATTTATTTTCTTACATTAGTATGAAATGTAGTAATTAGTTTTCATGAAATTTAAAGTTACGTATTTTTTATCAATTTTTTAAAAACATTATAAAATTTAACATAAATTTATAATACTCGTTTCCTTATCGCCATTGTAGCGTGACAGATTGAATAGGTTACGGTTTTACATTCGATTGTATCAATACTTAAAATTGTAACAATACTATTTGTAAATAAATGGGTAAAACTGTCTTCTGTTTGTGCCTGATTTTTTCGTTATATTAATCAAACCTCCGTAAAACAACTGCATTGGCTTATTGAGATATTTCAACTAGTTATTTAATTTTTGCTGAAGAGGAAATTGTGATTTACGGTAGAATACAGAGAATGACGACTTTATTACATATTTTACTAAAATTCTTGTTTTTGTTCTGAGTTGACACATTTATCTTACAAAACCTCTCAAGAAAGCGTGTATTAAATTGAATTTAAATTACTTTACGCCGTTAAAAAATGTTATAATTATATTAATAAATTGGAAATTAATTGTTTTTTTAACTATTTTTCTGATAGAACTAAAATTATTAGAGATTATAACTTTGATGGGATCTGCATTAGAAAAACAATTAAACAATATTTACATAGCAAATAATTCTTCAAACTAAAGTTATGTATTCAATGCAAAGATTGTGCCTTTAATTTGCCTAAACCAACTCAGAAAATCCAAGTTAACATATTAAAATTACTCAAAATTTGTGAAAGAGAGATAAGCTGAAACTCAAGATTGTTTTGCGAATTATGAATTTTTAATAATATTAACAACATAATACGAACTGAGAAACTTCGAGAACTTAGACTAGAATGAAATCAGGACCTTCAGTTTTGCACACTACCACTGCACCAAAGTCACCAAGATGAATTATTTTTTTAAAATTACATTATATATTTATTTATTTAAACGGAAGTGCAATTACAATTTTGTTGAAAATAACAATGATACAAAATTGATAACATAAACGACATGAGGAAGCAGACTGCCGATTGATAGAGCTTTCTATGTTTTTGTTTTACTAATGTAATATTGTGTATTAATTTGTATAGTTAAATTGTAGCCATATGAATTTTTTTAACTTTTTAGGGTAAAAATAAATCTGTTCCAAGATCTCTTTACCCCTCTGTGAGGGTTGTCTGGTAAAGTCTGGTAAAAGTCATTGTGATTAGTCTTCTTTCGTACGTACCAAGGGGAGTTCGTAGAGCGAACACCAAATAAGCTTGCCGGTTTTCTGAAGTGCGCAGAAGGTCTATTTTGGTAATGGCGTGCTCGGTTACCTCAGCAAGTGGTGAGGGTCAGTGCTGTACTAGCTGTGATCAGAGTCACGTCGCGTCGTTCTCGCAACGTTATATAATATTAGCTAACCTGAAAACATTAGTCTGTAATATGTTGTATTTGGTAAGCGTTAATTGTTGTATATAGGTTTATAATTGAATATTTTTAACGTCGCTAATAGATGATTATTTACATTGTTTAGAACATGTGATTTAATAGGCAGTTCGGTACTAAGCCACGAAATCTACCGACTGAATCCGAACAGTTCGCGTAGCTACACCGGCAAGCTTATTTGGCGTCCGCTGTAGTAACTGAACATTTAATATTTATTTCTTATTACTCATAAATTATGTGAAGTAGTATTATTTGTTTTGTGAAGAAACTAATTCAAAGTTTTATTTTATGCGAACTTTATTTAAAACGTTAATAAATAATATTTAAGCTAAAATGTCATTTTCTTTTGTATTTCTTTCAAAATTCTATTAAGAGGAAAATTACAGCTGTGGGCATACATATTTGAACAGGATGGTAGTAGACACCTGGTAACATTGTCAAAATAATAAAACGTAACGACCCGCATGCAGTATCTACCAGAAAACTGGCTGAAGTCCAAGAAATATTTGAAGTAAAATACTATCTTACCCTCTACTACCTTCGACATCCTTTAAATGTTAACTTTATCGATTCCAAACTGCTTTAAGAATACATTTGTATTCAAGTTAACCACACACATGGGAGAATTCAGTTTATATTTAGGTTCCCCCCAACATAACCTGAGGCGATGTTTTAGAAAGCAAGAGTTTCAATTTAATATTGAAATGAAATTGCTCAATGAAATTGAGTTTGACAAATACGAGAAAACAATATTTAATAAAATTCTGAGCGCTTTTTACTTGTTCATCAAAATTGGCCCAAATAGCATTTTCCTATTTCAAAATTTTTGAATCATTGTAAAAAGTTATTAATATTTAAGAACTGTCAAACAGAACTCAGGATAAGAAATACATTATCTCTGTAATCTGACAGTCAATGATTTATGTCTTGTGAATGAAAATTCAGAGCGGTTTTCTAACTATCAATTAAAATTTCTCGTTGTTTTGTTTACGAACACATTGTACTCAGATAACAAAGACTGAATGACAATATTGGAGATACAATATATATATATTGTATACCATAATATAGTATATTTAGTCTAATTTATACAAGTAAACTACGGAGGAAAATTTTTATATAATGTATTATACATCGTCTAGAACAGCGGCTCAAATTGTTTTTTCTCTACCGTATTTCTCAATTAAGTTTTACGTTTTTTAGTATTCCGTTCCCTCTTAATCCCTCTTCTCACCCGTACAGCCATTCAAAATATCGGAAAAACCTTTTTTCATTGGTAAATAAGTTTAAAGTTTTGAGAATAGGTAAATAAACAAGTAACTCAAAATAGTAGAATTAGCAGATTTTAATTCTGTTTTAAATTTACTACCTTACATCAAGAGAAATTGTATAAACAGAACTAGGATATACTGTAACACAGTCAATAATAATTAAAGTTTATAGCAATTATTCTTTCATTTTAGCTTGATGTAAAAGTTTTCAACTGTTAAAAACTTTCAAACACCATAGTCGTAATTTTAGTGTTAATAAAATATAATCAAATTATAAATAAAATATAATCCCACTTAGGCATGGCATGTTTTCACACGTTACAAAACATCATTTCATCCTCCATTGTATTCAGTTACACCCCAACGTCGTCGCTAATGACCGTTGTAGTTGATGCGACGTTAAATAAATGAAAAAAAATATATAATCAATAAGATCTTTGAGCTTGTTTTCTGGAACTGAGTCAAGTTCAAGTCAAGTCAGGTGTTGTCGCGAGAAGGCTCATGGAATACATTTTCTTTTTGACTTTAATAACCTTATCATTGTATTTTCGTTTTTATAATTTGCTGTTTTCCACCATTACTGAAATAATTTTGTGAACCCCTAAGGGTACGATTATCATAAGTTGGGAACAACTGGGCTAGAAAATCCTCCTGAAAATTAAATGACGTTTCAAATTTCAATTAGGTAATGCAAAATTAATGTGAGATGAAAATTTCGTAGTAATATTCAGCTAATGTAGGAGTTCAATTATATAAATTAGTTCCAAATACACAATATTAATCAAATTATAACAGTTTCCCTTCATAAGGTGAATATGCGGCTGCATTAGTTATCCGGACGGAATTAGAATGAGTTTTAATAAAATGTTTCTTCGTAAAACAATAATTTAACTGCAATTTACTTTAGCTTAGCAACTTAAGGATTTCGTTCTTATTTACAAGTTGGGTCTGGAAAATGTTTTGAATATTCCTTACACATAAATCGTTTCAAGACTTCCCATAATAGTTTTTAAATTTTTACGTCCAAAGCTCTTCAACCAATAAAAGTTTCATACCATCCTGAACCCGAGGCTATAAGAACGTGGCTATCACCCACCTGTTATTCAACTCATGAAAATTCAAATGTTCTGTCAATTTATTCCTGAGCTAAAGGTGGCTAAGGCGCGACATTTCCATTCACGGTGCCTGACATTAATTCATCATGAAGTCGGATTCAGCTCCACTACAAGTGTTGTTACAAGAAATTATGCAGTTTCGAATACATGAGAAATTTACTTAAATGAAAAATCCTCTCATTAACCAAACAGTAAAAAATATGAAAAACTACGGACAGTCCCTGGTTACACTCTCGAATAGGATTTTAAAGTTCTCACCAACTGATACTATTCTACAATATTTTATTAAACCAGTTTTGTTGTCATTAGTGAACAAGCTGTTAATGCACTGAATATCTGTATATATTTATGCAAAAACACTGATTCACTTACCACTGATCCTATAACTCCCTGATAATGTGTCGGCCGCATTGGCGTAGTTGGTAACGTGCTCACCTCTCATCATGCGGTCTTGGGTTCGAATCCCATTCAGGCACGGCACATTTTTATACGTTACAAAAAATCATTTCATCCTTCACCGTCTGCATTAGCAGTAATTGGAGAACAGTCGGACTTTAAACCAAAGACATCCCTGATAAATCTAGAAAGTGGAAACTCAGCACAATCATTCCTTAAGGATTGGACAAAAAACCTGAAGTATTTTAATTATAAACATTTTCTGTCTAAGGTTTAAAATATAAGGGGCTGATTAGCTGAAGCAATGGATATTATTTTTACAGCTTCCCGAAAAGCTACTCTTCCAATAATCAGCAAACGTATGTATTTTGTAAATGATAACTAGACAGTTTAAAGCGTTTGGCTGTTGATTACTTAATCCTACGGGAAAGGAAGAGTGTTATCCACCTTAATCTAAAGGTTTTAAATATTGTTTCTATACCTTCTTCAAAACTGTAAATCTGAAAATCGGCATTACATTCCTTAGAAAAATACCTACGGAAAGTAGTGCAGTGAAACATGAAAAAAACATAAACTAGTTTATTTAATTACCTTTCTTAGGCTAAACCCGCGTGCATTGCGAATGCTATAGCTAGTTATACATGCTTGTATTATTAACCACTTAAAGTATATTGTGTAAACACTATTCTAATTTTAATATCGAAATTTTATTACTGATTTAAGATTACTAACATTAGGAGGCGTTTCAGGAACTTAAGATGTTAAATATACAAGAGATGTTTGTTGTACACATATTCCAAAAATAGTGAAAACATTATAAATCAAGGTTAAATGGAGGCTTATTTCAACAATACAAACGTATTATAACTTTTATTAAATAATTAAGCCACTGAAACAAAAAAAACAAAAAACGGAAGTTGTATGATATTTTTAATAGCATAATGTCCAAGTATTTTATACATTTTATTCAATTTATGTGACCTACATTTAAATAAGCTACTTACAAAAATATAAGATGTATTGCATGAGGAAATACCTATATAATAAATTTGTTGTCTGTTGACAATATAAGGCGACGGTAAATACAATGCATTCTAGTATAGTCCTCCTCCGCATTCCTGTATCAAAAATTACATTTTTTGTACCTACAAAGAAACGTAATAAAACGATGTTAAAATATCATAAGTTTTTTTATCTCTTACATAATATATGTAAGAGATATATGTATAATATATGTATATATGTATTATGGTACATATATATATATATATATATATATATATATATATATATATATATATATATGTATATATTATATTGTTCTTTCACATAATATTAATTGGTAATTTAACGTTAATGAAAACAGTGTCACATTGTTTTAATAACTGCTATAAATAAATCAAAATACCTACCGTCTCTTTGCTTGTGAAGTTGAGTATTAATATTAAATATTGTGACATTTATTGCTAAGGTCCGTTTCGGGATCTGGATAAAATGAAAAACTAACAAACTATCGTTCATATTACATACAAGTACTTTTTTTTACTTTTAAGGCCTCATTGGACCACTTTAGTTCATAGCCTGGTAAGCTCATTTTCTGCTTTTACTTTTCTTGTTGCACTTTTGCAGTTCTTACGTTTCTCTCTTGTTCCCCCCTCCTTAATATGCCTTTCATATGCCTCAATATGGCTTTTAAGCCTTTCTGCTTCGGAAAACACTGTTTATCGATATAATAATAAAAAATACAAAGTTTTTCTGTCAGGTTTTGGATGAATTTTAACAAAAGATAAAACACATTATAATATCACAACATAACAAAAGAGTTAAATTAACTAAATAGATACCCCGTCCCTTCTTATGTAGCCGTTACAACAATAGGCCTACACTATACCTAACTATTTCTTGGAAATAACCCTACTATTATAATTAACATTATACTTCTAAAAACTCCGTCCTTCTAGATAATTCTAAAACATACACTTTCCTTTTAGATATTGTCACAATATAAGTATATATTATAGCCTATACCTATTTTAGCAAAAAATCACTCTATGAACAGTGCATTCTAATATATCATACATTCACGGCTATTTTAATCAAGTAACTAGTTTGTCATTACGACAAATACTTGTGTTGATCACGGAAAAAATTTGTTGAAAGTGTAGACTTGTTTTCCCGTGTTCCCTGCGTAACACCCAATTTTAAATTGATTTTTGTAACGTATTAGGAAATATCAGAAGAGAGGAATTAATTTTTAATAGAACATAATATCTCTAATACAATGAAATTGTTAATATAATAAACAAATTTTAAACTAGGATAATTTATAAATAAGACAGTATTTTGAACCACTCTTGGATATTTCAGTTGTCAGTATAAAATAATTGGCGTAGTATTATTAGTGTAAAGCTATTAGTCAGCTTTAGTTGCGCCAATCACATTTATAAAACCACTCTAACTTTAACATTTTCAAAACCAAAGATGAAGTAAATCTAAATAGATTTAGAAATGTTGGTAGGCCTAAGAAGATATAGATTTAAATAGGTTTGTAAGTTCATAACAGACATATTCCTGGCCTTGTTTGAAAGAAGAAGATTAATATACCGCGAGTCCCTGGTTCAATTCCAGAGACTCAGCCCCCGCCCCGAACGAAAATCCTGGCTACGTGATGTAAGATTTCCTCATTCGTCCTTTCCTCCATACATGATATAACGAACATAATTCGATACATCCTAATTTAAAGGCTTCAATTTCGTCTATTCTCGTTTATTAAGAGTCCAGACCTGTTTTTAAGAACAAAATACAGAAAGGATGTTGCATTTAAAAAATCTCGTTCAGACTTCTGTAGTAGCAGAGCAAGTTAAAGTCGATCCAGGCCTTTCAATCAAAATTTTTAAGTTTAGCACATGATCTAGCTACAAGGAACTTTTTAACTGTGTGACATCGAAAGTAAAAATGGAGTAGAAACCTCTTGGTCTAAATAACGAACAACTCCCGTAGTTGTTAACGGAGAATGTACCATTGAGTACCTCTTCAATTGAATTAAATTAAAAATTAAATTAAATTGTAAAATTCCGTATCACAATTTAAATAACATTACACGTATATGGAAATTGTGCAGTCCAATGTACAGAAAATAAACATTAAAGGCAAAAAAGCCTTCTGTATTTATACCTGTAACAAAATAAACGTTTCTTTTCCATGAGGACTGCCTTCTACATTCCTTCGGGCGCTCTATTTTCTGGTTTTTCATTGTTTTCTCTTTTATTATTATCCCCAAATATTTATAACTTATACCTCTTTACTCTTTCAATGCAAATGGTTTTTACTATTAACACATTAAATTTATTATTACGTCGGTTTTATTTGTGATATGATTATAAATATCGTTTTATTAGGTTTTTATATAAACTCAGAAATACTACTCGTATTAATTAAACTACCACCATGAATATACTGCTTAACCAGCACGATATAGTGTTACTGTGAACATTTGAAGAAATATTTTTAATTTCTGTTCAAATCGTTTTTTCTGGCTTCTTTGTCATAAAAATAAAATAAAAATAAATTAAGATGTAATATTTAATCCCCTGACGTTACGAGAAATTTATAATTCATCCTGTAACTACGAAACTGGATTAAATTAGAATTTCAGCAAATTGTAAATAAATTTATTGAAGCTGTTTTGACCACATTACACTATCATATAAAGGTTGCTTTTGCATTCGCCACGATTATGATGTAATAGAGGCAGCAGGTTAGTGGCATGAATATGAACGCTTCAGGCACACCTTCAAAGATGTGCATGCAGTTAATTTTCTAATTCGCGGATCCATTCAGCCAACGTATAATATATAATTCAGTACGTCGAGGAACTCGGTTCTCTTTAATTTGTACCATCTAGGCATAAATATTAATGTCACGTGCAAATTCTGAATTCTACCATCTTTTGCGTACCTTTATTTATTTATAAGACATCGTCCTGTATTACTACCACGTAAACTACGAGAAAAAACTCTAATATGTATTTTTTTTATTCAACAGAAATTCAAACGACTAATAATTTTCTATGTTTCTTGCTAAGGTTAAAATAAATGCGTGTGTATAGGAGTATACTGTACATGAATAAGTCCTCACTGACTGCGTCACACATTCATTACTAATTCTCTAACATTCCGGTCACTCGGAAAGCTGACAATCGGAACATTATATCCTTCGGGATTGAAAACTAAAGTAATTACACTTCAACTTTTGCACATAAGGGATGAAAAAGGGTGACTACGCTAAAGCAATATTTGTTAGATGTACTTTATGTACTATACCAAAGAGATGCGTCTTTAAAAATTGACATTCGTACTTTCTGAGTGGTACATAGAAAAACTAAACGAATTGAATTTCAACCACTTTTTCCTAAGGGAAACGAAGCGAGTAACAAACCCTTTAAGAGTAAATATTTATTCTTTAACTTCACAAAGTGCTGCAATTCTTAAAATTGGCATTAGCATTCTTAACTGTTACCTATAAAAATAAAGAAGAAAGAGAAACCGGTGAAAACAATAAACCTATAAAACTTATAAAGTTAACGAAACCTATAAAGTATTTTTATAATAATATTTACGTTTATTCAATGGAAGCCTGTAAATCAGGCAACTATTGTTAGTACAATATAGATGACTTCAACAAAATATAAAAGTAAAATGTCTTAAATATTTTTTAAATCCATATATGACCTCGAAAACAAACTAAAGAAATCTGGCGTGAAACACTCACACTATTTTGTCTTGCAATGAAAATAATGAACAATATAACCTAGCACTAGTAATAAAACATTAGAAATAAACAAAAAGCTAACCTCAAAAAATAACATAACTTAATTTTAAACATGAGTGAATGATGCAAAATGAAAATCAACCTCAGTTGGGCTTCAAAATAACGGAAAATCACTCTTTCACGCTAAACTAGGGTCTGTAGAAAAAATGCTCCAAATAAAGGTTGTAGATATTTTAATTTTCTGTAAATTTGATTATAATACTTTTTCGTCGTAAAATGCATGCTAAGGCTGAAATCTTAAAAAATCGATTTTTACACGTTTTTGAGAGAAAGAAAAACAGAAAATTCTTAATTACCGCTAAACTAAGCGTTAAAAAAATGTTGAAATAAAGTTTTTAGGATTTTAAATTGTCTACAACGTTTATTACATAAATTTTTGCGCTAAAATGCATATTAAAGTCGCAATCTTAAAAAGAGCCATTTTTTACGAGAAAATAAGCTCCCCAAGAATTTCAGCAGACATGGAGCTTACCCTATCTTGTAAAGCAAAAAACATTTAGTAAATGAGGCGATTTTTTAAAAAATCGTAGGAGCCGTTTTTGAGAAAATCGCAAAAAAGTGAAAAATTACACGAATAAACTACTAATTCCGGTTGACCGATTTTGATGAAAATGTTCGTGTCGGGTCCGGTAGTGGTATTTAACTTAAGCTCTTTCAAGTTTCAAGTTCGTACGATGTTCCGTTCTTGAGATAATTTATCCTGTTCACACAAGAACACAGACCAATCGCTAAAAACATGTTTTTTGGGTTTAGGGGGTCTGAAAACGTGTAGATCCGGTGAAAACTCGATTTTTAAAAAATCGACATGAAAACAATACTTTCCTTCCTATATATTCATGTAGGCAAGAGTAAAAATTAACACTTCTGGAAAATAAAATCGAATAAAATGAAAGAAACATATAAGAATATTACGTAAGATGAATAGGGCAATTTAAAAAAAGTGATGAGGAGGAAAAATTGAGACGAAATTTTATAAGTTCAAGACTAGGATGCTGTATCATTTAAAGGCTAAAGACATACCAATATATAATATATATAGTTAAAAGAAATCAATAAGAACGTTCGGTAGCCTACTACAGCTCTCAAATACTAAACAATCTTAATTTTTTTAGGAAATTGCTAACTGAAATATTAATTCGTAAATTTGTTATGATTAGAGTACTATTTTAATAAAAATATTATGTAGAGTATATAAGGTTAAAGTATGTAAAATACATTTTTTAACATATTATTTATTTGTTTCCTTACCGTGAATTAAAATTGAATATGTGCTGAAAGTGATGATGATACAAATGATAAGCTAACATGAATGACATGAGGAAAAAGACAACCGATCGATGTGGAGCTCGTATGGTTCTTTACTAATAAAATTTTGTACCAATTTTTATAGTTATATTGAAGTCATCTTAACATTTTACTTATTTTTTATAATGGTAACAACAAATCTCTGTTTCAAGCTTTCCTTAGCCTACTGGGAGGGTTGTCCGGTAAAGTAACCGGGCTAATCGTCTTAAATAGTTCGTTTTTTATACCAACCTAAATTTTGTGAAAACTTATAGTTTTATCAATTACGTAAGGAACTAGCAAGTCAGAAATAAATTTCTTGGCCGTCCCAAAATATTTGTGTTTGTGAGTTTGCACAGTTCGATTCATTTTCGGTAGGACTCTGAATTATTACTCTGAATATTTTGTTATAAACACGGGAATCAGGAAAATGTTTCTATTGCCACCGGTTCTTTTTGTGGCAATTTATTCTCTCCCTTGTCTACATAAATAAATATACATAAAAAACGTATTGTTTTCATGTCGAATTTTCGAAATTGCGTTTTCACTGGCAATCTACACGTTTTCAGACCCCCTGAACCCCAAAAACATGTTTTTAGCGTTTGTTTGTGTGAACAAAATTATTTCAAAAACGGAACATCATAAAAACTTGAAAATTTAAACTTAAGTTAGATATTACTAGAGAACCCGACACGAACATTTTTATCAAAATCAGTCAACCAGAAGTAGTAGATATCAGAAACGATATGGGATAGGAACAAACTGTTTTTGCATTCGCAATGTACACAAAAATGTGGTGAGCCTGAATTTGGTTTGAAGTTCAGGTTTTGAAGGGAAGTAGCGCAAAACCGAGAATCAAGAAATCAAAGTCGGAATTTGGAAACAAAAATCGTGTCATTCGTTCCTCTTAAAGAGTAGATACAGAAATCATTTATTGTTTATGCCATAACTCTAAGGTACGCTATAAGCCTTTTTTTTAAATAGCCAAAAGCCATGAGACGCGTGTTCTCATCAGAGGGCTTTTTAAGGTTTGTATTATAATTTTACTGCCCATAACAGACAGGTGGAGTGTCAAATTATTTACACTCAATCTGTTCGTTGCAGGGCTGAAACAAATAGTTCTGTTTCTTATCACATGGTCAGCTAATTAAATGACTGAATCATTTACGAACAGAAGAGGTAGAGGTGTAAAAGACACTAATCAGAGTTGTCTTCTCTAAAAGTAATGAATTTCGTTATACAGCCAGACCCTATGGTGAATGAAGTGAACGTGTCATTTGCAGAGTGGAAAATATGTGAATTTTAGAGGGCCCGGAACGCTAATGAGCATATTTTTCCACTCAGTGAGGAACGTAATGGTAAACCACCTCACTCCTCGTTTTACTTCTAAAACCTCAAAAAGTTCAAACCATCCTATTCGGCTGATGACCTAAACAACAACATATTTTTTTCTCAAAAGCTAGAAGGAACTAAAAAGTGTCCTAGATCGGGTGCTCGAATTAGGAATGGAAATGTTTACACTCTTTTGTTTGTTGATGATCAAGTGGTGTGGCTGAAGATAAATATGACAGAATATATATGATTCAGAAGTTAGTCAAGGAGTAAGACAAATGGGGACTGGATATTAACATTGGGCAAGTTAAACATACGGTCATTCGAGCGTCAGAACTGAACCGCCAAGTGTTGTTATCGAATTAATTGATGTTCGAGTATAAATATCTTGGCACAATTTTAACATCAGATGGTACACCAGAAAATGATATTTTAGAAAAAAAAGTGGCAGAAATCGGGTCATCACCAGAATATTACATACTATTTTATGGATTAATCACTTGTTTTGTGGCACTAAGAAGAGCATATTTTTCTGTTGCTCTTTTGTTGAACGCTTGTCTATTTGTGATTTAGAAGTTTCTGTCCGACCTAAATTTAAAAGCAGAATAACAACTATGGAAATGAGTTACTGAAGAAAGATTGGTCAGTTGACTGTGCTAGATCGAGTTAGAGCTATAGAGTTACCCATAGTTGTTTAATCTTCCCACTTTTTTATTTTACAAATACTTAAAATATTTACCTGTTTGTTTTTTCCATAGTATTCAGAAACCCATTTTCGTTTAGCACAACCTTGTTGTTTCTACAAAAGAAAGATTCTTCAATCGTTTATATCCTCAAGTAAACTAAAGAGATCTTAAATAAAATTCACAAGCAGGTTTTAATTGTTGACAAAATTGAAAAAAGGGAACTCATTTGGTACGGTCATCTTTGAAGAATGTAGGATGAATGGTTGCCACAGAATATTTGGTTATGGGATCCAGCTAGACGCAGGAAGCGAGTACAACTCACGAAGGGGAGTGAATGAATGGTGTTATGTGAGGAGTGGTAGGAGGAGTTTAAGGGATGAAAAAAAATTCTATAGAAATTAATGGCATTTAAAGTTCTAGTGCTGTAGAAATGACGCAACAATGATAATAATAATAATATTGGGCAGGTGTTTTATTTTCCTAATCTGAAATTATGGAAATAAAGGAGCAGTCCATTACAAACAATGGAAATGATGAATAGGGAATAAACAACCGTTGACACCACGAAAAGAATTCTAATCAGGGTTTTCTCACTTTTTCTGATTACAGCTTTCCCGTTGGGGACATTTCCACGTACAGTTTTGCGGTCTTTATGTTAGTTGAAATCTCATTATGTGCACTACGAACAAACTTTATAAAACAAGTTTTTTATGTCATTAATTTATTACCGATAAATCTGATTATCAACCTATGAATAACATCAAAAATTGGTTATAACCAAACTATTGTCCTTATAACGAATTCAGCTACTTACCAGCACAAGTAAGTTCTACTTTAACTCATTAAAACTAAATGAAACTAACATTACAACAGTACATTTCATTATCATACAATAATGAGTATAGAAACTAAATCCCAAAAGTTCTCATGCAATTTTACATTACAAGTTCTTGAAAATAAATTGTCATGAATAAAGTGCACGCATATTTATAGGTTATCAAGCTTACCTTCTAGAAAATTCCAAACAGCATATTACAGAACGTTTCAAACAGTTAATTCACTAAAAACAACATAAACATTCTTGTTCTAGGTATTCTGTGTTATTCTTGTAAGTATTTATTATTCAATTTTTCCTGTTTTATCTCTATTTTTTTATTAATTTTCTTTTTATTGTTCAGATCTTGAATCAATAGGATGTATTCTTTTATGAAATTTTTCGGTCTTTCATGTCATTTGTTTGTTTAAAAAATAGTTTTCGATTACTTTTTGGATTAACTTTTGGAAAGTTTGGATTACTTCATTGTATAATTCTTCTGAATAAAGAATAAAAGTGAAAAACACTGAGGATTAAAGTGTGTGAGTGTGATTGTATGTCTAAAATATGAATACGCTAAAACTATTGTGGAATTTTGTTGCAGATAGTACCACTAAAATTTTCTTATACTTCTGTTTGGGTTCTATTCTGTTGTAATTTAGCCAAGAGCTATAGAGTTACCCATAGTTCTTTAATCTTCCCACTTTTTTATTTTACAAATACTTAAAATATTTACCTGTATGTTTTTCCATGATATTCAGAAACCCATTTTCGTTTAGTACAACCTTGTTGTTTCTACAAAAGAAAGATTCTTCAATCGTTTATATCCTCTATATGTTCTCTGTTTTTATGAGGTTTTACAAGTTCATTTAAAATTTTTGTATTTTCAGATGACTAAATAATCCGAGTAGTTAAACTGTAAGATTAGGAAAACACCAATTAAACATTCAGTCCAGCATATTAATAGAAAATTGTAAGGTTGCTTTAGATTCCCGCCTAGGAACTGAAAAATTTACATACTCTGTTCAAACCCAAAATTATTGTTACATAACACTGGTCATGTTAATATAATAAAACAAAATTTTACTAAATACAAATAGTAGCCTATTTTTAAAACATTCATTTTGATATTTTTTTTGTGTAGAGTTCTTCCGAAAATAATATAAGCTTATTTCAAAAGTCCAGTCGAGTAAATGTTTCCTGTCAAATAAAAGCGAGTTTACTAAGCTTGCACTTTTGTAGGAATGCTATTGCCACCTTTTAGAGTACGCACGAGTGGGTTGCTTCTACAGAATAAATAACAACTAGACAAAACGTGATTACTCCACCCTCATTTTTCTGTCCTGATACATAAATTTTTATCCTTTCCTTTATTGTATTTTTTAAACATACGATCTGTAATTTCTAAAAGAGCCTAACAGCTAAACATTTGTTTCTGTATTTTATAGTAGTACGGTAATTTTCTAAAATATTTTAGAACTAATTTTAAACGAAACTGTACAATTTACCACTGGTTAAAGATTTGTATCGATGATACACTATGCTATTGTAATTGGACCTAAATAATTTCAAATCCAGGCCCTAATACATTTTTCATCGTTTACCATAGATTGCAATCAGTCAACTGCTTTCTACAAATTTAATTGGTCCATTTTTACGTTATAGTTCTACCACAATTTTACAAAACATGCGCTTAAAAAAAATTGACAAATACCCAATCCTTTTATGTGCAGAATTCACAAGCGGTTGAACCCGGGTAACCTCATAATAAGGCTTAACTCTTGTGCGACTAGGTTTTAGAATATTTTAACTCTTTGAACACTATTACATTAGGTAAAAAGGTTTTTATTTCATTGCATTGTAAAATAAATACATTCATTTTAATTTACATCAACAATGATAATAAAAATTTATATTTAAAATTTATATTTTTTTAAAAGTCAAAAGAGTTACAAATTAATTAAAATGTTACCATAACTGATATTTTTATTTTATTGTTATACCTCAATTTCACTGAATTTCTAAATTGCCCTCAAGTGAAGTTTTAGCCGTTTTAAAACGTGTATTTGGAACAGCTGAATTAAATTTCTAATAATAAATAAAAATCATTTTCTTTTAAGTAACTTTACTCAGCGCTGAAATGCGTATGATTTTATTTAGTTTATAATTGTTGTTTAGGTCATCAGACGAAAAGCTGGTTTGAACCTGTAGAGGGTTTACTAAGTAAAAGGAGGAGAGAGGTGGTTTATAATTGCCTTCCTCACTGAGTGAAAAACTACGCTTATCAGGATATCAGGCCTTCTGAAAACCACATATTTTCCACTCTGCAAATGGCACTTTTACTTCATTCACCACAGGGTATGGCTGTGTAATGAAATTCATTACTTTCCGAGGAGACAACTCTGATTAGTGTCTTTTACTCCTCTACCTCTTTTGTTCCTAAATGATTCAGTCATTTACTTGGCTGACCGTGTAAAAAATATACAAAACTATTTATTTTAGCCATACAACGGACAGATTGAGTGTAAATAATTTGACTCTCCATCTTTCTGTTATGGGCAGTAGTTTATAATATTAGTGATAAAATATTCAGACGAGCTGTTTCTACGTTAATTGCAATTGATAAGGAATTTTAATTTTAATGATTACAAATTAACATTACAGCATGATTACTAATACATACGAGTTGTAAGTATAAAACTATTATTTCAAGTTTAACTCTCTTTGATCACGTCAGTTGGAACAGACAAATCATTATAAATTAATAAGACAACTAATACTTTGTCTTGCGAAATCTGTTTAATTGAATTACTGCATTCAGTTTATTGCTTTTTTTCATGTCTTATTGTCTTGAATTGTCAAAGCGTTGTTAGCCTTAGTAGTAGTTTAACTTGATCTAATAGATAGGATTCAATTCAATCTCATAAATTGAAGTATTAACTAATTTTTTAAATATTTATTTTTCTACTCATTTATATAGATTATCAATTCTTAGGTGGAATAAAGCGACTTCAGCGTCGTTA
Organism: Catonia carolina; assembly: GCA_035578175.1. NCBI lineage: Eukaryota > Metazoa > Arthropoda > Insecta > Hemiptera > Achilidae > Catonia > Catonia carolina. Next base: position 396,719,229 of record JAQMRL010000001.1, read on the forward strand.
GTAGATAACTTAAAATGGCAATAAACAGGCCTATTAATTTAACCCCAACTAATTAATCGGGCTTAATGCTATGTTCAGAAGGGTGGATTAAATTAAATAGTTGATAGCTTTGCTTGGTTATTCGGTTTGACTTTGCACATTAATATTTCTTGGTATCACTAAGAAAACAAGCTCTCTAGGGAATTCTAAATTAAATGCTTAAATCTAAGAACATCTAATTTAATGAAAGTTTAATTTTTCTTACCTAAACGACTCTCGCAATTTAAAGCATTTAATCATAATATCTTCACAATATTTTGTTTGAAGCAAAGTAGGCAGGACATATTCTGTATTTCATATAGAACAATTTGAGATCAACAATCTTACAATATTAACTTATACTTATTTTGATTACTTTACGACAAATTGTTTACCTAAAACAGGCAGGTGAAGTGTAGAATTATTTTCCCTCGATGTGCTAGTTCCAGGGCTACAAAAAAAAGCAGTTATGTTTCTTATCACATGGTCAACCAATTATATCACTGAAGCATTTAATAACAGAAGAGGTAGAAGTGGAAAAGGCACTAGTCAGAGTTATCTTCTCTGAGAGTAATGCATTTCATTACACAGCCCACCCTGGGTGAATGAAGTGAAGGTGTCATTTTCAGGTTGGACAGTAGATGCTTTTCGGAGGGTCTGACACGCTGATAAGCATTCTTTGCCACTCAGTGAGCAAGGCTGTGTTAAACCACGTCGCTCTAGTTTTACGTAATAAAGCCTCTAGAGGTTCAAACCAGACTTTCGGCTGATTTTAAAGTTATACTTAATCAAAAAAAGTTGAAAAATTATGCTTATCAGCATTCTGAGCCCTCTGATAAACATATACTTTCCACCCTGGTAAATGACACGTTCACTTCATTCACCACGGGGTCTACTGTATAATAAAATTTATGACTCTCAGAGGATAAAATTGTGACTAGTGTCTTTTAGACCTCTACCACTTCTGTTCCTAAATATTTCAATTATATAATTGGCTGACCATGTGATAAGAAACAGAACTATTTTTGTAGCCCTCGAACAATCGATGTAGATCGAGTGCAAATTATTTAATACTCCATTTGCTAGTTATGGACAAATACTAGTTTTATGTATATTTTAGATAACAAAACCTAAATTCTAGTAATCTTGTAATTTACTCTTGACCTTTTATTATAAGCTCTTATTTTTCTATTATATTTTTCACGAAAAGTTTTTTTTGACACTTTCAATTGAAATTTAGAATCTGTTATTTTATTAATACAACCACTTCTAAATGTAAAGCTAATGTTTCATAACTTGATTTACTTGAAGCAGCGTGCAGTCATCACCGCAGTCCTAGAGTTTGCCAAGAAGATCTCTTGGCCAGAGGCACTTCAAACATCTGCGCTGAGCAACCGGTATCGCCCTAGCGTACATGTTTTGTATGAAAAGGGTTGTCATGTAATTTAAATTTGTCACATATCGTCTTGTATAGTTCTTTCGCGACATCAAATAAGTATGGGATTTGTAAGTCTATGTACAACATTGAGTTTGTGATGTAAAAGGGGGCATTGCGTTATCGTTCGTAGAATCTTGTTCTGAATCGCTTGTATACGTTTAGTGTGTAAAGGTTTAGTAGATCCCCAAAGTTGAACTCCGTATGTCCAGATTGGTTTTAAGACTATCTTCTAGATTGTTAATTTGTGTGACATATTTAATTTAGAACGTCTATCGCGTAAGAGTTTTAGTTGATAGAAGCGTGGTTTGAGTTTATGGCGTGTGTATGTAACATGTGCAATCCATGTAAGTTTTCTGTCCAAGTGTAAGCCTAAGTAGCGTGTTTGAGTAGTGTGAGGCAGCGAAATATTATTAATGTAAACGGTTGGGCACTTTTGTCGCCTAAGAGTAAACATCATTTTTTGCGATTTGTTTTCATTAATTTTTATTTTCCAAATTTTAAGCCATGACTCTATCAGGTGTAAATGGTTTTGTGTATTTCGAGTTGCAATTACAGGATCGGCATCAACTGCAAGTACTGCCATATCATCAGCAAACATAGCCATAGTTGTATGGATACAAGTTGGTATGTCACTGTTGCTTACAGAAAACAGCCTTGGTGGAAGTACGCTTTTTTGCGTACCGCAGCATTGACTTCGTACATTTCAGAAAGTTCATCACCTTGTTTTACTCCAAAGTAACATTCCACTGGAAAAGATTTTATTACTAGTTACAGGATATCTGGAAATATTAGTTTCAATTTGTATAGGAGTCCATCATGCCAGACCCAATCAAAAGCTTGAGATACATCAAGAAACATGTCTGAACAATATTGACTGTTTTCAAAAGCTGAAGAAGTTATATCAATAACTCGGTGACATTGCTGAAGTGTGGAATGAGATGAACGAAATCCGAACTGATGATCAGGAATTGTGTTTGTTTCAAACACAACATCGATAAACGGTACTAGGCGTGGTAGAAGAAAATTCTCAAATAGTTTGGAAAGAATAGAGAGTAAGCTAATTGGCTCGTATGAAGATAGTTGGTGAGGCGGTTTGTCTGGTTTTAAGAAGAGAATTATGATAAGAGTACTTCCACTGAATAGGGAAGTGAGCGACTCGGAGAATGGAATTATAGATGTGAGTTAAGGGTTTGATGGATTTCCTAAGAAGATGGCGCAAAAGTAATGAAGTAATAAGATCATATCCCGGGGCTTTGCCGAATGGCAGATCGGGAATTGCTCGGAAGAGTTCCCCGGGGGAAACCGGCTTTCGGAGAAGGCTAAGTTGCAGAGGAGCATTAAGGAAATTTTCTATGTTTGGATGATCTTCGTGTTGTAGGTTGTGTGGTTGGAATGTGTTATGCAAATGCTAAGCAAGCATTTCTGCTTTCTCTTTATTGGTAGTTGTCTAAGAACCACCAGGTTGTTGTAGACTAAATGAAGGATTGTTATAGTTAAGAATTCGTCTTGTCGTGAGCCAAAGTGTTTTGTTTTGAGTAGATAGTGTCTTAGTGAAAGCTATAAATCTATCTGATCTGTAACGCGAAAGGACAACCTGTAAATGACGATTTAGCCTATTAATTCTGCTTTAATTCTGGGGTATCTGTTTCTTTGCCATAAACTACGACATCGGAGCTTAGCAACTATCATTCGGTGGATGTAGTAAGAAGGAACGTTTGGTATGTGTTTAAATTCCATGTTCTCTCCTTCGCAACTGTCCCAAGCTGCGCTTTGTAGACTCTTTGTGAATATTTTCACTCCACGCTCGATTTCACTAGAGGTTTTGAAAGAAATTCCCAGGTTTGTTGTTTCTGACATTATACGCTGGTACTTATTCCAGTCTATTTTTCCAGATGTCAGGGATTGCCTGTACCTTAATTTTACAAAAAGTTTATTAATGAAATAAATATTATAGACGTAAATTTTACCCTCTCGCAAAAATTTACAAATCAAAATTTTCACGAACAAATTTCATTGGAACGAATGTAATATAAAAAGTTTCATGAAATGGTTCATTGTGTTTTATTATTACACCTTCGTTTTTGAATAAACAGAACAGAGACTAACGTAAAACAGAGAGGCACGTGTAACACATACTAATGTCAAGTCACTCAACCCAGCCTACGGTCTTTCATACCTCTCATGACATTGTATTAAAATAAAAATAAAAACAAGTGTGTGTTGACTCATCATTACAGGTGGTCAAATTCTTTAGAGTTTAATTTGTTTTCCATGTTGACCTTGAATTCCCTGTCAGACATATTCAGACCTGTCATTCACCCGTAAGAGATACAAGTTACACAAGAGGTAATTTATTATTATTTATTATTATTATTTATTATTATTATTTATTATTATTATTATTGTAAATAATAAAGATACAATATATGTGGTATTTAATTCTGTAGTTTATGCACTTGACCTTTCATAGTTTGTGCCCTAGTTTACCGAATTATTAATCATCCGTACTGTTATTGCAGACAAACTTCTGCCTATAAAAAATAATTATTTCTGTAATTTAAACATATATAATGACTGTTTATTTTTCATAATATCAATGTGTTATTCATAAACGCAAATTATTATCCAATATTTCGTGCGTCGAAGGGAGTACGTATAAATCCATACCTTCTTAGAATAATATCAAGGGTGTTACGAAAGAGTGTACAGCTAAATAATTTTTTTATTTATTTTATTTTTTAACCCCTATGTGTGTCTGTTGCAATCTGTCAAATTTAAGAACAATAAGCAACACCATGACCCAATGAAATGAGAATATTTTATATGTTGTGTAAATGAGGTGTAGTTTTGCACAGACTCAGGCCAACCATTCCTGACAGTTGGTTAATTGAACCCCAACCATCAAAGTACATCGGTAACCACTGTCTAGTATTCAAATCAGTGTGAAAATAACTTTACTAGGGTTTGAACCAGGAATCTTTTTCTCCGAAACCTTCGCGGCGCCAACTTTACCACTAGTTTTAATTAAATTTTAAAGTTAACTAATATGTAAAATATTTAGCTGCTACTTGGCTAGGTGTGCCAAAAACACACTTTTGGAATAAGTACCCCTAATACGTAGGCTTTCGCTAAGACGGGGTTTGAAAAATTTCGCCCCAAGGGGTACAAATGAAGGGTTCACAATATAGGCATTTCGTCTCATGCAGTGCAAGTGCCATGGCAACCAGCTGTTGTTAATGCAAGCAGCTTCGTAGCCCCGAGCGACATCATTCCGAAATATATGTTGGACTTACTTAGCTCTGGTACGGGAAGAGGACGCTGTTACCTTTAGGGAGAAACTACGTAAACTCTGTCAGTGAAAGGCCCCAAACTTACAAGTATTTAATAACTGATTTACATCACAATTTATCCAGGTTTTGAATTGGCTAAATGATTAACTCCGAGTAGTTTTTAATCACTTAGGGGTTTTTAAAATCAACATGATTTTAGCTTTGGGGATATTAGCTTTCTACATTTATATTTTCTACTCAGGGTCACTACATACATAGCCTTACATCCTCTTAACACAGCAGATTTAGCCCAGTTTTTGTAGATAGGAAAGTATTTCCAAACAAGTCAATATTTTCCCATTTTTTCATATTCCTTTATTGTTCTAGATAAACTCGACGTAAGTTTTCTTCCTCTTTTTCCCAGCTAATTTAAGTTCTATTCCCATAAACTGCAATCAGACGGATTCGTCTGCTTCATTCTTAAAACAAAGAATTGCATTTCTGATTTTGGGGTATGGTTGTCCAAGAAGCTTGTTAACTTTATTATTCCAACCTTCCACAGCGTTTACAGTGTCTTTTGTTTTAGCAATGTCACAATTCAATACGGATTTCATTATTCTACTGCAGCCATTGTTAAACGAAGTAAATTTTTCAACATTTTCTTTTCTGTTTTTTGAGACTGTAAATCTCATATATTTAAATGCGTAAGTACTTTTATCTCTCTGTTATCACCAAGTTCAGAAACATTCTCCTCTTTTCTTAGAGTTTTTAATTATAAAGGTTTCTCGTGATTTATATTTAATCCATTCTTCGTGTACTCTTCATCCAAATTTTTCATCCCAGACCTTTTTGTATCAAAAATTTTTGCATCAAAACTCAGACCTTTCCCAGCTTGAGCTATTAGATCGATTTTTTGGTCATTTAGGACATTTTCATTGATTTACATGTACATTTTATCTCTTTTGTTAATAAGTGGTTCAATCCTTTTTACCTAAAAAGTGCCCAGCGAATACAAATTTCGCGTTTTATGAAGTGGGTTTTGGTTTATTTTAAAAACTGCAGATAATTTTTCGTCGCCAACTTTATTTTAAAAAACAATGGATTTCTTATAAAATCTGAATATTTGCTTAGTGATGAATGATGTTTCCGTTTTAAACATCGAAAAAAATGTTTCAATGATATACTATGGTTTAGAGCTTGACCAGATAGTAAAATGTACCTTGCACGTAAAAAATGTAAAACGTGTACAGCGTGTTGTTTCTCTTCAACAATGAATTAGTATGAAAGTGTAAAATTAGTTTATAACGGCAGTAAATAAGTTCTCTTTTGGCCGTCTTCACGATACAGTGCTTAGCGCTCTAGACTCTGGTACCCGGCAGAAGACGATCACGCTAACGGGAGGACAGACTTCAAAGCGGTCTTTCGCTTTGAAGTCAGAACAAAAGATCTCGAGTTCAATTTCCGGCTAGAATCTGTATTTATTACACGTTAAAACCCACCGATTCTATACCATCACCCATAGTACAGTAAATCTTCGTTTCTTCAACACTCTGTGTACTTCGACACGGCTCGTGGCAAAGCGACATGACGTGGTGTAAGTAACGATCTGCCAGACAGGTCAGTCCCTTCACGTCCACCTCATCCCTGTACCCTTCAGTTGTCCTTGAGGACAGCATTTTACAGAAGGGCACGTCAGTTTGTTTGTATTCATTAAAATTGTGCAATTTTCATAATAAAATCGTGTTTTTAATGCTTCCTACATATTATAATATGCCATATGCTCTGGATAGTTTGACATTTCGATACTTTGACAACCTTTAAGTCCACAAAGTGTCGAACTATCAAAAATCTACAGTAGTAGTTAATGAGCGAAGAATCGATAAAACTTCAAATAAAATAAAAAACCCTTTGAAAAAACACATAATTTGGAGCTTTTATGTAAAAATTATTACACTCACATGTAAACATGTAATCGTAAAATAACTTTTAAATTAACTCCATTTCGTTATCAGGTGTAACCACAAAAAACGTTATTTGAGTTTCCAATAAAATGATTGGAAAAAAATTGGTTGGCATTAGATGACGAGAGTTGAAGAAATTTATTAAAATGATTCTTTATATAAAAACTGTTTAAAAACCAATTATGGTGAAGTGGAGTGAAAAAACATAGTCTTGTAGTAAAAAATTCTTTATTTAGTAAAATATGTTTATAGTATACATAGCTACCAGATATATTTTTAATGAAATGTAATTATTAAATGCTTTATTCTCTATTGTACCATCAGTAAAACAAAGTATTATTATTAAAAATTTGTTTACTTTTTATAAACCTCTATCTCAAAGCTCAGCAGTAAGTAATTACTTTGTTTTAGCAAAAAAAAAGATATTAAAAAAATGAAACATTCTAAAAAATTCGTAAAGGAAGTTGATGGATTACGGTAGAATTTAATTTAATTTTTCTGTGCATTAATAATTAAATTCTTTTTTAAAATCTATCTTTTTCAATAAATTGATTTGATTTTGTACTTAATTATTCATTGCAAGGTCTATAAACATTTGTTTAACATGAAAATATTTTTATTACCTTTAAATACACTTTCTTATTATATAAATATATTATTAATTCTTCCAAATAAAACAAATTAGTTTCAAAAAGTATGTAAACTTAATAAAACGTGTAACTGTTGAATCTGAAAGGGCGAATCTCACAGTATAATAATTGTAATTTTTATTAATAAATTCTGTTGGCGTTTTTTTAAAAATACGTATCTAAGTGTCTGAATGTGAAAGAAGTAAACAAATAAAAGAATAATGATAAATTTCTTAAGAACATTTAGTTTCTAACGATAAGCATGTTTTAGACGTGTATTAGGCTTATAGGAGGTGTGACTATTAAATAACGAGACCGACATTGTAAAAAAATTTATTTTTATTTAATACATAATCACTTCTTGTCACCTTCAATATACACTCCTTCTCTATCCCTACAACGCTCCATGCGAATTTTCCATTGTTGGAAACAGTGCTGGAAGTCATCTTCTGTCAGCTCCTTCAGGACATGTGCCGATTTCTCTTTTACAGCTTCCACAGACTCCAATCTTGTCCCTTTTAATGCAGATTTCACCTTAGGGAACAGATAGAAGTCACATGGTGCAAGATCTGGTGAATAAGGTGGATGTTCTTACACTGAGATGCTGTACTTGGCTAAGAACCTCTTGACAGATAATGCGGAATAAGCTGGCGCATTGTCTTGGTGGAGAACCCATGATTTGTCCTTCCACATTTCGGGGCGTTTTTCCTTACTCTTTGACGAAGTTTAGAAAGTACCTCAAGGTAGTAATATTGATTAATTGTTTGACCTTCAGGAACCCAGTGAAGGTACACATAATCCCATGGATATAAAAAAAACTATCATCATTGCTTTAAATTTTGACTTGCTCATTCAAGCTTTTTGGCTCTCGGTGAAGTTCGGCTCTTTCAGTGCATGGATTGGCACTTCGTTTCCGGATCATAAGTAAATAACCACGTTTCATCACATGTTATTATCTTCTACCTGTCCCCTAAGGTGAAATCTGTATTAAAAGGGACAAGATTTGAGTCTGTGGAAGCTGTAAAAGAGAAAGCGGCACGTGTCCTGAAGGAGCTGACAGAAGATGACTTCCAGCACTGTTTCTAACAATGGAAACTCGCATGGAGCATTGTAGGGATAGAAAAAGAAGTATATACAGAAGGTGACAAGAAGTAATTTTGTATAAAATTAAAATAAATAAATTTTTTACAGCGTCTGTCTCTTTATTTAATAGCCACAACTCGTATCATCAGAACTATTGTAGGTAATTTATTAATATCCTAACGTCTTGCTGAATTGCATATTGAAACTTTTGGGTTGTATGTAAATACTAAAATTGAAAAAATAAACTAAAATTGAACTGAAATGGATTGGCAGTGATTATTATTATTATTTACCCATTTTTTAACATCTGAGTTTATTTACATCCCGTCTAAAAATTACAAAATTAAAAGTGTTAAAAGTATTTTCTTCATGAAGATGGTACGCAACTTTACTTACATTACTTACATTACTTTTAAAAGAAAACGAAATTATTTACAATTTTTTAAAATATTAAATTTACGTAAAATAAGAATAACAGTAAAAGACAATTTAATAAAAGTAACAGAGATGAGAATGGAAGGCATAGACCAGATGATGACCCATTTTGTAATAATTCTTTATTGTTTTGGTTTATCAATTTTTTTGTATCATAATTTCTATTATTATTTTACTCGTACAATAATGGGTGTCAATCTTTGTCTTTATGTTTCCTTTTTACAAGTTACTTTCGTATGTACGTATATCACATTTTCTAGTAGTCATATAATATGTGAGTAGGCCTACCTACTGTTGAAAATTTCAAATAAAAGATCAAAAAAATTTTGGTTTTACAACACTGTATAATAGCAACCAGCAAAGAGAGTCGCAATATGTATAACAAACAAAAAAAAGGATTTTTTGGCTTTGAAAAAGACATCACCCATTAATAGTACCTATGTATACTGTATAAAATAAAAACTTTGCTGATCTTATTGTGCTTTGTCTTCACAAGTACGAGTCAACAACTTATAAGGTCATCCTTTTCGAATTCATCCTTGAAATGCTTCATCAGCTCTCCCAAAGGCTTGTTTTACCTTGTTTTCTGCGTTCATCATCCAGACGGGGAGTTATGGTCAAATCCATACGCTGCACGTCAATATTCTTTGTACTCTATCATTTAGAGACTAGAGATTCAGTTCACCTCTAACGTCCATGTTTCTTATTGTATCCAATTTGGTGCAGTCAGCTACTGACTTTACCACTCTCATCTCAGTTTTCAGCTTAAATTTGGATATAATTATTTTTACAATGGTGTAAACTTATCATGTCTTTAATCCACCACTGTTTTAGATCTTTGTAGGATTCCTAGTAAATTGCGAGAATTAAAATTTGTTACGAAGGTATTGTTAAGACTCTGAAGTTTGTGACGGAAGCTAGTGTTTTCAATTTTAGAATTGCATTATGACTTGGAAAATAAGAAATTAACCACAAGAATTTATTATTATTATAATTATTATTGATAGCAATTTATAAATTTGACATCTATCATTTAGTTTTATCCGTCTGGTCGTCTGTCCATCACACCCAATGTTAATAACTACAAGAGATACCAACAAACAGTTCTTGAAAACATAATCTACACAAAACGTTAGTGAACCTAAATTGGGTTTGACGTTTCGGTTTTGACCGGAAATGGCCCAAAACAAAAATGCAAAAATCAAAGTCAGAAACTACATGTCATGAGGTAGCAACAAATGGTTTTCAGGTTCTTAATCTACACAAAAAGTTAGTGAGGCTAAATTGGGTTTCAAGTTCCGATTTTGACCGGAATTGGCCAAAACCGGAATTCAAGAAATGAAAGTCAGAATGTGGAAACAAAAATAGTATCATTTGATTCGTCTTAAAAAGTTGACACAGAAATCACTACTAATGGCTTATGCCATGTGTTAAAGGTACGCCTTTTTAAACAATTGCCACCAGCCGAGAGACGTGTTGTCTCGTGAATGGAATTTTTAATATAAAGATTTATTTTAATCATTAAAAGTAGGTCTTTTAAAGTTATTGCTTGTGATCTCAATATTTCAGAAGCAACAATGTTACTGGTTATTTACTTAACTGTACAGTGATTTGTTTAACCAATCAATCTGGGTATATTATATAGATTATATTATTACTAAAAAACAGGATATAGGAGGTTGCGCTAACGGAATATACAACTTCATTAATTTTATTAGTTTACTAGAACTTTTAAACAAAAAAATATATTGCCTTATTTATATGAAGCTGAAACAAATTACTAGATTATATTTCCGTAGCCTTAATATGTAGTTAATTTATTAATTTATTAATCTATTGTTTTCTTTTGTTTTGTTAACAACAAAAAAACTACACGATAATTATCACGTCTTTTGTTTGAATTATAAATTTCTATAACTGTATTGTAGGTTTATAAAAATACTTCAGAATCTTAACAATCCCTTAATACGCAATATAAATTCTCCCGATTTACCTGGAACTCTAAGAGAATTAAAACACTGATATAGTAGAGATAAGATATATGAAAATTACAATAATTTAAAATAACTTTTATTCAAAATTTAAGTTTGTACAATTTTGATTTCATGGAGAACTGTTAATATTTGGCGTTCGCCACCGTCGTTTATGTCAATTTTACTCTTTTGTTATACTTATTGTGATCAGGTTGTCATTGGCTAGTTACAAAAATTGTAATAATTTTATTTACAAAATTTTTAAAGTAGTCTTATATAATCTTAAATCACCTTACACTTTATTAAGTTTACACATAATGTTTATCTGTTCTACTAATAATGTGTGTAAAAGATGGGGAGAAAACCTATCCAATAAATGCTTTTTTTGTCCATATCAATTTAATGCCTATTTTTCAAAGACCAGGTCTCTCATAACCAGCTTATAAGCTCACATACCTTTATAAGCAATATTTTTTTTCACCGATACTGCAGAGCCATTTATTTAATTCTGCTCTAACATTTATGGTATTCCGTATAATTTGACGAATTTGACGATTTTGAGGAAACAGGTTAAATGAAATTAATACATCGGAAAGAAATTAAAATCTTACGCTGTTGTGTGAAACATTAACTCTCCAAATAAGCAGTCACTGCTTTTTAGCTCTTTTTACCTTCGAGGTACCTTAGAATCAAAGAAAGACAGTAAAATGTCTATATGGCTGATTGTTAGTTGATCGGATTAACATTTCTGTTTCCCAAATGATGTTGATTAACTTTTAATAGCCACTATTTCGATTGGCTCTGAAGCTAAATAGAAACGTCATATTTATTTCATGTTTACGTACAGATAATTAGTTTATATTATTTTCACTTGATAATATTTTAGATAAAATTTTGTGTGAATAAAAAAAATATTAAGATTCTACTTAAAGAATTTTAAGAAGAAAATTGATTCAACACACTAAGTAAACAAATTTAGTAATCTTATTAATCTATTATTAAAATATTTAACTGAATTTTATTTAAGAAATTTGTAATTGGATTTTAAGTCATTCTATCACATTACCATAAATAAAATGACGAACACTACGGGAGCTTTTCAAAAAGACATTTACATGACCTAAGTGGCTCAAATAAATTTTCCGTTTTAGAACTCTAAGAAAATACGACTGACTAAGAAGAACGGTAAATTATTTTAAACCAGTTACAAATTGAATAACCTGGTAATAACTGGATGAACAGTCAGTTTAATGAAATTATAATAAAAGTGATTAAACAAAGAAAATTTCAGGTTTGCCTTTTTTGTCTAAAAAAAGGTAAAGTTGGTAGGTTCATTTCTTTTTAATTAATAATCAAATTCATTAGAAGGAAATCTAATATTACAAATTACAGAATAAGATTTCTGGTTTGTAAAATAACTCTCGTTGTTATCTTAACAACCCATTAAATAGAGTGTAAAAGGTACTTACATATACTTACATATAAAACTCATGTACTATCTTCCCATTCATAATTCCCTTAGGACCTTGAAATAAAATACACATTTTATTTATATAAGCAACAGGATAACTTATAAACTACTTAATCCTTTTACGCTACTCGTAATTTAGAGACATCAACTTTTTTCCGGTGCTTTTTGTGAATATTACACCTGGTAGACAAGTGACATTGTCCACTTTAGATTATTAAATTTATTGCATTTATGATCGACTTCCGGTGAATTTTACCGACATTTAAGACATATAACAAAACAAAAAAAAAACAGTACTTTGGGTCAGTAATAGTAATATTATTTTACCTAGATATCAGAATCATAAAGTAAGTGTGAACTTCAAATAATACAAAATAAAATACTGCCCATGCCTTCCAATAGAATTGTAGTAATCCTTACTTTCAAAAATTATCTTCATTTTTATGATATTTAAATAAACTATTCCACGTAAAATTCTTAGGTTCTTCCGCAATCCATCTATTTTTTTTCATGTCAGTCCCATTTCCGAGGCTCTTTAGTGTCCTTGGAGTCATTTTTATTTCCCCTAAACGCGTTACTAACGCCTTGTGGGATAGTTCAGTAATGGAGCTGCCATCTCAGGGTGCCTAAACGCACCCTGGGTTTCATTCGGAGATCCACATCCTAGGTTCTTACGCTCTCGACGCCGTCGGGAATCTATCCTTCTTCACCTTGAAACCGTTGACCAGATTTTACATTTGATTTTCGTTTGGGGTTTACTCCCCTAGGCTCTTCCGCCCTCTTCACCGTTTTGAATTTCTCCCTCATCCGCCTTAAAGACTGTTGACCATCTTCGCCTATTAACCCTAGGTAGGAGGCCTATAATAGGAAGCTACCATCTGGTGCCAGGTGGGTTTTTAACGAGGTTGATACTCTTCCTGTTCCTCCTTCCCCATCTCTTGACTGTTAAAGTTTTATAAGAGAGTGACAGTGACAGCCTTGACATACGGCAGTAAAGCATAGATGATGAGGAAAACGGAAGAAAGAAACATTTAAACTGCCGAAATGAAATTCTTAAAGTCTATCAAGGGCTGCACAAGACTAGACAGAATCAGAAATGAAGATATAAGGCAAGAATTGGAAATTTTTCTACTCAACGAAAAAATAAAATTTTAACGCACCAGATGGGTTTATTATTCAAATATAATGCTAGGAAGCCGCTTGCCTAGTGTAGCGAGAAGATTCAAACCAATGGGAAGTAGAGATATTGGCAGGCCAAAGAAAAGATGGGTAACGGAACAGGTAGAAATGCCTAACCCGTAAAGAGAAGATGATGGTGAAGAAGAAGAAGAAGATTTAAATAAACTGAACATTGATTGAGAATTCGAAGCACAAGAGTTACGCACATCTACATCCTCACAATATCTCCACAAACATACTGCAAAATTGTAATTCAACACTAATAATCAAACAAATAATATCCGACCATCTGCAATATTATTTTAAACACCTTTGGTCGAAATACAACATACCAACCCATCTAAAATGTATTAAATGGCCATGATAATATTAGAAACATTCTGAACTATAACTTTACACACAACACAGCATAACAACATCAATAAACCATCACAAAAATTAACACATTCACATGGAAGCAATTACCATTTTATATCAAGCTCATTGGAATATTATTTTATATTTTATTGTTTTATTTTAAAGCGTTAAAATTCTTACATTGTAAGATTGTAACACACTTCTTTTGTTAAGCAAATGTTTACTTATTACTTTCTCTTGCCTATGTCGATTTTTCGAAATTGAGTTTTCACCGGATATTTACTTTTTCAGACCCCCTGAACCCAAAAAACAGTTTTTAGCAAAATGTGTGTGTGTGTGTGTGTGTGTGTGAACAAAATATCTCAAGAACGGAACATCGTACAAAATTAAACCTTGAAACTTACGTTAGGACCTACTAGAGCACCCCACGCGAACATTTTCATCAAAATCGGAAGTAGTAGTTTATTCGGTCATTTTGCAATTTTTTTTCATTTTCTCAAAAACGGCTTCTACGATTTTTTAAGAATTGCCTCATTTACTATATTTTTTATGCTCTATAAGATAATGTCGTCATATCTGCTGAAACTCTTGAGGAGGCTGTTCTCTTGTAGAAAAAAATGGTGTTTCAAGATTGCGGCCCTAAATGCATTTTAGGGCAAAAAGTAAATCATAAAAGTTGTAGAAAATTTAAAAGTCTAGAACTTTTATTTTAAATATTTCTTTGTATAACGCTTACTTTAGCGATAATTTGTTATTTTCTGTTTTTCGTAACCATAAAAATTTTAAAAAAAAATAAATTCTCTAAGATTTCGGCCTTAGTATGCATTTTACGACAAAAGTGTATAATTAAGTTTATAGAAAATTAAAAGATCTACAAATTTTCGTTAAGCATTTTTCCCTACAGAGCGTAGTTTAGCGTGAAAGTGATTTTCCGTATTATTAAGCCAAACTGAAGTTGATATTTATTTTTTCATTCACTCATGATTAAAATGAGGTTACGTTTGAATTGGCAAGAGGAAGTCGTGTGAGTGTTTCACAACATATTTTTTAAACTTGTAATAACTTTGTAATCGCTAATTACTAAACAGTGATTTAAATAAAGATAATTAAAAAACATACATTCTGTTCTTGCTTTTTTAGATGATTATTAAAAATTTTGTATTAAGTGGTACTTAGCAAATGTTTTTGTTCAGCATTTGAATTATTAATTAGCTACAATGTGTTAAATACGGCAGTTTATTTTTAGTACATCTCTACACGTTTCTATGTTGCTAACAATTTATCCAAAATTGAAATGGTAAGAATAATAAAGCATTCTAATTATTATAGCACTTAAGAATGTCTAAATTTCACTATAAAAAACTTCTTTAGAAAAAAAGGAAAAATTACATAACTGAGCTTATTAACAAAAGTTCATCTCGTAATTTTTTTATATTTTGCATTGGTTTTTTAGATAAAAATAAAGTTTTAAGAGTAAAAAATGGAAGAATAAAATTATATTTTAAAATGTTATACTGTAGCTATTGTACTTCTTAACTTAATAATAAGCAAAACTTTTTTCTAATCTAGTTTTGTATTGTGTAAAACATAGAAATAACAAATTATTAGTTTTCAGAATTTTATGTACGCTACAAGTTATATTTTTATAAATGAATTATTTTAGATTCTATAGAGTTAGGTCTCTTCCAAATGTAACCATTAAATAGAAAATATTTATAATACTAGCATACACCGCGCGGCTTCGCACGTGAAACATGTGTTGGCCTAACCAATTTTTTTTAAATAAATATAACAAATATTGTGTAGCTGCTAGATCGATTTTATACTTCAAATCTCTCTCCTCACTCTCTCTCACTCCTACCCCACTTCTCCACCACTCGTTCACTACCCTTTCTCACCACCCCTCCCTCTCACTCTATCTCTGTTTTCATTTCTCTCTATGTCCCTCTCCCCTCTTTACACCTCCCTTTCATCTCACCCCTCTCATCCTCACCACTCTTTCCCCTGTTTCCCACCCACACACTATCTATCTATCTTTCCCCTCCCACCCCACATTCTATTTCTCCCTCACCCCCTCTCTATTACACGCACGCGCTCACGCGCGCGTGCATACACACACACACACTTATGAAAATCTCCATTTGGCCCATTAGGGTTATAATTTTTTTTTAATTTAAAAATAAATGTTGCTGTGAATACTAATATGCTGTCAAAACTTCATGAAAATCCGTTGAGTAGTTTTTTTGGAAATTAGCCTGCACAAAAAAGCACGCTTTGCCTCTATAATATTAACGTATAGATACCTTTTGTTTTCTGTATCAGGTACTATAACGCAAAGAGTAACCTGTCCAGGACAAAAATCTACTAGATAATTACATAAAAAGTAAAGATTTTTCAATGGTTAACTATTCATCTTTTTTAACAAAAAAAGTCCACTCACAACTAACTTCGTATTTATTGAATTAAATAAATTGTGTTATCGCTTATTCCGTTCAAACATTCCCGTGAAGTTCATAGTTCTGTGCTCTTTTCCTGGGCGCACGTTATGCCTTATTCAGGAAAGTAATTTCCATTCAGTTAGCTAAGAAATTATTAAATTTTAATTAATACAATGGACATAAAAAAATAAAAAATACGCGTTTATAATGGTTAATCCCCTAATTACCAACTGCGTCTGGGTATTGTAAATACGATTCGTCAATATAATGAAGGTAATTGAGGATAAGAACGTAGAGTAAAAATGATTTTAGTAGTCCGGTCAAGGAGGACTGCGCATGGCTATCGCCGCCTACCTCACTCGTTTTTCACTTCGTCCACCTAATTTTCAGGTTGGTTCCTTCTTTGTGTTTGACAGGAGAAGTCAAAATAACTGCAGAACATTACATCATTAGTCGGTCAACTCAATTCAACCACCACTACTACTAACTTACTTACTTACTCACTCACTCACTCACTACTTACTTACTTAACGACTTCTACGTTACTTACATAATTATTTTCGTGTTTCAATGTTTCAACTAAAGAATTCAAGTTAGTGTTTTAACTTTGGAAAAAATAAATAAACAAATATTGAAAAAAGACTTTGCAATAGTTAACTTAAACATTAACCAAAAACAATTTAATTATATTGTATTGACGCATTCAATTCTGTGATATTGTTAACAGCCGTTGAATAAAGGCTTATTATTATTATTAGCATTTACAGGAATAAAACAGTTTATAATTTGTTCGGCGGGTTTCTTTACTTACGTTTTCCATTTCCATGAGGAATTATAGATAATAACATTTTTTCTTCATCCCAAATATGTGTACGTTGCAATCTGTTTAATTGAGAACAATAAGCAACCCTATGACCCAATGAGATGAGAAAGATGTGTATGACGTGTAAATGAGGTGTAGTCTTGTACAGACCTAAGCTGATTATTCCTGAGAGAGTATGGTTATAGACAATAACCATTGAATGCCAACCATCAAAGTACATTGGTAACCACTGTCTATTATTCAAATCCGTATAAAAGTAAACTTTACTAAGATTTAAACAAGGAACTGCTACTACTGCTCTGATTTCATAAATACATTTTCCTGCCATTCATTCAAAAATTCTGATTAGGATTTTCACGTTTTAAAAAGAAACCTACAGGTTTATTTTAAGCAACTAAACCACAAACAAGGAGTCAAAAGAGTTTGAAGAGAAGCTTCCGTCTTCAAAAGTTCAATTAGTTCATAAAGAGAGGTGACTTAGTACTTACCATAAACAGCTTGATTTGAAAAATGATTATCTTACTTATTACCTTTAACCCAGAAAATTTGAGTTGTTCAGAAAATAATTTATCATCCTATTTATTCCCGGTATTTTCGAAATCAACTACATAAATTATAAAAAATAAATTTCTCGTATATCACACCCATATATACGTTACTAATGAATCGGTAGAATCAGTAATCAGTTTTGGAAGGATCACCGTTTATAAACTGAATTTTTGGTAATAATTATATTGAATAATTTTATTTTTCCTTTCTAACTCAACATGTTAGTACTACATGAGCAAAACTAATAAATTTAAAACAATATAAAATTGAGGTTTTACTTAATAATTTTCATGAGGAACAAATATTAATGTATTGGTAGTTCAATAAGCAGCCCATACAAAACCAATTTCAAGTGTTTACAATCGGAATTTAATCGTTATAAAACCTTTAGGATTATAAAGCAAACAAATCGGTGATTACATTAATATAACCATCTTTGAATTTCAGAGAATGCTGGTGGAATTTTTCGATTTATTATTTTGTTTAATATATTTAACAGTAGGCTATATATTTCTTATCATTGACATATACTAAAATAACTCATTTGATATTATATTACATTCCATGAAATACATAAAATCAATAAATGATAAGCTCTTTATTTTATAGGGTTGACTTAAACGGAATTGATATTCTTCTTCATTTTATTAGATGAAATGTAAATAACTATAAAATTGTTTTAATTAAAATATGCCTACCAATTTAATTGAAAACGCGATTTGTTAAATTAGATCAGGTAAATTTAGTAATAAATAATACTTTTATAAAATCAAACATCCGAGACAAGTATTTTGAAGTTTAAAGTTTTATAACGTAATTTAACTTGTGTACATAATACACAATAAACCAATTTTATTTCTTATTTATTATTAATAAGTACGTAACGATAACAAAACGTTTATGAAACAGAAAATAAATGGACGACTAAAACACTAAATTGATCTACATTTACTGCGTTTTTTTACCATGTACGTATGACAAAACCCACCGGGTTGGTGTAGAGGTAACGTTGTCACCGTGAGTCAGCTGTTTAACAGCTGATCTTTGGAGACGAAGGTTCCTGGTTTAAATCCTAGTACATGTTGTTACTTTTATACGGATTTCAATTCTAGACAGTGGTTAACGGTGTATTTTGATGGTTGGGAAACATTAACCTTACTCAGGAATGGTCGGCTTGATTTTATACAAGGTACACCACATTAACACGACGGACTTATCATCCTCAGCTCATTGGGTTAAAAGTTATTGGGCTTAAATTGAAGAGGATACAACATACGCAAATTGTTGTTGTGTAGATTATCAGCCGAAAGGCTGGTTTGAACCTCTAGAGGTCTTAATAAGTAAAACGAGGAGTGAGGTGGTTTCCCTTTGTCTTCCTAACTGTATGCTAACAAACTGTATGTAAATAACTGGATGCTTATCAGCATCTACTTTCCACCCTGCAAATTAAATCTTTACTTGAGGGTCTGACTGTATAATGATTAAATTCATTACACTCAGAGGAGATAACTCGTGACGAGTGTCTTTTACACCTACCTCTTCTGTTCTTAAATACATTAGTCATATAATTGGCTGACCATGTAATTAGAAACATAACTATTTTTTGTAGCCCTGGAATTAGCAGATCGAGTGCAAATAATTTAACACACCACTAGCCTAGTAAGGGCAAATACACAGATTAGGTTTTAAAAAATGTACAACAAATGTAATTTTAGCATTATTCACTGCAACGTTAACTTTTCTATATGAGGCACGGTTTTTAAGTAACCCTACTGTTTTGAAAAAAAAAATTAGTATATTTTTTACCATTTTTTTTACGTGAAAACCTATGCCTTAATCTACAATCCGTGAGATTAAACGGTGTCTCTCGCCCGCCCAAGCCTAGCAGCTAACATAACTAAAAACATCACCGCGTTGATGAATATACACTCACTAAGTAAATTAGAAATTGAAATAATCACATTTCATGAACGTCAGATGTAGGCTATTTATATATAACTACCATTTCAACGTAATACGCAATCAAACAACCACTTCTCAAGAGGATGATTTATTTTTATTGTCACTAATGTGTGTACGATATTTGTAGAAGTGTACGATAATGACCCCACAGTGCTACCCACTCTATCGTAGTGTTCTCAAGATGAGATCTGCCATTAAAACTCAAAACTGTACTTTTCTACATTATTTTCATTAATTTTAAGACTCCGATTGTATCGTACAACCAGTTTTTGAATCCTATTCTCACCGACGTCTGCCACCTGAATAAAACTTACCGTCAAAAAAACGTTGTCAGAATTTTGTAGCGTACAGATCCTTCTTGACACTTGAGAAAACTCAACAGTCAAAGATGAAATCGTAAAGCATCTGTCCTCTTTCACTTTTTCGTCCACTTTCTGCGCTAAGTCTTCAGTAATGACTGAAGGCGCCCTCTTCGTTCCTCATTATGAACAATCGTGCGGGTATCTTCAAAGCTCTAACTCATTTTCTCCTCTTTAATGTCTTCTCTTAATCTCTTCTCTTAATTTCTATCTGTAATTTCGTACCATTCCACTGTTCAGTATGTTTTTTCCATCAGCTTCATCTTACAATAAATTTCAGCCTTTTTCACGCTTTTAGCACCAAAAAAGAATCACAGCGCGTATATCACAGTCGGAGGGATTCCCGATTGGTAGAGGCATTTTAAAAACTCACAAAGAAACGTAAACACGGTCGAATGTTTCCATAATAGCGTTTATAGCTTTTTAACTGATGTACGAGTTGGTACACAGCGTGGATGCCCTAAATGACGACAACAGAACTGCAGCGGCCGAATATCAAAGCGGTACTTACTTTAAAAACATGCCTCGTATTATCAAACGTTATGATTTTACTCATGTAAATTATGGAAAACTAAACTGAATGAAAAAATTATACCAAAAAAATATTTACACTTTTTTACCTGTAAACATCGACAGTAATACTATAGCACTGACAGACTAAGTTAAATATTTAGTCGTTCCATTAAACAGGAGACTGACATGAGACGACCACATATAATGTAGACATTTTCTTAATCATAGCTAAATACTTTGTAGTTTCCACTCACCCGTAGATCATACTTGCTAATTTTAAAAAAATAACAAATTTTATTGCAATTACATAATTTGAGCAGGGTGGTTATACGGAGCTAGTATCTACGGTTCGGGGAAAAATCAAATATAAACAGAATACAAGATCTTCAAATACAAAAATGTAGATTTAATCACTAGCAGACTTAATACTTTCGAAATTCTATCATAGATGGTTACCTCAACATAGAATTCTCAACCAATAAAAATTTATAAAATCGTTTTAATTCAAAATTAGGTAATCACACAAATTCAGAGATACAAACATTTTTACATCCACAAAATATATACAAAGGACACTAAAAAGATAATGGAATAGTTATCCAATACAAAACATTGACGATGGTTTGCTACTGGGTGATTTCCTCAATTAGGACGAAAACAGGACATTGCAAACTTCATTATCAAAATCAATGTGGTTACGTTAATTTACATTTTTTAGGGTGGTTTTTTTAGGGTATTTCTAAATAACGCCCAGAAATATTTATATACAGTTAGTATATGAGAAGTAAAATATTTAACGGAATTAAAAATAGCATTTGTGTCAAACAATTTACGCGCTATCTCGTTGAAATCTCATTATATTACATTTAACAAACTGGTCTAGTAGTGTTTCCTGTTAACTTCACATTTTACTTACTTTTAGGCTAGACAAACTAATTAATATAAAACCCAAATTTTTGATTTCTTGTAAATTTTATTTAATAATTTTTTGTTTTACTTCCGACTATTTTGCACATTAACGCTAATATTGAAGGGTGGTGGATGAAAATGAGTGATAAACACCAAATGTTAGACCTGACCGAAAATCAAACCCTAGATTCTTGCCAAAGTTAGTTACGCTGATCACGACACTAAAAGCCTATTTTCACGATGGTAGTACTACATGGTAGTAGACTAACACCTAGGAAAATAGCGTAATGGGAACGAGCTAGTACAGTTAAAGCGCTAGTATTCACTAGCGCGCTAGTTACTTTGAACATGTTTATTTTACTACCACTAATAGGAAAGAAAAGATCACGTGGTTGAATAACGCTAGTAAACTAGCTCGGTGTGAACGATGCTTACTAGCGCTAGTAGGGGAGAAAAGGTCACGTAATTGACTAGCACTAGTAAACTAGCTCGGTGTCAACATCTGGAAACATTGCTATATACTAATAAGCTACTAGTACTAGTTGCTAGTACTAGCAGCTAGTAAAATAGCGTCATGGGAATAAGTCTTTACGAACCTGTCTGTAGATATGAATGTATTTTCGTCTATTTCAAATTACTGGGTGCTCACATACTTAATGTTCACGTAATATGTTTTTTGCTGATCTGAAAATTAATAACGTTATACATGCACTGTAAAGTTTCAGCTGAAAATTATCCGTGAGATATAAAAAAATTGCTATAATTAACAGTTTATAGCTACCCACATTGAAATAAAATGCAACTTACCTGAAATATAATCAAAATAAACACGGAGAATATTGTGGTATAAACTTGCATTGCTTTCAAAAATGTAATTACACTTTTTTCATTAAAATATTACGCATCAATTATTCCGTATAATCCGATTTATCTATTAAAATTATACCATTCAATTATGAGAAATTCATAAAATAACAATAAAAAATTACTATTCTTAATTTTTGATAAATTAATATAAATTGAAACAGTTATATTGTATAAATATTTGTTTAATTAATTGCATAATATAAATAACTAAATAAATGCTGGAAATTATTACAGTTATTTTAATCCAAAGAAATTACTTAATTAAATTCTTTTAATAGAAATGGATTTCTAAAGATTCTTATTGAAATTCAAAGTATTTATAAAAAAAAGTGAATTAACAAAAATTTATCAGCTTAACTAATAGATTTAGCCTAAATAAAGATATTTTTATAATTTATAAACATCAAGTTAGTGGAGATGTTTTTCTAGGAAAAAGTGAATGAAAAAACTAAAATTAGATTAAAGAAAAAGTAAAACTTTATCAATTTTAAATATAAAATTTTGGTAGATAAGTTTATTGTATCCAATTTAAATATACTGAAGCCTACTGGGGACACTTTGTTTTAGTTTCATTGAAAGTAAATGGAGACTCAAAGTGAATCGGACGGTTATTCAAGGGGGTTGGAATTGTATGTTTGTTGTTCGTTCAACAACTTTTTGTGATAGCTCCATCTATTTTAGTAAAAGTTTTCGTATGGTTTGAATTTTTTAAAAAATGTGCGTATACCAATATGATTTTGATGGAAGGATATTTTTAATAAAACATTCCTATATGTTTGGATAAAACATCCATACAGAAACGATTATAAAAAATGCTAACTAGAAAATAAAAAATTGTGGTATATGCAACATATAGAAAAAAAATACATAATCCTAACTGATAAGCTTGCTCAGCTAAAGGATACGTTATGGCCTGCTCAGTCGAAAGATTCCTCACCCAAATCCAAAGTCAAAAGTTCGATTACCGGCAAAGATCCGGTAAAGATCTTGTAACTTTTCCCGATATTTTATTCTTGAGATATTTAGTTCATACTCACGTGTGAGCACGGACAACCGTTTAAAACATGTTTGTTTTTGGTTCAAGGCACCTGAAAACGTATATTTTACGGGAAATTCGATTTTGTAAAAGCGATATGAAAACAATTTTTGCGTTCTCTGTATACATACTATTCATGTAGTGGAAGAGAAAGTAAAAATATTTAATTGTACCAGATGCGACAAAAAATAATCTAGCAAATATTCTTGCATAAAGTTTGATTCGTTAGATGTTTGACAGTTACTTCAAAAAGTTACCTAACATACTTCACCAATAAACCATCTTATTTAATAATAATGAATTTTCGAAATGTGTTATTGCTGCTTATATTCCAGCTAATTATGTCAATAATGCTTCTAATCCGTTTAGATATACAGTCGAACTTCGATATAACGAAATCGAGAATCCTGGGAAAAACTCGTTAAATCGAGGTATTCATTATATCGAAGTAACAAGAATTTCCAAGGTAATTTTTATTAACGAATTTTTCACTTTCTGTGGTGAATTAAATACAGTTAATTTTCTTAATAGATACGTCTTACTAGTAAATTATTTTTTTTTAGATCATGTTTTACGTAATTACGGTTAATAATAGTACAAAAAGTAATAATTAGGCTTGAGCTGTAGCTCAAGCCTAATTATTTTAAATGACTAAAATCTGGTCGTCAGTAGGTTTTCTCTTCTGCTGCTGGTTATCGCAGTTTTCATCATCTTTTTCTCTTCATCATCCCGGTTAGCGGACTTACTAACACCATGAAGAATGTCGTCATCGTTCGGAAAATCATTAATCGTTGGATTAAACTCATTAATCATTATCATTGTGATGAAATTCTCTATTAGTAACTTCGTTTATGACGTTTCCAGTTGACCAAATCAAAAGAATCTACCTTAAAACTCACAGAAAAATCATAATACAGCGTCTCACTTCGTACTTATTGCAAAACACTATTTCGTTATATCAAGGTACTTAATCATTAAATCGGGGTAAATTTACATATACTAGTTTGATTATAATGTCACGGTGCAGTAAAAAAATTCGTATAATCAAGGTTTTCGTTATATTGAAGTTCGCTATATCGAAGTTCGACTGTATAGTATGTATTAGTTTCAGTTGTGGCTGTGTTTGTGACCAAGTGGTTAGAACGTTACATTGCACTGCAAAACTTCCCAGTTTCAATTCTCGGATAAAAAAATAAAAATAATCACAAATTAAAGCATATTCCGTACCGAAACTCACGGTGCTAGTCATTATTTTACTAATGCAGTTAATTGACCATTAGAAAACTAAAGAAAGTGAAACGTCAAATGGGTCACATTCATTAACAATTTTTTACTGAATATAGATTACAAACAAATCCTCGCTGGTAATCCACAAGGATCAATATTTTCGCCACTGCTTTACAACATCTACACATCAGATCTGATTGCGTCTGCTAACACCACATTATTTACTTATGCTGACGATACAGTCATTCTTTCTTCTAATGTAAAGCCAGAAGGAACAAGTAATAATTTACAAAGCCATAGTAACTTTTAAAATTATTGGCTAAAAATTTGGAGGGTTCAATTCAATCCATCGAAATCAGTGCACATCACCTTTTCTCTCCAGAAAGGCAAATGTCCTCAATTATTCCTTAAAAGTAAACCGATACCACAACGAAAACAAGTTAAATACCTTGGACTTCATCTAGATAAGAGACACACCTGGGCCACTCATATAAAAACCAAAAGACTTACTTTGAACTCCAAACTCAAAGAACTATTCCGACTACTTGGACGCCGCTCTTCACTGACTCTAAAATCGAAATTATTACTATACAAAGTGTATTTTAAACCAATATGAATCTATGGGCTACAAATTTATGGCACAGCTAAACCGAGTAACCTACGAAAATTACAAGCTTTTCAATAAAAATTTCTACGTGTAATTACCTGCGCATTTTATGTCAACAACAAAATTCTACGAGATGACCTTAAAATTCCATTTATAAATAAAATAGTTAAGTCCAGCTACAGTGTTTTTCACAGAAAATTGCATGATCAACCCAACGAATTTATCACCAAACTATCGGATCCCCACCACCAGCGAATCCGCAACGCACGTTAAAACGTCAATGGGCATGAGATCTTCTATAAAGTGATTTTTTTTTTAATTTTTCATTTTTCATTTCTTGTAATATTGTTATTTATCATTATTGCATTATGAACATTATCTCATAGAAAATATACCAATGGGTATCACTATTCGTTTTCATTTCTTTTTCCTGTCGACCTTTCTTTACTTTTATCAAATTTGCTCGTTGTATTTTAGTACGTATATAGTTAGAAATAAAGTTATTAAAGATAAAAAAGTGTCGATTAAAGTAATAAATGGAATCAATAGAAATCGGATTATGGTTACTTTTCGTTGAATTAAGTAGGCCAAGTTATTTATGAATTAAAATAGTAAATTTCTAACTACTCTATGTTCATTATTTTGACACATATTTGCAACATTGACACTTGTTAAACAAACTAAAATGTTAATACTACATTAACAAACTTTACAATAGAATATAGCCTACTTTGTATAGTTCAAAATTGTTTTAAACTGCGTATTAGAGTTACTCAAGAAGTTGTCAAGTTCTTGTTACGCGCCGTGTGAAAGGTTTATGTTTGCTCTTCGACCTTCTATTTAACTGTACAATTTACAGAAATATACCGTATAACCACGCGTTATTAATAATTTATCGTATTAAGTAATCATTGTTATTAAATGTAATTTCGTTTTACAATGTAATTAATTTTCTGTTTTGGGTAGAATAGGCTACACTTTGTATTTTGTGCAGAAGCATTAACTTCCTAATACCTGTCCCTAAATTTGACATTTCATACACATCATGTACTTGGGTTTGGTAGAATGGTAATTCAATATTATCATCAATTCTTTTAGTAAAAACCGGGTAGGAAATACTCACACGACTTGCTTTTGCCAATGCAAATAATGAAAAATATAACCTAACATTAGTAGTAGGCCTAATAATACATTAGAAATAAAAAACTAACCTCAAAAATATAACTATATATTAATCATAAGTGAATGATGCAAAATGAAAATCAACCTAGCTTGGCTTAATAATACGGAAAATCACCCTTTCACGCTGAACTCTCTATAGAAAAAAATGCTTAAAACAAAAGTTGTAGGTCTTTTAATTTTCGATAAATTTTATTATAACACTTTTGTCGTAAAATTTTTGTCATACTACAGCCGAAATTTTAAAAATCTATTTTTTACACATTTTCGTGAACAAAACAGAAAATCACTAATTACCGCTAAACTAAGCATTATACAAAGAAAAATGTTTAGAATAAAAGTTGTAGGTTTTTAAATTCTCTACAGCTTTTATTATATAAAAATTAGCCCTAAAACGCATATTGAGACCGATATCTTAAAGAAAAAAATTTTACGTGAGTACAGTCTCCCCAAGAATTTCAGCTGACATGGCGCCTACCTTATCATGTAGAGCATAAAAATGTAGTAAATGAAGTGATTTTTTTAAAAAATCGTAAGAGCCGTTTTTGAGAAAATCGCAAACAAGTGAAAAATTATACAAATAAACTACTACTTCGGTTGACCGAATCTGATGAAAATATTCGTGTCGTGTCCTCTAGTAGTAGGGACCTAACCTTAGTTTTAAGTTTACTTTTTGTACGATGTTCCGTTCTTGAGTTCACATCCAGACACACATACACACACACGCACACACATACACACAGAGAACAATTGCTAAAAACATAATTTTTGGGTTCATTGGGTCTGAAAACGAGTATATCCGGTGAAAACTCGATTTTGAAAAATCGACACGAAAACGATACTTTACTTCCTGTATACAAATAGGCAAGAGAAAGTAAAAAAGTATTGGTATTTTTAACGTTTTTTGGCTTCAACTTTATTTTTATTTACAACTGTACAATTTTTAAAAGCACAACTAGTAAATGAAATGGAATGAATGAGGAATATCGGAAATGTGATGTGAATGTGAATTGATTCAGTGACCGTTTCGGCGTGTAAATTTACAATGAATGTGGTACCAATATTAGGCTTATGAATGATAACGGTTTATAAACTACGATGGATGATATTTTTTTCTTATGAGATGATTTTCTTTTTTGTTTTTTTTTATGAAATGAATTTTTAATTTAAAAAAAATTATTGTTTATAGTATGTCTGTATTATTATTAGTAGTAGTACTTTTACGAAGAAAGATTATTAAAAAAAATGAAGCATGTTTTTCTGTGTCGCTGTTTACAGCAGAGCATATATGGCAAACAAATTTTTGAGAAATAGTTAATTGTAAATACTTTTTGTACGTTGTTTGCAACATTGTTTTTCTTTCGATAGAAATGAATTTTTATTATTTTGGCAGATGCATCTCGTGAGCGCAGAAAACAACGGCTGCGACTCTGTGACTCTTCATGTGCAGGCGGATATTGTTTGTATTTTTGTTTTTTGCCTGTTACACCTTATAGAGCTAAAACTATTGGTTTTGCCTGTAGACTAGACAAGGTAAATTGTTTACTTTTCGTATGTAAATGACTTAAATATAATTATTTTTTAAAACTAACTCATAAGTGTGGTTCATAGAGAAATTTGACGTTGCGTTGCTCTAGTGAACAAAAAGCCTGTCTGTTATCTGTTATCTTAAATTATCTTGTTATATATGTTGTTTTTAAAAAATCTATTTAAAAAATTTACCTATTGTATGAGTAAACCATTCTAACTTTCCTGTAGTTTACCTTACTCACCGTTAACTGTTATTCTGACTAAAAGGTTTGACGGTTAACCGGAGAAAAATTGATCCAATGTATACAAGTGGTTTTATAAAAAATATGTTGCTTCAGTAGTTATAATTATTGAGAATAAAATTTTTTAAAATACTCGTAGATGCTCTGTAAAGCTATTATTATAATCTAAGATATAAATTTATTAAACCATCTTTGACGACACTTTGATTGGAAGTCCACTAAATTGAGTAAATATGATAGTAAAATGTTAACTGCTGGTAAATAAGTTATTAAATTTAGTAAATTTATATGAAAATAAGTATTATAAAAACTGCAACATTAAAAGTTTTAGTATAATTTTCTACATAATTCAAGCGGGTTTTCTATTGTAATACGATTGGAAGGTAAAATTGGAAGAGGAAGGATTATAACACTTGAATATTTAAAAAATTAATTAGCTCTGAATCAGAAAACACGTTCCACAGTCACAACCATCAGCTCTAATAGAACCATCTGTGTACACACTCACATAGTCATTGAATCTTGCAGTTATTTCTTAGGTATAAAAAAGATAGGCTTGAAAACTGCAGAACGGCGGTTTCCTTTCTCAAGAACACTGACACTTAAATTAGGGGCTGGAAATTGTACAAGTCAGGCGGTTGATAGTGTGGACAAACGTAAAATATTTTTCGGAAGGTGTAGGCCTACATTTTACTCTTTGAAGTACATATCCATACGATCACCTGTAGATTTTTGGGTATCTTCCTTTCCTCTTGGCAGGTTTCCTTTAGTAAGAAAAAAAACTATACAAATCTGACAGTTTAACATTTATACTGTCCAGAATTGTAAAATAATTAAATAAATGAGGTATTAAATTGATTTTGTTGTAACATAGAAATTGCTTGGGTGTAAATATATTAAAGTTTGTGATGGAATTTTGTATTGTGTCGTTGTAGACTTCATAATGTACTTCATCCTGTTTATTTTTATGTGGCCATTGTTAGATCAGTCGGAAATTATTTAAAACTTTCGGTCGATTATTTGGTGTTTGGACTGTTCGTGGTGAGTTCGTAGTGTGTTTGTGGATATTTTGTAACTATGTGGTTATGCGGCAGTCTTGTGTGTCCAATTCTCATTTTTCTATGATGATTTGGTCTCGTCTTGTTGACATAGCTTCTGATGTTCATGTGTATTTTCCCATACATTCTATGCATGTTTGGAGTCTTGAGCAGTTTGTGTTCTACTGTTGTGTTATGTTTTAAGAAATTATATTCATATAAAATTTTTATATTTTTTAGTTTATTTTTAGTCGCATCAACATCTTGATTATTATCGACTACTTTGAGGTACTAAACATTAGGTTTTATCGCGTAGTAATTTCCGAACCGTATTCTTGAATCGAACCCGAGATCTTCCGACTAGTAAGATAGTAAGCGATACCCTACGCCACAGAGGCGTTTATATATAAAAATAAATTTTAAAATAAAAAATTAAACAACGGATGTATACTATAATGCTTCATACATTAATTAAATAAAAAAATTTAGTTAAAATTAACAACTACAACAATTAAAATTAAGAAGGCTATTATCATTATTTTTGGTTAAATTATGAAATTGCAACAGGTGGTCAAATTGGCTCCAATCGAGGATATTAATCAATCAATCAATCAATCAATCAAGAATATTTAATCAATAAATGGCCTAAATAATTGGAATTTTACGAATATTTCTTGATGTCTTCACGTACGTCAACATATGAGTAATTTTGTAAAAAATTGGGTTTAGTTTTTCAACTTTCTTTATTGTTAAAGCTTTATTTATGAATTTTTCTTCTTTTAATATGCATGTTTGGAAGTAATAACAGCATGAAAATTTGAAAAACGGGCAATCCTTTTGTATACCTTTGTATTAAAATTGGTCATTTTTCTATTATTTAGGGTTTATTAAAACAAGTGTACAAAAATTTAAAACAAAGACGCTATTAATAGCAATGTTAAATTGAATACTAGAGGCTATTATAGCCAACAGTAACACAAAATTCTCAAAGTAAGGGAGTAAATATGGTTACTTTCGTTTGATTATGTTCGGTTAAAAAGAAAGTGACCGCTGATAAAAAACAATACGTGGGCTCTCAAACAGTGTATCGATTACATGGTAAACGTAACTGAATACATTGTTAGAGATACAGAATAATAACACTGGTCTGCAAAAAAAAAGAAAGTTTTTTCCCCTTGGACTTTGAAGGGTGATCGTTATGTATCTTGACCCCTGAATCCAAATCTGACCTCCGTTTCTCTCTATCACCCACCGTTTTTGAGGCCCCCCCCCCGAAATTCTCGAAAAAAACACCTAAAAGCGGTTATTCCTAATAAAGTGAGGGGTGGGGGGAGTTTGTAAGTACCCCATCCTCTCCACCATAGAAAATGTTATCTCAGTGCACACACATTTATGCATGAAGACCGAAGGGGGAGGGGTGACATCACCGTTAGTTCAGAGGTATAGCAGGGTGGGAAGCCGGGCCAAGTGATAAGCTTAGCTTAGTGACAATTATGTTGAACTCGTCGAAGAATTGCTATCTGCATACGAGTCGATGGGTTGCAAGTTGCAACATGTTATTAAAATTTCACCTTTTACACGTGCATTTGGACTTTTTCCCAGAAAATTTGGGAGCAGTTTACGATGCACACGGAGAAGGTTTCATCGACACATTGCACTCTTTGAAAAACTGTTCTTTGGGAAGTGGAACTCAAGTATGTTAGCAGACTATTACTGGTCACTCTTGCGTGAAACTTCCAGAGATCAGTACAAGAGAAAATCTACCTCCAAGTAAAACCACTCTCTTTAAGTATATGTATTCGATGACAAGTGCTTGAACCAGAAAAATTGAATAACTAAAATGCACAAAATGTATCAATACATCAATACTCTCTTATTGTACTCCTTCAGTGTTAGGTAGGCCTTGAAGAACCATAAAAATATGATACTACTGCACAATTCCATATCACAGTTACACCAGACTGATAAAAAGTTAAAATTTCCCAAATAAGGGGGAGTGGCCCGGCCCCTAAAAATGGTGGGTGATAGACCAAAATGGAGGTCAGATTCGGATTCGGGGGGTCAAAATTTATAAAGATCACCTATTAGAGCTCAAGGGGAATCTTTGATGCAGACCAGTGTAATAACAATAACTTATTTAGAGTAACTAATTGATTAATTTAAATGATTAATAACTTATTTAGAGTAACTAATAGATTAATCTTGTCGAAATGTACAATACAGACTTATAATTTAAAGTTCAATATTTGAATCGTTTAGAAAGTTAACGATATAATTATGTCGATCAAATTGCAAATATTTTGAACTTATACCTATTTGTAAACAAATGTAAAACAACAATTTTATACTCTATCCCATGGAACCTGCAGCACTCCAAGGCATAAATATATTAAAATTGTGATTGAACTTAGTGCGATCCATTCAAGTTACAAAAATTTTCTTTGCTTATCAGATGAAACTTGCTAAATACTAATTGAAACATACACTAAATACAAAATACGACAGTACCAGTAAAAATAATTCATATTGTAGACCTATTACAAAACATCTGGTCTGTCGCCTTTTGCTTGGGTTGAAGGCGTTGGTAGAGTGAAACATGATAACGCATCCTTTTTTCTAACTTTCAACCCGTAGTCTATTTAGATCTGCTGCACGGTTTCATGGGATAGAGTATAGTCACCATACTATTTTAGTTATGATACCGTGTTGTCTTTTGAACCGTTTGAATGTTCCGAAAGTTGTACCAATTCTAGATTTAATTGAGTAGATCTCCTATAAAGCACAAATTTCTCGGCTAGAAAAGAGATTTGCTATTCCGGTTTGTTGTTACAGAAGATGTAATAGTTACGAAAAAGTGTTAAAAACTACGAAACGTTTAAGTTGTTTTCATTCTTTTTAGACATGTGCCTTTAAGGTAATAGTAGCTTACATTGATATTTACAGTTAATTACTGGTTTAAAAATGAATTTATCTTCACTGAATTATCACAGGAAATTTTTTTTTTAATTTATTTAACGTCACATCAACTACAACGGTCATTAGCGACGACGTTGGGGTGTAACTACTGTAGAATGGAGGATGAAATGATGTTTTGTAACGTATGAAAATATGCCATGCCTGAGTGGGATTCGAACCCAGGACCACATGATGAGAGGCGAGCACGTTACCAACTGCACCAATGCGGCCGGCAAAATTGATTAATTTAATAATATAATAATAGTCAGTTTAAATTTTAAAAACCGTTGAGAGGTTCGTCGGTTTAGATTTATAATATATTTTCCCCTCTAGAGGTGATATCATGGCCGAAACGCGTAAGGGTTAATATAAGTTTGTTGGTCCTAAGTATTTTGTTTTGAACATATATAATATTAACTTTTTTTTATAATATTATAAATAAAGTTATTAAAAGCTACCAGAAAAGGTCAAAGAATGAGTAAGAACACCTACCGATTGAGAAGTATTTTCGTGGCTTTACCACATCGCCAGCACACTACAATACTTAAAATAAGACAATTATATTATTTATTTTATCAGAGATGTAAACACACTGTGTAAATCGTGATATTGATAATTGTCATGACTTATAGAATA
The DNA here is from genome assembly GCA_035578175.1 of Catonia carolina. Classification (NCBI taxonomy): domain Eukaryota; kingdom Metazoa; phylum Arthropoda; class Insecta; order Hemiptera; family Achilidae; genus Catonia; species Catonia carolina. The sequence continues at coordinate 396,751,911 of JAQMRL010000001.1, forward strand.
AATATTATAATATTGTGTTATTTTAAGTATTGTGATGAGCTGACAATGTGGTAAAGCCACAAAAATTGTATTTCTCAATTGATAAGCACTCTTACTTATTCTTTGACTGTTTTTGGTAAGTTTTAATTTTTTTTTAAATTTTTATTATGTAAAGTCACATCAACTGCTTTGATATTGGTGACTACTATGGGTAACGCATCGATAACAGTGGGTATTGACTTGTGAAAATTACCAGACCCTGGCCGGGAGACGAACCCCAGACCTCCACGTGATAAGCTAGCGCGCCAACTACTACGTTAAGGAAGTGGCTTTTAATTTTATTTTTTTAAGATTCTATGACCACATTGGATGAATTTAGTCAGTTTTGAGTTGTCTTTTCTTTCTTTTGGGTTTTCTTCAATTTCTTCCAGTATTTTTTCATTCTTTCAGACTTTGTTTACCTTTCCTCATCTGAATAAACCATAGTCGGTAGTTTTTTGTTTTAACATGTAGTTGTTTATTTTTGTCGTTAATTAATTTCCTGTATTTGAATGATTTTTCTTTTCAGTCTTTTATTTTTAATTATAGTTCTGTTAAATCTTTAATTTCTTTAACCTACTGGATATTCAAGTTTTTGGAGTTATAAGTTTTTTCACTATCTTCCTTGCTATTCTGTCTTCTGGTGTTTTGAGTAGCCTATGTGTCCAAAGAAAGAGATATTTCTTGTTTATTATATTATAAAATGATAACTTATAATACATAAAATTAATTAATTTTATTAATAATAAAATAAAAAATCATTAAACGGAAGATATAAAATGCTACAATGTTAAATAAATATTAAATTTAAATTTTTAATGTGGCTTCTGTAAACGTACACCTATATTTAGTATAAGTTATTTGAGATAAGTTAAAAATTTTCATGACGTAGTTATAAGTATTTATTGTTTTAATTATCTCATACATTCGTAAAAATTTAACTGTAATAAGTTTCGCAATGTTTTAACATAAATTAAACCCCTAAATAGACGTCATAATATCATCAACGTAAAGTTTAATTATCGATTTCCAATTTTAACTTCAATTTACTCCCACTTAATTTACAAGTTGTTAAAACTTGAGGGACTTATTTGACTAAATTATCCTTCTCTGAATTACTTAAAGACGGATAACTATTTTAAAATCGATTTTGCGTCCTAGATTAAACTTTTATTATCTTCTACAACCGGTAACTTAGTAAACGTTCGTAATTTGTGGGTTTCTGTGTTTATTTTATAAATAATGAAATAGTACATGCTATTTCATTTATTAATTTGCTATTTCACTTATTAATTTGCTATTTCACTCTTATTCTCCAGCCGGCCGCATTGGCGTAGTTGGTAACGTGCCTCATCACCTTCGTGACCTCATCAAGAGGTCTTGGGTTCGAATGCCATTCAGGCACAGCATATTTTCATACGTTACAAAAAATCACTTTATTTTTCACCGTCTGCATTAGCAGTAACTGCAGAACAGTCGGACGTTAAACCAAAAAAATACTTATTCTCTACGATAACTGATAAGTTAGTATAGGTTTATATTTTGTGGGTTGACCCACAAAATATAAATCTGTGTTTATTTTAAAAATACCTAATGAAATAGCACTTGTAATTTATTTGTAAGTCATTCTAAAATGTTGTTTATGACAGCAATCCAGTGTGGGAATCTTTAAGTACAATACAAAAAATTATATTTACTTGTACAACAAAACATTTTAAATAATACAATAAATAATTTTATATTTAAAAGTAAAATATACTCAAGGCAAAAAATACAAAATAAATAAGTCAGGAAAAAATTTATAATTGTACCTAAGGCTCATTATTTGTCACTCTACTGAATATTTAATTTGGAATGTTCAAGTTTCGTCAGTAATATTGTCCAAGCTGATTAATTATAAATTTTTCATAGTTATATTGCACATATTAAGAGTGTTTCTTATAATATTAACGTCACTTCAACTACTCGTAATTATAAAATAACTCGATATGAAAACTCTGAACGGCAAAAGATTTTATTCGACCCTCCAGTACAAGTTCTCGAACAACACTCTTCGTGTATTGACTAGTATACACATCTATTTATTGGTTGCTAAAATATCCTTCAAGAGAGATCCAAACAGAATGTTTCAGAACGGTCCAAACAGCTGACCTAATACAAACAAATATGCAAACATTTAAGTCCCTGAGTGTGGTTTAGTATAAATATAATGATATAGGTCAAGATATATAAGAACTCAGTACAGGATGCATATTTGAAAACCCCTTATTTCCCCTATCAAAGTGTCCTCAATACATCACAAATAATCACAAACACCACAAAATTATACGACTTACTAAAACATTATATTTGAATTTTTTCTTTAATTTATTTGATTTTTTTTAAGTTATTATTTCTTTTAATTTTTTATTTTATTTTGGATTTTTCTTTTTTTCAGATTAAGTCAAAAACGATTGGATCATATTAACTTAATGGAAGCAGAGTAATTTAGAAAAATGAAATCCTTGTTTTTAGTAATTTATCTGTTCAACGTATTTATAAATTCGGTCAGTCCATTTCTGTTCACTCAATTTGTTCTGCAAGAAGTTTATCGCCAATACAAACAGACTAGAATTCCATTTAGGGAAGATCCATACGTAGGTAATAAACCGATATTGACAGAATATGATTTTATAGTAATCGGAACAGGTCCGGGTGGTTCTGTAGTGTCTAACAGGCTGTCAGAAATTCCAGAATGGAATACGTTGGTACTGGAAGCCGGAAAAGATAGCTCGATTTACACCGATATACCAGCACTCGTAAGTTATCTACAATTTACCGATTACAACTGGGGATTTAGAGCGGAACCAACTGCAGGTAATTGTTTAGGAATGAAAGACGAAAGATGCAATTGGCCAAGAGGTAAAGGAATTGGAGGTACAAGTCTTCTTAATTATATGATATATACTCGTGGAAACCGCCGAGATTACGATTCGTTCGCCGAAGAAGGAAATGCCGGATGGAGTTATGAAGAAGTTTTGCCTTACTTCATAAAATCAGAACAAAACAATATACCTGAGTATCAAAATTCTTCATATCATGGTAAAGATGGTTATCTTACGGTAGAAAGGATCCCACATAAATCATTATTAGTAGAGGCATTTCTACAAGGAGGCCAAGAAATTGGATTGGATACGGTTGACTATAATGCTCCGGATGTTTATGAAGGGTTATCTAGAATTCAAGCAACCATGAAAAGAGGAAGACGAATGTCAGCATCCAGAGCCTATCTAGAAACAGTTAAAGATAGACAAAATCTTCATGTGGTTGAGAAAGCAAGAGTAACAAGAATTTTGATAGATCCAAAAACAAACACTGCTTTTGGGGTGGAATTTGTTAAAAACAGAATAAGAAGAATAGCGCTAGCAAAGAAGGAAGTAATATTATCAGCTGGGGCGCTTCAGAGCCCACAACTCTTGATGCTTTCAGGAATAGGGCCAAAAGCTCATTTAGAAGAAAAGAAAATAGACGTAATTAAGGATCTTCCAGTTGGAGAAAACCTTCACGAACATTGGACTACTCCAATTATGATTTTCACAATAAATAGTTCAGCATCAATAACAGAAGAACGTGTACAGAATCCGGTTGTCGTTAAACAATGGCTGACAAATGGGTCAGGTCTTCTTTCTCTAGCTGGTGGTGTGGAAGGCATCGGATATGTGAACACAAAACAAAATCTCGCCGGTGAATACCCAGATATGGAATTTATCTTTGCTTCTGGAGGGATTAATTCAGATGGTGGAAATACAGTGAGACAAGGAATCGGTATTTCTGATGAGTTGTACAATTCAGTGTACAGAAGTATTGATAATAAGGATGTATGGACTATATGGCCTATGATGTTGCGACCTAAAGGTTCAGGAAAAGTTGTATTACGCGATAAAAATCCTTGGCATTGGCCATTATTTTATTACGATTACTTCAAAGATCCAAACGATATAAGAACGATGGTAGACGCAATTAAAAAAATAATAGAATTGAGTAAAACACGCGCATTTCAAGCTTTCGGTTCACAATTACATTCAGTTCCTGTTCCAAAGTGTGCCTCGTTAGGATTTGGTTCTGATGAGTATTGGGAATGCGCTATGAGGTATCTAACTGTCACATTGCATCATCAAAGTGGAACTTGTAAGATGGGACCTCCGGGGGACACAACTGCTGTGGTCGATCCACAACTGAGAGTTCACGGAATATCAAATCTCAGAGTCGTCGACGCATCCATATTTCCTAGACTTCCATCGGCACATTTGTATGCACCAACGCTGATGGTTGGAGAAAAAGCAGCTGATATGATTAAAACTACATGGTTATCAACAACACCAAACGAAGTTTAATCTCATAGTTTATATTTGTGATATTAATCATAATATTTTTATTTTATTAAAGAAAAAACATTTTTTATACTTTTAAACTGTATTTATTTTAATATATTTAAATTAGTAAACTTAACTAGACATGTCATTCTGTAAATAATTTTATAAGATTAATTTTTAAAAAAACTTTAAGACCATTTAAAGAGAAGATAAAAATGTATATTCATAAATGCTACAAGTCAAGTACTGTTCTACATTATATATTTCTGAATTGTGGATACTGTTTTTTTTAAATGGAAAATACTAAATATTTTTCATCGATTAAGAACATTTGATTATATATTTTTTGTGAATTAGTAACAGAAATAATAAGTACAAAAATACGAATAATCAGTTACAAAATACGAGTACAAAATGAAATATTGATATATGAATAGACAAGTAAGTTATACACGGATGTAATAACATAATATATAAGTTATTTTTTTTACATTATCTTATTAGCAGGTACATTGATTGCATTTTTCTATCCTTTAAATTTACAATACTTTTCTATTTTTATTTTCGCTAATTAGCCTAAGATAATTTAAGTGAATTTGTAACCTGTAGCTTTACATTTATGTTGAAATGAATCATAATTATTTTCCGTTTTTACAAAAATATTTGTTGATAATCTACTAAAACATTTTAAGCCTATCAATAAGTGTAATGTTTAAGTGTGGTACAAGGAGCAATCAACTTTTTATTTTTCATTTTTCTTTTCATTTTCATTTTCATTTTTTCATTTTTCTTTTATTGTATCAATACTAAGTTCAGAAACCAAGTAAATATTTAACATTTAAATTTACTACAGTAATTTTAAATGGATGTAGATATTATGCTCCCAAAAGTTTAGCTTGATTTCTCCAGCGACTTCTCAGTTTTGGGTCATATACTGCAAAAAGAAAAATTGAATTTGTTATATTTTGTCAGAATGTTTATTGTCTTGAGTGAAACTTCAGCAATAATCATTTCAAAACTATAAAGTAACCTCAATATTTGATAATAAACAAAAAACACTATTGCAAAAACTTAATAAGAATAAAATATACCTTTATATTATAGTAAATATTTTACTCGAATAATAAAACGTTTATCATAAAAATTGTAATTTAAAATTTTTTGATAAATTATACGTCTAACTTTAAAAATATATAAACTTTCCAGATAACCCTACAATAATAAAACATTTACTTTATTGCGCAGGAAAAGTGTAGAATATTATGTTAGTTTTTAACCTAAAAACAAGTGGGCATATTTTAATTTTTAGTTATAGATTTTCTTAATTACTTTGTCAAAATTATGTACTATATCTCTTTCTGGTCTATTTGTAATTTTTAAACGTTAAAATTTAATAATGTCAATCCAGTAGATGCCAACCGAAACTAAAGTTCAAAGTGTTTATTACAAAAATGTTGATTATAATTTAAAGGTCATAATAATACCTAGCAGGTAATATTCATAGCAGTTATAACCCTATCGGTATTGTAAAAGAACTACTTTAAAAGTAATTTTAATATTAGCTTAATAAAATTACTTCAAAATATTGTTTGTAATGAAAGATTTTTCTTGTATTTTTTAGTATAAGTATTTATTAGTTTTAAAATTAAATTAATTTTTGTATAAGAATATTTGTGTAGCATTAATAATTTACGCCATGCCCTTTAAAATTTATAGGATTATTTAATATCCACTCATATTTAAATACTTCTCTACTTTCAGGATATAAGTTTACACTATATTGATCTCAGTGTTTTAAAAATTATTTTTTATTTCACTATAATGTAGAGAATTAAAATCATCTAATTAACACCATAAGGAAATCAAAAATAGATAACATTTAAAAATTTATACGGATTCTCGTTGCATGAAAAATAACAAAAATTAACTTCATAAAATGCAGCACCACTTGCAAGAAATACAGATTTTGAATCATTATTATATTTGACCACACTAGAATAACATTTTACTAAATCAAAAAACATTCACAGACAGAACAAAACGCTTATGAAGTCTATTTGGCAGACAATCTTCTCTTCCTTTATCAAAGAAATTAAAGATATCATTACTCTGTAAAACTGACTGGAACCATTGGTTTTCACAATTACAGTTCCGCTAAACTAAGTAGTATAACTCGGTTACAGTTAAAAGCATTCGAATTGGAAGCCAAAGCACACTTTATTACAGACAAGTACTTTATTACAGTAAAGCACACTTTATTACAGTCGAAAACGCTTCGAATTTGAACAGACTACCCGTAGTACATACCGAATGAGACTACTCGTAATTACGTACAAGTTCCTAGTGTATTCAACACAATAAAACAATACTATCAACGGTTTCAATGAAAACAAACTAATCAGGACGTTTAGCTCAGGTATTTTACCGGATAACATTCCCAGAAAGATAAAGAGAGCTTTGAACAGAGATTTGTTGCTACCTTAAAAAAATCATTATGTTTAAAATATAACTTTAATACAAAATTAAATTAGAAACTAAAAATATAGCAGCTCCATCGATGTGTGGTCTGATTTCTCGTGTCATTCATCGTTCTATGTTGATATCATCATCACCATTATGTACTTTATTGTAATGCATTACACAAATATATCTACCATAAGGCCAAAAAAAACGTTTAAATTGTTGTACCTATATTAAAATATTTTAATGAAGGCTTTGTTGGAATATCCTTTCAGTTATAACTTTTTCAAATGATTTTTAATTATTAAATACTAAACATGATGAATTTTAACATCTAATATTATCTACACCAAAAACAGCTTTATTTAAATTCTACTCGGAGCCTGTTTAAAAAATTATGAGTAATCTTTTGTAATTTTTTAAGCGGAAAAATTAGAGCACAAAGTTTTTATGCACGGTAGAAAAAATTCATTTTTCTATTAAAATTAATTTACAAAGTTCTTTTCAAACTGTTAATTAAGAAAAAAATATAAAAAAAAATTTATCCACCGGGTTGGTCTAAAAGTAAAGTCATCGCCGCAAGTCAGCAGTTTAATAGCTGATTTTCGGAGGCGAAGATCCCTGTTTCAAATCCTAGATAAGGTAGTTACTTTTATACTGATTTGAATACTACTCAGGCATGGCATATTTTCATACGTTACAAAAAATCATTTCATCCTACATCGCATAAAGTTCCACCCCAACGTCGTCGCTAATGACCATTGCAGTTGATGCGACGTTAAATAAATTAAAAAAAATGTTTTTAAGTGACCTGGATTAAATAATTGAAGATCGGCTAAAGCTCGAGATTAACTTGGTCATTATTTAAACCGCATTAAACATGATATATTTTACAAATATTAAACATTTTTTAACAAGGTGGGTAATTCTTATGCAATCAGTTTTTTAAATGTAAATGTAAACTTTAACCAAAGACGATAAAATATTGAATAATAACGTTATTTAAATGAAAATACATGAAACACACATAGTGTGTATAAAACATACTCAGTAGTAAGTTTAAAAAAACTAAACTTTGAGCAAAAACAAAACTAAACTTAACTCTGAACTGTGCATAAATATCTTGAAACATGAAGATGAAGCTGAAGATAAAGATAACGACCATAATGAAAATAATAATGATGCTGATTACAAGGTGATGATTATTAGTAGTTAAGTAGAAAAAATTGAATGAGTTAAATGATTAACAAAGTCGCAAAGGTAAGTCCAATATTGTAAAACTGTTTTAGTCTGTGAATATCTTCACTGTTTTTGAAAAGGTTGATTATAAGAAGATTTTGATAGTCTTCTAACTTATTAAATGTTTCATGCTATGGTGGATACGATGAAACGAATTAGTCAAAACAGTTCTTTCTCAATTTTGCAAAGTGCTTACGGTTACGTTAGGCATAGACGAAGAAGAAGCATTTAGCTAAATTATAATATAATCTAAAAATAACTTACTGTAAAGAATAAAATTAAAAAAATAAGTGTATGAAGTCCTTTAAATACAATGAAATACAAACTTACATTTTCAAACAATCATACAATGATGAATAGTAGCCTTCACGAATATTATATAAACGAAATTCAACAGTAGTCAATGCGACATTATTATTATTATTAAATGTGACATTATGCGGCGTGAGGACACCTCAAATGTTTGGGGCCCTGAAAAGGGCCGTTTAAGCGGTGGTCGTCTGGGTGGGAAGAGTCGGTCATAGCCGTTGTGGCGGTCGAGGATCTGGGCGTTACGGTGTATCATCGTCCAGCAGAGACGTCATCTTCTTCCCACGCAGTAGTTCGTTGGTGGCTTCTTCGTCAGGATCAGGTGGGCGCAAGACTCGAACGAGGGACCGCTGTGGGGATCGCTCGTAGCAGCGGGTGATGACGGCCCTGGTTGACTTCTTACGGTGTCGGTTCGGTGAGCGGAATCATCATCTTCCCTCTTGCGGGGTCGTTGGTGATTCTTCATCGGAGTCCGGTAGCCGTGGGCCAATGGTAGACGTCTAGTCTGCTGTTGAGTCGATTGGAATCGAGTGACATCGGAAAACTGAAACTGATTGAAGATAAATTGACGATGTCGTGGGAAATACGCCCTGATCGTTCGAAGATATAATGACGAGGCTGGGTTTTTTCAATGAAACATTTCGGAAGGGTTGTTAGAAGGAATTTATATTTTTAAGATCAGAAAAACGCAGAGTGGAACTAAAGACCAATATATACATCAATAATAATATTAACATATATTTTACGAAATAGATACCGAATTTTTCACAAAATTAATATCACGAAAATGACTTCAGGCTCAGTGAAGCGCTCTTTATATAGTCTCCAGTGTGCAGGGGGGGTTACAAGCCCTCTCCAGTGCCAAAACAGGCCTACCGCCCTTGTCGGAACTATTGGCGGCTTCCCCTCTGTCACTAAGTCGGAAGCTGTGATAGCCGGAAGCACAGTACCTAATCAAAGAGGGCGACGGTGACAAAGTAGGCTATAGAACTCGTGCATTTTGCTGAGAACAGCGGAACAGACATGCGCACTAGCAGCCGAACGTTCCGTTCCTCGTTTTTCCCATCACGTACAGTCACGTAGGCATACGTAACCAACCCTGTGCTGCATGGTGCTCATAAGTATTTACAAAACCCCTTAGTTTAGCACGAGCCATACTTTACTGCATGTAGCGCTGTGACCGCTACGTCTGCTTTAGAGCTCTCAGCATAATGCAAAAGCTATACCTATAAAGGTATACCTACTGTCTGTCTATAACTTGATGGCCTCCGCCAGAGAGAAGCAATATGCAGATTGTAAAACCATTTCAGAAAACATTTCTGTAAATTGATTATGAAAAACACGCTTAATGAGACAATGAACGTATAATGTAGTAAAAGTTTTGTTTTTGAAGAAAGAACTGTCCTCATAACTTAAAAAGCAATGATTGCTTGTTAAATTTTATTGCATCATCGTTTTCCATAATTATTTCAGAGCAAATTTGCCAAATATTATGTTAATTCGTGAAATAGTTGTTGAACAATGACGAAGTATTTGAAAAAATACGGATTTTCTTCAAAAAAATCTTTTTACAAAATTATACATTATCTCATTAAGCGTGTGTTTTTGGAAATAATTTTATGGAACAAAAACCATGCGAAATACTTTGTAAAAATACGGCATTTCTGACAAGTTTCAGTTACTTGAAAAAAATACACGTATGTTATTGAAAGGGTTTTACAATCCGCATATTACTTCCCTCTGCCGGGGGCCATCAAGTTGTAGACAGACATGCATCCATTAACTCCTCCAAAACTACAACTTCTTACGTCATTTTAATATTACTGCATAAAATACTTGAATATTTTGTCCGCTTATGAGATGTTGTATGCTATAAGATTTTGTTTAATAACATATCCCCTAAATTTATACATGCTACTGAATGTAGAAATTAAAAAAAAAACAAACAATATGTAGATGTAGGATGTATAACTTTCAAACAAAAGCAAAGTAGAGGCCACTGTTCAAAATTTTCAACTAAATTTTCACTGTTACTTTAAAATTTTACCGATCATACATCATTATCAGGTTAATTTATCGAACTTTATTTTTTTAAAGAAATTTAAAATCATGTTACCTTTCGTACTAAGGTTGTGTTTCAAAATATTTGAACCTCCCACTCATTGAGCAACATCCATAATTAAATGAGATTTATTGCTATGATATTTTAACTTCTAGTACGTGAAACAAAATTTCCATTTTTGTGATATGAGTATCTTGAAATTAAAATTACTTTAGTATTACTAATTAGTTTTAGAACATTATAATTGTATTTTCTCTTTAAGAACTGCGGATTTACTACCTAGAGGCATCTTTAAGTTTAGGTTTTAATGCAATGCAAAACAAAATAGTATCTAGTAATAATAGATAAAATAAACTAATTAATTTTGTTTTATACTACTATGTAAAATAAGGGAAGAAAATCAGTCAGATGCCTTAACGTTTTAATGAAGCAAAGTGAGCATATTATGAAAGAGAAAATAAGTAAAGTTTAAAGGTGAATATTAATTTTAATTACCTTTTAATAATTAGATTATAAACTCTTATAAAAATATAAACAAATCATAATTATGTACTACATGTATCATTAAATAAACCAGTACGAAAAAATTATATAGAAGAATACAACACGTATAAAAGACGAGGTTCCAAAAATAAGTAAAAACAAAAAGTAAGTATTCAGTATTTTGAAATATGAATGAAAATTAAGGTATATTAATAACTATTCATCCAGTTTATTTACTACGGTATCAAACAAATTAAATACATAATTTATAAAATGTAAACAAGTTGCTAAATAAATAACCATCATAATACAACAAAGTACCCTCATTTCTGATACGGTATATTAATTGTTCGCATCATTCCATTAGCAAACAAAAATTCTAATAATATCAAATGTGTCTATTGATTACCCCTATCTTTAAACCAATTAGAGTTCTAGAGTACTTCTAAACAAATACATTCATCTGTTAATCTATAAAGATTCTGAGACCATAGTAAACATATTTGAATTGGCTCCATAAGTATGCTTAGGCATTGGCTTTTTAGAAAAGTATATTTTCATCATTATAAATTTATAATTAGGTGCTCCAAATAAATGTTCGAAATAAATAAATAATTGTTGAAATTAAACTGCAGACGTAGGGTGACCGGGGCTGGTTGTCACACGGGTTGGTTGTCACAAGCTTCATAACTTAGCCGATGTCCGGCATGACGCGTTAATTGTCACTCTAATGAATTCGGCAGCCTTTGTTTCTTTCTCTAATGTGATTTGAGCGTGCATACTCTAGTGATATTGGTGTTATTCGAGAAAAAGCATATTTCTGCGTTACAAGTAAAATTTTCTTCTGCTACAAGCTACAGTATTTCTTGTTATTGCTAAGGTTGGTCATTATTTCGTTAATGTGATATAAAAGCCTACACTTAGGTGTATTTTCCCCACTATTGAAATTCATGCTACATAAAGAGTTTATGTTTGTAGACAAACGTTTTTACAAAATAGCGTGGCGGGGCTGGTTGTCACACATCATTCGGGGCTGGTTGTCACATGTGACAAGCAACCTTATATCAGTTTGAAATAATACGTAGCTTTCCTCCTCATTGTTCTCATAAATTGCAGCCTTTGGACAGGACGGTTTATGGTCCATTTAAAAAGTATATGAACACTGCTTGTAACGACTGGTTGGTGTCAAATCCAGGAAAACTGATGACAAATTTATGACATCCGATTTCAAGGGCTTATCCACTGACAATGACATCATCCAATATTCTTTCCGATTTCAAGTACACCGGAATATTTCCCTTTAACAGATAGATATTTACGGATGAGGATTTCGCGTCAAGCTATGTTACAGATAAGCCAAAACCAGAAGAAATAAATAAAGAAAGGGCCGAGGGAAATGCAACACGCCAAATTATTCATGTTTCAGAGTCGGCAGAGCTACCTGGTTGCAGTAAATCAGTTCAAGATACGTTATCTATTTCTCCAGTTGACGTTCATCCTTTACCGAAAGCTAGAATAAGGAAAACATTGAATAACCAGAACAGGCCTAGTCGGAAAAGAGAAACGGCAATTCTTACGGATACGCCTGTGAAAAGAAGACTCAAGAAGAAAAGAAAATGACAGATAACAAAACAAACAAGAAAGTCCAGAAAAAACTATTAACAAAAACATAGAATATAAGAGTGATGAGAGTAGAAAGAATGCGAATGAAATTTTGACTAATAAAGAGAGAGGCAAAAGTATTAAAAAAAATTGAAAAAGCAGAAAAAAAACGTGGAGGAAAGTTCGGAAAGTGAAGATGATGACTGTTGGTGTTTAATTTGTCTTGACTCATATTCTAACAGTCGTCCTGGAGAAGAATGGGTTCAGTGTGTTGAATGCAAAGACTGGGCACATAGCCGCTGCACTAAAGGATCAAAAATATTTGTGTGTCAAAATAATTACGAGAGTGATTTTTCTAATCAAGAAGACGAAAATACATGAAATATTTCAAATAGAGTATCAATAATTATAGTTTTTTAAAAATGATAAATTTAAGTTTTTAATCTTTTAATTTAGTGTAATGTAATGAATAAACAATAATTTCAGACTTACATACTGTATATACTTTACCAATATTGTCAAACTGTTTAATAATTAGGAATGTTAAAATTTGATTTTTTCCATATGAAAAACATGTGACAACCAACCCCAATGTGTGTGACAACCAGCCCCTCTGTAGGGGCTGGTTGTCACAACTGAAATGTTACTGAAAAATTCAATTATTACCTACATTGAATGATAAAACGGAATTGTGGTTTTTACCTAACAAGCACAACCCTTTGAAATTTTATTTAAAATAGTTAATACTTGAATTACTAAATTTAAAAAAAATTATAAAATTAATTTTTTGAAAAGTGTGACAACCAACCCCGGGCTCCCCACTCAACCGGTAGAATTTTCCCGTTCATATATTTGAATTACTGGTGACAATTTTTTAAATTATTACAATTAATTATATAATATATAATTACGAACATTCATATATAAATTATAAAACGCATCACAATAATTTTGTTATTTTATTTGTAAATTTTAAATACTGATGGCTGAAGATGTGGTAAATGTTATGAAAACGCTTCCCTTTTATTTGGTTATTATTACTACTATTTTTGACATTTTTGGTGGTTTTTTTTAATAGTCTAATTATTTATAATAAGTTAATCTAAAAAAATACTTCGAATGCTATCATATTTAATCTTCTTCTTCTTCTTACTACCCAGGATTAGGTATAAGCCTGTTCCGAACTCACAAACGTACTTACATACAAACACGAGATTTTCCAACCCGTACATCTCGACTACTGCCATCTTCTTCGAGGTTTTCCCACTTCTATTCTTCCAACCGGAACATATTCCGTCACTTTTAACGGTATTCTCTCCTCTGGCATACGTTCCAAATGTTGATCCATTGATTACGGTACGTCTCCATTTTTTCATTCAGGCTAAATACACCCAACTCAAATCTAATTTTCTCATTATGTATAGATCCAACCTCGAGCAGCCCTTCACCCTTCCAAAAAACCTCAATGTTTAATATATTAATAATTTTATTTTTATATCACTGGTTTCTGCACAATTTCGTTAGCATGTAGTTTAATACATCCTAAAACCAGCCGTAGGGCTGGTTTACATGAATAGTTGTCTTATGATCACCGTACTGAATTATTCAGCTAACCATTGTAATACTACATATAAAAGTTATTTTTACTCTTTAACTAACTAAGTATATCTGTACTGCATTTGACGGTTGATGAGCTCTGCTCTTTCACGCGTTTAGACCAATCAGAACGTTTTCAACCGTTGACAGATTGTATGAATGTTTCAGCCTGACAAAAAATACGCGCACATGCGCATAAGAGCCGTAGCAGTTCACTAGTGTCTTGCATCTCTTACTGAACTCGTCAAATATAGAGCGCATTGTTTTAATATATATATATATATATATATATATCAAGCGAGTAATTCTACAACTCTGGCCGTCTCTCGCATCCCATACGCCACCCCTCTCTATCCATCCAGTCTCCTCCCTCCAATTGTCTAGCATGCATATCTTTCGATACTTGCTTTATCCATGCTTCAGGTGGTCTACCACGCTTATTTCGTCCCCAAGGGGTCCAGTTTATTATTTTCTTTGGCCATCTCTCATCTCCCATTCTTTGCACATGTCCCAGCCATACCAGACGTCGTTTTTCGATTTCCTCCATTGTGGTGTCTTGCTTTTGTGTACGAGCTCTAATTTCGGTGTTCCTAACCCGGTCTACCCTAGAAACCAGACAACTTCTGCGTAAGAAGTCCATTTCCACCGCATTTATTTTCTGCTGATCTCTCTTGATCCTAGAGTTTCCTTCCGACGTTATTACACTTCCCAGGTATTTATATTAATCACATACATGAATAGTGTGTCCATATATCTGCAGATTTCTTGCCTGCCCTGCTACCACTAAATATTTGGTTTTTTGGTAGTTAATCTTCATCCCATTTTGCTCATAAGTCTCAGCCAGGTTTCGCATCATGTATTCAATATCGTGATCATCTCCCGCCATTATTCCTGGTCATCAGCAAATAACAGCGAATACATGTAATCATCATTTATCTTAATACCCATGTATCTACACTTCCTTTTCCACTCATGTAATGCGGCCTCAATATATATTTTGAACAAAGTTGGTGATAGGCAACACCCTTGACGTACCCCTATATTTGTTACAAAGGGAACTGATTATTTTAATACTTTATAATATAATCAGCTGGTTGTATGTTCATGCGTTATAATTTTGTTATTGAAAGACCAAAAAATGGCTGACGAAATATGTAACAGAGCTACGAGTACAAGCATTGGCAACGTTGCTGGCAAGTCATTGGCTAGCAATGAAGTGGGTAGGAGGCAATGCGTACGTTCAGAGCTCATCAGCTTTGAAAAAAAGTATAAGTATACATCCAATGTCATTGAAACTTTAACTACTTATCATCATAATCACCAGCATCGTTCTGTTCGTTTTCTGATTATCTCAGAAGATTTACCTTGCTGTTTTTACCTTCCGTGTAGCGTTTGTTTTGGCCGCTTCGTTGCTGTTGAACTTCTTGCCACATAAAAAAAGCTTTGAGAGGGTTAAAAAAATGAAAATGGAACTGGGCCGTGAGGAAAATATGACATCTCCAAACACAGTTTTTCAAGCGTTTCTCTCGCGGTTCTTTGAGCGTTGTCGCCTCCACACGTTGTTAACCAAGAAAATCACATCTTTGAGAGAGCCGTCATAAGTTTTTATCTTACCATGGGTCTCACTTTCTGTTATAACATATTTGAATAATCTGAAATCTCTGTTAACAGTAAGTTATTCTTTGAATAGTGACAAAAAATTGGGTCTCATAGACCGTCAAAATTACTTTATTGGCTGACGTGTAAACTTTAAACTTGTTTTAGAGTGAAACCGAATGTTTCTACTCCAGATACAACTACTAATAATTTATTTATTCCCATGATATTACACATTACATAAAAACGAAATTACCATAATACAAAATTTCTTACAGTATACTACTATTCTATTACGCTAGAGGTAATGGAAATTATCCCATCCAACTATGAACAAAACTATGTACTAGGATGGTTTAGAAACTTTAAAATAAATTTAAAAACTGAAGTTTTAAGAACTATTAGCAATACCATTCAGTACCCACTATATTTACTTCACTAAATTTACTAACTTAACCAATACTATGCTATTTACTAAGACTACGATTGTATAAATTATTCATACTCCATCCACTTATACATGTTACTGCAGTTTAAAGCCTTTTTCACCATATTTTTTCAACATTCCTAAGTAATTTCTTCTGGTTTTTACATTTCATATAGCAAAACTTTTGTCACTAAACGTTGCACTTCCGATGTACGAGTTTCAAATGGAGCTGACATCTTGAAATGAAGAAAAGAGGTTGTGGTTATATTAATTATCATCAAACAACTGATTAACAGTGTTTCCAAGGTGGGCAACTTATCACTCAAAAAGTTTCATTTTCATTAAATGAACCGGTTTTATTTGCATTAATTTGTCTCATTAAAATATTGAACATCCCTTGTATTTATATGTTTTATTTAAGTTGCAAAATATTTTACGCAATCAACCTGTGTTATCACATTAATAAAATATAATCATTGAATTTTCCCATAACAGGCAGATGGAGTACTAAATTATTTGCACTCGATCTGCTTGTTCCAGGACTACGAAAAATAGTTCTGTTTCTTATCACATGGTTAGCTAATTATATAACTGAAGCATTTAAGAACAGAAGAAGTAGATGTGTAAAAGACACTAGTCAGAGTTATCTCCTCTGAGGGTAATGAATTTCATTATACAGCCATTATACAGTGGTGAATGAAGAGAAGGTGTCATTTGCAGCGTGGAAAATAGATGTATTTCTGAGTATGGTGATAAGCATGTTATTCCACTTACTGAGGAAGGCAAGAATAAGCCACCTCACTCATCATTATACTTAGTAAAGCCTCTTGAGGTTCAAACTAGTCTTTCGGCTGATGACCTAAACAATAACAACAATGATAGATAACGGCATGAAAGTCAACGCTAAAAACCAAGGGAATGAAAGTAGGGAACAATAAATCAATAAAACATTACAAGGAAGAAAGAAAAATTGAACGCGGTAAGTAATACATAGCCTAGTCTATAATTGGGAAAGATGCTGACTAAATATTGCAGAACTAAAATTTAGATACAAAAAATAAAATATAAATGCGATGTTTAAAGTGAAAAAGGAGTAGAGACCTCTTGGTCTGAATAATGAACAATACCCGAAGTTTTAAACGGAGGAAGTACAACTGGGTACCTCTTCTCCTTAAAGTGAAACTCCCCACCGCCATTTAAATATCATATACGGAAGTTGTGCAGCTCAATGTACAGTACCGTAATAAAAATTAAACAAAAAAAAATGCTAATAGAAGAGTTAAACAGAACGAAATACTTATTATGTAACAAAATGGTATTCAATTGAAGAAAAAAATTAAGTTTGGAGTGTGATGCTTTACGGGTTCAAGACAAGGAATTAAGGGAAAAATGAGAACAATGGCTTGAGACTTTTGAAATATAGTACAAGCTCGCTAATCCGAATCCTCCAGTAATCCAAACAATAAAAAAAAAAGTTTGTTTTTATATATAGTGGTGATGATTTTCTATAGTACGATTATTTTTTGAATGTTTTGACACGGTAATAAAGTAAACCCTGAAGCGGCAGTTGCAAGTTTTAGTAACTGTAGCTTGTAATAATCGGCCAAGGAAACCGATAAGCCGTTTCATAAAATATTTTTGCTTAAACAGCTTCGAGACAAAGCATTTGAAGTTTGGCTTTCAAGAAACACAAGAAGACAAGTAACTTTTTTGTGAAAAAATAAAGGTTAATGAAAAGTACGTATTTTATTATTGAATAAGAGTATTAGGTTATAGCAACATAAACAACTGTGCATATTTTAAGTAAGTTATTGTATATTCATACTATATTTACAATTTTTTTTATTATTAATTTATTTCTTTTGATGTGACTTTTTTGTGGCAAAGTACGTAAAGTCAGTTTTTTGTACGTATGTTACCCTATTATTAAATTAGTTTATTCTAACACAAACAACTGTATTCTACTTATTTAAAACATAAAATACCTATACCTTTCAGGCAAAAATTCTCTAATCCGAACTTTTCGGTAATCCGATTAGTCGCTGTTTTTATTACTTCGGATTAGCGAGCTTTTACTGTATTAAAGACAAAGTACTAACAGAATGAGGAATCAAGCAGCAGTAGGCCTACACGAAGCGAGATAATGAAGAAAAATTCAATGGGAACCAATCTCGGGAGGAAACTTATTGGGACAAATAACAAAATGAGAACGTTTAATAATACTATGTTAGAAGGATCAGTTGAAGACGAAAAGAAAATAGAACGTCAAAGAATAAATGTTATAGACGATTTAGAAAGGAAATTAACAATTAAGAAGTGAAGACGCTGGCGGAAAATAGAACAAGTTGAGAGAAATATTGTGCCAGCAACTTGTCTTGCAGCAGATAATCTAATATTGATGATTATTTTGCATCTTCTACACTATTATAGTATAGTACCCTTTATTTGTTGCATTTTTTCAAGCCAAGTCTTAAATTTTAGTGCATCAGTAGATAGCTACGCTTAATTCGATCGGCCGTGTGTAATTTCATGTATGCGCTACAAATTAGTGTTAACGTAAAATTCTAATATTGAATGAGTTTCTGTCCTCTACTCACTGAAATTGTTTGTCTATAGTTTAAGTTCGAAGGGTGTATTTACAAAAGAGTGAATAATAAACTAAAGAAATATTTGTACCAAAATTCCTGGAAGGAGATTACAAAAGTTAGAAATTTGATATTTTCTGCAGAATATAATTTAAATTTTAAACCTCTTTATGTATACTAATGCTTAATATAAAATTTTGGACAGGACATGATTAAATGGTAACCATAGTTACTGACAAGTTTTAAAGTGAATGTTTCCTAATTAGCTGTAAAATATTGAAGATAGTTAAAGCTAACTTTAATGACAAAATACATTTTATAGGCAATTATTAATAATTATAAATTCTCTTTTTCATTTAACCAAACGAGAAGCTTATTCATTCTTTGTGGAATTATTTTTTTATCAATTAATTATTATTCTTTGTGCGTTAATTAGTGGATCTCCCCATTTAAATACATTATTCAAACTAAAATATTACTTTTAAGCTCCGAACCCATTAATAAATCTTTGTAATTATAACATTATCAAAGCAATGCAGTTCCGTAAGGATCTGCTTCATTTTCAGTTAATTAATTGTAGTATGTTTCTTGTTTTTTTCCTTTGTAAATGAAAATCTTTAAGTAGAAAAGTAATTAAAATTTTCTGTGACGTGATGGAAATAATCTGGAATAAATAACAAAGACATGTTGATAAAGTGATATAAAATATAGCAGTACGATACAATAGTTACATTAAACGTGTGATAAAATCCGTCTCCAATCAGGTAGATTGGATTTCTATCTCGAAACAAATCTACAATTAAAGTTAGAAACTTAATAAGATCCAGACACAAGTATATACTACGTATTAAGCCTGTTTTACAGAGAAGTGTACTGGTAGCTACACAAAAGACTCTCTCTCTTTGAGTTTTCTCTCAATTTTTCTGTACTTTAAATAATTTTAAGACGTAGTAACTGATGGGATTGACGCTTTTTCTGGCTGACTTTAATACTTTGACAATGTCATATTAGACCAAAAAAATATTAACGCATTTAGTTGAATTTTGCGAAATTCGTTCCGACTCTGAAGTGATCTATTCTTATTACGTAATTAAATAAAAAAATATTGCTTTAAAGTTTTCTCCCAATGAAGGTGTCAGAAAACAATGCATTTAGTAGCCTATATTTTAAATATATATAATGAATATAGCCTACCCTATGCAATTTTGAAAGAATCTTTTTTAACAGACTATCGAAGGAACAGTTTTGTGTACATTAGGTAATGATAATTAAGAGCAGAAATGTTCAGTTGAATTACTTATAGGAAGATAAATAATATGTAAGATTATTCAATGTCAAGTAATTTTTTAACGATTGATCAATCATACAAATTCCTAGAACTTAGATGTTTAACACGACGTTAAATTGTTTTTTGTTAATTATTATTTATTTTATTATTATTATATTTAATTGTTAAATGTTTTACACAGACATAATTGTTAATTTTTCTTAAGTCGTAATTGGAGCACTATAGTCAACTTTCAGTCTTTAGCGGATCGTTTGACTTGTTTTCTTCTATTCCACATCTTCATATTCTCAGAACTGGCCATTCTCTGCTCATCAGTTATGCTATATTGTCGAAGTTTTCTGGTTATTGGTGACAATAGAATTTTTGGGTCCTTGAGTATTTGTCCATCTTCTCGTTTTACAATCATGTTGTACGTTATCCGCAGGGTGTTAAGATCGTTGTTTATCTCCTGTAGCCAGCCGTTCTGTGATTTTTATTTCATGAGCATGTTGAGAAGTTTCTTGACCAGCCTTGTACCTGGCATCCTGATTAAGTGACTGAAGAATGACAAACGTCTTTTTCTCGTTGTGTCTGTTATATTTATTTTATTTTAGAATATTTTTTTAATAGTGAGATTTTTTTGTTTTGTTTTTTTTAATTAACGTCCGACAGTTTATTAGCGACAGTTAATAATTGAAATGATATCGAAGAAGTAAAACTGGAAACGTACAAATATAATAGTCTAAATTTTATTGTATCGATAAAATGAAGATACCCTATGTACTGTATTTCTGAAAGAATTTTTAAAGATATTATTTATCTGATGGAACCGAAGAAGACTATCAAAAGCTGTCGCTTTTTCAATATTCCGTACTGGCTAAACACCGAATTATCGTAAATTATTAAATAATTATTTATAAAACACTACTAGCCAATAAATCAATGCAGATCGTCACTGGATAAGCAATCGAAACTGTAGCTTACATATTTTTATTAATATTGAATATATTATAAACATTTCTTCTTAATAAACTTTGTAAAATTAGTGGTACAAACTTTCATTAAAAATGAGCACTCCCTTAGTTCCTCACCAGTAAATAGTTTCCAAGTATGTAACTTATGCTGACCCAACTCTGGTAAAGAATTTTGTTTTACAAGAGAGGGAAAGTTTTCATAATTCAAATAAATCTTAGCTCTAACTCCAGTCATTTAAATTTCCTTATATCATTCCTTATAATTTCCTAAATATAAGTTTAATTCCTTTTAATTTCTTTATATAATTTTGTATAATCGAACCATAGCGTATAGAAGAGACTTCTATACGCTATGATCGAACTATAAAACAGTTTTAACATAGCGCTCAGTTTTCACATACTTGAAGATTTGTATCAGTAAATAAAAAAAATATATTATACTATATCCCACAGAACTGTGCAGCAGACATAAACAGACTACGGGTTAAAAGTCAGTAAAAAGGTTGAGTAATCATGTTTCATTCTACCAACGCCTTCAGTCATAACAACCAGTGACAGATCGGATGTTTTATAAAAGGCGTAGGCCTGCTATCGATGTCCAGTGGTGAAGTTCGTAAATGATATTTATAAACAAATAAATAAGTTTAACAACTTTCTTTCATTTTAAAATATATGTATATTTTAAAATTTCAATTAAAACCTTTTAAAAACAATTAAAACTTTTAAAATCTTAACTTGAAAACTTCCTTATTAAAATAATTGTATATTAATTATTTTGTCTTTTTTTTATAAAATCTGTAAATGCTTCTCTCCTTTTCAAAGATTTAAGATAGACTCAACTTTCAACAATCCTTTTTTAAAATTTTGGAATTTTAAATTTTCTTTTTTCTTTTTTTTGTTTGTTTTATTTATCTTACTTACATCTGGAAGCTGGAAATCATCTGTATTTATGTTGAGATGTAAATGTAACAAATGTAA
The DNA here is from genome assembly GCA_035578175.1 of Catonia carolina. Lineage (NCBI taxonomy): Eukaryota > Metazoa > Arthropoda > Insecta > Hemiptera > Achilidae > Catonia > Catonia carolina. The sequence continues at coordinate 396,773,859 of JAQMRL010000001.1, forward strand.
ATGTTGACATGTCTTGGTTATATCAGTTGTGTCAATTGTGTAGAGGGTATGTGTTTACGTGTGTGTTTATTGTAATTGTGTGTAAGGAATGATGTTTATATACTTGTCTCATAATCTATTACAATCTTCCCCCCCCCCCTGGGAAACATACACAAGCAAAAGGAATAAGGGGTGGGTGCTTAAATGTCGAAAACAAAAAAGATAAGTACGGAGCAGTTGTCGGCCTGAGACGGTAAGTTACGATCATTCGGGGCCCCTTTCATAACACATTCACACATCAAGTAACATCGGATACACCTTTAATACCAACATCACAAGCTCGAGAGTCGCGACGTACCTCACCTAATAATATTACTAACCTTGGTAATTTATGATACCTTTTTAAGATTAGAGATATGTTCTTTGGATATTTCTCCCCCGACAGTCTTACGGAGTAAGGCTGTAACAGGTGTAGAGAATCCAATTATATAAAATGGTTCCGACCACCGGTATGCCATTTTTGCACAAATATTTTTCTTTTTTGAACTTACGGGATGAGTTTTAAGTAAAACTTTATCTCCCACCGAAAATGGATTTGGATGGCGTGTAGCATTATATCTACGTGCCATATCATGATGAGACTTAATTAGTTGCCGTCTAATTGTACTCATCATGTTGCTCGATCGTACGGGATTCCGATGAAGGATATCCTGAATATTCCACGCTCTATCCAAGGGCGTTTGGGCTTGAAAATTATGTAATATGTCAAAAGGACATGCACCGTGGGCGGTATGTTGTGCCATATTAAAGGCTAATTGAAACCAAAAGAGGGATTTATCCCATGTCGTTTGGGCAGTTGCGTGGTACGCGATAAGAATAGACCTAAGATTTCTATTCAGTCTTTCAGCATGAGATGGGCGTGGGTGGTAAGGAGATAGAGTGGTTCTTTTAATTCCTAAGGTAAAACAAAAGTTTTTAAACATTGTGGAGTTAAATGTTTTGGCATTATCCGTGACAATTAACCTCGGAATGGAGTAGTTCTGAAAGATACGTTTTAATTCATCTATAATAGAGGATGTATTAGTATTTTTTAATGGAGCTAACCAAGTAAATTTTGAAAAACTATCCACCACCACCAGAATATATTTATAACCTTGGTTAGTTTTTGGAAGACTACCAACGGTGTCAATAAATAACGTATCAAATGGTATTGTTGGAACTCTTGAACTAAGATTCCCCCATTTATAATTCATGCCAGGTTTGCTGCGTTGACAGATCATGCAAGCATTCACCTTTAAAGGAATTTCCTTATATATGTCAGGCCAATAAAAATGCTTTGTTATTTTATGTATAGTTTTGTCAATACCTAAATGTCCTCCTATTTCCGAATGATGAAAATATTTAAAGACTAAATCTTTTAAAGAATTGGGGAGAACAATTTTGGTCGGATTATGATTTTTGTCTTGTAGACAGAGGATCCCTTTTGATAAACAAAATTTATTATTCATTTGTTGTTTTTGTTTAAGGATAAAGGTATCCTGTTTTTGATGTTGTTTTATATCTGTAAAGGAAAGGGGAAACTGTGATAATAAAGCATTGATATACGATATCTCTTTTGTTGTATCTTCATTATTTACTTCATACATTCTCGATAATGCATCAGCCACATTATTATTTGAACCACGAATGTGATTAATTTTAAATTTAAAGACGGATAAGCGTAATAACCATCTAGCCAACCGACCTAATTGTTTTGGTCGTGAAAGAAGCCAGGCTAAAGCTTGGTTATCCGTTTCTAAAAGAAATTCACGGTGCGTTAGATAAGTTCTAAAGTGATCTGTCGCGAAAACAACTGCCAGACATTCACGTTCATATGCAGAAAATTTTCTTTCTGCTTCTGTCAATGTTTTAGAGGCGTATGCTATAGCTCTTCTGGGCCCTTCATGTTCTTGGAGTAACACCGCCCCTATACCTGTATCTGACGCATCTGTTTGTAAAATGAATTCTTTAGAAAAGTCTGGTATGGAGAGAACTGGAGGATTAGCAATTGCTTGTTTAAGATCTTCGAACGCTTTTCTTTGTGAGTCTCCCCAAACAAACTGAGTATTTTTACGTCTTAATCTATTCAGGGGTTCGATCCTGTCAGCATAATTTTTAATAAATTTGGAAAAATAATTAATCATACCACAATACCGATGTACTTGTTTTACTGATGTAGGTTCCGGATATTCTAAAATTTTTTGTGTCCTCGTTGAATCTATAGAGACACCCTTGTATGACAACGTGTGTCCAAGAAATGGTATTTCATTTACAGCAAATGTCACCTTCTCAGGATTAATGGTGATACCAGCTTTTCTCAAGATCGACAACACTATTTTGATATGTTTTAAGTGTTCTGTAAAACTTTTGGAATATATTAAAATATCATCCATATAATTAAACACAAATTTATATTTAATATTTTTAAATATTTTATTCATGAGGCGAGTTAGAACTTGTGCGCCGGTCGACAAACCAAAAGGTAATCTTTCATATTCATACAATCCATCTGTAGTACAGAATGCAGTAATTTGACGAGATCTCTCTGTCAATGAGATTTGATGATACGCTTGTGCCAAATCTAATGTACTGAACCATCGTGCTTTGGAAAACCATTGGAAAGCGTGATTTATATTTGGTAAGGGTTGCGCTTCCGAGTCAATTATTAAGTTGACCGAACGATAATCTACAACCAAACGACTTGAACCATTTGGTTTCGGGATCAAAAAGGCCGGAGATGAATAAGGAGAAACACTCTCTCTAATTACCTTATCCTTTAATAGTTTATCGATTTGTTTTTTCATTTGGAATGTTTTTACTGGATTTAAAGGATAGGGCCTAGATTTTATAATTTCATTATTTTTAAGTTTGATATCATAGGTTAATTCATGAGTACAACCTAACTTAGCCGTAAGTACATCCGGAAATTCTTTACACAAATTATTTATTTCATTTTTAATGTATTCAGATTGCTCTATATTATTAATTTGATCTGGAAATATATTTATTAAATAAAATTTTTGATTCTTTAACCATTCAAAGGTTATTTCTGATTTTATAGCATTAAAAATAGCACGTGTTTTATGTAAAAAGTGCATACCAAGTATTATTTCATGGTGTATCTTTTTTAACACTTTGAAATTTATTTTCCATGATAGATTGTGTAGGTTAATTCGAACCCACACTTGTTTAGTAATTTCCAAAGGGAATTTGTCAGCTGTGAGGCAGATTGCGTTAAGTTTTTCCTCTTTTATGATTGCATTGCTATTTTTCAAAAGTACATACATTTTTTGGTTAATAATATTATGTGTAGAACCTGAATCAATAAGCGCGTTAAATATATTATTTTTAATTTTTATTTTTAAACCTTTCAATGTATTTTTATAAGTCAACCTTTGTTTTCCTATCTTTAAAGATTTACCCATCTCATGTTTACAAACACGAACCATATGAGTATGCTGCGCGTGTTTGTATCCGTTTAGTTTTTTGACATGTTTTTATTGTTTTTCTGTTGCCAAAGTCTACAATTTCGTTTAATGTGACCTGGTTTATTACAATAAAAACATTTTAATATTGTTTTTGATATTTGTGACCCAATGTTATCGGATGTCGTATTTTGTGATATGATTTGTTTACCTTGAAGAGGCATTGTGTTATTTATAGAGTTTAGTGCGCTTGTATCGTTCATTTTTGATGAACCTATCTCATGAAGAGTTCTAGCATAAACCCTCTCATATACATAAGCATCCAATTTATTAAAATCATGTAAGTTATTGGGTCTACCAATTATGCCTAAATGTGTAGCATATATTTCATTTAAACCAGTTAATATTATATTAATCAACTCACCTTCGGTGAGGTTAAGTCTTAATACATCATGATTTTCTAAGATTTCTCTTATGTATTCTGTCAAGGTTTCCATTTGTGACTGATTTCTGTATAATAATTTTAATTTTAATATCTCTTTCATTTTTGGTGTGATCAGTTTATTCACCAAATCTCGATGAAACTGATCAAAATTGTGGTTATTTCTAATGGAATTTTCAAAAATTTGTTCCGTAAAACCGGTCATAAATGGAGTTAATAACACCAAGGGTAGATCTACTGCATAACGTTTCTGGATTTGTTTAATAATTTTGATATTTCTAACCAACGTATCAATATCACGTCCATCTGTGATAGTTAATTGTTTTAACTCGTTTTCAATTGGGTTTGCGATTTTTGTCCAATTAAAATTTAATTCACGTTGGACACACACAGGGTTATTGTGACCTATCGCATTTGGTATTAATATATCATGAACATCATTCCTAAAAACGGGACTTTGTATTACTCGATGATGTATCAAGCTAATTTGATCATCATTAACAATTTCTTGCCTTTGGTTAGGTACTGGGTTGTTATTTAAACGTACCTCTTCGAAATTTAAATTTTGGTCAAGATTAGGTCTAATTTCGATATTGTATAACTCATTAGCCTTCCAATTATCAAATTCCTGTTTTAAATTTTGAAAATCTACAACCTTATCTGGTTTATTCGCTAATATAAACAGTAAGAGTTTATTAAGACGGTCGTCAAAAACTTCCGCATTATATTTCTCTAGATCGTTTAAATTTTCTGTGTTTTGTAACCGCACAAAATAATTTTGACACTCAGTTAATTGTTTATTGAGGTCAAATCTACGTATTGCATTAATGTCAGTTTGTCGTCCGTTATCTATCAATTTTTGTAATCGTTGTTTTCTCTGTCCTATATGTCCGGTTGTTACGCTTTTTCGTAGTCTCAGTTGAAAGTTAAGGTTGTTGTCATCCAGTCTATTAGGGTCAATAAGTGGTGTTACTTGTTGTTCCATAATTTATTTTCGGTAATTGTGTGTTTGACAAATGTGTGTAAGACAACTTACCAGATAACTGATGTATACCTTTTTCCAGATGTAAGGACGTTGTCTTTTTGGCCGAAATTGGAGTTGATTTGAAGTTGGAGGATTGTTGAAAGATTAGTGAAAGATAGGCGTTTACGATGATAATATTGTGTTCGGAAGTTTTATGTTGAAGTCTGTTTCTGCTGACGTTCTATGATGTCTTTGATTTCTGTTGTTGATTTCCTTTTAAATTTCTGATAATTTTTGTTAGATTTCTTCTTTCAGTTTTCCGTTTTTCCTTTCTCCTGTTGAAATTTCCCTTATATTTTTAGCTTTCCCGGTCGATGCACCATTTGCTATCGATGTCCAGTGGTGAAGTTCGTAAATGATATTTATAAACAAATAAATAAGTTTAACAACTTTCTTTCATTTTAAAATATATGTATATTTTAAAATTTCAATTAAAACCTTTTAAAAACAATTAAAACTTTTAAAATCTTAACTTGAAAACTTCCTTATTAAAATAATTGTATATTAATTATTTTGTCTTTTTTTTTATAAAATCTGTAAATGCTTCTCTCCTTTTCAAAGATTTAAGATAGACTCAACTTTCAACAATCCTTTTTTAAAATTTTGGAATTTTAAATTTTCTTTTTTGTTTTTTTTTTTTGTTTTATTTATCTTACTTACATCTGGAAGCTGGAAATCATCTGTATTTATGTTGAGATGTAAATGTAACAAATGTAAATGTTGACATGTCTTGGTTATATCAGTTGTGTCAATTGTGTAGAGGGTATGTGTTTACGTGTGTGTTTATTGTAATTGTGTGTAAGGAATGATGTTTATATACTTGTCTCATAATCTATTACAGGCCTACTCTATGAATTATTTTTACTGGTACTGTCGTATTTTGTATTTAGTATTTATGTTTCAATTGGTATATAGCAAGTTTAATCTGATATGCAAAGAAAAATTTTTTAACTCAAATGGATCGCACTAAGTTCAATCACAATTTTAATTCATTTATTTTTTGACGTGCTGCCCGGTTCCATAGGATAGAGTACAGTCTTTCTAATTTTAAAATTTTGTTTGTAATTATGCGGTATTTTAGGGCAACTTTTGGTTTTACAATTTTTCTTTCGTAGTTCTTGTAATAACTTGAAGTAGAATTATAATTACACGGTATTGAGAATGTAGTCAAAGGCAACAGCCTTATCGATTTCATTAAATCAACTATGGATAAAAAGATGTTTATATCGTTGAAAGCGGCAAACGGTAATACTACAGAACCTTTCTTAAAGGACAAAAAAAGAAACGCCATTGATGTGATAATTAAGATAAATCCATAAAAAACTTTTCGACAATAGAATACTTTTTGTTTCTTTCAACAATAAAATCTTAAAATGTTAGTAACAAATACAAATCAAGAAGATTACAGATTCTTATTGTTTATGTTCAGAAAGTTGAAGGAGAAGTATAATGGATGAGGAATGAAGATGAATATAAATAAGGCAGCATATTTGGTGGTAGGTGACGAAGGACTGATTTGAGCGTGGACGGGTATGTGGTGAGGTGTGGTATATGTATACATGTGGTATATGTACATGTATAAATACTTGGGAACGCTGATATCTAGTGAAGGTGGGTGTGAGGTAGATAGATATCAGGGCAAGAATTGTTCAAGGCAAAGTGGTGATCAGGAAGCTGAACTCTTCGGTTTGGTCCTCGAAAATCTGCATAAGGACGAGAAAGATAATTTATGGGGCGGCAGTGGATCCGATTGTTACTTATGCTTCAGAATGCTGGCAGATAAGTAAACGAAATGAGGAGCGTTAAAAGCTCCAGATTTTTACGAAGAGCTTGTGGGGTGTCCATTTAGGCTCTTGTACAAAATGAAGTGGTAAAAGGAATGGCGGTTGTGCAGGACACTCTGGTAGGAAGAATAGAGAGTAGGCAGTTGATTTGGTACGGGTATGTGGAACTAATGAATGAAGATCGGTGGCCTCCAAAGTCTTTGAATTATTAATACAGATATGATTAATTTTGCCCTTAACAGGTCGGTAGAGCGTTAAATTATTAGCACTCGATCTGCTAGTTCCTGAGCTACAAAACATAGTTCTATTTCTTATCACATGGTCAGCCAATTATATTACTTAAGCACTTAAGAGCAGAAGAGGTAGAGATGTAAAAGACACTAGTCACAGTTATCGCTTCTGAGAGTAATGAATTTCGATAAACAGCCAGGCCCTTTGGTGAATGAAGTGAAGGTGTCATTAGCAGAGTGGAAAGTATATGCTTATCAGCATACCAGGGCTGATAAGCATACTTATTCACTCAGTGAGGAAGCCATGGCCTCGTTTTATTTAGAGCCTCTAGAGGTTCAAACCAGCCTTTCGGCTGATGACCTAAACAGCAAATCAAAAATAAAATAATAAAATGACATACAGAGAAAAAAATTAATACAGAAATAACATATTTGTAGTACTTAATATGTATATAAATAAATGTTATCAATATTCTTAATCAAAAACTATACAATCTTAATATAAGTGCAATATAATTGCAAGTAATTATTTTTTATCCCTTGACTCCATCACAAAATTGACAATAAAATTAAATAAATAACTAATAATTTGCGAACATTATCTAAGTTAGCCACAGGTCTGAAAGATTGTTTTCTTATTATAGATTCCTCCCATTACATTCAGTCTCTTCTATCAATAAACTTTTCCAAAAAATCATTTTTTGAGTTTTCAAAATATTTACTTTCTGTCAGAGAAAGACGTTTTTTAATAACCTTGAAAAACGTAGGTAATTATTTCAATGCATATGTTCATGTAAAGCTAGAATTTTATATTATATCACAATAACAGTTTAAAGGGAATATTTTAGTAGAGTGAACTCAAAGAGAAAAGGTTTTAGTTTTAATGCTGATTTTGCTCAGAGAGAAGCAATTTTCGAAACTTGTTTAGGGATGTTGACACACTTTAGCGGAAACTGTTTTACTATTTTGTAAGGAAACACGATTTCTATTTGACATTTGAATACATTTCATTTGGGAATAAATTTTGAAATTAAGTTTAGTGTTAACATTTTTGAATTATTTATTTCTGTTATCTAACGCCCATTAATTAATTGATACAATGATTCTATAAGTAGGCTAACTTTACAAAAGTTGTAGCTTTTAATTAAAATCCCTTATGCTTACTTATATGCTTTACTATGTTATTTTCATTCTCAATCCCTTTCATTAACATCTGTTACTATAATCATCTACTTTGACCTATTTTCCTTTAAAGCCTTATTAATAAAGTATAAGTTTTTCTTAAACCTTTATAATAAAGATTAAAATATAATACCTAAGCATTAATTAATTTTTAACACTAATCGGAGCACATTTTATATTAGTTTCAAAAAAACACGGTTCATTTTTATGAGCCTTTTACAGACTGAGACATATTCGTTAGTGTTAAATAGCAGAGTAGTTTATTCTACACGTAATATTCAAAAAATAAAGTAGAAATTTAATAAAAATTTATGAAACAGAAGATTACTTTAGATCATAAGACTTAAATTATTAATTTAATGAAGCAATTCCTTAGTCGGTTTTAGAGATCCAAAACTATAATTATTTTCAAGTTACGTATTTTGGTACCTAATGTAAATCTACTTAAATATTCTTTTAGCTTCCATCTAGGAAACATTTTACCAATTTTGTACCAAATATAATATACAATAACATAAATAAATTAACGTGTAATGAAGTTTCGGAGTCTATAAAAAAAACAACAAAATGATTTCCCAACTTACATAAATTACTTACCTTAAATTCCTGCTTAAATATCTAATAAGAAATAACAATTATTGATAGGAATCACGGATGTTTTTGCGCAGTCTATCAGAAAGAAGTCTTTCTTCTCCACATTTAAATGTCCAGTTCTAACCAATCATCTTGCGCTGTAATTAAAACATTCTGGTTGGTTATTGTAATTAATTCTGGTTACGGATGTTTTTGGTCAATATTGATAAATCTTGACAATATTACTACATTTAATTCTCTGTGATTGATCAATTTTTATTAGCCAACCACTGTTTCAACTTAGTGAGGAAGGCAATTGTAAACCACCCCACTCCTCGTTTTTACTTAGTAAAATCTCTAGAGGTTCAAACCAGCCTTTCAGCTGTTGACGTAAACAACAACATGAAGACATGTTACAAGGTAATCCAATACCTTACCTACTTGGGTACATAACCTACATTTTAACACTGACCTCCGTGTTGGGTTTTCTATATAGTGTATGTGACGTAAAAATTTAAGTTTGGGCATATTTAAAAAAATCATACAACGACTTCCTTATACCAGGCTTTTAGTAGTAATGTTTAACCAGGAAATAATTTACATTATGTTATTCTGACTAGAAAAATATTTCAAAATATTACCTATGACTAAGTTTTACGTTCTTTGATACTTTGTAACCACTAACAATCAAGCTACAAGTGCAAATTTATTGAAATTTTTACACTCATGTACAACGAATAAATTGATTTTATATGAACAATTATTTAAAAATAATTATTATACATTTTAAAATTTATTCAGGATTCTTTCAAAATTTGGTTATTTCTAAAAAATAGAATTTCTTTTTAAATAGGTAAAAATATTTTTTTACAAATTATTTACTTAAATTACTGTTTTACAATTATAACTAGAAATTACACTAAATCATTTACACTATTGTTATTAGTAAATTCACTTACATAATATTTCAACAATTGTTTTCAAAATATTTTAACACGTTTCAGTCTGTGAATAGATTTGTTGTTGTCAAGGAGTTTGACTGCGGAAGGATTTTGATGTTAATTTAATTTTTATAAAATATGTTTTACGCTACAGTGTTTAATTTCGTCTTTTATGAGGGGCAAGTTAAAATTTTTGTGCAATATTTTATTGATTACTTAATATGGGTCTGCAGTGATCAATCACTGGCATTTTGATTGGAAGTACTGCAGTATTTCTGTATTTGATGAACTATCTGTACCCCAAAACACTAACCTGTACGTCCGAGTAGGTTTGAGTGTTACTTTATTTATCAAAGAACTTTATTTTTATGAAAAATCAGACTAATTTCCAGAACAATTGACGTAAACCAAAAAAAAGATTGAATCTATTTTCCTTACTTTAAAAAGTTTCACTAAGTAATACAAACATTTAATTGTAAAATGAAGAAAATGAGGAGGCTAATAATTGACATAATGGCTAAGAGAACAACACTTTAATCATAGGACTCCGGAGGATTTTAAAAATAAATAAGTTTCATTAAAATTTATGAATAAAGAAAAATTTAGCCAAAAGCCTGAAGACTGGTTTGAACCTCTAGACGTTTTACCGAATAAACTGAGCAGTGAGGTGATTTACAATTTCCTTCCTCACTGAGTGAAAAAGTATGCTTATCAGCATGCTAGGCCCTCTATCTATTTATATAATTAGTTTTTTTGTAATGATCAAGTAACCATTTATTTAATGTCTTTACTTTCAGAATCCGACAGAAAGAATTTGTACTTTTTTATTTTTATGTAAAATTCTTTGTTCCAGTAATTTCCATAGCTTACGTATATAAGCGCAGCCGGTTTGGTTCGTTTTAGTCTTGAATTGTCATTCAATGAGTGAATTATACCGTGTAATAGATACGTTTTTTGAAAAGGTCCAGCGTGTACTGTAAATGTCATAATAGTGTGTAAGTAGGATTTAGTTAAATTAAGTACGAGATAATCTACACTAGTTCATTTATTTTCATTAATTTATTATAATTAGTTTAATATTTATTAAACATAATTATCAATTATTTAATTGTAGTAATTGTATATTTAAGTAAAATTCTTAATTGTAATTTATATTGTGTAATAAATACTTGTTTGTAATTTTAACGTTAGTTTGTTAATTTTTTTTCTACCCAGATCCCGAACCGTATCTTAGCAATAAGTGTCACAGTATTATTATTTTAATTTTAGTAGGTTACTTAATATTCTATAACTAATTATATTATTGTACTACACTATTAATATTTTATGGTTAATTAATCGGATGAGACTGTATTTGGATATTTACACGTAAATAATATTCACACTTTTTTTAAAAAGGAACAAGTTCAAGATGATGTCATATGTAGGGAGGTACTGAACCGTACCTGATACATGACTGCATAATACAAATACATGGAATCTCAGAAAACTCCAAGCTTCCAACAGTTAAATAATTTTTGAAATCGTTGGATAAATTCTGAGATTCCCAGAATCATATTTGCCAGGTTGTATGTATGGTTTTAAAAAATGTGTCTACGAAATGAAGGATAAAGAAAATGTTATTAATAATTTTCATAACAAAACCATAATTCATTTTTTAAATTTTATTTGTGTTTTAAACGATTTTGTATATGACTAATGTAGTACCTCACTAATTGTTAGAACAAATAAAGAAAATTTCCACAATACAATAACAAATGTATTAAGGAAAATAAAGTTAACATTTTGATTTTGTAATGTTTTTTTCAGTTGAATGGTTCAGTTTTTGTTCAAACTGACAGACAAGAAATATATTAGATCTTAGTAAAATACCACAATGGTATGGCGACGTCACGCTTGGGTACAGAATATGATAAAACACAATTCTTTTCGTTTTCTTTTTTAAAAATCCATTTAGAAAAGTAAGAAAAATATTGTTTCATGGTTTTTTCAATTCTGTGAAGCGACTGACGAAAGGATTGCGCTGCAAATCGGCTGGGAGAGTTTTCTATGGTTAAATCTCTTAATAATATACTTCTACTAATCTGTTACAATTGCAATTTAATAGAAAAATTGCCTTTATGTAATTCATAAGACAATTTTTTATTTTACTTTTTGATTGAAATTTACAATTTCTTAAAGCGATTTAAGTCAAAAGATAATCATTCCCTCGTAGTATTATATAAACAGTTCTGAGGGAGGTGAAGGGTTGTTTGCTGATGTCGGATCAAGTGGCCAGGCGCCGGGTTTTTGTTGGTAGGTGATTGCGGCCTCCTTGGGGCTGGACAGGGATGCCTCAATTGAGTCCAACTACTTCCTTCATCGTGAGGGAGTAAACATAAGTTTTTCTCGCCGCCTCGGATAAAAAAAGTCAAAGATAGAAAGATAATCAGACACACGTTAAACATACCCTGGTATTTAAAACAATTTATTTATATTTATTAATTTATTATAGAAATCCCTAAACTCAGTGAAACAACAAATTTTAAAATTCAGTATTTTTTTTTTAGTTTATTGAAAGTTGCATCAAAAGCTTGGTTATTAGCGACTACAGTGGGTTATGTAACTGGAACGTTGGGTTGTGACTTGTTATAATTTCCAGACTCTAATGGGGAATCGCATACAGAATCTCCGCGTTGCAGGCCAGCGCGCTATCACTACGCTAGGGAGGCGGCCAGTACTAATTTTTTGACCAGGGTTTACGAACATAAAAACTTATTAGCAAACAATTTATTATAAAAATAGTATAGGCCCAACATTTAAATTAAAGATAAGGAGATTTGATATTTTTTGTACCAGCCTAATCAATATTGTAAACAATACATAGCGTATATTCTTCTGTATTTTATTCATTAATTTGTTTACTTCATTTTTTTAATAGCGTACTTGTAAAAGTAATACTTTGTAAACTTAAACATGAATTTAAGTACAAGACAGTAGATAATGATGTACTTTGATGGTTGGCGTTCCATTACTTACACTCCCTCAGGTATAGTCGGTCTGAGTCTGTACAATACTATACCTTATTCACACATCATACACAATATCATCTCATTGGGCCATGAGGTTGCTGACAGTTCTCAATTGAACATTTGCAATGTACACATTAAGAATTAGACAAAAAAAAGATTTTATTATTTTTTTAATATACAAACATCACAGGTCAGACATCTATGGATGTTTGCCTTCCTTTAGGTTTTTTTCTAATTTCTTTGTCAGATCAATTATTTAATGTTCAAAAAATTGAATTGGTTTCAGGGGGTCTGAAAACGTGTGTATCAGGTGAAAACTCGATTTCGAAAAATCGACATGAAAACAATATTTCCCTTCTTATATATTCATATAGGCAAGAGAAAGTAAAAAATGAGCACAAAATGTTATAACATGTTCTCTTCAAATTCGATTTTAGAAGGTGTAGCAGCGCGCATAGGGTATTTAGCTAGTAACTTATATAAACTACCAATTTTTGGTTGATTAGTAATTTTAATAATCGTCGTGATAGCAGGGAACTTATAATGCATTCGGTAACTCAGATAATATCTCAAACATGTGTGCAAACAACTTTGTAACCAAAATATAAAATTCATTCTTTTTTATGTGATTTCAGTTTAAATATCATTCACTGTCGACGATACAAACTTATTGAAGTCCAGTTTTTGAGTTAAATGCTAAGGTATAGATTTAATATCTATTCAGTGGACTTAATGTAAGTTACTTACAAATTCTAAGAAACTGAAGTGTATTCAGTACAGCGTACCATGAAATAAGAACTTCAGTTTCTTTATCCGCTTCTTCAATAATATAGTGTACAGTAGTACCACTACACAAAACATTCTATAAACTTGTACCTCTACTTACGTTCCTGGCTAAAAGTAGATTAATGTCTCTGAATAACATAGGTTTTTGTATGAAGTTTTACTTTTTAAAAATGTAAAATAAAGTTACAAATTTGTATTGTTCATCAAATAAACATTCTACTTTCACTTTAAATGTCATTATATTTTACAATAGAAATAACTTATTAAACTTTGAAAAACTGGAGAACAAATTCACTCTGCTATGTACTTTTCCCAAAAGGAAAAAGACATTTATATTTTGAGAAAAAGTTTTAATGGAACTAAATACAGACTACATTTTGTGATTATTGATTTCGGTAACGTTTGTGACGATTCAAAATCATTGACAGCTGGCTTTGTTTATTTTTTGTTTAAAATAAATATAAATAGACCCAGCTGGTGGAAAATAAAAATTATTTAATTTTAAAAAAGAAAAGGGATAAACAAAATCTGGTTGCTAGACAACTAAAGGAGGATGAAGAAATTGTAAAAAGATTTTAGTGGGACCTGGACGTTGAAGGAAGGTGGAGGTCTCATACATAATCGTTCTTTAAAGAAACTTTTAGATGAAATATATATATTTAAAAAAATAATAATTAATTGGAATTAATACTAATAATATATTGATTTTGAATTATGAATTATGAACATTGAAATAAACATAAACAATTAGGATTGTGATTATGAAAATATATGTTAAAGAATAAAGCATGAATATATGTTGTTAAAGAGTTGAAAATAAAGTAATTAGTAATTGATTTTAAAAAATAATATTTAGTTCTTTTCACGTTACTTTAAAAATTTTGTTTTCGTAACAAATCAGGGAAACAGATATTTGTCGTAAACAAACTCAACGACGATTCTAAACGAATCGTACCTACGACACTAAAAAAGTACAAAATGAAACCAGTTAAAACTCTACTGTACTGTGGAACACTTATACGGAATGAAATTTAAGTATGAAAACGGCTTGATGCTGAATTTGTGAGAGGAGTTTTTAAAACAAAATTGAATTTGGTTCTACATAGTTTTACGAATCAGGGTAATTGTGGATTTTTTATTTGTCAGCCATCTTGGATCTACCAAACTGAATCGAAGTTGATTTTTTAAAATAGGAAGATAGATACATGACACATGATTTTAATGTAAAGTTTTACTAGAAAAACAATGGTGAAATCAGTTTTTCCGAAATTAAATTTGTTATCGAATTACAACTATTAAAAGTTCGAATACGGAGGTGACATGTCTGGTGACCTGGCGCGCTATTCTTTGGCTCCTCTACATGCCCTTAGAAAATATTTTGGTAGTGCCCCATCTTGTTGAAACTATACGTTTGGTGTAATCCTATTGGCCAACAAGTCACAGTAAGCTTCTTATGGTAGGAAAATTCTTCTGTAAGATTGTCATCTATATAAAATGGCCCTACTATACGATGACCAACCGTTCCTGCTGAAACGATCACTTTCTGAGGATGCTTTGTATGAGCTTCCATCCAGGATTATTATCCTTCCTATATTGACAGTTTTGCTTATTCACATTGCCACTTAATATAAAAATTGCTTCATCACGTCTTACATTATTAAATACTGAAAATGTTCGTCTGTCTAATGTTTCCATTAATTATAACAGAAAACAATGACATTTTATTATCGAAATTGAATTTAGTATATATGTAGTTTTATAGTAAGATAGATGTTTTGCTAATTTAGTAGGTCTCTTCTCTATAGTCTTCGAAGTAGTCGTAAATTTTAAAATTTAAAATTAAGGATCGTTATCACAAAAATTAAAGTAAATTAATCAAAGTTCAAAAATTTTACAACCACCCCAGTAAAATGTTACAATTAAATAAAAAATAAATATAACAAAATAATTAAACAAAAGAATAATTATCTAATAAGGTCTTTTTAAAAATTTAAGCTTTTTAAACCAGTATATTTAATGAAATCTTCTGACGCAAGCCATAAATAATACGCACAGTTTAATTTTTATTTCATGGGTAATTGCAATCTACAGTGGAGTACAGAGCACAAAATATTTAACCTGTGATTCAACGAAATATATTTTTGTCATATATGGTGGTTCCTATGCCAATAACGGGCAGGTGGAGTGTTGAATTAAGTGCACTTGATCTATTGGTTCCATGGCTACAAAAAACAGTTCTGTTTCTTATCACATAGTCAGCCAATTATATGACTGAACTATTTTAAGAACAGAAGAGTAGAGATGCCAAAGACACTAGTCAGAGTTATCTCCTCTGAGAGAAATGAATTTCACTACACGGCCAGACCCTGTGATGAATAAAGTGAAGGTGGGTGGAAAGTGGGTACTTTTCGGAAAGCCTGGCATGCTGATAAGCATACTTTTCCAACTCAGTGAGAAAGGCAATAGTAAACCACCTCACCCCTCGTTTTTACTTAGTAAAACCTCTAGAGGTTCAAGTGATTGTTAGCTAGTATATAGTATATAGTATATAGTATGAACATGATTAATTTTTTAAAAATTATAAAGTATTTTTTAATGTAAGTTATTATACGCTTCACAAAACCATTCACTAAAGTAACAGACATCTAATCATAATTCAAATATCGGTAGTACTCTAATTAAAATTAATACTACAGTATATATGATGGATAAATTTATAGAAAGGTACATTGATAACAAAATTAAATTAATATTATAAATTTTACAGAGGAAATAAACTTATTTCAATAACAATAGATATAATCCAAGCTAGTAGAAAATTGAACTTTACTGGTACTGTTTCAAAATCAATATCTACTGTAAATAAGTGGCCTGTTCATTTTTAACAGTGAGATAAATGGAAATAAGTTCTTAGAAATTAATTTAAAATTTCATGATACACGTAG